>OY282601.1:2302136-3502136 GCA_958298965.1 Chrysolina haemoptera | reverse complement strand
TTCTCTGGAACACCGCTGAAAAGATGATGATCTCTCTCTGTGCTAGAGATATTTTCTTGGATCCTCCAAAATATAATTATCTGTTTCATCAATACTGACCCATCGAACTCAGTCCTCATATCCATATGGAGTCACTTTGGAGACATGTCGAATATCTCTTTCTATCTGTGTACCTCTTCAGAAGCTGGACAATGCCGAACGCGTATGGAATATATCACAACATTCTGTGGTATAAAAATTTTGCAAAGTTGGATCCTGAAATTCTCACGATTCGTTGGAGGCTTGAAGCCATCCCAAACTTGTAAATATTAATCATCTTTCAGGTTATTACATATACTAATGGCTTAGGCAGATGTAAATATTCTTTTTTAGGTTCTCTAAATAATAACCATAAGTTCTCTTCTAGTTTCATGTATATAAGCCCACGTGAAAAACACTGGTGGTTTTCAGGACAACCCAACGAGTTTCCACACATATGCCAAGGGATTCCTTGAAGGGGGGAGTGTCATATTCTCCCTAGAAATACTCAGTATTCATCAAAGATATTAAGTTATTTCATGAAATAATATTTTAGAAATGCTGTTCATCATCATGCACCCCCTAAGGTTGAGGCCGGGAAGAAGGAGCTCCCCAGCACTTTTTATGTGCTCGAACGCTCCCTCCCCCCTTCCACCACCCCCGCTCTCACTGAGCGGATCCTCATCCTGTTGATTGGCGATCAGCAGAATGCAATCTGATCGTTTGATATGGAGTGCTTGGCTTCTGACATGAGTTGACATTTGAATAACAATGACTTTATGTGCATGATGCCCCCCTGAAACGTGGCTGAAGGCCCTAATAGCCAGGGCTGAAGGCCCTGGTTTGTCTGATGATGTGAAATGCTGTTTCCAAATACTCAGTGAAGTATATCTCAGTCACGATTTCCGATAGGCCCCGCCTACTAGCGGTTAGGCATCCTATTGTCCGGCCATAATGTATTATGGTTTTAGTATGAAAATAAGCCAGTTGTCTATATTTCTCAGTCCCAGACGTCAAACCGATCATACTAAGAATAAGAGAGGAGGAGGCCAAAACCGCGTAAGCGACAAAGCGTATAGTGAACTGGGTGCTATTCTGTACCGTTCGCAATATGAACGAGTGATCGTATCGTTACAATCTGAGCTACTGATAGCATTTCAACGCCTTGCAGTGAACATCAGAATGTGCGGCTACTAGTCCACGTTATCATTGCGAACGGTCAAGAATAGCACCCCTGGTCCCGCTTTCAGCTAGCCGTACACGGACATGTAGACATTCCTGGGATAGACACAACACACCTACTGGACGAGGCGGTAAACAGACTGAGACAGGCCATACTGACAGAATGCTCAAAAGACATATTGACAACTAACTTCCACTTTCAAGGAGGACTCCCATATGAAATCAAGGAGATGGTCAGGCAGCGAAAATGTTTGGAAAAACTCTACCAGCGTATACTGGCGCCTGATGACAAGCGACAGTTCAACCTCGCAGTTAGAGAACTGAGAGCAGAACTGAAGTAACTCAGAGAGCAGCAGTGGGTTAAAGATCTGAACGCTGAGAAAAACTCAATATGGAGGATGCGGAAAGTAATTCAAAACGGTTGGAGGAAACCCTGTCCCCCCTCCACGGTGAAATAGGCCTAGCTTTTACGGACGATGTTATACGCGTCGGCTGCTTGGGGCCAATGCACACAAAGGCAGAAGATACAGGCATTACGCGTTACATGCCCAACAGGTTCATCTACACTACATCGACATACTACTAAGACAACGTGCAGAGACTACACTCAGGAGAATAGAAATCCACACAAATCCACTACTGACAGACCCACACGAAAACAGACTCAAGCAAGACGACCGAGATAGAGACAAATGCAGACGACCGAGATAGAGACAAGTACAGAAGACCAGTCAACAAGACACACAATGATACCCCTGAAGAAGTACGACGAAGGCAGGAGCTCCAGCGACTCCATCGGCAGCCTTAACAGGTATTATAATGAGATTACTAACCAACTTTATATGTTTCAGGAATCGGAAATTCAACGAAATTAGACAGACACGCGAGGGCCCTCAGCCACCACGACAGGACCTTCAGGCAGTTTTTGGGGGGCATCATAGTAAAAATTCAACTCATGACAGATATAAGGGAGCTTCAAGCGAGTTAAACCGAAATAGATCGTTTCAGATCACAACAAAATTTGCGGCAATGCTGTATTTCGGAGAAAATCTTGAGCTAGGTACCCGTTTTATTTCCACGAATCCGAATACACGTACTTGTTGTCAGGATGATTCCGGGTATTCGGACGGGAACAGATGGCTTCATAGCTGTCTGCAGTGGCCTACCCTGTATCGATGACAAAGCAAGAACCTCGAAACTAGCCAGCAGGTGGTCCCCTGACTATTTTTCACTTTACCACGGCAACAATTCTTAATTGTCGTATGACTTTGTTGAAGTCCCAAGCTATACCCTAGGAAACGTTGCTATCACCAAAGCCATGCAAATGTCAAAAATATTTCCTACTTTTTGTTTTTGACCTCAAAATGAGCGATAACGGTTGATTTGGTAATTAATTAAATTCTGTGTATTTTTGTTTGGTAATTAATTAGTTTAATTCGTTAAATTACCAAAGGTAATACCACGAGCCCTTAAAATTTTATCGATAAATTTTTATTTTCCACGAAAACTTTTTATTTGGCAAAAGTATGAAAACAAACCTTTTTTATGTACAGTTATAAATAAACCTTTTTTGAGTAATTAATTTATTGAACTACAGAAAAAACATTTAGCGGGCGTTATGATTCGTGATGCCCTCCATAACGCCCGGGCGTTATGGGTCTGTTAATAGCAACCGTTGCCAAGGTATTATAAAGAAGTAATGGACAAGTGAAAAATAAAAACCTATAAATCTCAAGCTCACTTTCGAACAGTTTCTCAACAGTGAAGAGAAATATATCTGATAATAATGCAATTGAAATCAGAGTGCAGAGTTTGGTCGCATTACTCGTCTCCAGTTGTGTAACTGGTCAGATATCAAGTGGAAAAGTTAGCATTGCGGAAGATGTCATAACGAGACCACTTGATTGCGAGTATGCAGCAATCCCAATCCATAAACAAATGAAGTCCGATTCCTCCATGAGTTTATCTCGCCAGTATCTCGAATGTATGTCTTGCCTATCGCCAATTTGAATAAATATACTATATCCTCGCATTTCCACACCTCAAATTCAAATTGAATCCACACGTAAGAAAACGGGCTGCTCGAAGGACGGCACAATTAAGATACACTTACTGTATACTCGACATCAATATGTGCAAACGATATTAGTCAAGACGTGTGCTCACGGCATTTCTAAAGCGGTGTGACTTACCGGTGTATAACCGCGTCTCGAGCACATGATAGTTGTAGACGTCGCCTTACATTACCGGGACAGTAACTTGCATTTATAATTGTGTTAAATTACCCGCACTTTCAGATAAGGGGTAATTCGATAATGCAGCTCGATTCGACAAAGTGTGAGTGTGGGGAGTGCCTGGCATCTTCAACTTCCTCGTGTCTATGCATCGGTGGTGTGAATGGTCGAGCATATTATACAGGGTGTTCCTTAAAGACATGCTAGTATTTGAGGGGGTGATTCTTTGACTCATTTTAAGGAAAAAACTTTCTATAAACGTATATCCTAAAAGTCCTAACTTTTGAGATACAGGGTGATGAAGTTTTGAAAAAAAATTAGTTTTTTAATAATAACTGAGATAATATTGTAGACGTTTTTATAAAATTTGGTACATGTCTTCTATGCATCAAGGTGCATTTTTTAATGCACTAACATTTTCATTTTCTCAACCAGTGGCGTCCGTAAGGGTTTTGCATTGAATATTTTTGGAGAAAAAAATACTACGCCACTGCTTTCTCCTGAAAAAAAAATACTTTTGAGATCCTCATTTATTTTTGAGCAAATTTGATCTCCTGAGTTTTCTTTGTCCGCCGCATGGTTTTCGCTTATAAAAAAATAAAAATCGTTTCATTTCAGGATCAATTCTTCAAAAATCTGATGCGGTGTGGAAATGTTTGTGCATCGACTGAAAGCAAATTGAGGGATCAGATTTGTTCCAAAATGAATGAGAATTCAAAAAAATGTGTAATTCTTGTCAGATGCTTGGTTCTTGATTAAAATAATTAAATCGAAATTGCTTCATATCGCAGTAGGTACCTAACATTTTGTTGACAATAAATTTACGATATTAATTCAGCTACCTATCTGTAATTAATAGCATTTTGTTCTTCAAATCACTATAAATATTGTGTTTTCACTAGTTATGAATACCATTTTGTGTTTGAAAAAGCTATATTCTGAATATCGGTAAATATGGTGAATTACACGAATGCAGAAATGGCGGCAATGCGTTACGTATATGGCCTCTCTGATGGTAATGCAACAGAAGCCAGACGCATTTATCAGGAAAGATATCCTAATCGTGCCTTACCAGATAGCCGTACCTTTTCAAATATTCATCGCCGACTTAGGGAAACTGGTAGTGTGGTAGTTGCAAGAAAGGTACTTCGGAAGGTAGACCTCTAAGCGTCAGAACTCTTGAAATTGAGGAAGCCGTTCTGCAAGAAATCGAAGAACATCCTGAGACGAGTACGAGGAAGATCGCTAGAACTCTGAATATTTGTCATCAAATTGTTTGGCGTATTTTGGTTGATTTTTTGTTATACCCATACCATATTTTACGAGTACAGGCATTACTCCCTAGAGATTTTCCACAGCGTGTGAACTTCTGTCAGTGGTATCTTCAGAGTATTGCACTAAATCCGCAGTTTGAGTCACAAATTTTGTTCACAGACGAAGCAAATTTTTCTCGGAATGCTATTCAAAATTTCCATAACAATCATATGTGGGCAGAAGAAAACGCCCATACCATAACCGAAACCCATTTTCAACACCAATTTTCGGTTAATGTATGGGCAGGAATTATTGGTGATTATCTAATAGGCCCATTTTTTCTACCAGGACGCCTTGATGGTCGGTCTTATTTACACTTTCTCGAAGAAGAACTAAATGGGTTGCTTGAAGATGTACCAATTGCGTTAAGGAATCGAATATGGTACATGCACGATGGAGCCCCTGCTCATTTCAGGGTAATTGTCCGAAACCATTTAAATACAGTTTATCATAATCGTTGGATAGGTCTTGGAGGACCTCAGCAATGGCCAGCAAGATCCCCTGATCTCAACAGTTTAGATTTCTTTTTATGGGGGCACCTTAAAACTTCCGTTAATACTTTAGAAGATTTAAGAGAGCGAATAGTTGCCTCGTGTGAAACTATTCGAAATACGCCGGGAATATTTCAACGTGTGCGTAATTCCATGCGTAGACGGGCGGAAGCATGCCTATTAAGTGAAGGTGGCCATTTCAAACAATTTTTATAATCAGTGTTAATATTGTCACTAATTAATGAATTTGATCCGTTCATTTAAACTTACTTTTATAAAATAAAATAAAATTCGTTTTTGTACAAGCTGAAATCCAAATTTTTTTGATTCTCGTTCATTTTGGAACAAATCTGATCCCTTTATTTGCTTTAAGTCGATGCACAATCATTTCCACACCACATCAGATTTTTGAGGAATTGATCCTGAAGTAAAACGATTTTTATTTTTTTAAGCGAAAACCATGCGGCGGACAAAGAAAACTCAAGAGATTATATTTGCTCAAAAATAAATGAGGATCTCAAAAGTATTTTTTTTTTGGAGAAAGCAGTGGCGTAGTATTTTTTCTCCAAAAATATTCAATGCAAAACCCGTACGGACGCCACTGGTTGAGAAAATGAAAATGTTTGTGCATTAAAAAATGCACCTTGATGCATAGAAGACATGTACCAAATTTTATAAGAACGTGTACAATATTATCTAAGTTATTATTAAAAAAATGATTTTTTTTCAAAACTTTATCACCCTGTATCTCAAAAGTTAGGACTTTTAGGACATACGTTTATAGAAAGTTTTTTCCTTAAAATAAGTCAAAGAATCACCCCCTCAAATATTAGCATGTCTTTAAGGAACACCCTGTAGAAGCAGACAAAAAGGCGAATCTCAATTTTGCCCTTTTTTTGCCATATTTTATTAAGTGTTGTTGAGTTACGCCCTTTTACTGGTCAAACATTATGACGAGAACGGGACTAAAACAACGAATTTATTTTTTGATGGATGCGCAGGCCAGAACAGAAATTCTATTTGTTGAGCAAGTCTTGTCTAAAATTGTTTGAATCCTTTCACGGGCAAAGCGAAGGAGACTGCTGTCATAGCACAATATCTACCGCAATGTCAGGGAACTTGTTTGTTCCATCACAACCACTGCCTATTTTCAAACTTGTAAGAATAAGATGGAACATACTGACTTCTTAGATTTTAAAGATTTGTCAAAAAATTTACGTATTCGTGAAGACGACAACAAATACAAAGTGAACTAGACAGATATGTCGGAGTTTAAAGTTGAAAAGAAAGAGGCTAATAACATTTTCTACAAGTTATCCCATTGTGATAACCTAGAGAAGCATTACCCAAAAAATAAACAAGGAACATGTTTTGAATTTGCCTGTTCAATTAAAAACTCAATAAGGAAAGACCTAAAGTAACACTCCTTTAAATATATAGGACAACTTGGTTTCACTGTGCTCTGGAAAGACCCAGTGGTAAAATCTCTTGACCACGTTGCCTTCTATTGATCGCTTCCCCACGGGTAAAATGCTGATTTTTGTAGCAAAAATATATTTTTTAATGTATAAACAATTTGCATGATGTTAAGTTTTCTTATTTTACGGTTTTTGAAAGTTTTAGTTAATTTTTTTGTACCAAAAATATGTTTATGCATTATATTAATGGGGGGGAACTTTTTTAGCAATCTATAGATCCAAGCATTAACAGCACACAAAAGGGCGTATCTCATTTGTTTAATCTTTTTTCTCTTTTTTTTTGCAATGTCAAAGATATTTATTTTTAACATATTCAGCGTGAATGTACAAAGTAAAGATGTATTCTCTTTGTGACTAAATATCCCAAACTAAAGCCTTAAAAACCTCTTGTGGAAGAAGTTTCAATTGTATACAAAATTTAAAATCGCTCTCCTGCAAAACTATCAATTTTGAGAAACGCCCTTTCGTATGCAAGGCGACAAAATGGTCCAATTATCAATACATGTATAAGCAAAAGCTGAGACACTACCCGCAGATCGATGCTAACCAAACTACGAGCGCCATCTCAACCTGCGAACAAGTGCTTATTGTTTAGTTGGGCTGAGGTTGAGATGGCGCTCGTAGTTTGGTTAACACCGATCTGCGGGTGGTGTCTCAGCTTTTGCCTATACATGGATTGATAATTGGACCATTTGTTGCAGACACATATTCCATGCAACTAGCAATTGCGGAGATAGCCTTGTAGGAACTCTGCACGGAAAATCATCGGATGTAATTCAACGTTCGTCGTGGTTTTGGAAACTAGTTCTTTTCTGATGGATTTTTGGCCCCAAACTAGTTCAATCAAACGGTGTTTTGGTCAGGAAAAAAATATGGTAGTTTTTCCTCACTCGCTCTATATGTTCTTTGGAATGCTGAATCCGAATTTCACAACAAAAATCGCAAATAACCTCAAGATTTTCGAATTTTTTTCAGATTTTTTCAAAAAAGTAAAAAACTATGCACTTTTCGAGGTAGGTCTTCCATACAAAAATGAAGAACACCAAATTTCCTACAGAAGCATACTTGAAATGTAGTTTTTGCCTCAACGATTTGGCCGCTAGAACTCGCTGGATAAAGGCCAAAATTAACTACTTTTTGTAAAATCCAGTTTTCGTTTGGATCTCAAAAACTATGCTTATAATCACATTGTAGCCCAGAATTTGCCCAAACTACATTTCGTTACCAATATATTATAAATTTTGTTATTTAATACATATGTATACATGAATTTAATTAGGTACTAATTATTATCTATATACCGGGTGTCCAAGGAAGGTCATGTTGAAAAGGGGAACATTCTCCATGAATATTGAAAAATGAAAAAATCTGATTTTTTTGTAATATCTAACAGAAAGCAACTACTTCCCCGGCTGAAGCCACGCTGGACATTGAACTACATCTGAGAGATATTGTGAAAAGACTCTTAAGTGAAAAGAAAAAATCGGAAAGTGAAAATTCGCATTTTCATTCAGATAGTTTATTTTTTCAATTATCTCTAGTTTTCATCGACAATTCATTGAATATATTAAATAAGGAGAATGTTATTAACAAATATTACTCACAGAAATCGTTCATTTCATTGAAGCAAGGTTCGCTTCTCTCGCATTTAATCCCCAATAGATTTTTTCGACGAGAATCCATTTCGCTTTACCAAGCTCATCAGGGAGATTGAAAGTATTGGAAAGCAGGCAGATTCTTCGGAAGCAATTATACACAACAAGGATGGAAATAGTGGAAATATTTCTTCTGCGTTCATACTTTGAAAGTTATTTTTGACATAATCCTGTCATGGGCATTGCATTATGATTTTTGTTTGAAATTATAAAAAGTATATTCATAAAATCTGTTGTGAAATCACCTGCGGCTGAAAGACAAACTTTGTCGCTATTTTCCATCGTTCACGATAAGCTCTTGGCAGGTATTCATGTTGAAAAGGGGAATATTCTTCATGACAATTGAAAAATCAAAATCACCGTGTTGGTGCTGGTCTGCATTTTCTAGTGAATCTTCTTTTGACATCTAACACAGGAGATATTCGGAAAAGAAGAGGCGTTAACAAAATAACACTAGTTATTAACAGTTTCTCTGGGCGTATTGTAGATAATAATTATTGTTATGAGGAAACTAGAGTCCCTTTCTGTTGCAATGTAAGCCAAGTCGATTTCCTGAACACCTCAGTGATCATCTGTTGAACTTGCGGATGTATCATCATGAAGTGACCAAGAGCTCATTTTTCACCTTCACGTTTGATGATAATAGGGGTGGTATCTGAATGTAACCCTGTGATACCCCATGTTCAAGTGTTGATACTACCTGCGAATTCAGGTTTAGTTCACAATCGTGAATAAATAGAATGAACCTTTTCACAAAATAAAAATTTTACATTATGTTGTTTCCTCTTCCTTGAAGTAATCGGTGGAAAATCCACCCTAAGACACGATAATTTCCAGGGATTGCTCCCCTGGAAATGAGATCTAATTGTACATGTATAGCGTGATTATTTTATGTATCAAACCCAAGTGAGTCTCTTTTGAGTTTGAGTTAAATCATCTGCAGTCTCAGATAAGAATTATAAATAATGAAGGTTGATCCAGCAGAGTCACTGAAGGTTTTTACGTGTCATCAGCAGTGTCATGAATCATAGAGCTCGTCATACTCTCGTTATTACAGAACCTAATGATGTATGTTGTGATGTGATTATGAAGAACATGTGACGGGAGCAGCATAGGAATTATTGAGATTATACAGAGTTTGTTACGGTTATAACGCGCTGAATCTTTGAAAGCAATTTGTGGAATTTCTTTATCCACCGTTCCTAGAATCATGAAATTGACTTTTTGGCAAATGGCAAATATCCGACAGAAAATTATGATGTTGGTTTTCATTCTGAAATCTCAGAACAGTCGGACTGGGCCTCAATAGGGTAGTTGGCTACGTTTGTTTGCTCTTTTCACTTGTTTTCACATACATCCAGGTGTTGACCAAACTCTTATTTAATCCAGTACGATTGGGTTTTGAGACGAGGATCGATTGTAGCACTACCATATTTGGTATGCTAGTTGATGGAATCATAATAATCGCAAAACAAAAATGTTCACCGAAATTCCAGGGGTGGAATTTATTTTTTATTTATTTATTTTTTCGTTTAAAAATAGATAAATAGATATATGCTGTAGTCTTGGAAACTATATAAATTATCGCAAAAACAATTCATCAAGGTGAAAGACAATTCAATGTTCCACAAAAATGATTCCTAGTAGTTTTTTATGAAATACCCTCGGTTTCTCAGAAAACGTGATTGAACGCCGACATCAAATTTCAGGTTCAAGCTTATCCGCCGCTGAAAGTTCTGGCGGAGCCGAATATTTGATTGGTCATAACCAATTGAAGGAAAATGAAAAGTTCATATAGTTTCTGAATACTCCTATCTTCTTATGCAAATATAATATGCGAGTATTTGAGTACTTAAAATGTGTTTTGTCGTATTTCACGGAGATGTTTGCGGATGATCCGAAACTTATGGATAATTCATAAAATATGGAATTATTATACTGAAGCAGCATCCCATACCCTCTTTGGACTATACGCAACAATTTTAGAATAGTCTGACAGGTCCTACTTATACATGCCAAAAAAATAAAACTTTGTTTTACTCCTGCCTCATTTTCAACTCTCCACTAAAACCGGCATTCTCTTCAGTAAATGTTGAAAATAATCGCTGATTCATATGCTGCATATATGTTTAATAACACTATTGTGAAGTGCAACCTCAAACCACATAATTAATTTTTATCCACACTTATGAACCGTATAAAGTACCACTTTATCCACTAGTGGAATAATGAAATTACTTTATTCCACTAGTGGAATAATGAAAAATACAATCTTGAATATCAATCACATCAATTTAAACGCTCGAGCTTCGCTCTCGCGTTTAAACATTCTTGCGCAAATAAAATGATATCTAAAACACTTATACAATAATATAATAATAATAATAGTTATTTATATCTACACGTTTTTTTTTATCTAACAAATTGTTTTGTTGGAATTTCACAAATTTTAGTTGAAATTATGAAATCGATATCCTCAAATAAGTCTATTTACACACCCTCACACTCATTTCTAAGTGAAGACGGTTCAGACTGGCTATTTAGTTACTCTGGTCCTACGCAATGGAACAGGTTCTAGGCCGCGCCACCTTGCGAGAGGTAGAAGAAGCACTCCGGGTATAGAGAACATTCAGAGCTTTGCTTTGTACATTCAACATAGAGGATGATGTTGAAATAACAATATATGTGTTTCTCTTCAAATGGAAACTTTGATCATGCAAGAAAATGGAATTGTTGTATTAACAAAATATGGAATTTGTTTCTAACATGCAAGTGATTCAGTGGACAAAATAACTGGATTCATGTGACAAAATAAACATTATTGAAAATGAATAAACTTTTTTGTTGATATCTGTTGTTATTATTGTTAAATGAATGAAATGCATTTTAATGATCCAACACGAAGAATAATATTAAACTAAGATATTTCTTTTTTGTGTCAATTGTAAGTTTTGTTGGATGAAACAAAATTTTGTTCATTTGTACTAAAACTACAATCGAAATAATTTGTTAATTAGAATAAGGTGCTATTTTGAAATAAACATTTATCTTGTTATTTTTACAAAAAATCATTGAAAACAACACGAAAAATTTGACCTAAAATTCATCGTTGGTACAATTTTTTTTTAACTGTGTCCGTAAATATAGTAGAAGGGTTATGTGAAGTGGGATAAAACACATTTTCGGTACTCATGTATTATATTTGCATGAGGAAGTAGAAGTCTTCAGGAACGATATTCACTTTTTCTTCTACTATAATTTTTAGCAAAGTTAATACAAATTTAACTTTCGGCCCTGCGGGCGGGTTAACGCGAGCCTGAAATTTGATATCGGAACTCAATCAGGTTTTCTGAGAAAACAAGCGCATTTTGTGAGAAATAATAATAATAATAATAATAATAATTCGTCTTTATTCACAAACAAAAAATACAAAATAGGTTTAGGTGAAAGGCGGAGTGTCAGCGTGAGCTGTTTTTAAACTCAATTAAATAACCAAGTATATTTCTTGTGGAGAATTGAATTATCTTTCGCCTTGTTTCCCATTGTTTCTGGATAAATCTTATACTTTCCGAAACAACAGCAAACATTTTTTTTTTAAATATATGATGTCAAGCCGAGTTTCAAAGTGCTACGATTCATTTTTCACTTGTGACTTACATTTGTCTGTGGTTACTGTACTATCAGTTATTTCCCTACCTACCGAAGCGCGTTCAAAACGTACCTATTAAGAAACCGACATAATTAGAGGACAGAAAAAATCCCGATAATTTGTCAACTCTTCAAGACAGACAAGAACCAGAAAAATCAACACTTTTAATTATCCCAACAAGCATAACGACTCCAGCTCTTTTTATGTAACAAGTTTTTTCTGTTTCAGATGCCACAAACTCATTAATATCCTTTCTATTTTCAGTTAGAGGTAAGATACGAATAATTCCGAGATTTTATCACCCGGCTTCATCAATATCAGTTACTGCCATTGCCGGTACTTTGTAATAGAAGTATGAATATTTTAATTTACGGCTATCTTTAACCTCTTCGATATAAAGCCCTGAGTGCCGCTGGTTTGAAATATCCCCATAAAATCGGGCTTGACGTTCAGATCAACGTCGGGAGCGGAATTTACCACCTATGGTATTGCTTTTAGCCGCAGACATCAAAAGACAGAAACAACAAAACGTAAAAACCATTGGCTCTATCAAAGGATGAACGGACTGAAAAAAATGCCGAGAAGCGACTAAATTATTGAAAGTTGCAGCTTCGCCTCCGGACAAATAATCAAAAACTCATTCCGTATACTCTGCCACTGATGAGGGCCAATAATCTAGGAAACTTTCTGCAGGTGCTCACTTCGTTTGAGTCGAGTGGGAGCTCTGCTGTTTAATTACATGATGCATTTCAATGTTCGACGGGGTATTGGCCAGGGAAGTAATTGAATTCGTCTACGAGGCAAGTAAAACTATTGGATCTGGGGTGAGTATGACTTTCCCCAAGGTGAATTTTTATGTGCATGGCAATTTATTTTTGTATTACTAATAATAGTTCTCTTTTGTTTCAGATTATAAATTAAATTGAAATAGTGCGTGTATACAAAAAAAAGACAAATCGTTAAATATGTGTCAAAAATGTTCAGTGTGTCAAAATAAGTATTGAAGTATAAAATATGAGTATTAAACGAGTTACAGGGTGTTGAAAGTAACACAAAAAATATATTTTCCAGAATAACTCCATAACCAAAATCGCCTAAATTTTGAGGAAAATCCGAAAAAGTGAGTAATTAAATATTGCTGACGTAATCACCATCCAGATTCCCCCATGCCCCATGTCATCAAAAATAAGCAAATCAAAGACCCCCCCACCCCCCTTTAGTGCTAACGTAATACTTGAATGGCCAAAACACCGATTAGATTTGAATTAATTTTCGAGGCGGCTTTGAGAACTTTTTCCCGATGACACGAAATTTTCAATTGGCAGCAATTGATTGAAATGAGACTAATTCGGCATACTGAGAAGTGAATTCGTATTGAATAGCGGACAACTGCCAGCATTAGCGAAATATTTTCTCAAACACCTGTTACACAGATCATTTCAGAGACCCCCTCAGGCAGACATTCCGAGAAATCGTAAAATTATCCAATATTAATGATCGTGCGATCGATATTATCGATAAATGAAAGGGAAATCATTCAGTTTCACTCCACAAAATCTGTAATATAAATCAGTAATTCTATCAGTACTACATTAACATAAGAGACGTTCCAGAGGTGGTAGAAGTGGAACACGAACAGGTTGGGCGATCTTCTTCGATATTTCAGAAAAAAATCGCATAATTATCGCGCGATTAATATGCACGAGAATGAAGCTCCCGCTGTGCTGTCGATACCAACTTGTAATTCCTAGTTTTATTGCTGTCGTTTATTATTTTAATAGTACGTTTTACCCGAGTGTTGTGCGTGTCTCTCCCGTTCGACACGGCATATTATTCTCACAAACTACCCACTATCTCTCATTGGGAATGACAATAATTATTGTGAGAGTGTTGCTACGCTCGACCTCTGATCAAATCACGCTGTCTAGTAGGATAATTCAGTCAAATTCTAATTTTAAAATACAGGGTGTAATATAAAGCTTCGTACAGACCTGAACATCATGCCGAACGACAAACTGAACAACGAACCGAACGGCGAACAGAACACTAATTCTGACGGGGCTACGAACACGTTTGCAGTTCGCAAATCCTGGCCGTTTGGCGAACGGTTCGCGGCGTTCCCATCACTTGTCGGTTTTCTCTTCGACATCAAAGGAAATGCTCGCGAATGCGTTCGCAGGTTTGGACGGGTCAAAACAAAAGGGCTGTTGGTAATTGCTGGTCCAGTGAATATTTTAGTTTGTCTCGTGTAGTTGTGAGTGTTTGTTGTTAAACTATTGCGTGGACACAAGAAATATTTCTGGAACTGATTAATGTTTATCAAACATAGGAGTTGTGTTATGAAAAAGCAAGACGCTTGGGAGTAAATTTTAAACACTATAAATATCGATACATAGGAATGTACGGAAATGAAATTATCATCGTGTTGGTAATTTTTGTAATGTCCACTTACAGCTTCAAACTTCAATTCACTATCAGGTCTGTACAAAGCTTAAGCTTAAACATCATGCCGAACGACAAACTGAACAACGAACCGAACGACGAACCGAACACTAATTCGGACGGGGCTACGAACACGTTTGCAGTTCGCAAATCTTGGCCGTTTGGCGAACGGTTCGCGGCGTTCCCATCACTTGTCGGTTTTCTCTTCGACATCAAAGGAAATGCTCGCGAATGCGTTCGCTGGTTTGGACGGGTCAAAACAAAACGGCTGTTTGTAATTGCTGGTCCAGTGAATATTTTAGTTTGTCTCGTGTAGTTGTGAGTGTTATGGTTGTTGAACTATTGCGTGGACACAAGAAATATTTCTGGAACTGATTAATGTTTATCAAACATAGGAGTTCTGTTATGAAAAAGCAAGATGCTTGGGAGTAAATTTTAAACACTATAAATATCGATACAGAGGAATGTACGGAAATGAAATTATCATCGTGTAGGTAATTTTTGCAATGTCCACTTACAGCTTGAAACTTCAATTCACTATCAGGTCTGTACAACAAAGCTTAAGCTTAAACATCATGCCGAACGACAAACTGAACAACGAACCGAACGGCGAACCGAACACTAATTCGGACGGGGCTACGAACACGTTTGCAGTTCGCAAATCCTGGCCGTTTGGCGAACGGTTCGCGGCGTTCCCATCACTTGTCGGTTTTCTCTTCGACATCAAAGAAAATGCTCGCGAATGCGTTCGCAGGTTTGGACGGGTCAAAACAAAAGGGCTGTTGGTAATTGCTGGTCCAGTGAATATTTTAGTTTGTCTCGTGTAGTTGTGAGTGTTTGTTGTTAAACTATTGTGTGGACACAAGAAATATTTCTGGAACTGATTAATGTTTATCAATCATAGGAGTTGTGTTATGAAAAAGCAAGATGCTTGCGAGTAAATTTTACACACTATGAATATCGATACAGAGGAATGTACGGAAATTAAATTATCATCGTGTTGGTAATTTTTGTAATGTCCACTTACAGCTTGAAACTTCAATTCACTATCAGGTCTGTACAAAGCTTAAGCTTAAACATCATGCCGAACGACAAACTGAACAACGAACCGAACGGCGAACCGAACACTAATTCGGACGGGGCTACGAACACGTTTGCAGTTCGCAAATCCTGGCCGTTTGGCGAACGGTTCGCGGCGTTCCCATCACTTGTCGGTTTTCTCTTCGACATCAAAGGAAATGCTCGCGAATGCGTTCGCAGGTTTGGACGGGTCAAAACAAAACGGCTGTTGGTAATTGCTGGTCCAGTGAATATTTTAGTTTGTCTCGTGTAGTTGTGAGTGTTATGGTTGTTGAACTATTGCGTGGACACAAGAAATATTTCTGGAACTGATTAATGTTTATCAAACATAGGAGTTCTGTTATGAAAAAGCAAGATGCTTGGGAGTAAATTTTAAACACTATAAATATCGATACAGAGGAATGTACGGAAATGAAATTATCATCGTGTAGGTAATTTTTGCAATGTCCACTTACAGCTTGAAACTTCAATTCACTATCAGGTCTGTACAAAGCTTAAGCTTAAACATCATGCCGAACGACAAACTGAACAACGAACCGAACGGCGAACCGAACACTAATTCGGACGGGGCTACGAACACGTTTGCAGTTCGCAAATCCTGGCCGTTTGGCGAACGGTTCGCGGCGTTCCCATCACTTGTCGGTTTTCTCTTCGACATCAAAGGAAATGCTCGCGAATGCGTTCGCAGGTTTGGACGGGTCAAAACAAAACGGCTGTTGGTAATTGCTGGTTCAGTGAATCTTTTAGTTTGTCTCGTGTAGTTGTGAGTGTTGGTTGTTGAACTATTGCGTGGACACAAGAAATATTTCTGGAACTGATTAATGTTTATCAAACATAGGAGTTGTGTTATGAAAAGCAAGACGCTTAGGAGTAAATTTTAAACACTATAAATATCGATACATAGGAATGTACGGAAATGAAATTATCATCGTAATGGTAATTTTTGTAATGTCCATTTACAGCTTGAAACTTCAATTCACTATCAGGTCTGTACAAAGCTTAAGCTTAAACATCATGCCGAACGACAAACTGAACAACGAACCGAACGGCAAACAGAACACTAATTTGGACGGGGCTACGAACACGTTTGCAGTTCGCAAATCCTGGCCATTTGGCGAACGGTTCGCGGCGTTCCCATCACTTGTCGGTTTTCTCTTCGACATCAAAGAAAATGCTCGCGAATGCGTTCGCAGGTTTGGACGGGTCAAAACAAAAGGGCTGTTGGTAATTGCTGGTCCAGTGAATATTTTAGTTTGTCTCGTGTAGTTGTGAGTGTTTGTTGTTAAACTATTGCGTGGACACAAGAAATATTTCTGGAACTGATTAATGTTTATCAAACATAGGAGTTGTGTTATGAAAAAGCAAGACGCTTGGGAGTAAATTTTACACACTATAAATATCGATACAGAGGAATGTACGGAAATGAAATTATCATCGTGTTGGTAATTTTTGTAATGTCCATTTACAGCTTGAAACTTCAATTCACAATCAGGTCTGTACAAAGCTTAAGCTTAAACATCATGCCGAACGACAAACTGAACAACGAACCGAACGGCGAACCGAACACTAATTCGGACGGGGCTACGAACACGTTTGCAGTTCGCAAATCCTGGCCGTTTGGCGAACGGTTCGCGGCGTTCCCATCACTTGTCGGTTTTCTCTTCGACATCAAAGGAAATGCTCGCGAATGCGTTCGCAGGTTTGGACGGGTCAAAACAAAACGGCTGTTGGTAATTGCTGGTCCAGTGAATCTTTTAGTTTGTCTCGTGTAGTTGTGAGTGTTGGTTGTTGAACTATTGCGTGGACACAAGAAATATTTCAGGAACTGATTAATGTTTATCAAACATAGGAGTTGTGTTATGAAAAAGCAAGACGCTTGGGAGTAAATTTTACACACTATAAATATCGATACAGAGGAATGTACGGAAATGAAATTATCGTCGTGTTGGTAATTTTTGTAATGTTCATTTACAGCTTGAAACTTCAATTCACTATCAGGTCTGTACAAAGCTTAAGCTTAAACATCATGCCGAACGACAAACTGAACAACGAACCGAACGGCGAACCGAACACTAATTCGGACGGGGCTACGAACACGTTTGCAGTTCGCAAATCCTGGCCGTTTGGCGAACGGTTCGCGGCGTTCCCATCACTTGTCGGTTTTCTCTTCGACATCAAAGAAAATGCTCGCGAATGCGTTCGCAGGTTTGGACGGGTCAAAACAAAACGGCTGTTGGTAATTGCTGGTCCAGTGAATCTTTTAGTTTGTCTCGTGTAGTTGTGAGTGTTGGTTGTTGAACTATTGCGTGGACACAAGAAATATTTCTGGAACTGATTAATGTTTATCAAACATAGGAGTTGTGTTATGAAAAGCAAGACGCTCAGGAGTAAATTTTAAACACTATAAATATCGATACATAGGAATGTACGGAAATGAAATTATCATCGTGTTGGTAATTTTTGTAATGTCCACTTACAGCTTGAAACTTCAATTCACTATCAGGTCTGTACAAAGCTTAAGCTTAAACATCATGCCGAACGACAAACTGAACAACGAACCGAACGGCAAACAGAACACTAATTTGGACGGGGCTACGAACACGTTTGCAGTTCGCAAATCCTGGCCATTTGGCGAACGGTTCGCGGCGTTCCCATCACTTGTCGGTTTTCTCTTCGACATCAAAGAAAATGCTCGCGAATGCGTTCGCAGGTTTGGACGGGTCAAAACAAAAGGGCTGTTGGTAATTGCTGGTCCAGTGAATATTTTAGTTTGTCTCGTGTAGTTGTGAGTGTTTGTTGTTAAACTATTGTGTGGACACAAGAAATATTTCTGGAACTGATTAATGTTTATCAAACATAGGAGTTGTGTTATGAAAAAGCAAGACGCTTGGGAGTAAATTTTACACACTATAAATATCGATACAGAGGAATGTACGGAAATGAAATTATCATCGTAATGGTAATTTTTGTAATGTCCACTTACAGCTTGAAACTTCAATTCACTATCAGGTCTGTACAAAGCTTAAGCTTAAACATCATGCCGAACGACAAACTGAACAACGAACCGAACGGCAAACAGAACACTAATTTGGACGGGGCTACGAACACGTTTGCAGTTCGCAAATCCTGGCCATTTGGCGAACTGTTCGCGGCGTTCTCATCATTTGTCGGTTTTTCCTCCGACATCAGATATCACTTGCATATTGGAAACAAATTCCATATTGTTTTAATACAACAATTCCATTATCTTGCATGATCAAAGTTTTTATTTGAACAGAAACACCTATATTGTTGTTTCAACATCATGCTCTATGTTGAATGTACAAAGCAAAGCTCTAAAGATCTCTAAACCCGGAGTGCTTCTTCTACCTTCCGCAAGGTGGCGCGGCCTAGAACCCGTTCCATCGCGTAGGACCAGAGTAAGTAAATAGCCAGTCTGAGTAATATAAATAAATTGTAATGATCCGGAATAGGAACAAATTGCAACAAAGCCGCATTCACTTCTCAATGACCTACCATCTCCTTGTTTCTGTTAGAAATGATTGTGAGAGTGTGTGAATAGATATATTTGAGGATATCGATTCTATAATTTCAACTAAAAATTGTGAAATTCCAACAAAACAATTTCTTAGATAAAAAAAACACGTGTCAATATAATGAGGAAGTTATATTGATATAAACAAGTTTTTTATTAAATTCTTCTACTATGTTCAATTAGATTAAACAGATATTTTATCATCCTGAAAATATATCTTGTCATACGAAAACTTAAACTAAATTTATAACTGAAATTTTTGTAACCAGAAACACATTATAAGTCTATTCAATGTTTAACAAAGTCATTCCAACAAATAAACTGAGTTTATAACAGCAGGTATTGTATTTTTGTAAAAAAATATGTTTTATTCTTTCAACCAATGACCATGTTGAGGTTAACATAATAGTTATTCACGTAAACAAAATATTTAATTGAAAAATAACAATTGTTGATATAACAAAATCTTCTGTAGTAGATATATGACCTTCAGATTTTGTTGAATTTATGCAATTTTTACTGATTTAAACATTTTTTTTCCGAGTGTACGAACGGCAGCCCTCAAAAGTCGAAACTTGTGCGAGCCAAGGATTACCGAGGTCTTACCTTTTAACATGCGATTCCTAGCACTTTCTCGGGCCATCACACTGATAAAAAGGATGTCTTCAATCAAATATATATATCCTCTTGAACAGAATAATCTTCTGAACAGAATGATTATTTCTAATTGATGAATATACTCTTATTTCAAACTTATTGAACTGTTTGCTTCTTTACATAAATTCTCTTGAAATTAATTTGTTTGCATTAATACATTCCAATTCTTTACCCTAGAGAACACCTACTTGTGAAAAATGCTCCTTTTGACTCAAGAACATAATTTCTTGGCGAAGGTCAGGAGGAAGCAGCACGTGGCACAGTCAACCAATGAGCTTTACTCTAGCGGGTGCACGCGAAACCCCGCTACCGGAACGGCGCGAATCCACGCGATAGCGCGCAGTGCGACTGCCGACTGGGACCTCTATCCTGTTTGCTGTTACCCGCGTTTGATTTGGGGGTTGTGTTTGAATAATAATTCAAGTTGTTAGTTTTGTATATGTCACAGTGGTTATGTGCAAATGTGCTGCTACAAAAGTGCAATATGGAGGTCCAATTATTTCTGCACGATTTGAATTTCGGTCATCTATGGTTGAAAATATTTATATCAATTGTTCGCAGTTGTTCTCTGTTTGTTGAACTGTACCATATGAACATGGCTTCCATAGCACGTTTTTATAACCAAGTGCACATTTGTACTGAACCTCCAAAGGCAAGAATATCTTGAATCAAAAATGTATTGCATTATGAAGAAGAATATTGTTCGTTATCGAAGTTGAAATATTCTTGCCTCAACCAACTCACACCATCGAACAAAGAAAGGATTCTCAATAGTGTTCATTATCAAAGTTAAAATATTCTTGCACCAAACAACTCCCATTTTTCAGTGAAGAAAGTGTTCATATGTCTCAAAACAGTTTTATTTCAAGTGGTCAAGAGGATTCCGTCAAAAAATCAAACTAATATTTGGTTGGACCTATTCAGGAATACAATCGATTTGAATCAATGCAATTATAGATTGATGCAAAAAATACTTTTCATCAGTGCAGATAAAAATCTGTAGTCTATTGTAGGATTTGAACATACACTACCAGCAGCATCAATGGCTTCAAACGCGACAGTCTTAACCACTGAGCTACCTGACCCTCAAAAATCTTGACTTAGAAATTAAATGACAGTTCCATTGCTGTTTTTTCAATACTTTCCACAGTGTTCGAATAACACAGAAAATATTAAATAAAAAAACTTTTTTTAGTTCAACTCTTAATATTTCGTTACGCTCGTTTGACTGCTAAACGAACCAATCAATCTCCTCTGAAAGGTTTCACTCCACGAGGTTCACATTGAACTTTATGTGTCCTTAATTATTCTACATTTAATTCCTACACGCAAGTTCACCAATTTAAAGAAAACGAACGTAGGGAATTTTATTAATCGCTTTGAATAAATATTCGTCACAAGCCTATACTTCAGGAACAATTAATTTGGAGAGATTTACGATAACTGCTCACAGTATCGTTAATTGTGTCGGTTATAAACAATACGAAAACTTTTCGAGACATACTTGAAATTCTCGAGTGGGCCTGTGAATATAAATACCACCAAAGATAGGCATCAGAAGATATATTTATTATTTTCATAACGAGACCTACGGGAAATATCACCAGATACTTGTGCCGTGATTAACAACAATGAGATTCTGGGATAAATTATGTAATAATATATACAAGATCGTATCTCCGTTTAGAATGTACATGTTACTTGCTAGTTGAAACTTTTATTAATATAATTGTGACTGTGATATTTCTTTGGATGAGCCAACTCGCCTTTCACTCATAAAAAAGTGAGAAATAGGCTGGCAAAAAATTATGTCATGTAATCATGTTTAGTTTTCGATCTCTATCAAAGGACAGTATATAATTTTTTGATATTTTGTTTGTTCCAAAAACCCTACTCAATTTCGACAAGTTATAGGAAGATCGTATGATTGGGAGAGCCGCTAGAGGGCGCCGAAATTGAATATTTCAAAATTCCTTGATATGGTATATTTCGAGAAAAATCCTGATTTATTAGATTGTGATTCGATTTAGTGAAAGAATTTCATCAAATCAAGAGTCAGTAATATTTATAAGTGTACATAGAACTCAATAGATTGAGTTATTACAAGTAGTAAAGGAGATCAAAATAATCATAGAATCAAAACACTCAAATCAAAAGCAATGAGAGAGGTTGTGTTATAACACAAACCAAAATATTACAGACTGGTAACGCGTTCAAAGTTTAGATACATAATATCGCTGATAATTGAACAATCGTCGGAAAATCGAATAGTCGATGAAGAAAATTCAACGAACTGCTCATTCTGAAAATATATGTTTGCATTTGTGCTCAAAATTGACAAGATTTGAAAGTGACAAAGGCAGGAATGTACTCGTTTAAAATATGAATGAATGTGGGTTACGAAAAAAAATATATACAGAGTGTCCCAGAATAAAGGAGACAAACTCCGAGGGTAGAATTCCGAGGGTAGAATTCTCACTTCATTTTAACGCTGAAAGTTCCAATAAACATATACGCTAAAATGAGTAGTAAACGAGTTACAGGGTGTTGAAAGTGACACAAAAAATATATTTTCCAGAATTACTCCATAACGGTTTAAGTTTTCTCAATGAAATTTGGTATGTCACTTAACAGCATCCAGTTTATATTTCAAGGCAAATCATGTGTTTGTAACTCTAAACAGGGGCGTACGGCAGGTGGGTACCCCTATTCGCCCCTCCCCAACTTTCACACCACTGGATTAATATCGATTTCGCCTTCTTTTTCTTAATCCCCAATATTTCCTTTATAAAAAACGAATAGTTTCGTTTCACCAATATCAACGGTTTTCGAGATATTTGAAGTTGAATAAGTGCGTGCGTATCAAAATCTCCACTATTTTTGAAAGGAATGTGAAGGTAACATATTTCATACCTTGCGATGACTATAAATTCAAATATTTCAATCACTAATGAGTATTAGTATCACATACGCACCCACTTATTCAACTTCGAAATGGAAAATATATTTCTTCCAATTTACAATAATTGAGATTGTTTTATTTTAAAATTTTCTAATGTTATGGGACAATGGAAAGTGTTTGCATTATTATTTTCATTATAGCTCCTGAACAGTAATTCAAGAAAACAAAAAGATGATAAAACAATCATTGATTATTCTTCTCTCACAATCTCTCACTGGTGGCAGAAAAAAAATTCTGAAGGGTTGACTCTGAAAAAAAGGAGGACCCTGTGAATTATTTCAGAAATAAATTATTTTTTATCGGTCGTACTATTGAATGGACTTGCCTAATTAGAACTGATTTTCGTCGAAAATGTAGAAGTTGAGTCCAAAAAATTTTGTAAAAATGTATCACCCTGTATCTCGAAAACCAAGCCGTTTGGGACATATGTTTATATGAACTTTTAGTCCTGAAAACTTTCAAAGAATCACCTCTCGAAGTTTGTCAACGTACTTAATTACCACCCTGTATATTTACATTGTATTTTATAACTATATCTGTAAGTAGCAGTGGGTAGATATGGGTGGGTGTGGGTAGCAAATTGCTAAAACTTCAAAATACCGACACAACCCCGATTTCAATGTAATTTGCACAGTATTTGTAAAACATGATAAAATTATTACTTATTCAAAATTTCTGCAAGGAAACCTCTGTGAGATACTTTTTTTTTGGCGAAAATATGGTCACTTCGTCACATCACTTAAACACCATAAACACCACATCAAATGACTGCCGACAGCAGATAGTCCTCATGCAGTGTACACCAAGTACTTTTTGTCACTGGTTCGGATCATATTTGGATCCATCGAGTGCCTTTTCAACTCAGTTTGCCTCCTTGTCTTGATACACATTCGACAAAGTACCCTGTGGTGAACAGGCAAGCTGTTAGCTTACTCAGGTTAGGTTTGTGTGTAAATCGCGAGCGAAAAAGTTATTCACGCATTTTCAACTCAGTTTGCCTTTTTCTTATCTTTCATTCAAACGTCCCGCCATTACAGTGACCAATCATGTCTCGATACTACTTGGTGAACACTGCATGAACGCTGTCAGCTGTCAGCAGTAATTCAAGTTTGTGTTATGGCGTCTAAGTTATATGACAAAGTGACCATATTTGCTCCAAAAAAAAGTATATCACAGAGGCTGCGCGAAAAAATTTCGATGGGTAAGATAATTTTATCATGTGTCGGTACTGTAAAGTTTTTAAATATCCCGAGTCGGGTAGAAGATTCAAAACATGATCTAGAATGTTCTCAAATTATCTGAAATGTAAAATATTCATGAATGACTGATAACCAGTCCGTGCAAAGCTTACTGTTTCATCATCTGAAAAGCGAACTTTTAACTGGTGATGATCAACTGTATTGCCAAATATGCGCCAAACTAACTGAGAATTATAAGGTAATAAGTATAGCTGAGGCACCAGTCAATCTAATAATAACACTGATGCTCTTCAAACACGACTCGACCGGCGGAAGCACCAAATTCTTACGAAAGTTCGAAATAGATGAACACCTTAATCTAGCGGACCACTATTATGAACTTTATGCAGTCATTGTCCACTGTGGTTGTGGCGTTGAATGCGGTCATTATTAAGCATTTTGGCCAAAGACAAAACGGACTGGTTTAAGTTTGATGATAATTGTGTCACTGAATGTTCTGACGATGTCTTGAATTTATTGGAGCCTCTGGAGACACCCTACATTTTGTTTTATGAGAGACAGGACATTGGCTTATCAATATATTCAGATGATGTGGTGCTGCAGGTTTTTCCGGGTTTTCCTGCAGCTGAAAAAGCAAATGCGCCACTGGAATCAATCAAGTCGCCCCGGAGCGCCAATTAATTGTTGTTGTTTTATAATTTGTATTATTTTCGTTTCATTTCTATTTGTGTATTCAATAAAACAAAAATAAATTATCATGGAAAATAATCTAATAAGTTTAAAACGATCTAAAATAGTTCAAAACGTTCCTGAATACTCTAAAAGTGTTCTAAAACATTTAATGATGTTCTAGGACAATTGATAATAATGAAAGATGTTCTGAAACGATCTAGAATGATCTGAAATATTTCAGAATGCTCTGGAAGATTCAAGAGTATTTGACATACTCTAAGATGATCCAGAATCAAATAAGATTTTCCAGAAATCCTCAAATTACTCCATGGTGTTGCATCATAATCTTGAATGATCAAGAACGTTCTAGAAGAATCCTAAAAATCCAAAAATATTTTAGGTTTATTGATAATGACTAAAAAGTGACTAAAAATAATATAGAATGATCTAGAATATATGAGAATAATTCACAGTCTATATTCTGACTCGTACAACGATGTGTATTGTAGCTAGCAGCGAAAATATGAAAATACAACATAAGTGCATACATTTCATAATGAATAAAACACGAGGTGCATCCGTGTTTTTACTAGAAAATTAAATTCTCCCGTATTTTCAATACTTAAAAGTCACAAATCACTCCACCATAAGACGCCACAAATATCAATTATTCCCAAAACGATTGTAAACCGATTCCCCTATATAAAGAACGACAAGGTTTTCCTTATCCCCATCACAAAGAACATCGTTTTCTTTATTAACATCATCCGCCAAAAATAAGAAATGGAGTTTGTTTGAGGACACCCTCGATACATGCAAATTTAATTCTGATGGAATCAAAACCGTCGCAAAGAAAGAGCAAACAACAAATACAAAAGTCGACAAAGAGCTTTCCGACAATCGAATGTGCGCTGCATATTTTACGTCGAAGGGGTCCGGATCTGCATTCAGGTCACCTCTTGACTATGCGTTGCTCTTTTGAAGCGGTCCAGACTCGCCGATAGGGAATGGGGGCATTCGTTGAATAAACTATGGCCAGTATGGCCACTCTGGACAACTTATATTAGATGGGTACAAAGCTGATGTTGTACAAAGGCTACGGTTCGTTCCTAATTACAGTTCGGAGTAGTTTCCATTGCAGTTTTCCTAGTTGTTCGGGGTCATCAAACGCGGTTTGTTTCATTAATTACACATTCGATAAGAACTAATTGTATAACAATTTTTGTTCGAAAATATGAATAAAATTTTCATGAAATCTGTTGTGGAATCATCTGCGACTGAAAGACAAGCTTTAGTCGCTATTTTCCATCGTTCAAGAAAACCTCTTGGGAGGTGTTCATGTTGAAAAAGGGACATTCTCCATAGACATTGAGGAAAAAGGGACCTAATTTCTGAAGAAATCATCAAGTCTAGTTACAAGAATCGAAATCCAAATTCATTAGGAACGTGCCACCAACAATGTAGATTTCAGAAAATCATAAAAAATATGGACAGTTTTAAGTAGTTGTAACGTTTGGGAATTCCAGTTTGAATAGAAAAAGTCAAATGCCGGCGATTTTATGCAGCCAGGATGCAGGCCAGAGTAATTCCTAGAAATCAACCCAATTTGATCTTTTAATTATTAGTTGATTTCGTTACAAATAATACTCATATGTAAATAGGTCGTTCGTTATAAGATGTATGCAAGTTTTGTTATTTTTGAAGTGAACAGGCAACTAAAGGACATCGGACTAGCAAAAATAATGTTATGGCAGTTTTTGTGATCATTTCTGCCAATGAAGATTGATTCACATTCAGTGCGAGTCCTATTTATACGGGGCGATCACCCAAATGATATCACTTAATAGGAAAAATTATAGGTAGTTAATTAGTAATGTAGAACACAAAAATAGACCAAGTCAAGTGAAGAAATCTATTTTACAAGTTAAAATCCTAGAGGATGGGACCATCCCCTCTCCTCTGGAGAGGTAAGGACCGTCCTGGCCATGCCTTGAACTCTGAGAACAAGAAATCAGTGAAATGTTATTTTTGAATGAGTAAGACGAGTGAAAATTCTCAGATCAAGGCCTTCGCTTTAACCTGGACATACGGGTATGTTTTCTGAGAGTTGAAGGGTTTCCTAATTATTTTACCATTCATTAGAATTTATAATCAGTTTCAAATATTCAAATATGGTCTTGGTGAGCTAACACGCTAGGTATTTTATTGTCAGTCAGATAGTTTGTTTTGTTGAGTTAATGCAGAGAATGAGAAATAAACCAACCGGACCACAGAGACGGGCGGATGAGTATAGACTAGGTGAGTCAGTTTTTTTTTTTTTTGTGTGATTGATGACTTGTTTATTTTGTGGAAATTCATGATCACTTTGATGAAACGAAAGAACACCCTTTTGTCTTATTTCCACTAGATCTTTATTGTTACGACCGGTTTCGGGTTTTAACTATCTGTTAATTTTTATACTTGATAATGGAATAAAACCTGAAACCGGTCGTAACAATAAAAATCTAGTGGAAATAAGACAAAAGAGTGTTCTTTCGTTTCATCAAAGTGAGTCAGTTTTGTTCAACCTGAGGTACATATATTATATCACATATAACAGGACCTCCTGAGTCGGAAATGTTGTGTTTGAACCCTTATTATCTGTTCCACGAATTAATTTATTCACTCAATATCCTATCCTATTATTTTTCAAACCAGAATCCATGTATGTTATCGCCAACCTGACATACAAGATATACACTAGTTGAAGTAGAGGGGTGTTAAAGTGTTGAAAATGGAGCTTTACTGCTATCAAATACACGACAGACATGAGCTAGAGCATTAGTTCACTCGAGTTAGTCACACATATGTTCATTGTTCACCCCGTAAGGAACACTGTTGTATTCACTAACATACAAATTCCCGAAACTACGTCTCGTCTTGCGAAAAATGAATAATAATGATTTTTTTTGTAATATTTAACAGAAAACAACTACTTCCCCGGCTAAAGCCACGCTGGACATTGAATAACAAAAACCACCACATGAAATACTTCGTTGTATGAAAATCTTACACTAGTCAGTAGTACACAGCACCATTAATAGAAGGGCCAATCCGCGCAACAAACAACTTTGTATAGAGCGAATATCCTTCAGAAGACAACAACAACCGTCAAAGCACGTTTCAGTTATCACAGAGACATCCAGAGTGCTCCGAAGGAAGCTAGCCGAAAAAAAGGATGATACCGAGACTGCAGAGCCCAGCCGCCGTTAAAAGCAGTACAGGTTGAACAGTTTTTGGGCCAACAACTGTGTATAGTCGAGACATTAGGTTAAAGTGGATAATTGCTCACCTATTTATTCAAACCCGTCCATTTTCCAAGTTGAATAAACCTCCTCCAGTAAGTTTTGTTGCTTCTGCTATTGTAAGTTTAGAATTTCCGTTGATGTAGATGTACTGTTAATTTATTATAAATATGAATTTAATTGAGGCATTAAGAGTTTTTGAATATAATCTTGGTCTCAGAAATGTATGACTAAAGAGTGAAACTGTTCATTTTGAGGGTGTGACTATTTTCAGGCCGGATTGAATCTCCCACATTAAACTAAAGATTGCTTCATTTAGGTACTTAATGCATGAATCATGGTATTTTTTTTCCGAAAATAGTGGTAATTCTGTAAGGTTTATGCTAATTTTTACCCATTCAAAATATTTTGTTACAAATTCATATAATTTTTATGTTAATATGTGTGAACACGAACATACAGTGAGTGCACCACTACATTTATACAGGGTGTTAATTGAGTACGTTGACAAACTTCGGGAAGTGATCTTTAAAAGTTTTCAGGACAAAAAGTTCATATAAACATATGTTCCAAACGGCTTGGTTTTCGAGATACAGGGTGATAAATATAAAATTTTTTCAAGATTTTTTGGAGTTACGTCCGACATTTAGGACAATAATCAGTACTAATTGAGCAAGTACAATCCATTCAATAGTACGCATGATACAAAATAATTCAGTTCTCAAAGGGTCCTTTTTCCAGAGTCAAGCCTTGTTCAACCCTTCATAATTATTTTCCGCCGTCACTGACATATTATGAGACAGGAATAATCAATGTTGTTTAATTTAACATCTTTTGTTCTCTTGTAGTTTTTCATTTACTTGTATGGTTCAGGAGCTACAATGAAAATATTAATGCGAACATTTTCCAGTTTCGCATAACATAAAGAAATTTGAGAAGCAAATATTCCCACAAACTTTAAAGGGTGATTCTTTGAAAGTTTTCAGGACGAAAAGTTCATATAAACATATGTCCTAAATGGCTTGGGTTTCGAGATACAGGGTGATAGAAATACATTTTTTCCAATATTTTTTGGAGTAGACTTTGACATTTTCGTCAATAATTAGTTCAAATTAGGCGACTACAATTCAATAGTACACACGATACAAAATAATTCATTTCTTAAATAATCCACAGGGTCCTACTTTTCTGTGGGTATTAGATTAAATATCTTCCTGTACAAGATTATCTATTTTGTATCCGCGGAAGCTTTTGAATTCGTTATTCACAAAATAACCTAGATCGAACAATGAAAGAAATTATTTTTTAATTTTCAGTGTATTTGTATAAAAGCTTGTCTGTATATATTTTTTATTCTATAATTTTTATTCATCGTAGATTTTTCTGATTCTGAAAAAATACTTCTTCCAATTTACAATAATTGAGAAAATATTTCATTATAAAATTTTTTTTTTTTGTTATGGGACATGTTTGCGTTAATAATTTTCGTTAGCTCCTGAACCGTACAAGTAAATGAAAAACTTCAAGAAAAAAAATTATGATGAAACATCATTGATTATTCTTCTCTCACAATCTCTCACTGGTGGCAGAAGGGTTGAACAAGTCTTGACTCTGAAAAAAGGAGGACCCTGTGAATCATTTAAGAAATGACTTATTTTTTATCGTGCGTACTATTGAATGAACTGTATTTGTCTGATCTGAACTGATTATTGTCGAAAATGTCGAAGTTTACTCCAAAAAATGTATTGTTATCACCTTGTATTTCGAAAATCAAGTCGTTTGAGACATATGTTGATAGGTACTTTTCGTCAAAGAATCTTCTCCCGAAGTTTGTCAACGTACCCAATCAACACCCTGTATATTTTTTACAGAAGAGTCAGATATTAAATATGTATGAAAATTAACACCCGTTAAAAATCAACATAAAGCTCACAGAATCAGCCCTCATGTGTAGTAAAACAACATCAACAGCACAAAAGCAAAACTTTTGATATCAATTTGTATCGTAGTCTATTGCAGAGGAAAATCTATTATACAGGGAGTGAGCCTTGAGAGAGTTCATGCGGGCAACGAAAATAAAAAATAATAAAAATCATCATGAAAACTTTGATTAACTTTCTCATAGAAACAGTTTAAGTACTTGGTTTTTATATTTGCTGATTCTCTATTAACTTTATGATCTAGCCAAGTCATATACAATAAAATGTAAAAGTATAATCCCATTTATACGCAGCGGCCTTTTTAAATTATTCACTGTGAAAGTCTCGAAGCAAGAATCTAGCGGTTGTATTACAATAAATTCGGTTTTTGATGGGTCACTTCGAAAGATTCGAATCATTTCAATCAGTTTATGAATACAGTCCAAGTATAGAATGTTGATTTTATTATCATTCGGAGTGTGCTGCCGGTCTGTTTTATCTTTATAGCTTTTATCATTCGCTGTGATAGAAATGCATAGACTTGTGGAATTGAATTTAAGTCGGTACTATAAGGCGTGTTGAAGCAATTTCCAGAGGAAATTTAAGAAAATAAAATTAATTTGTTAAAAAAAAAAGTTAAATACCAGCGCTTCATCGGTGAATAAAAAAATCATACGGTGTGACCTATTTGAGTAAATTTAATTGATTTTTTTTCTCTTTGTTAAAAATTTGAATTCGAACAAAGTCCGGAAAGTGTGCCGGAGAATTTCAACTAAATGAAATGAAAAATTTCGACAAAGTCGAATTCCCCACCAAGTAACATTAACGCTCTTATTCCGATCTTCAACATCGCTTTAAAACTATACAATAAGATATCGAATAAAAACAAGTGATCTTTAAGACAGCCCTGAGACCATCATAAGGCAGTTTCTAGTCAAAAAGGTCCCATCCTAAAAAGGCCTTCAAGACTAAATTTTAAAACTGTATTGAAGCCATTAAGTTTTAATTCAATATTCTTAAAGAGTTCTTCAAGGCAACTTTAAATACATAAATTAAAACTTATTATCTGACGTTCTGCTCTTAAAATGTATCTACAGCGGACTGAATTAACTTAAAAATAATTCATTAATCCTAAAAGAGTTTTATTTTGTTTACTAACACTCTACACCTATTAAGTCTGTATAATGGCCGGCAGAGTGGAAATATTTTAAACCGCATAGGTATACTAAGCATATCATAAAATAATATTCGAAAGCAAAATATTCTGAAAAATTCACTTGGCACGTTTCTGATAAAATGTAATGAAATACTTCAACACAACTCGAGCGCCACTAATTTAATGTATTTTTCTCTTACTTAAAAAATATTTAAAATGAATATCATCGAATTTTATTTTGCATCTAAGCATCTAAATGCATTTTTTTAATTTAAGTTCGACACAACGTTCTTGTTTTCTAAGAAGATCCAAGGCATTATTTGAATAATAATATTCTTTTCGTTTACTATTGAAAATGTCCAAGATGGTGGAGTCTTTATTGCAGTAAAATATGGCGTGATCTAGATTAAAACTAATTGTTCATTTATTGAATGTTTTAAATCTCACAAGATTTAAAATAGCGTTTTATTTTCCACTTTAAATCCAATGACTCTAGCAGGACTCTGTTTACATTTCCTTTTGAAACCAATATAATGTGCGTTCAAACTCGTGACCTTATTGATTTAAAGTGGTCTTGCTCTCGAATGGAATCCTAACCTCACAAATTTTGCCGGTTTTGTGATTGAAGAGTATGGTGCATTTTCATCTTTTTTTGAATTGATATAGCCGATACTTGATGAAAATCCATGTTAATCTCTATAATTGTTAAAATTGTTGTTAAAATTGTTTTTCCGTTAACCAGCTGTCGTCCCCTTACGAACGGCAGCCCTCAAAAGTCGAAACTTGTGCGAGCCAAGGATTAACGAGGTCTTACCTTTTAACGTGCGATTCTAGCACTTGAAACTATAGTTCATATGATTTTCAGATAAAGAGGGTTTACAAAACCACGACAATTGTTTCGCTTTACTAAAGCTTCTTCAAGTGGAGAAGATATACTATATATCGTTATGTGAAAATCATATGAACTATAGATTCATTATAGAGATTTGACAAATTTCATTAAAAAAAACAAGGTTAGGTTACGTTAGGTTAAAAAAAATCGATGAGAAAGACACATTATATTACATGCGTCTTTTTGTTTTACTTGTTCTTTAACCTCCCTTGCTCGGATCAGCTCTGCTTTCGAGGGGTTTTCTACGAAAACCTGGGAGATTCGTAATAACAAATTTTTAACAATTTTTTTTTTATAGAACTCGTGATTTTTATATTCAAGATCATATAGTCCCTATACGAATGACAAGAGTAAAACGTATATCTCTATTTTATTTTTAACATAAACTCTCCAGAAAGTTCCTGTGATATTTGTGATCGATATTATGTACCCCCTTCTGGCATTCCTAATATTTTGTCGACAGATGAAATGAAATAATCGTGAACCTCAAAATTGTGTTTCCATTATCATAAACTATGGTCATAACTAATAGTTGTTCAAATGCCTAAGAATGTTCCATATAGAGAAAAAAAATCTGTGTTTAACTGAAGTTGGACTAGCTGAGAACATTTGGGTTTATAACTGTGTTACAATCTAGTTCATTCCATGAAACAATTATAGCTATCAATGTATCGAGATTATTCTGCGATTTATAATAATCGAGGATGTTGCCAGACGACGAGGCGCTCTGCGCCTATTCGTCTGTGCAACCTCCGAGACTTATTTAAATTGCATATTAGTCAAGTTACATTCAAAGCTTTATCGTATCATTGACATTGACGACGATGATGTGGAAATGAAATCAACAACTTTCGTTGTCATGTTATTGTCATTTGAGCGTGCCATTTGGTATCTAGGGTATTATAAAGTAACTAACGTATTTATTATATTGTAACTTATGTTAAAACAATAAAATGGCGAACCCGCCGATGGATGGATGAACGTGATGTTACTTGTGCTTTGGACATAGTTACTATAAATGATACCATGACTGTTGGAAGAATATTCCAAGAATTAGTAATGTGATATTGATTGAAAGTTTGATTTTGTGGAGAAAATCCAACGCTTGACATGATTTTTTGGGTTTATGGCCTTCCACAATCTGAAAATGAATAAATGTTAATCCAAAGAAACCTGTACAAGTGTAAAAGTTACTGCGTTCACAAGACTGCTGTCTTGAAAGATATTAATTTTTGTCAGTAACGTACCGTACACTGAATTTGCCTATCTGAAAAAATGAGATCGAATTAACAAAGAATACTTCTCTTTTTTTGAAAATTGTTGACGTTTCGGAGGCTGTATCTGCCTCCGTTATCAAAACTTCTTGGAAAGACGCAGAAGAAACTGAATTTGAATTGCGGTTTTGAAAATAAGATCTTTCTTTGACAGAGTCAAATGAAATCTGTCATCTGACATCCCAATAGGTACACGTACGTTTTTCAAACGTGTTATAAACGTGCCATTGGTTAAATAAACGTTTCTGGTTGAAAATTTAAAAGTCAATAATTTAGTGTAATCTTCAACGTTGAAAGAATACGTTATAAAGATGTGTTTTCAACGTTACTTCCTCAACAACTCGTTAAATATACGTTTAACAATCGTTATGTTGATTCAAAAAGAATTGTTAATCAAACTCGCTTTATACTATTCATTTATCAATGTTTATGATACCTTCCTTAACCTTTTATTTGGTAAAAACAGTGTTGTTTTATATCGAGTATCTTCGACGTTCAAAAAACCTGATTGAACACGGCAATAAAGTGATAATTAGTAAGCAATTGGTTTAATGTAACGTTGTTACACGCGACATTTTTTCATTGAAAAAACGTTCGGTTTTCAGCCATTTCACAACGTTATTTCAACGTCCTTGTACCAATTGGGATTCTTTTGATTGACATTTGGTATCTTGATTCAAAGAGGGGTTCGGTATCAATCAATCACCATTCTATTAGTTCTTATTTCATCTCTGAGGAAAGCTAACCAGGTGCGGTCCATTTCGATGGAATTGGTTGAAAAGCAGTTGTTCGATAAAAGAATACACGCAGTTTTCTTTAACTTCATTTTTTCTTGATTTGATTCTCTCAATAAAATTTTGGTATGTTCAAAAAATTGTGTTTACAACATACCGTGTTCGTGTGGTAAGAGTTATATAGGTGAAACATCAAGACCATTGATTGTGCGCCAGAAAGAACATAAAAGTTACATCAGAAATCGAAAAATAACGGGTTCGAAAATATCCGAACATATTCTAACATCTGATGGCGATCATATGATGGAATGGATCAATACCAAAATTTTATTGAGAGAATCAAATCAAGAAAGAAGAAAGTTAAAGGAAACTGCGTGCATTCTTTTATCGAACAACTGCTTTTCGACCAATTCCATCGAAATGGACCGCATCTGGTTACCTCTCATCAGAGATGAAATAAGAACTAATAGAATGGTGATTGATTGATACCGAACACCCTATGTATCAAGATACCAAATGTCAATCAAAAGATTTCATTTGACTCTGTCAAAGAAAGATCTTATTTCCAAAACCGCAATTCAAATTCAGTTTCTTCAGCGTCTTTCCAAGAAGTTTTGATAACGGAGGCAGATACAGCCTCCAAAACGTCAACAATTTTCAAAAAAAGATAAGTATTCTTTGTTAATTCGATCTCATTTTTTCAGATAGGCAAATTCAGTGTAGGGTACGTTACTGACAAAAATGTATTTCTTTCAAAATTAATTACCTAATTTGCCCTTCTACACTTGTACAGATTTCTTTGGATAAAATTTTTTTTTCATTTTCGGATTGTGGAAGGTCACAAACCCAAAAAATCATGCCAAAAATAGTAATGTGATAGTTTAACAAATGTTAACATACTTTGGAGAATAAAAAATAAAGTTAGGTATAACATATTATTATAATTTCCCGGATTTATAATAGAAATATTTTTAATATTTGATTACATTGTGTTTGTTTAGTAGTGCCAAGAATAATTATTTACCTAACAAGTGCGGAAAGTAGTATTTTCCGCACGCGACGGCAGTTGAACGAACGACGCGGAGCGGAGTTCGGGCAAGCCGTTAAGGGCGGAAAAGACATTTTCCGTAAGAGTTAGGTACAATATTTTTCCTACGAGTGTTTTTGTCCATCTTATTTATGAAAAAACAAGGTTTTCAATAAACAAGTTTTTATAATAATGCTACAAAATGACTAATAAGACAGAATAGTTACATAGATCATTTAGTTAGTCCTAAATATCATCATTTTCAAAAATACAAAAATCGTGCGGAAAAGTAAAAATTAAACCAAGATATTTCTTTTTTGTGTCAACTGTAAGTTTTGTTAGACGAAACAATTTTTTTTTCATTTGTACTAAAACTACAATCGAAATAATTTGTTAATTTGAATATACAAGGTGTTATTTTGCAATAAACTTTTATCTTGTTATTCTTGCAAAAAATCATTCAAAACAACAAGAAAAATTTGACCAAAAATTGATTGTTGCTACAACAAATTTTCTTTTTACTGTGTACTTGCCGACTTCAAATCATTCGAACGGACTTTGTAGGGCACTCTTCACAACTCATATCTCGTGAAAAAATATTTCCGAGCTGTCCTGTATATTCGACCTCGCTTCGCGTTATTTCCAGAAAATCTAAATTAAATCAATTTCAATGTGTTGATACTTCAAATCGCTCGCATCAAACCCTCGGACGTCGTATATTTATTCCACTTGGCACACAATAAATCCCCGCCGGAAAATCGTCCGACACAACGACCACGATCCATTAATCTTCTCCATTTGGCAGTGTCCTAGTCATGCGCAGACATATTTTCGTTTCGCCATTGTTCGGCAATGTTATTATCCCACCTGTCAGAGAGCAGACAAAACCAACTCATCCGTCACACCGGAATGACCAATGGATTGAGGGGTCCGATCCGGTGCCAGCCAATAGCGGCCCGGTTTCGCGTGGGATCCGTCACAGTTACGACAATCACTCTTGAAACAATAATACATTTTTTCCAATATTTTTTGGAGTAGACTTTGACATTTTCGTCAATAATTAGTTCAAATTAGGCGACTACAATTCAATAGTACACACGATACAAAATAATTCATTTCTTAAATAATCCACAGGGTCCTACTTTTCTGTGGGTATTAGATTAAATATCTTCCTGTACAAGATTATCTATTTTGTATCCGCGGAAGCTTTTGAATTCGTTATTCACAAAATAACCTAGATCGAACAATGAAAGAAATTATTTTTTAATTTTCAGTGTATTTGTATAAAAGCTTGTCTGTATATATTTTTTATTCTATAATTTTTATTCATCGTAGATTTTTCTGATTCTGAAAAAATACTTCTTCCAATTTACAATAATTGAGAAAATATTTCATTATAAAATTTTTTTTTTTTGTTATGGGACATGTTTGCGTTAATAATTTTCGTTAGCTCCTGAACCGTACAAGTAAATGAAAAACTTCAAGAAAAAAAATTATGATGAAACATCATTGATTATTCTTCTCTCACAATCTCTCACTGGTGGCAGAAGGGTTGAACAAGTCTTGACTCTGAAAAAAGGAGGACCCTGTGAATCATTTAAGAAATGACTTATTTTTTATCGTGCGTACTATTGAATGAACTGTATTTGTCTGATCTGAACTGATTATTGTCGAAAATGTCGAAGTTTACTCCAAAAAATGTATTGTTATCACCTTGTATTTCGAAAATCAAGTCGTTTGAGACATATGTTGATAGGTACTTTTCGTCAAAGAATCTTCTCCCGAAGTTTGTCAACGTACCCAATCAACACCCTGTATATTTTTTACAGAAGAGTCAGATATTAAATATGTATGAAAATTAACACCCGTTAAAAATCAACATAAAGCTCACAGAATCAGCCCTCATGTGTAGTAAAACAACATCAACAGCACAAAAGCAAAACTTTTGATATCAATTTGTATCGTAGTCTATTGCAGAGGAAAATCTATTATACAGGGAGTGAGCCTTGAGAGAGTTCATGCGGGCAACGAAAATAAAAAATAATAAAAATCATCATGAAAACTTTGATTAACTTTCTCATAGAAACAGTTTAAGTACTTGGTTTTTATATTTGCTGATTCTCTATTAACTTTATGATCTAGCCAAGTCATATACAATAAAATGTAAAAGTATAATCCCATTTATACGCAGCGGCCTTTTTAAATTATTCACTGTGAAAGTCTCGAAGCAAGAATCTAGCGGTTGTATTACAATAAATTCGGTTTTTGATGGGTCACTTCGAAAGATTCGAATCATTTCAATCAGTTTATGAATACAGTCCAAGTATAGAATGTTGATTTTATTATCATTCGGAGTGTGCTGCCGGTCTGTTTTATCTTTATAGCTTTTATCATTCGCTGTGATAGAAATGCATAGACTTGTGGAATTGAATTTAAGTCGGTACTATAAGGCGTGTTGAAGCAATTTCCAGAGGAAATTTAAGAAAATAAAATTAATTTGTTAAAAAAAAAAGTTAAATACCAGCGCTTCATCGGTGAATAAAAAAATCATACGGTGTGACCTATTTGAGTAAATTTAATTGATTTTTTTTCTCTTTGTTAAAAATTTGAATTCGAACAAAGTCCGGAAAGTGTGCCGGAGAATTTCAACTAAATGAAATGAAAAATTTCGACAAAGTCGAATTCCCCACCAAGTAACATTAACGCTCTTATTCCGATCTTCAACATCGCTTTAAAACTATACAATAAGATATCGAATAAAAACAAGTGATCTTTAAGACAGCCCTGAGACCATCATAAGGCAGTTTCTAGTCAAAAAGGTCCCATCCTAAAAAGGCCTTCAAGACTAAATTTTAAAACTGTATTGAAGCCATTAAGTTTTAATTCAATATTCTTAAAGAGTTCTTCAAGGCAACTTTAAATACATAAATTAAAACTTATTATCTGACGTTCTGCTCTTAAAATGTATCTACAGCGGACTGAATTAACTTAAAAATAATTCATTAATCCTAAAAGAGTTTTATTTTGTTTACTAACACTCTACACCTATTAAGTCTGTATAATGGCCGGCAGAGTGGAAATATTTTAAACCGCATAGGTATACTAAGCATATCATAAAATAATATTCGAAAGCAAAATATTCTGAAAAATTCACTTGGCACGTTTCTGATAAAATGTAATGAAATACTTCAACACAACTCGAGCGCCACTAATTTAATGTATTTTTCTCTTACTTAAAAAATATTTAAAATGAATATCATCGAATTTTATTTTGCATCTAAGCATCTAAATGCATTTTTTTAATTTAAGTTCGACACAACGTTCTTGTTTTCTAAGAAGATCCAAGGCATTATTTGAATAATAATATTCTTTTCGTTTACTATTGAAAATGTCCAAGATGGTGGAGTCTTTATTGCAGTAAAATATGGCGTGATCTAGATTAAAACTAATTGTTCATTTATTGAATGTTTTAAATCTCACAAGATTTAAAATAGCGTTTTATTTTCCACTTTAAATCCAATGACTCTAGCAGGACTCTGTTTACATTTCCTTTTGAAACCAATATAATGTGCGTTCAAACTCGTGACCTTATTGATTTAAAGTGGTCTTGCTCTCGAATGGAATCCTAACCTCACAAATTTTGCCGGTTTTGTGATTGAAGAGTATGGTGCATTTTCATCTTTTTTTGAATTGATATAGCCGATACTTGATGAAAATCCATGTTAATCTCTATAATTGTTAAAATTGTTGTTAAAATTGTTTTTCCGTTAACCAGCTGTCGTCCCCTTACGAACGGCAGCCCTCAAAAGTCGAAACTTGTGCGAGCCAAGGATTAACGAGGTCTTACCTTTTAACGTGCGATTCTAGCACTTGAAACTATAGTTCATATGATTTTCAGATAAAGAGGGTTTACAAAACCACGACAATTGTTTCGCTTTACTAAAGCTTCTTCAAGTGGAGAAGATATACTATATATCGTTATGTGAAAATCATATGAACTATAGATTCATTATAGAGATTTGACAAATTTCATTAAAAAAAACAAGGTTAGGTTACGTTAGGTTAAAAAAAATCGATGAGAAAGACACATTATATTACATGCGTCTTTTTGTTTTACTTGTTCTTTAACCTCCCTTGCTCGGATCAGCTCTGCTTTCGAGGGGTTTTCTACGAAAACCTGGGAGATTCGTAATAACAAATTTTTAACAATTTTTTTTTTATAGAACTCGTGATTTTTATATTCAAGATCATATAGTCCCTATACGAATGACAAGAGTAAAACGTATATCTCTATTTTATTTTTAACATAAACTCTCCAGAAAGTTCCTGTGATATTTGTGATCGATATTATGTACCCCCTTCTGGCATTCCTAATATTTTGTCGACAGATGAAATGAAATAATCGTGAACCTCAAAATTGTGTTTCCATTATCATAAACTATGGTCATAACTAATAGTTGTTCAAATGCCTAAGAATGTTCCATATAGAGAAAAAAAATCTGTGTTTAACTGAAGTTGGACTAGCTGAGAACATTTGGGTTTATAACTGTGTTACAATCTAGTTCATTCCATGAAACAATTATAGCTATCAATGTATCGAGATTATTCTGCGATTTATAATAATCGAGGATGTTGCCAGACGACGAGGCGCTCTGCGCCTATTCGTCTGTGCAACCTCCGAGACTTATTTAAATTGCATATTAGTCAAGTTACATTCAAAGCTTTATCGTATCATTGACATTGACGACGATGATGTGGAAATGAAATCAACAACTTTCGTTGTCATGTTATTGTCATTTGAGCGTGCCATTTGGTATCTAGGGTATTATAAAGTAACTAACGTATTTATTATATTGTAACTTATGTTAAAACAATAAAATGGCGAACCCGCCGATGGATGGATGAACGTGATGTTACTTGTGCTTTGGACATAGTTACTATAAATGATACCATGACTGTTGGAAGAATATTCCAAGAATTAGTAATGTGATATTGATTGAAAGTTTGATTTTGTGGAGAAAATCCAACGCTTGACATGATTTTTTGGGTTTATGGCCTTCCACAATCTGAAAATGAATAAATGTTAATCCAAAGAAACCTGTACAAGTGTAAAAGTTACTGCGTTCACAAGACTGCTGTCTTGAAAGATATTAATTTTTGTCAGTAACGTACCGTACACTGAATTTGCCTATCTGAAAAAATGAGATCGAATTAACAAAGAATACTTCTCTTTTTTTGAAAATTGTTGACGTTTCGGAGGCTGTATCTGCCTCCGTTATCAAAACTTCTTGGAAAGACGCAGAAGAAACTGAATTTGAATTGCGGTTTTGAAAATAAGATCTTTCTTTGACAGAGTCAAATGAAATCTGTCATCTGACATCCCAATAGGTACACGTACGTTTTTCAAACGTGTTATAAACGTGCCATTGGTTAAATAAACGTTTCTGGTTGAAAATTTAAAAGTCAATAATTTAGTGTAATCTTCAACGTTGAAAGAATACGTTATAAAGATGTGTTTTCAACGTTACTTCCTCAACAACTCGTTAAATATACGTTTAACAATCGTTATGTTGATTCAAAAAGAATTGTTAATCAAACTCGCTTTATACTATTCATTTATCAATGTTTATGATACCTTCCTTAACCTTTTATTTGGTAAAAACAGTGTTGTTTTATATCGAGTATCTTCGACGTTCAAAAAACCTGATTGAACACGGCAATAAAGTGATAATTAGTAAGCAATTGGTTTAATGTAACGTTGTTACACGCGACATTTTTTCATTGAAAAAACGTTCGGTTTTCAGCCATTTCACAACGTTATTTCAACGTCCTTGTACCAATTGGGATTCTTTTGATTGACATTTGGTATCTTGATTCAAAGAGGGGTTCGGTATCAATCAATCACCATTCTATTAGTTCTTATTTCATCTCTGAGGAAAGCTAACCAGGTGCGGTCCATTTCGATGGAATTGGTTGAAAAGCAGTTGTTCGATAAAAGAATACACGCAGTTTTCTTTAACTTCATTTTTTCTTGATTTGATTCTCTCAATAAAATTTTGGTATGTTCAAAAAATTGTGTTTACAACATACCGTGTTCGTGTGGTAAGAGTTATATAGGTGAAACATCAAGACCATTGATTGTGCGCCAGAAAGAACATAAAAGTTACATCAGAAATCGAAAAATAACGGGTTCGAAAATATCCGAACATATTCTAACATCTGATGGCGATCATATGATGGAATGGATCAATACCAAAATTTTATTGAGAGAATCAAATCAAGAAAGAAGAAAGTTAAAGGAAACTGCGTGCATTCTTTTATCGAACAACTGCTTTTCGACCAATTCCATCGAAATGGACCGCATCTGGTTACCTCTCATCAGAGATGAAATAAGAACTAATAGAATGGTGATTGATTGATACCGAACACCCTATGTATCAAGATACCAAATGTCAATCAAAAGATTTCATTTGACTCTGTCAAAGAAAGATCTTATTTCCAAAACCGCAATTCAAATTCAGTTTCTTCAGCGTCTTTCCAAGAAGTTTTGATAACGGAGGCAGATACAGCCTCCAAAACGTCAACAATTTTCAAAAAAAGATAAGTATTCTTTGTTAATTCGATCTCATTTTTTCAGATAGGCAAATTCAGTGTAGGGTACGTTACTGACAAAAATGTATTTCTTTCAAAATTAATTACCTAATTTGCCCTTCTACACTTGTACAGATTTCTTTGGATAAAATTTTTTTTTCATTTTCGGATTGTGGAAGGTCACAAACCCAAAAAATCATGCCAAAAATAGTAATGTGATAGTTTAACAAATGTTAACATACTTTGGAGAATAAAAAATAAAGTTAGGTATAACATATTATTATAATTTCCCGGATTTATAATAGAAATATTTTTAATATTTGATTACATTGTGTTTGTTTAGTAGTGCCAAGAATAATTATTTACCTAACAAGTGCGGAAAGTAGTATTTTCCGCACGCGACGGCAGTTGAACGAACGACGCGGAGCGGAGTTCGGGCAAGCCGTTAAGGGCGGAAAAGACATTTTCCGTAAGAGTTAGGTACAATATTTTTCCTACGAGTGTTTTTGTCCATCTTATTTATGAAAAAACAAGGTTTTCAATAAACAAGTTTTTATAATAATGCTACAAAATGACTAATAAGACAGAATAGTTACATAGATCATTTAGTTAGTCCTAAATATCATCATTTTCAAAAATACAAAAATCGTGCGGAAAAGTAAAAATTAAACCAAGATATTTCTTTTTTGTGTCAACTGTAAGTTTTGTTAGACGAAACAATTTTTTTTTCATTTGTACTAAAACTACAATCGAAATAATTTGTTAATTTGAATATACAAGGTGTTATTTTGCAATAAACTTTTATCTTGTTATTCTTGCAAAAAATCATTCAAAACAACAAGAAAAATTTGACCAAAAATTGATTGTTGCTACAACAAATTTTCTTTTTACTGTGTACTTGCCGACTTCAAATCATTCGAACGGACTTTGTAGGGCACTCTTCACAACTCATATCTCGTGAAAAAATATTTCCGAGCTGTCCTGTATATTCGACCTCGCTTCGCGTTATTTCCAGAAAATCTAAATTAAATCAATTTCAATGTGTTGATACTTCAAATCGCTCGCATCAAACCCTCGGACGTCGTATATTTATTCCACTTGGCACACAATAAATCCCCGCCGGAAAATCGTCCGACACAACGACCACGATCCATTAATCTTCTCCATTTGGCAGTGTCCTAGTCATGCGCAGACATATTTTCGTTTCGCCATTGTTCGGCAATGTTATTATCCCACCTGTCAGAGAGCAGACAAAACCAACTCATCCGTCACACCGGAATGACCAATGGATTGAGGGGTCCGATCCGGTGCCAGCCAATAGCGGCCCGGTTTCGCGTGGGATCCGTCACAGTTACGACAATCACTCTTGAAACAATGCCCATTTTCAGAGTGTTTAACGCGAGATATCGCACAGAGGGACAAGCGCCAGTCTCGCTGGAAATTCACAGGTGACGATACGGAGGATCGAGTAGGCTCTGCCTGCCGTGTCGCGATGCTTATTTGTCTTTATCTTATACTTTGGCAGAGATGATTAAATTAAATGGAAAGTTGAATTTTGTGTATTCTCATGAAATATGTTTGATAGTGATTGTTCCAAAAAAAAAACAATATTATACCAAACATAATAATCATTGGCATAAATCATGTTTCAAAATTCACAACAATATTCTGACAATTAAAAAAATAAATAACTGGGTGTGATTATAATCACTGAGTTTCACAATGGAAAACAACACCAAAATATCATGGACTCATCAATTTTATCAGGTACTTGATGGAATGTTGTGAATTTTGCAAATAGTACAGTAACCACAGACAAATGTAAGCGACAAATGAAGAATGAATCGTAGCAATTTGAAACTCAGCACATGACTTCTTGATACCATATATTGTTAGAAAAAAAATTGTTTACCAAAATATCGGGGGTGAAACACAAAAAAAATTTGATTTAAAATAATTATAATTTTTTTTATGTCTCAGGAAGTATAAGATTTATCAAGAAACAATTTCAACAAGGCGAAAGATAATTCAATTCTCCACCAGAAATATACTTAGTAATTTCTCACAAAATGCACTCGTTTTCTCAGAAAACTTGTTTGAATTCCAATATCAAATTTTAGGCTCGCGTTAATCCGCCAATGCAATTTCCGGCAGGGCCGAAAATTAGATTTGTCATAACTTTGCTAAAAATTGTAGTAGAAGCCAAAAAAAAAGTATATACCGTCCCTGAAGACTCCTACTTTCTCATGCAAATATAACATGTGAGTATCTGAGTACCCAAAATGTGTTTTGTCCCACTTCACATAACCCTTTTACGATAGTTACGGAGGATCCGAAAGTGATGGATATTTTAGTTGATTATGAAATAATTATACTAAAGCAGGAATCAGTACCTTCTTTGAACTTATATGCAACAATTTTAGACTAGTGAGGCACGTCTCACTTAAGTATACAGTTTTAAACTCGCCCATAATCCCGGCAATTTCTTGAGTAAATGTGGAAAATAATCGCTCATACACATCCTACATGAAAAATAGAGTATGTGATTTCGAGTTTGAGGTTTGTACTTCACAATAGTGTTATTAAACATAAATGCAGGTTATGAATGAGCGATTATTATCAACATTTACTAAAGAGAATACCGGTTTTATGGGTAAGTTGAAAATGAGACAGGAGTAAAACAAAGTTTTTCTTGGCATGTATAGGTAGGACCTGTCACACTACTTTAAAATTGTTGCATCTGGTCCAAAGAGAGTATGAGATGCTGCTTGAAAACTGTTGACGTTTCGGAGGCTGTAAAGGTCTTATTACCAAAATCGCAATTCAAATTCAGTTTTCTCAGCGTCTTTCTAAGAAGTTTTGATAACGGAGGCAGATACAGCCTCCGAAACGTCAACAGTTTTCAAAAAAAGAGAAGTATTCTTTGTTAATTCGATTTCATTTTTTCAGATAGGCAAATTCAGTGTAGGGTACGTTACTGACAAAAATTAATTTCTTTCAAGACAGCAGTCTTGTGAACGCAGTAACTTATCGGGCAAATTAATTAATTTGCCCTTTTACACTTGTACAGATTTCTTTGGATTGAAAAATTTTTTCATTTTCAGATTGTGGAAGGTGATAAACCCAAAAAATTATGTCAAGAGCTTAAATCAGTTACGGAAAAATTGTTGTCATAGCAACCGTTGCTATGGTTACGAGAATACAAAAACCAGCTTCCCGTGGTGCGGAATTGCGTGGTTGCCAAGTTGGGTCAGTTATAGTTCAGTTACGGCAAAAGAAGGAAGAGAATTAAGAAAATGGACAAAGTAGTAACATGAAGGCGAGCGCGGATTTGCAAAATGTCGGCCGGACCCGCTCGCTTCGCTCGCTTTTACGGAAAAACTGTTGCCATAGCAACCATTGCTATGCGGTTACGAGAATACAAAAACCAGCTTCTCTTGGTGCGGAAATGCGTGGTTGCCAAGTTGGGTCAGTTATAGTTTAGCTGATATCGTTGAAAAAATGTGATGCCGTGATGAAATACATTCAAAATCGCGATTTTCGTGCTGCGGAAAAGCGCGGTTGCCAAATTATGAAGTGGGAATAGCATTTTAGTTTACTCTCGACCATAGCAACGGTTACCATGGCAACAGTTTTTTCATAACCGATTTCAGCTAATCTTTAGCAGATAACTTGGCAACCGCGCATTTCCGCAAGATCGGAATTGTGTTTTTGTTTATTCGTTACCATAGCGACGGTTGCCATGGCAACAGTTTTTGCATAACCGATTTTAGCTAAACGAAAGTTGACCCCGACATTTTTCCATATACAAAATTTCAGATAGTGATTTTTAAAATCCTTCGTTAGCATGAAAATGGACTCGTCCACTGCGTTTTATCCTCATACCATTTTTTAATCAGATAAAAATCACTCACCTTATTTGGTTCCTGTTGCTGCTGTGTGAGAAGCTGTTCCCTGACCATCTGAAGCTGGAAAATGAGCTCGGACAACTTTCTATCCTTCTCCATGATATTGTCTCCGGCAAGCGCTTGTTGAATGGCCGTTGTCTGTTCAACATCTCTGCGGAAAGATTCTTATCTATAACTGCCAATTGTGCAAAAACGTAGCATGCAAATATCAAGAGACATCAAAGAGAACGAAACGTATACTTCTCGCTGAGACCAGACAAAGCGATAAAAGAAAAGATGATATTGTCTGAAATAACGCCGAGCTTTCATAAGAGATTACACGAGATTGGTTTCGCGGCAGATCGCTCTGCAGATCCTTCTTTCAATCAGTCCTTTTCAGAGGTTAGTTTTTCGGATTGTCGCGAACCGTGAAATGATAGTGACTGCGTTTATCTCACAACTTTGGGTCCACTCAAAATGGGTTTGACTTGACTGGATCCGATCCATCTAATCGAAACAACTCTTTTATCTGTTACAAATGATATTTCAACAGGAATTGATAAGAAGCAATGCACAATATTGATTTTACTGGATTACTCGAAAGCATTTGACACTCTGGATCACGATCTTTTATTAACAAAATTGAAATACACAGGCTTATTTTATATTTTTTTAAGAGTTACCTTCGCGACCGGAGTCAATGTGTCAAAATAAATGAGAAAATATCACTCCCCCTCCAGATACTTTTGGGTGTTCCTCAGGGATCAATATTGGGTCCATTGCTATTTGCTTTATATATATATATATATATGGAACTAGTAAATAGTGGGGCTTTGCAGCAAAATCAAAGAGTACTACTTTAAAGTTTGTCCAAGCTTTCGGAAATTTAATAAATCATTTCCATCATCAGGGATAATCTTTGTTGAGATTGTGAGACGCGATGTTATTCAACAATAAGTGACACATTGTGCAAGATGAAAGTTGATATAAAACATGTAAAAAAAAATAAAAAAAAAATTTTTAACAATTTTAAATGTAACGTATTTTATGAAAAAATTTTAAGACATCCTACCAATTTTACATGTTTTATATCAACTTTCATCTTGCACAATGTGTCACTTATTGTTGAATAACATCGCGTCTCACAATCTCAACAAAGATTATCCCTGATGATGGAAATGATTTATTAAATTTCCGAAAGCTTGGACAAACTTTAAAGTAGTACTCTTTGATTTTGCTGCAAAGCCCCACTATTTACTAGTTCCATACCTAACTAGTCAGCAACGACTACCCTTCCTCTACTATATATATATATATATTCGATTTCGAAGATGCAGTGAGCCATTGCATGGTGAATTTTTATGCTGATGATACTCAGTTACATAATTCATTTTTCCTGGAGATCTTGATATTGCACTTGATAATATCAACACGGACATTTCTACACTTATAAGTAAATGTAGAACTCACAGTTTGAACGTTGCTCATAAAACAACAATAATGGTTTTTGGCTCCAAAGCTCAGAAAAATCTTCCAAATGACAATGTGCGAATAATTGTGGAGAATGCGGAATTGACACCTAAAAAAATTGTAGGAATTTGGGGCTAATAATGGATGAAGAACTGAGGTATGAATGTCACATTTGCCAAATTTGTTGAGTAGGATTTGCTAACCTGAATAAAAAAGTGAAATCTATCTTATGTCTTATCTTACGCCGCATATATACAAGTTATGCAAAATTCGTGTCTTCGACTCATATATGGAATCAGAAGACGACAGAGCATATCTCATAAATTGAATGAACACAATTGGCTTAATATGACAAACAGAAGGTTTCTTCATTCGGCTTGTCTATTTCACAGAATCATTGTCTCGAAAACGCCACCATATTTGATGAAAAAAATTACATTCCGTGAAGATGTGCAAAACATTAATATTAGGTTCAAGGGAATTATAACGCCCCCCATTCACAGAACAACAATTTTCAGACGGTCATTTTCCTATCAGATATCACGTATTTATAACTCAATACCCCAACACTTGAAGTCTTTTGGAGAAGTTGGTTTCAAAAAACAAATGAAAAAATACCTCCTGAACGATCAAATTAGGATCTCATGATGATGAGCTACGATTTGGTCACTCACATATATGTACATCGTATTATTATATTATTGCACATAACTACATGTCATAAAATATGACCTTGCCCATATCTATAAAATTAGAATTTTTATTTATTTATTTTTTATTATTTATTATTATTTTTTTATTCTTTCATTTATATATTTTTTTCTGCTCAAGAATAATAACAGAGGTTTGTGTATTGTGTTCATACATGATGCATGACCACCTGATCTTCGGCATTTTCCCATTAATATCTTTAAGTAATTATTTTTGTGACATTTATATTGTGGGAAATAAAGACCTATTTTTTTTTCTTTGGTGTATTGGCATCGACTACTATGGTCATTAGCCACGTGTTCTGGATAGGCCTTGTTACTAACTCCATACGCCACCTTAGAAGCAGCATGATTATTCGTAGTCCCGTCAATCATGAAAATTCAATGAAGAAATCGAAGAATAATAATTTTCCTGATTTTACCAGTGGCGTAAAAAATAGGGAAGGAAAGGGACCAATATACCCTTTTTGTACGCCACTGGTGGCAACTAAAACTGTAATTTTTTTTTTAAATAAAGCTCTCATTGAACCAAAACATTTCTCCGAATTAAACTGTAAAATTTCCAACACTGTGGAAGTCATGATTAAAAAATAAATTTAATTTTTCGTATTCAACACACTGTATCTCTGCAACCCACCGCTACTCAAGGGTCTGACGATTGATTTCGTAATGATCTACAAACGATTAAAAAATCCAGCACGCATACTATGACGTATTCCAAAGTGACAGTACCTCCCCAGGCGCATATAAGCAGAACATACCACGTTTCAGTCAGCGGCAGATATTCTGGCTCTCTGATTGGTTGTGACCAAACACAGGTGCATTTTGCCCATCCAGACTGAAACGTGGTGCATTTTGCACTAGCGTGAATTAGTTTTTTGCTCGCAATTGACACACAAACCTAACCTGAGGAAGCTAACCTAGCTTGCGAGTCGAAAATGCGTGAATTATTTTTTCGCTTGCGATTTACACACAAACCTAACCTGAGCAAGCTAACCTAGCATGCGAGTCGAAAATGCGTAAATTCGTTTTTCGCTTGCGATTTACACACAAACCTAACCTGAGCAAGCTAACCTAGCTTGCTTGTCGAAAATGCGTGAATTAGTTTTTCGCTTGCGATTTACACACAAACTTAACCTGAGCAAGCTAACCTAGCTTGCGAGTCGAAAATGCGTAAATTAGTTTTTCGTTCGCGATTTACACACAAATCTAACCTGAGCAAGCTAACCTAGCTTGCGAGTCGAAAATGCGTGAATTATTTTTTCGCTTGCGATTTACACACAAACCTAACCTGAGCAAGCTAACCTAGCATGCGAGTCGAAAATGCGTAAATTCGTTTTTCGCTTGCGATTTACACACAAACCTAACCTGAGCAAGCTAACCTAGCTTGCTTGTCGAAAATGCGTGAATTAGTTTTTCGCTTGCGATTTACACACAAACTTAACCTGAGCAAGCTAACCTAGCTTGCGAGTCGAAAATGCGTGAATTAGTTTTTCGTTCGCGATTTACACACAAATCTAACCTGAGCAAGCTAACCTAGCTTGCGAGTCGAAAATGCGTGAATTCGTTTTTCGCTAGCAATTGACACACAAAAACCTAACCTGAGCAAGCTAACCTAGGTTGCTTGTTCACCACAGGGAATTTTTTCGAATAAATTTTCGGGCGAACATATTGCTGTGAATTTAGGTTTTTTCAATGGATTGAAGCTAGGATTCCTCGATCCACATATACAGGGTGTGTCAGAATAAAGGGGACAAACTCCGAGGGTAGAATCCTCACTTCATTTTAAGGCTGAAAGTTCCAATAAACATAATGAAATGAGTATTAACCGAGTTACAGGGTGTTGAAAGTGACACAAAAAAAATATATTTTCCAGAATAACTCCATAACGGCTTAACTTTTCTTGATGAAATTTGGTATGTCACTTAACAGCATTTAGTTTTATATTTCCAGGCAAATCATGCGTTTGTAACTCTAAACAGGGGCGTACGGCAGGTGGGTACCCTTATTCGCCCCTCCCAACTTTCATGCCACTGGATTAATATCGATTTTGTCTTTCTTTTTCTCAATTCCCAATATTACTTTTACAAAAAAAAAAACGTTTCCTTTCACTAATATCAACGGTTTTCGAGATATTTGAAGTTAAATAAGTGCGTGCGTATCAAAATCTTTACTATTTTTGAAAAGAATGTGAAGGTAACTATTTAGAACATTATAACCAACATATTTCATACCTTGCAATGAGTATAAATTCAAATATTTCGATAATTTTTGGCATTTACGAGAGATTCTGTTTGCAAAAATTTCCCGATATTTAAAACTTACATAGCCACTAACAAAATAATCACTAATGAGTATCCGTATCACATACGCACCCACTTAAGCTCAATTCACACATACGGTACTGGGCACCCACTGTGCACCGACTGTGTCGATTTGAACTAAATCTATCAGCTGAAGTTTCCATTGAAAATGTATTGAATTGCACTGTTTAATTCACACATGTAGGTCTAGGCATAGACTGTGCTCTGACTGTGTTGCTTCCGACCGCTCTGAAAGCGATTGCTCAAGGTTGCGGTTCGACACGGTAGGAGCACGGTACGTGCATAACCGCTCTAGTGAGAACTATTGGAAGGCGACCAGAGGGCGACCGTCATGTTTCGGCCAGCGCTCGTTCATTTTCGGGTGTCGTCTCCGATTTTGCCGCTGGTATTCCTCATCGCGCCATCGCGGTTAGTGTAAATTCATCGCTGTTATGAGTAGGCCAAAAAATGCCTGTTAATGAAGAATTTTTAATAATTTATGTGCAAGAACATGAATGTTTATACGATTTGCAAAATAAAGATTATGATAATAATCTAGTTAAAGATAATATATGGAAAGACATCGCGAATAAATTGAATTCAACATCCGAAGAATGTAAAAATAAATGGGCTTTGCTGCGCTCTTACTACAGAAGAGCTCTGAACCGGCGTAAAACAGTGAGTGGTCAAGCTGCAAAAAACATGAAAAAATGGAGGTTTGAAGACCAGATGGAATTTCTTAGAAGGCACATGCAAGAGCGACAGTAAGTATCTAAATTTTACGTAACATTTAAAAGTTGCAAAGTTTTCTTGTCGTTGAAACAATCGGAAATTGGTACATGGCGTGTCACATTAAAAAGCATTAAATTAACGTTATTTACATTATAATTTATAAGTTTTTCTTTGTTAACGTATTGTGCTATGCAAACACACATTTTGCATCAGGGACGGATTTAAATAAAATTTAGTATTTAGAATTTAAACATAAGTAAAAATCTTTTTGTTACAGAACCTGTTCTAATTTGGATGCGTCAGAGGAAACTGAAGCAGATGATGAAGTTGATGACAATCAGGATACCCCACAACCTTCTCCATCTCCCGCTTTAGTGGTTCCAACAATATCTTCGACAAAGCGAAAGGCAAATGAGGATAATCTACAACCATCTTCTCCCGCTTCAGTGGCCTCAACAGTATCTTCGAGAAAGCGAAAGGCAAATGAGGATAATCTACAACCATCTTCTCCCGCTTCAGTGGCCTCAACAGTATCTTCGAGAAAGCGAAAGGCAAATGAGGATAATCTACAACCATCTTCTCCCGCTTCAGTGGCCTCAACAGTATCTTCGAGAAAGCGAAAGGCAAGTGCTTCCTCCACTCAGCCCGCTTTGGCTGATGCTTTGACAAATTTTATCCAAGCTAGAACACAATCCGCCGATTCTAATGATCACGTCACAATACCTTCACCAAAAAGAAAGCTAATGACTTTCTTTGAAGACATAGCCGAAAGTATTCTAAAGTTCCCGGAGATACATCAGGCGGAAATAAAACGAGATATATTTAACCTCGTCAACAGCAAAGAAATCGATCTGCTTAGAAAAAAGCAATATGTCCTACCATTGTTTTCTCCGAACTCCACAGATGAGCGACAGCAATGGGTTCAAAATGTTCCTCCTTCAAATGCTGGCTATACAGATTCCCAACACCATTCTCAGCCAGTGCCGGGGTCTGCTAATCAAATTGAAGATGGGTATTCTTCAAACTTCACAGATGGAAGACGTCAATGGGTACAAAATCTTCCTTCTCTAGATACCGGCTACACAGAGTCCCAACACCATCCTCCGTCACTACCGAGGTCCTCCAGCCAAACTGAAGATAGATATTACAAAATGTAAAAAATGTTTCTTTTTTCTTCTATTTTTTAATCTGTTTAACATGAGTTCCATTTACGTTATGAAACCAAAATATTTTAAGTTTTTTATTATGTTTGTAGAGTTGACGTACTTAGCTTTCTAAGAATAAAACAGTTTTCTAATAAATATGTAATATTTATTAACCCAATATGCAATATTTCGATATGAACTACAAATAATATATAAAAAATATAAATAATACAAAATTACTCTGTATTTTGGTAGGGTATACCTCTTCTTACTACCTCCAACTGCCATGGTACCGCGCCTGTAGTGTTTAAATAATTACAGAATGTATTTCTTACGCCTATAGCCACTTCACTTGAATTTCCACCCAACCGACGGAGTCCCCTTAGTGGAAGTTGCTGTGAAGTAGAGCTTTGCTCTTCATATACAGGAGGGCCGATGTATTCTCAGATCTGTCATTTCGTAAGTAATTATGTAAGACACATGCGGCCAAAATAATTTTATCAGCGTTTTCAGGATTCACTTGAAGTCTACCATACAAGATTCTGAATTTTTGAATCAGGATGCCAAATGCATTTTCAACCACACGCCGAGCCCTTGACAGTCTATAGTTAAATATTTTCTGGTTTTCATTATCTCGTGCTGTGCTTCCTGGATAAGGTCTTAATAGATTTTCTTTTAAAGGAAATGCTTCATCTCCTAATATCACGAATGGCACAATATCATCTGAATTAGGTAATGGTCTTGGTCCCGGAACATGAAGATTATTTTTTTCCAATGCTTTTCCTAGATTTGATTTTGAAAATATACCTCCATCACTCGATTTGCCATAACCTCCAACATCAACAACAATGAATTTATAATTAGCGTCTACAAGTGCCATGAGAACAACAGAGAATGTCTTTTTGTAGTTGTAGAATAGAGATCCGCTATTTTTGGGAGCCTGGATTTGAACGTGCTTACCGTCAACTGCACCAATGCAGTTGGGAAACTGCCACATTGTCCAGAAATCATCAGCTATTTTTTTCCATCCATCTTCTGTTGGCTCGGGCATTTCCTTTCTTGACAGAACTCTCCATATTGCATCACAGGTGGAAACTACAATTGATTGTACTGTTGAAGGGGCAATTCTATAGCTCATTCCTAGACGGTACTGGGAAGTACCTGATGCTAAGTAACTGAAAATATATTGATTGTTTAAATAATTGTTATGTGTATTAATAATGAACAACATACCTCAAAGTTAATGCTAATCTTTCTTCTGCGGATATAGATCTTCTCCACTTTGTGTTCTGTTTTTGTATGTCTGGTTTTACAAGTTTCAGCAGATTGTCAAATTTCAAGAAAGTCATCCGAAAGTATCGGACAAATTGTTCTGGATCATCTTTGAGTCGCGCAAATGCTGTGTGAAATTCTCCTTCTTCCTCCCTAGCTCTCCATAAACGGTTAATCCAAATCTTCCTCTTTCTTTTTTTCACCTCTTCCGTTAATACTAGATACGCTCCACATGCTATAACCACGTCCTCCTCTCTTGGATCCATGATACAAACTAACCAACGGTGGCGCAACATGATTGGTGTGAATATGCACAACACAACACAGTCGGTGCACGGTTACGACACAGTCGGCGCACAGTACCACATGTGTGAATTGACCTTAACGGCTTAACTTTTCTTGATGAAATTTGGTATGTCACTTAACAGCATTCAGTTTCATATTTCAAGGCAAATCATGTGTTTGTAACTCTAAACAGGGGCGTACGGCAGATGGGTACCCCTACTTGCCCCTCCCCAACTTTCACGCCACTGGATTAATATCGATTTCGTCTTCTTTTTCTTAATCCCCAAATATCAACGGTTTTCGAAATATCTGAAGTTGAATAATGGAGTTATTCTGGAAAATATATTTTTTTGTTTCACTTTCAACACCCTGTAACTCGGTTAATACTCATTTTAGGGTATATGTTTATTGGAACTTTCAGCCTTAAAATGAAGTGAGGATTCTACCTTCGGAGTTTGTCCCCTTTATTCTGGGACACCCTGTATATGGCGACATAAACTGAAGGGTGGTTTAACTTGATCAATGCTATCGAATTTGAAGCGGATAGAGACCGTCGAGATAAACGTAGTCAGTATAGAATCAGGTATGCATTCAATACTTGAACAGGAATCTTCTTTCGTACACTGAATAATGTAATGTATATGATGTTAATGTTGAAGTGGGTATGTAATTTTATGTAGATGGAAAAATACTGCACTGCCGGGAAACTTGTTACAAGCACGCCGATAGTGCAGATACATCAGACAGGTCTATTTCATTTATGCATGAAACTTATTAGCATTATAGGTGGATATCAAGGGATACAAATTTATAACTCCTCAGTACGGCATCGTGATCAATATTTAATTTTTCATTGGAAAACTTATGGTTCAAGGTATGAATAGGTTTCATGACAGCAATCTGTTCTACATAACTGAAATTGAAAAAAAACTTGATTATTATATATAATTAATGATGTATATACAGTGACCGCCAAAGAGTATGTACCATATGGGAAAAAAGTTTATTATTAGAGTATTGGAGAAAAGAGTCTTGGGAAAAGTTTGTGCATGTCCGATAACCTAAAAATCGATTTTGACACATGTCACGTCATCGATGGTATGAGAACTATGAGAACGCAAAAAGTGGGATAAAACGGCAAGATATCAAAAAAAGTGATTTGAAAAAGTTGCTTAGAATTAAATTTTATACACATTCAAGAAGTTTGAAAAGATAATGAGAGAAAATTGAAAATAGAATTTTTTTTAAATATTTTCCTAGCTGTATAAAAATATCAAATTATTATCATATGAATAGCTTGACCATACTGAAACATTTGTATTTCAGTGATAATGACAAAACTTTCTCATTTTCTCTACACCAGTAAGCACTAAATTTAAAAAATTGGATTTTGTTAAAACCCTGGCTGTTACATTGGTTCGTATCTAACAGTTATACCAGAATTTCACGACCATTGTGATGACATGACACTCCAGAAGCATGATGTTTTCCAGATTATAATCAAGTTTCGATGATAATCGTGCCACAGCGTTTCACTTCGCATGCAATGTTGAAAACTCAAGCTTCTTTAATTTGACGCACTATTTTTAAGATTATGTGCGAAGTGAAACGTTCGTGCACGATTATCATCAAAAATTGATTATAATCTGAAAAACACGATATTTTTGGATCTCCCTATCATCGCAATAATAGTGGAATTGTGATATATCTATTAGATACCAACCAATGTAACAGCAAGGTTCTGACAAAATTCAATTTTTTCAATTTAGTGCTCTCTGGTGTGGAGAAAATGAGAAAGTTTTGTTATTATCATCGGAATACAAATATTTCAGTATGGTCGAGCAATTCATAAGAAAATAATTTGATATTTTTCTACAGCTAGAAAACTATTTTAAAAAAATTGCTGTTTTCAATATTCCCACATAATTTTCTCAAACTTTGTAAATGTGTATAACATTGAATTCTAAGCAACTTCTTCAAATAACTGTTTTCGATATCTTGCCATTTTATCCGACTTTTTGACTATTCATGGTAATTTTTTTCAATTTGCCGCAATACCAGCGATCACGTGACATGTGTCAAAATCGATTTTAAGGTTATCGGACATGCACAAACTTTTCCCAAGAATCTTTTTTTCAATACTCTAATAATAAACTTTTTTCCGATATGGTACATACTTTTTGGCGGTCACTGTATATCATATATTATACGATCTAGTTTCCCCACCGCGAACTTTAGTTAAATATAAAAACCTAAGAGAGACAAACTGGAAAAGATACTCAGCGTCACTCAGTGATTCTTTCGAGAGGCCCATGACTGAAATACGAGACAGGTATTTATTGATAAATATTTATAAAAGTATTTCATAAAAAAAAAACTTACTACTCCCTTTCTGAGAACCGGAGTATCACAATGAATGTTGGCAACAGGTAATTGTTATCGAGTGTTTCAAGTTCAGTGGTGTGACAAATATAATACAATTATATAATTGTCAATATAAGTACAATTCAACGATCGAAAGGGACAATAGTTGTTTCCTGTTAAAGAATTGACGAGGAAACTGCTTCTTGATATTTTGGTTTGGACAGTGTCTCCATGTATGTTCATGTTGTTGAAAACAAATATATTATAATCAAGAAATAATGAGGTTTTCGTTTCGCTGGTACGTTGAAATATAGCGATCATTAATCATCCCCATTGATATAGTGATTGATTAATTAACCATTTCCTACTAATTAACAGTTTATTATAATTTTGTGTTATTCAATTTCACAATTATGTTATGTACCTCCAAGTCATCAGGTTTAATAACCATTGTACATGTAGGCAAGAACTCAAAGACTCGAATATGCAGATGTGAATATTACATCCATGAAGATAGTCTTCGCTGGAACTAGCCACGACTATAAGATTATCCGTGAAACAAGTGAATTTTCACCAAATGAACAACTCATCAATCACTTTAGTTTCAAGTAGGTACTCTTTTTTCATTACATCGACCTGAATTTTTTACCGTCATTAGGAGTGCCAAATCAAAATAATTTTTTTGCTCTGGTTTCGAATTATCTCTCCCCTTCTAATCGTTTCTGAAAATGCTTTTTTTCACGGTTGAATTTCGTGTGTCTCTATGTCGAATTTATTTTAATTAACTATTACCATACTCATACATGGTCGCAAAATGCGAAAAATGTAAAAGGTGCACTAGGATCCGGCATCCTAGCACATAAAACCGCCAACGAAAAAATACTTTCGATAATTCTACAATTTTTTCAATATTTTTCCTGTATCCTACGCCATCAATTCAACGTGACACAATATTCGAAAAATGATTAATTTAAAAATCAGTCCAACTCAAAGTGCACACGTTCCTAAAAATGCCCACCAAATCTATGTTTGACTAGCAATAGATTTCAAATTCGGTCAACGTATAGAAAAAATATTGAATTTGACGAATATAACATAGAAAAAAATTAGACAACTTTTGGGCGGGAAAATGGCACCTGCAACCTCTAGATAACATTTTCACCCGGTGACCGAATTGAGATAGAGCAATTCTGCAAACGCCAATCGATTCAGCATGCCGAAATTAGTACATACTGTAATTTTCGAGTCGATCGTCACAAATAGTTATTTGTTTTACTAGGCATAAAAGCACAAGATTTAATGCCGCGGCTGGTGTTTCATATGAAACCAGCGAAGGCATTAAATCTGATTTTTTGCCGTGTGAAACATATAATTTTTTCTTCAAATTTGTTTCAATTCCACGCAAAATCGACTTTTTCATATTTAAATTGCGTTTCATTATCAATATCCAAATAACTAAATTATTTCATCCAAGGTAACTGGGCCCTGCGTTACTATGTTTACCGCTGATGACGTTTGTTGAATTTGTTTGTTTACTGTTTACTTTGTCATTGTCAATTTTGAAAAGTTGTCATGTTAGAAATGGATTTACTGCAAAGTGAGGATGAATTGATGCAATTAACACCATCTGAGATAAGAGAATAGGCGCGAGATGTGGAATTTAACCTTTTACCGGAAAAATCAAGAACTGTATATATGAACTCACATACAGCAGATTCATGGAATATAGACAGAAGAAAAATATAGGATCTTTCTCTGAAAATGTGCTGATTGTCTATTTTTCCGATCTTTCAAAGAAAATGAAGCCTTCAACGTTATGGTCTACCTATTCGATGTTGAAAGCTACCCTGAACATAAAAAATAACATTGATTTGGCAAAATACCTGAAGTTACGGGCTTTTTTGAAACGCCAGTCAGACGGTTTCCATGCAATAAAATCCCGAGTTTTTCAAAGAGAAGAAATCGAGAAATTTTTATCAGATGCCCCAGATGAACTGTATTTGTGTACGAAGGTAGGAATATATTGAAAATGATCTATTATGGATTAAAGAACTAATTTTCAATTTATATTTTAGGTTGTACTTATTGTTGCAGTCGCTGGGGCTTGTAGATGTGATAAGCTTTTGCAAATGAAAACAGATGATAAAATGATATGGGCGACAAATTGCTAATTATGCTACCAAATACTGAGACCAGAAGATCAAGATCTTTTGTAGTAACGGAATATTAAAGCGTTTACAGAAAATATGCAGCCTCCAGACCCTCGAATTTAAATAATCGGTGTGTCTTCTATAAGTATGCGAACGGTAAAACACATCATCAATTCATTGGCATTCACAAATTCGGTAAAATGCCAGAAGAAATTGCTACTTTTCTGGGACTCTCCCATGCGAAAGAGTATACCGGCCACTGCTTTTGCAGAACTTCCGCCACGTTGCTGGTGCATTCTGGTGGGGACATAACAATGTTGAAGCAACATGGAGGATGGGAGTCTTCCGCTGTCGCGGAGGGCTATATTGAGGACTCGCTAGCCAATAAGTCGAACATCGGCAATGAAATATTTTCTGGCGTTTTCGGAGTATCAAGTGTTGATACTAAAGTTGTTAATTTTACTGGAAAGGAGGGAAGTGGACAGAGTTCAATTATATTAAATAATTGTTCACAATTCACCATAAATATATCTAATAAATAAAAATTTCGTCTTGTAGTTTGTAGTTTTAATGCAATAAAACCAGTTTATTATCATCAGCATCATTTTGAGTTTTCTTAATGTCATTGTCAATTTTAATAACCAGTTTGATTTAAATTATTACTTGGAAGGTTGCCTAGCAACGAACTTTTTCTGCCTAGGCAGTAAAAGTGGACTTTTTCTGCCTAGGCATTAAAAGTACAACTTCTAAGCCTGCCAAGTGTCATTAAAAGGCCGCTTTTAATGTCATTTGGAGAAAAAACAAATTTTTCTCCAATTATATGGATACTTGCACACAGCTTGACAATTTCAGATATGTTATTAACTAACTGAAAGGGTACTGACCCCTGTTCATTCTAGAGGAAACCGATATACTCCAATCCGTTTAAAAAAAGGAATATTCAGTTTCCATGACGTCTGTCTCATCCATCCCCCATATATTCATTTTTCAATTGGCAGATAGTACAAGAGAATATATGAATATATTATGAAGTTCTTAAAAAAATTTAAAACAATAAAATCGAACCGGATACCACCACTACTCATAAAAAGATAATAGCATTACGTAAAAAGTGTATGTTTCAATCTCCACATTGCCTTGACCCCGAATGAGAAACATTAAGCAGATAAGTGACATAACTGACATAATACATTTTTTGTATTTTTTTCCTTGTAAAACCATTCATATCATCGCGTTCATTCATATCGCACACTCCAATAAATCAATATTTATCACATAAAGGAAACGCAGATTCACACTGACACAGTTCATGATTCATTTATTTTCCTGGAAGACCGAGGAGTGTCTTAATGGATGAACTAGTTCCATTAGGAAAAGGGGAACATTCTCCATGAAAATTGAAAAATAAAAAATGTGATTTATTTGTAATATCTAACAGGAAACCACTAGAGCCACGCTAGACATTGAACTACATCTGACAGATATTGTGAAAAGACTATAGATGTCCGCAGGGAGGGGTGCAATCTCCCCTACTTTGGGCTATCTTCCAGAGGCTTTCATTGCCTAGAATATGCCTTGGACCTCGCGATTATTGCAAAAGGCAAATTCGCAAGGATAGTCTCGCAGCTTACACAGTCAGCCCTAGATATAATCTACAGGTGGTGTACAGCTGACAGTGAACCCTCATGATGACCCATGATAACGTATAGTTCGGTGGTATGGTGGCAGGTATGTTTCGACGGCTCGGAGGACTGCAAAGACCAGTATGTCTGAGTGCCTCCGGGGACATGGGAACCACCCCAACATCCGCCTTAGAGGTCTTGCTCAACCTGCCTCCCCTACACATATACATACAAGGCGAAGCCAGGTCAGGACAAGCACCCATAAGCAATATGCACGGGAGAGACTACAACAACCTATATACGAATAGTTGAAATCGACCAGGTTACAAGAATGCCATCAGATGGCATACTTGCCAGATATAGCTTTGACAAAACTCTCAAGACAAGTATAACGGAGAGGGATGTGTGGAAGGAGGGAACTCCCAAAAAATGATGAAGGTTCAGGGGCCGGCATTTACGGAACCAAGCGGAAGATGGAAATCTCATTGAGCCTGGGCAAACAAGCGACGATATTCCAAACGGAAATCGTCGCAATACTCCATTGTGCACGAGAGCTAATAAGGCATGAGTGTTCAGAAAAAAACATTCTCATATACTCAGATAGCCAAGCTTCAATAAAAGCAGTCAACTCAATGCAAGTTACCTCAATACTTGTTTGGGGCTGCATAGAAACCCTAAATGAGCTCGGCTAGCCTGGGTACCAGAACACACAGTTTATAGAGGCAATGAAGAGGCCGATGCACTAGCCCGAGAAGGAGCAAGTAATGCCCTAAATGGCCCAGAACCATTTTGCGTTGTTCTAGACTATCAAACTCTCTTTTCTTATCGCACTGTCACTAGCAGTCATCGACATAACCTCAGATGAGTCCTTTGATTGAAACTGCTCCAATGACGAACAAGAGTACTTTTAGTGTTATTACAATATAATTCCTTGAAAAGTTCACTAAAAATATCAATAGATAGTCAATAAGAGTTTTGGAGTGAAACGGGGAACATTCTCCATGAAAATTGAAAAATAAAAAATGTGAATTTTTTGTAATATCTAACAGGAAACCACTACTTCCCCGAGTAGAGCCACGCTAGACATTGACCTACATCTGACAGATATTGTGAAAAGACTATAGATGTCCGCAGGGAGGGGTGCAATCTCCCCTTCTTTGGGCTATCTTCCAGAGGCTTTCATTGCCTAGAATATGCCTTGGACCTCACGATTATTGTTAACAATTAATAGTTTGTGCAATTGATTGCCCCCTCTTGATATCTACGGGGGTTAGAGGCCCTATGACAACGGATTTGCCGTATCAAGATCAAGGGGGCCCCTAGTTAAAATAGTGTTTTATCGCCGTTTTACGTGCATCGCAACGAATAACTTTTATTTTGTGGATATATACATTTATTTATTGTGGTAACAATTCGGGCATTCTTGGTATCACTTCGAGTGAGACTCCAGTTTGCCCACGGCAGGGGAGTAAAGAAGTGAGGTTGTGGTTCACGTGGCACGTGGATCTCATTACTTACTTGAAGACTCTCGTTAGCTAGCGAACTAGTCTAGTAACTAAACGCCATACTGTGGAAAGAAAAAGAAGAAGTAGAAGACATAACCTCAGATGAGTCCTTTGATTAAAACTGCTCCAATGACGAACAAGAGTACTATTAGTTTTATTACAATATAATTCATTGAGAAATTCACTAAAAATATCAATAGATAGTCAATAAGAGTTTTGGAGTGAAAAGCAGACTGAGCAGAAATACGCCAATTTTTATTTTGCGTTTGAGCCCGAACTGTCGGAAAAAAAACCTGAATAGTGGAATTTGTAGGAAATTTTACGTACTTCCATTCTCAATGGAAAAGTTTTTCACGAAAAACTGATAATTTTCGAGTTATAAGCGAAAAACTACAAGAAATGGATTTTTTACCAATTTTTTGCATTTCTTTTTACAGTTTCGTCAATACATTTTGTTAGCAAACTTCAGATTCAGATTCAGCTCTCCAAAAAAACGTGCGAAATCCAGCCAGTGGCCCTGTCGAATACAAGGACCACGCACACTCCTTATGCAAAAAGTCTTTCGGTCAAATTTTCCAAATTTTTAGTATGTTGTTGAACTCTCCTTCCTGAACAAAAGTTACCGTAGGCACACAAAAATTCTGTGTATAGTTTACCAGATACAGAGTGTTGAAGTTGTAAGATGGAACTTTCAGGCCATTATTGGCTGAACTTTATTGCTGGGAATATCACAAAATTATTGGTGGATTTTCGATCTATGCCATACAACTAGACTTGGCCAGTGCAATGGTATGTTTTTCAAGCATTTTTTAAAACTGTATACAGGGTAAATCATGACTCTTTCCGAGTTACACAAAATGAAAATAATTCCAGAATGGAGCATCAACGTCATGAGTCGGATCGTATGAAAATTGAATTTTCTGTGTTCAGTATATCCGATAAGATTGACTGATTCCAAAAAATATGATTTTTCCTCAAATATACAGTGGAGATTGAAAGTATAAGCGTATCTGTCATATATTCTTTGGATTACATGATTGGATCAATTCAGTGCACCAGTTATATGTGCCATGTAGCCACTTGACAGGACGTAAATTTTGAATATTATACAGTGTGACTTAAGAATACACAAGACTAATATTACCAGAAATTAGCGAAATTCCCTGTATAAAAAAAACTAACCGGTCAATTTTCCTTATTTCTTCACATTGTATAGGGGATATATCACATGAACTTCTGTGAAAAATACAGGAATTTTCTACGTCTAGTTTTCAATTAATGGATGGAGATACTGAAAATCCGATCGTATGATTATTCATTTGAAGGATAATTCAAACTAATTCCTCACAAAGTAGCTCCCAACTTTTTTTCCACTGAGAGTATACAGAATACCTATTTAAATAGGGCTAGTCAAAAGTAAGAAATACGGGGTCGGTCAGTATATAGGTATTTACTTAAAATACTACTGCAACTATATAAATTCACACTATGGACAAATTCAATATTGATTCTTTCTTCCTTCATACTTTGAAATGAAAACGGAAAGTTCCTTTACCATGAAATCAATGGAAATCACGCTAATGGACTTGGTGAATACTAACAAATATAAAAATAATATCTGCTATCGGAATATTGAACAATTTGGCCACATTCTTCAGTAAGGTTTCAAATCTGTCATGTGAGGTATAGGTTGAAAAATGCTTGAAAAGCATACCATTGCACTGGCCAAGTATAGTAGTATGGTATAGATCGAAAATCCACCAATAATTTTGTGATATTCCCAGCAATAAAGTTCAGCCAATAATGGCCTGAGAGTTCCATCTTACAACTTCAACACTCTGTATCTCGTAAACTATACATAGAATTTTTGTGTGCCTATGGTAACTTTTGTTCAGGAGGCAGAGTTCAACAACATACTAAATATTTGGAAAATTTGACCGAAAGACTTTTTGCATAAGGAGTGTGCGTGGTCCTTTACTGAATCAATAGTAAAATGGAAAGAGTTTTGACTTACGAATTGTGTATCGAATTTGGCGTCGACGAAGGCGTTGGCCTCTTCTCCTCCCTGATAGAGCTGTTGTTGATCTTCGACGTCAACCTCTTCAGCACATCGTCCATCGACCGCTTCAACGGGTGCGAAAAACTATTATTATTATGCAAACTACTATTGTTATTATTATAGTGAATGTTCGACTTCACATCCGAAATAGGACTACTACACTCGGAAGAGTTCCTCCTTCTCTCAGGCTCGTTGTGAAGCGACAGAGCCTGGATACTACTAGACATCAGAATGTTCGGTTCCGAGGAGCACATCATTCTCGCGGTCTTGTTGGGAGGAGTCCGGTCCTCCTCGACTTCGTCGACTTCGCTGCCCGAAACGCTACCAGGCGATGAGGACCCCGACAGCTTGTAGAAGGCGTTGGAGTTGTGCACCATGGTGGTCGTGTCTTCTTCGCAGATGTCGCTCAGGTTGTTGCTGCTGGTTTCGTCGAGATCGGTGAGGTTGCCTCCATCGCTGCCGCTGCCTGGTTGTACGGGTTGGAGAGCGGTTATGGTTTCGGCAGAATTGGCACCTTCGTGTAGTTTAGTCGGTGGTGACTTTCGCTTCGAAGACATATTTCTGGAAAGGAGAGATATGGGTCAATTGGCTGACGAGCTGACTGAGAAATGGATGATAAAATAGTAAGGTCTTATAACTAGAAATATTCTCATAAGTCAAAGACAAATTAGCGTTCGCTATCTGTCTTAAACATTGTGTAACCATTTTCTTCATAATCCATGTATACTGGTCCAATTACCAAAAATTTGGTACTTGTCTATTATGTATAAACACACTTGTGAAATTCAGGCATTTACTGATTTTTTCTGTTCGAAAACCTTCCAAGACATGCCATTAATTGAACTAAATTAGTTCTAAAAATAGAGCACTGTCAGTGACGTAATATGACAGTTACGGAACAATGTCATAGGGAGACAAACAAACCAAACTGAACAAAAACAAACCCATTGAACCTATTTTCAATTTTCTGCGAAAAGTAATTTATGAAAACCGCAATTTACCACTAACACCCACAAAAAATGAATTTTCATTCCATCAAATGTCAAATCCTTCGTTTGTCCCCCCATGACCGCCATGTTGTGACGTCAGCTGACAGTGCTCTATTGTTCTAACGGTCTTTCTGCTACACCCCTACGAACAACCGTCACAAGTACTCAGACTTCTGCAAGCTGGGTGTGTCAGGGGTCTTACTTTTTAACGTGCGATCTCAATATACCTAAAATGTGTCTATCTGTTAAGGTACAATTAACAAGAGCTAATAAGGCACGATTTTTCACGAAGAAACATTGCCATATACTCAGATAGCCAAGCTGCGATAAAAGCAGTCAACTCAATGCAAGTTACCTCAAAACTTGTTTCGGACTGCATAGAAGCCCTAAAAGAGCTGGGCAGTCAGAACAGACTGACACTAGCCTGGGTACCAGCACACACAGGTTATAGAGGCAATGAGGAGGCCGATACACTAGCCCGAGAAGGAGCAAGTAAGGCCCTGAATGGCCCAGAACCGTATTGCGGTATAGCAAAAGCTGTACTAAAAACAAACACCAAATCATGGATTCAACAGAAGTCTCAAGAATGGTGGAACAATGCACCAGGGATGAGACAGGCCAAAGAGTTTATCAAACAACCGCAGCCAACATTCACAGACTATCTACTAAGCCAGAAGAGGAACACTACTAGAATAGTAGTAGGACTTCTCACAGGGCATTGTAGGCTCAACAAACATATGAGTACAATAGGCCTGGCAGAAGAAATGCTATGCAGGTTCTGTCAGGAAGAAGAGGAAACATCAGTACACATACTATGCCACTGCGAGGGCTTGTCAAGGCAAAGGTTTCTAACACTGGGAGAAGAAAAACCAAGAGCTCCCAGATTCATGGGAGTTCTAAAAACTAGCCTGTGGAGTCTCGTAAAGAAGACAGGGCTAGACAAAGAACTCTAAATGATCTCGAGGACAAACACAATAGATCTGAAAAGGTCGCGGTGTAGAGGCTTGTAGCACGAAAGTCCCTAATATATAATCTATAATCTAAGGTACAATTTCTCGATCTGCAATTTATATGGTTCAACGCGAATTAACAACTGCAAGCGCAATCTGTCAGTTTCAGTTTATTACTCACTGAGAAGATTTTTTGTAATCGATCGTTGACAAAAAGATTATGTTTGCGTTTACAGGAAGTTCATTCTTGTGGGGATTTTGCAAAAAATTGTGATTTTTTTAATGTTGGTCTTTATTGCCCCGCTGAAAAAAGTCAACAGAAATTCTGAGAATTGAGTCATATCATAACTGCTTCAAGTCTTTTCCATTTCGAACCTAAGAATCATAATGAACACTTTTAAGGGGCTCAATATACCGGGTGACAACGAAGTGAGGTACGCCCCCCAATTTTTCTATAGTGTCGAAGATACAGATTTCAAATATAATATGTCGCTATATAGTACTTGAATACGCATATTTTGACGCCACCACTGAAAATGCACCACTTCCGGTTTGACCGGAAGTGGCCCCAAGTTTTTTTTTCAAATGACACCCTGTACATATTTTTTCGTTTTCCGAAAGAACACGCAATTTGTGATAACGCTATTATTCTAAATTGAATTGAACTGAAGTTGGCCATGACATTCAAATCTAAATCACGACATCAGGAGTTACCACAGGAAGCTTCGAATTGCTATACAGTTGGAAACTGAGGTTTTCATGCGATTGCAGCTTCCATAAATTCCAACAATTATCAAAAATTACCTAAAAACGGAATAGTACCCATAAAGAAATACTCACAAATGATTAATTATCAGATTACTCGCGTGAAAAGTTTTGGAGAATTCCGAAATAAATCGAAAATACAAAATGTTTTATCATGACTGTTCTGAAAAAAAAAAGCGAAGAACCTGCGACTTCGTTGAAATAAAATAAGCTTTTGTGTATTGCTTTCTTAATTATGTTCAAAGCTGTCTACGTTAAAGAACATTCAACTCACGGAACACTCATCATGAAACGTGATTGTATCTTCGTTTTCTTTAGGAATTCTCCAAAACTTCTCACACAAGACAACAGATAATTTATAATTTTTCATCATGAAAAAGTGAAAAGTGCATGATGCAATTTAAGAAATGGCAGTTCTGAGAATTTATAAATGAGTACCATTCCGTTTTCAGTTAATTTTTGATAATTGTTGAAATATATGAGAGCTGCAATGAACTCGAAAAGTTTCCGTTTAATGTTGACGGCACCACAATTCTTAATTACTGTTTACTATGGTCAATATTATATTGTTAATGCCGTCTTGTAATTTTTCACCAAAATTATGACCAAAATGGTATGTAAAATAAGCCAAAAGTAGCAAGAGATTTCACGTCAAACGCATAAAATATAACAAGGGAAAATTGACGGCACCAATTTTTCTATGTTTTTTAATGGTTAACGAAATGCTATCCACAATAATATTTCAAAAATAAACTCTTATAAATGTGCAGTCAATTTTTAAATTTTTTTAATTTTTACTTTTTTATATTTATTCTGTATTTCAATTGGGTACCACGAGTTATTGACGGCATGATCATAAAACCATAATAATCAGTTTCTACTTGGAAAAAAAACCATATGCCGTCTTGAAATAAATGACCTTATAAGAAAACATTGATTTTTTGCTCTAAAATGTAAGTAGTTTTTTGTTTATTTCTGCATGAAGCATAATTTTTTGACGGCACAATGTTAGAATACTCAATAAATATTAACTCAAAGCTAGAAATCGGTGCCGTCAAATTATAAATGACCACCCCCAGAAGGGTTAAAAATTGGGTTTTGATTCGCGATTTCTGACCCCATGTACCATTCTTTTTTCATTGCCTCTCTTACGAGAATAGCGCCGTCATGTATAGTATAATCAAAAAGTACCCCGTTTTTTAAGACATGTCAACTCACCTGTACACTCACATGTACCGCGGAAAATTGACGGCATAGTGCCTAACGTTTGTTTCTCGACCAGTACTTCAACATTATACAGGGTGTTCCTTAAAGACATGCTGATATTTGAGGGGGTGATTCTTTGACTTATTTTAAGGAAAAAACTTTCTATAAACGTATGTCCTAAAAGTCCTAACTTTTGAGATACAGGGTGATAAAGTTTTGAAAAAAAATCAGTTTTTTAATAATAACTGAGATAATATTGTAGACATTTTTATAAAATTTGGTACATGTCTTCTATACATCAAGGTGCATTTTTTAATGCACAAACATTTTCATTTTCTCAACCAGTGGCGTCCGTACGTGTTTTGCATTGAATATTTTTGGAGAAAAAAATACTACGCCACTGCTTTCTCCAAAAATTTTGAGATCCTCATTTATTTTTGAGCAAATTTAATCTCTTGAGTTTTCTTTGTCCGCCGCATGGTTTTCGCTTAAAAAAATAAAAATCGTTTTACTTCAGGATTAATTCCTCAAAAATCTGATGTGTGGAAATGATTGTGCATCGACTTAAAGCAAATAAAGGGATCAGATTTGTTCCAAAATGAATGAGAATCAAAAAAATATCTCTGTATCTCAAAAGTTAGGACTTTTAGGACATACATTTATAGAAAGTTTTTTCCTTAAAATAAGTCAAAGAATCACCACCTCAAATATTAGCATGTCTTTAAGGAACACCCTATATGACTCGTGGTGTATAAAATCACCCCCTGAAAATGTGCCTGGGCTTGTGGTCTATTAGGTACATTATGTACTATATCTCTGGGACTATTTTCGAAAATAAATTATTGCGACATACCCAATGCAATTTCGATCCGGTTCGAATTCACTTCCTCATCTAGAATCCTGGCACCTCCTTACCCGAAAATCTCCAGTGTTAATAGCGTTGGCGTTGACCACTATCACCACAATCATCGAGAACCATTTGGCGCTACGATTACTTGTCAATTTTCAATTTCCGTTCAATAACTACAGATCTGATTAGCACGGCTTCAAGCAACTCGTCTTCGAATCTGCATCAACGGTCGACCTCTCAGAACTCGGAATGCGTGCTCATATTTCATGTATCCGAATAACAGTGTTTATCCAAGAACAATCGGGGATCGAAAAGGTCACGCTGCCATTATCATTCGTTTAGAACTATGTAATGATTCAATCATAATCTCGGATTGTGAAAAACAGAGCAGATACATGTGAGGCCGGCATGCAAGAGTTTGGACTCTTGGGTAAAGATTTCCGAAAAGTTTTTTGTCTGTTATTACTGTTCTCCATTTTGTTGTTTGCTTCATTGATTGTATTTTTCATTTGTTTATCTTCCCTCTTGTTAACCTTATTATATTGGATGAATTATAATGCTTAAAAGTTTTCGGATTGAGCAATTTCCATGAATTTTAAAATATGTGTTTGGAAATAATATTTATTGCTGAAACCTTTAAATAGCTGGTTGTATTACAAGGGAGGAAAGTGCCACCTTTCCTCTCGCACGATGCAATCATCCAAGTGAGCAAAACACAAGTAACGTTAACGCTTTTATTCCGATCTTCAAGATCGCTTTAAAACTACACAATATATTTGGACAATAAATTTGGAATAAAACCAAGTGATCTTCAAGACAGCCTGAGACTATCATGAAGCAGCTTCTAGCCAAAAAGGGCCCATCCTAAAAAGGCCTTCAAGACTAAATTTTAATACTGTATTAAAACCATTAACTTTAAATTCTATATTATATAAGAGTTCTTCAAGGCAACTTTAAAAACATAAATTGAAACTCATTATATGACGTTTTGAGCTTAAAATGTATTTACAGCGGACTGAATTAACTTAAAAGTAATTAATTAATCCTAAAAGAGTTTTATTTTGTTTACTAATACTCGACAACTCTTTTAAGTCTCTATGATGGCCGGCAGAGTGGTACTATTTTAAACAGCATAAGTATACCAAGCATATCATAAAATAATATTCGAAAGCAAACTATTCTGAAAAATTCTCCACTTTTCTGATAAAATGTAATAAAATAACAAAACTCGAGCGCCCGTAATTTAATGTATTATTCTCTTACTTGAAAATTATTTAAAAAATATCATCAAATTTTATTTTGTATCTAAACATCTAAATGCATTTTTTTAATTGAATGGCATATTTCGACACACCGTTCTTCAGTTTTCTAAGAAGATCCTAGACGCAATTATTTGAATAATAATATTCTTTTGTTTACTATTGAAAATGTCCAAAATGGCGGAGTCTTTATTGCAGTAAAACATGGCGTGATCTAGATTAAAACTAATTGTTCATTTATTGAATGTTTTAAATCTCACAAGATTTAAAACTGCGTTTTATTTACCACTTTAAATCCAATGACTCTCGCAGGACTCTACGTTTCCTTTTAAAACCAATATGCTTTAATGTGTTCAAACTCGTGACCTTATTGTTTTAAAGTGGTCTTGCTCTCGAATGGAATCCTAACCTCCAAAATTCTGCCGGTTTTGTGATTGAAGCGTGTGGTGCATTTTCATCTTTGACGAATTTCATTTAAAAAAACAAGGTAAGTTTTGCATATTACTATTATTCCGTTACATTTTGCTTCATTTAACATGTAAACATGCGGAAAGCACTGGTTCACTAAAATAGCTTCTTAACAAAATGGCGTTCAATTCGTATGTGGAGAGGATAATTAGTTTTAACGAAGTCGTCCATAGAACAAAATGTATTTCTTTAAACCATATTGACTAAATCAAAACCTTTAAACTTTATAATACTCTCATTAAAAGGTAAAATTTGTGTTTTTGGATTTAATGTGGTATTATATTGAATGTAGAGTCTTAGGATAAAATTGTTTTGCTAATGGGTTTTAAAGAATACATCAAGGGTACTCCATAAAACTGCATTAAAACTATTTTTCCCCGAACGGATTGTTTTAAAACGAACTTGCTATTCAATTCTTATTAATAGCAAATTAGTTTCAAACTAGCTATAACATAACATAAACCAGTATAAGATCAATAGGACATTAAGAGCAAATAGCATTTTTATTTTGAGTTAAAGAGTGCATTAAACTCTTCGTTCAAGAATAAGTGGTCTTTAAGAACTTTTAGTTTATCTTAAGGTTACTTCATAACCGATGCCTACGGCGTCGTGCGTCCTACTCGTGAAAAAAGTATCACTTGACTCACTTCATAAATTTCTATCACAGAACAGCCAGATATTAAATAATGTATGAAAATTAACACCCGTTAAAAATTAACATAAAGCTTACAGAATTAGCCTATTATCAGTGTAATTTTGATACTTTTGGTCGATTTGAAATATTTTCTCATGGCAGGATTGTATATAAAATAATCAATAATAGTATCCCGACAAAATATAAATTTTTCAAAAAATACTTTCACCTTGCTTAACAAGCGTCTAGCCGTACCAATTCTACTTTTGATCCCGCAGTTCCGCATGCGCACAACTCGAATTAAAATAATGTAATTGACCAAGTGCATCATTAATGGTGGTGTGGCGGGAAATTTAGATAACAAAACAAGAACGCAAACTGAGTTGAAACTGCGTGAATTTGTTTATTTGCTCGCAATTGACACACAAACCTAACCTGAGCAAGCTAACCTAGCTTGCGAGTCAGTCAAAAATGCGTGAATTAGTTTGCATGCAAACCGAATTGAAAATGCGTAAATTACTAGCCAACCATGCCTGACCTGACTACCCTTACCTAGACCTAATAACAATGAAAAATTGTTACGAAATAACGTATATATATATATAAGTAACGTATATATATATATATAACGTATATACTTATATTGTTATAATTTTAATGGATTTTGTAAGAACTATAGTTTTCAAAGAATCTCCCGTTGAAAATTGATATGATATGACATATTCTGGCTCGAATGATTTGGATATAAAAATTTGTATTGTATATATTCCTGGCTTTCATCAATGGAAACCTTACCTATTTCTTTCTTTCTTATTTACCTGTTCTTTTCTTCCTTTTTCAGCTCAGTTGGTTTCAAAGAGACATGAAACAGTCTCTCTCTCAACAGATTGGGCTCCTTCTTGATGTCAAAATTGAATTTATAAGTTTTATAAATTTTCAATAATAAATAAATATACTCGGTATTCAAAATGTGTTCATTTTCTTTTTATTTTATGATATATGCTAGTTCAGATTGTTAATATTCGGTAATTTCATAGAAATTCTTCAAAACAAGTAATCCGAATCAATCCTTAAACTCTATCCTACGCCAATAGCCCTACTCTATTGAAAATTATATCTAAATCGTTTAAATATGTTCCCATTTGCTGTATAGTTCTCAAAATATGTAAATTATTCAGCCTTTTCAAATGTAAAAAAAATAAAGTTTGTACCGACACTGGTTTTCATGTATCGAATCGCTCTGTTCCAAAAGTTCGATAGTCGATAATTGAGTGAGGTTATGTTGACTTGACTTTATATTTACTTGAAAAATTCTTAGTGCATTATGTAAAGTTTTTTGAATGAATACACTCCAAAATGTTTCTAAAAGTACCTTATTCTTTCTTCTGTGCTGTGCTGTGGACTTATGGATCACTGCTAGGATATTCTTCTTTGACAATAAGTTTCCTTCCGATTTATCAATATCAGCTCCAAATAATCACTTCAATTGCTTTGCTTGTGGTAGTTTTACTTGACAAACAATACTTTATGCCTTCAAAAAATTGTTTTCCTTAATTTTCGTCTTTATACATTTTTACTTGTTTCGGTAAAAGTCCAAAAGCCTTGCTCTAACTTTTTGATTTACGACCCATCAAATGCCAGAAAAAGGGTATTTTCAAGATCAAATTTCTTCCACGAAAGGCAACTAATTTGCCATTGCTTCATATCACCACAATTAAAACACATAATTCTTGCATTTTTGGCACAGTTTGCAGTATTTCCAACTTGTATTGAAAATATAAGATTTGAATTATCATAACAATACATTTGATTGCTTTCGTTTGACAGTAAGTAATGACAGATATGGATAACGTTAACGTTATGTGAAATGTCACAATTAAATATTTTCAGAGAGCAACGATGCCAAATTTCATATATAAGAGTAAAATGTTGGCAAAACTTTCGATTTTCATGAAATTTGCACAGATTTCGTAAAACATCATAAAATTACTGTACCAATCGAAATTTTTCTGGGAAACGTCTGTAGGCACCTTTTTTGGCAAAAATGTTTCAAAGTGGACGGCGAGAGCAGCGGCACCAACATATATTTACATCTTAGGTTACGTTAGATTGGGTTCGTAGGTTATGTTGGGTTAGTAGGTTAGGTTGGATTAGGAAAAGCCTGCGCATGCGCAATTGTTTACGCTAAAAGCGGGGTGAACCGTCAAAATTTTGTATCGTTATTAGGTGTAGGTAAGGTAAGTCAGGTCAGGCCCGGTTGACTAGTAATTTACGCATTTTCAACTCGGTTTGCATGCAAACTAATTCACGCATTTTCGACTGACTCGCAAGCTAGGTTAGCTTGCTCAGGTTAGGTTTGTGTGTCAATTGCGAACGAAAAACGAATACAAGCATTTTGGACTGACTCGCAAGCTAGGTTAGCTTGATCAGGTTAGGTTTTTGTGTCAGTTACGAGTGGAAAACGAATTCACTCATTTTCGACTGACTCGCAAACTAGGTTAGGTTTGTGTGTCAATTGCGAACGAAAAACGAATACAAGCATTTTAGACTGACTCGCAAGCTAGGTTAGCTTGCTCAGGTTAGGTTTGTGTGTCAATTGCGAGCGAAAAACGAATTCACGCATATTCGACTGACTCGCAAGCTAGGTTAGCTTGCTCAGGTTAGGTATGTGTGTCAATTACGAGTGGAAAACGAATTCTTGCATTTTCGACTGACTCGCAAGCTAGGCTAGCTTGCTCAGGTTAGGTTTGTGTGTCAATTACGAGTGGAAAATGAATTCACGCATTTTCGACTGACTCGCAAGTTAGGTTGGCTTCCTCAGGTTAGGTTTGTGTGTCAATTGCGAACGAAAAACGAATACAAGCATTTTAGACTGACTCGCAAGCTAGGTTAGCTTGCTCAGGTTAGGTTTGTGTGTCAATTGCTAGCGAAAAACGAATTCACGCATATTCGACTGACTCGCAAGCTAGGTTAGCTTGCTCAGGTTAGGTTTGTGTGTCAATTACGAGTGGAAAACGAATTCATGCATTTTCGACTGACTCGCAAGCTAGGCTAGCTTGCTCAGGTTAGGTTTGTGTGTCAATTGCGAACGAAAAACGAATACAAGCATTTTAGACTGACTCGCAAGCTAGGTTAGCTTGCTCAGGTTAGGTTTGTGTGTCAATTGCGAGCGAAAAACGAATTCACGCATATTCGACTGACTCGCAAGCTAGGTTAGCTTGCTCAGGTTAGGTATGTGTGTCAATTACGAGTGGAAAACGAATTCATGCATTTTCGACTGACTCGCAAGCTAGGCTAGCTTGCTCAGGTTGGGTTTGTGTGTCAATTACGAGTGGAAAATGAATTCACGCATTTTCGACTGACTCGCAAGCTAAGTTGGCTTGCTCAGGTTAGGTTTGTGTGTCAATTGCGAACGAAAAACGAATACAAGCATTTTAGACTGACTCCCAAGCTAGGTTAGCTTGCTCAGGTTAGGTTTGTGTGTCAATTCCGAGGGAGAAACGAATTCAAGCATCATCGACTGACAAGCTAGGTTAGCTTGCTCAGAATAGGTTTGTGTGTCAATTGCGAGTGAAAAACGAATACATGCATTTTAGACTGACTCGCAAGCTAGGTTAGCTTGCTCAGGTTGGGTTTGAATGAATGAATATGTTTATTGAATAGGAAGGTAATCCTAATATACAAACAATACATCAATACACATGAAATTCAAGTAATGCATAGATATTATACACTAAAAAACTACTTATTTACTAACATAACATTGATAGGTAATAAATAACTATTTAAATATATAAATACAGAGTAATCATTGTAATGTTATGTTATTCAATTTTATATAATCATTAAGTTTTGCTTTAAATATATATAAACTTTTGCTGTCTTTAGTATCCTGAGGTAACTTATTGAATTGATTTAACCCTTTATAAAATAACACTTTCATTGACTTAGATAAACTACATCTTGGTAGGTGAAGATCATTGATTTGTTTTGTAACATAATTATGAGTACTATTTCGGTATATAATGAATTCATTAAAATATGATGGCAGCATTTTATTAATAGTTTTAAATACAAATATCATTGCTGCTTTGTATAGCCTGTCTTGTACTGAGAACCACTGTTGTGTGTCAATTCTGAGCGAAACACGAATTCAAGCATCATCGACTGACAACCTAGGTTAGCTTGCTCAGGTTCGGTTTGTGGAAAATATGAAAACGTATAAACATGGAAGGGACCAAAGGCAGTGTTTTCGAAAAGCCCTGTTGTCATTGGTTTGAAATGACAGAATGACAGTTTGAATTTGTTTATATTATAACATACGAGGAAAATTATCCTGTTTAAACTGAATCTTCTGATTGACTAGCTTTGTGTGGTTTACTTTATTTGTTGTTGTCTTGCAATCAAGTGTTTCACAATCAGATTGACCAACAGCATGATTCATATCCATAACAAGTTCAGATACATTGTGAATAATTAAGATACACCTAACTTTCAACAAGTTACGAATTCCTCTTTCGAAGATTGTTTTTGTTATGTTTCATGTGCGAGATATTCTGATTGATTGTGAACGACTGTTGGTTTATTTATTGATATCGTAACATAAAAATTACCTATTCAGTCGTAATGACTTATTTATGTTAAATGAGATATTTTGTGCCAGGGTCGATGGTCAGTGGATATTATTACGTAGTGTCTATATAGTGTATGAAATCGTTATGAGTACTTGAACTGAATAATACCTTTTTGAGAAGTTTACAAGTATTCCTCAATTCAGTTTTTCGTTCAAATGATCTGAATGCTACAAAAATATTCATATAATATAATATAATATAATATATATATAATCTCTCTCCAAATATTTCCACCAACCAAAAGAACTACTTCGCTGGCTAATACCACGACGGATACTGAACTGCATTTGACAGATATTTGTGCGAAGTTCTTCCTATGAGGCCCAATTGCGTATGCTTATCGTAATTAAACAATATATTATCCTTCATTTGGCTGAGGAGGACCACCTGCAAACGCGTTTCGACTGTTTCGAGGTTCTTAATTGCCTCTCGTCAGTCACAGGGTAAGTCAGACAAATTATGACCCAGCCCAATGATTTATAATCCACTGTATAACTAATATTTTCTCACAAATGAAGGAGTGACTCTCGTTAAAGTTAGTCCCAACGCCACCTGTGGGAAAACACAATATTCAAAACAAGTATTCCTCGGATGAGTGACACAGTGAAATCGACAAGCTTGAAGTACCCCCCTCTCCTAATATTTCCACATGTGGAAAATATGAGGCAAACATTTGACAATAAACAACAATATCTATCAGATGAAGTTCAATGTCCGTCATGGTATTAAACAGGGAAGTACTTCGACATTGTCGATTTTACTAGTTCATTTATTTCAATATGGAACATTTTCATAAATCAGCCTTAATTTTCAGTCGTAACTCGAAATTACACTAATTTCGAGAAATTAAGCTGAATTGAGAAAAAAAATATTACAAGTCCGTTCTGCGCCTTCGTACAAACGAGTAGGTATTTATTTTTAATTATTATTTACATGATTTACATTCCGAAGAGACAGTTAATGAATAATACGAACTAATTCCCATAAAAATAGTTGACGAAGATCAACTATGAAATACTGTAAAATATAATGTTTTCTAAATTTGACAATTTAGTGAAATGTATGAAATATTCCAAAAAAGTTCTCACAGCCTCAATATTATGAATTAATTCTGATGTTAATTTTATAATATATGCCAAACATTTTTTTTTTGTTTTTGTGGTCGTATACCTATTCAAGATTGAAAACATATGTAAGTATTTAAATATATCTATTATAATATAATACGAATCGTTAAAAAAAATAATGTTACTGAATGAGGTATTTTTTTAAATTACGAATCACGAATGAATATCCAAATAACTTCTATATCTAAGTTACGAGAAATATAAATTTAGTCCGATCAGTGAAGTATGAAATAATAGTTATTTATCGGCGGGTGGCTTTTCGACACTAAACTCCAGGTACCAAACTCTGCAGAAGGGTCTGTCTAATCTGACAGCTCTTCTCGACACCAGCATGTATTTTCCAAAAGTTATCAATATTCTTATGACAATAATTCATGATTTGCTCTCTTGTTTCGTACACCCAATTAAAATTTATTTGTTCAATTTCCACGCACTCAAATGTCTGCGTAAGGTTAGTTCGTTCTGGTTCAATTATACTAAATAATTACTTTTCGCAATATGTATGTATTCAGTTTCCACGCACTTCATTATTTTATTACATATTTATAATTGAAGTATCTGCCTTATAGTGTCGAAAAAGGCTAGTAGTTCATCTAGAACCTCAAAGCTTGGTGTCGAGAATGACTACAGAATTTAACATGGCTGGTATTTGGTGTCGAATATGGCTTCGTCCTTATTCAAGTATCAAGTGAGTATAGTACTGGTACGAGTAAAAAAAAACGCTATACTCACGAGTTCCAATTCTGCATCTTTATTGATGTCGATATTTTATTTAACTTTAGTCCATCGGGGGGGACTCTTCATTTTCTTAGATTTTTCTTCAAAAACAATGCTCGTGAAGCTACGAATTTGTTATCCCAAGAGATACCCACCAATAACACTGATTTCATCTATTTATTAATGATGTAAACCATTTTCTGAAGGCCAAAAAGCCACAAACTACCCAGTGTGAATTAGGTACAATATTTTCTTAGAAGTATATAATGTTATTGTTGTGAATATTCGCCGGAAATGTTCAGACTTTTGATAATACTTTATTTATACTCAAAACGATATGAATATTATCAGTAGTAATACTATAAGTACTACAAAATATTCGTGTTATACATAGATTATTGCATAAATACATATAAACCGACCAAAAAGTGGGAGGATTATTTTGTGTAACCCCATAAGAATTTGGCTTGATGCAATCAATTTGATATTCAAAGGCTATACATATTAGTTGCCGGAGGAAATAAAAACTTGCTTTTTTTCGGATCTGTCATTTTTATAGCATGAAATTGTCTGACGCTTTGCAACAACCATGAAAAAGTGCACTTTTTTACGCTTTTCCGTATAATAATGAAATAATAATGAAAAATGTCAAACCAAGCAAACATAAGTATCAGTTTTCACCTCAAATCAAAGAACTGCACAACCAGGCTGAGAAAAGAAATAGAAGACCCAAATTATACCGAACGATATAAAAGGTTTTAAAAGGAATACAAAAAAATGACACAGACTTAACAATGACCGTATTCAACATAGCACTAACATAATGAAAGAATCATAGAATGTAATAAACGAAAGCAATGGCAAAACCAAAAACCCATTAAGTAATTCATTTATAGTTGGAGGGGAAAACCTAACACCTACAGATAAGGTTAACTTCATTAACAATTATATAAGAGATAGTTTCTATCATACATAAAAACTGCAGAAGTTACAGATGAGATTAATGGTAAAATTCTAAAATCAGTTGCTCCATATATGTATTGCTGAGCCCCTCTCTTATCTAATTAATGAATTTTTGTATCAGGTTTGTTTCCTGGTATAAAAGAATCCAAAGGGATTCCTATTTATAAAAATAAAGGGTCAGTAGGAGATATCAAAAACTATCGTCTAACATGTATACCTAGCCAAATAACAAAAATACTTCTTCACGACTTATTAATTACTTTGAATATTTTAAGTTGTTGCCAGCTATTCAGAATGGATTTAGGAAAAAAAATCCACAGCTACTGCCAATTGCCATTGTTTGGATTTCATTTATAATGAATGCACTCAATGATACATTTGATACAGTAGATAATAATCCTTTGTTGCAGAAAATGAATGGGTTGGGAATACGAGGAAAGCCCTATGATTGGGGAGAGTCATATTTATCAAATCGAACAAGTCGTCATCGTCGAAGTCATCATAAGTAAATGTTAGATCGGATCCTCTTCAAGCTACAATGGTGGTTCCACAAGGCTCGATACTTGGCCCCTTATTCTTATATATTTGCAATATTTGCAATATGGTATTATATTCTGGGGTTCATCACCATATTTTGATAAAGCATTCATAGCTAGGAAAAAAATTTTGAGAGCTATGTATGTATAATATGTCTCCTGCCACATCATGTAAACCCCTTTATAAAAAAGCCGAGATTCTAACGTTACCTAGTCTTCTTATTTTATAATTATTGATCTTGTATATTAAAGAAAATGAGCATGCTTTTAACAAAAATGAAGACGTACGTTCATATAACACAGGATATAAAACAAATATTCGGAGTCAAGTGTGAATAAGTTCAGTAACATAATGGATATTCAAAAGGGTGTACAATCAGAGACAAATAAAAACTTAAAGAAAAAGACAGTTTTGACTGGCCATATATTTTATAGTGTAGAGGAATTCCTCAAATTTTAAAAATTTGTTCTGTATTTTAACATATTTCTAGCGTCTTTGCCTTTTTTGTATTTTTTAAGTTTTTATTTTCTTATCATAAGCTGACTAGTCGGATAAGATTGTACATTTTATATTTTATTATGTACGATGTGAAATTCTCATAGACGAATCTCTTTCTTTCTTCCTTTCTTTCTTTCTTTCTTTCTTTCTTTCCTTATTTCTTTCACATTTTGATATTGAAATATTACATCATATAGGCATACAAACTACAGACAGTTACAGAAAAGATCTATACAGAATATTCTATAGCCTTCGAAGAAGTCAATCATCATATTTTTGAACGCAAATCTTGAAGATGATTTGATAAATAACTATTCAATGATCTCCTGAACAGAACTATTTGTTGTTGTTGAAATAGTAATTTATGTATCAAGTGAGTAAAGTGGTACTTTTTTTACGAGTAGGAACGACACCGTAGGCGGAGTGCAGCAATTCCTACAAGTAAAAAAATACACTGCACTCACGAGTTTCATACATTATTTTTTCTACAACTGTCAAAAAAAATTACCAATTCATATTTTTTGTAAATATGAAATGAATTTGGCATATATTTATTGATTCATTATTCGAACAAAGTTCGAAGAGTATGCCGGAGAGTTGAGTTTCAAACAAATGAAACGAATAATTTCGACAGAGTCGAAATCCCTTTGTCTTCACACTATCCTGCAAAATGGAAAATTTGAAGCGAATATTAAAATAAAATATTCATCAAGGTCAATATTATTACTAATGTTGACTGACTTTCAAATAACTAGTCCATCGAACTAACTTTTCATTTTCTTAGATTTGTGTTCAAAATTAATAAACAATCCTCGTGAAGCAACGAATACCTTTTTCTTTCTTTGAACTATGTCAAGGAAATCTCATATTTGCACTATTCACGATTTTCTTCGTTCAATCTTCATCACTTTTAATTTCTACTTAAATTAAATTTATAGTTATCAAGAATTCGTTATCTGGATAGAACAGGTGCCCAATTTCATAAAATTCATAAAATTTGATAGCACGAGTTGTATAACTCGTCCAGTAAAGTCGAAGAATAATCGGTAATTTTATCGGCACTTGTTATATTATACATGAATATATTCGCCGCGATAATTTGGAATTTTGATAATACTTATTTAATAGTAAGAATGCTAAAAATATTATTGGTGAAACATTTGTATATCAGATATTTATAGGTTACTAGTTGCCAAAGAAAATGAGAACTGGCTTTATGACAGGATTTCGTTATTATTCGGATCTGTCGCTGTTGTTGCATGAAACTATCGGTTGCCTGGCAACAGCCGTTAAAAAAAGTGAACTTTTTTTACGCTTTTCCGTTCAATAATGAAATCGTATGTTGATAGTGAAATATTGTAATACTTTACGCACACAAATCACACAAAAAAGTGGACTTTTTTTGACAGTTGTAGAAAAAATAATGTTACGCTATCAGTTACAATAGTTATTAAAATTGTTGTTGGATCAACTGGAAGTGGATCTGAGATTTAATATCCATCCTTCTGACTTATGTCATTGTTTAGCTAGAACAAGAGCAGTGATGATATTTTTTGTCTCAATACGAAAATGTATTGTGTATTTTTGGTGTAAAAATGGACCCCTGAAATTATAAACGAATAAATGATAGGGTAAAAGAAATAGATGTTTTATGCAGAATTTCCTTCTACTAGATAATTTTCCTAATGTAAATAGGACATATTTCTGGGCAAACGCTTCAAGTCATGAATGTACTCCAATATAATTAACAATGGCTAAAATTAGCGACGGACTTGAAGAAAATTAGAATAATGAACGTTTCACAATGGATGCTGTCCTATTATACGCAACATGAATGAAAAATTAATCTGTCTTCTCAACAGAATTAGTTTGTTAGCCAGACTATTTATACAAAGAATAAGTATGTTGTTCCCTTTGTGCTCGAGATGAAATAAGATCTTTTGTTGGCCATTGCTGAAATGTTTTGTCTAGAGAACAATTATATCTCGTACCTTTTTAACAGAAGTCGGTGATTGTTGTAAACGTGCACATGTTTTATGGCCAGATGATTCTTCAAAATTTACAACTATTAGGTATTGATTTCTTTTGTTGTCAGATGTCATTTAGTTTAATTTTCCCAAGACTCCTATACTCAAAAACTACATTGATTATTCAGTTCTATAAGTGAGGAATCACACTGATCGACCAGGACCGATCGTCCGCGACCGTCCACCTACGACCAAAAGTAGAAGTAGATCAATGAAAACTTTCAAAGTCACACTGATCGACCATCCACGACCGACCACTAGAATAATTTTGTGAATCTGACATTAATTTGACATTCGAAAGGTTATGTGAATTGTCTGTTCATTTATTGAAAATAAGTTAAATTCATAATATCAATAGTTTTGCTTTAAATAATGAGCAGTAGTGATACTGCAGAAGAACATTTTATTTTTCCGGTAGGAAATATAGCTATTTACATAAGTTTTGTTGAAGTCAAAAGTTCATCATAAATGTGTGTCAAAATGACATTACGTCTGATGGATAGTGTGACACCGACCAAAATTTCCAGCAGACTACAATTTCGAACATGGTCTTTGAAAAACGGTCGAGGACGGTCAATGACGATTATACAGTGTGAGTTGTGCGATAAGAATATACGTGAAATTTTGGTCGTATAGGTGGACGGTCGCGGACGGTCGGTCCTAGTCGATCAGCGTGATTCCTGGCTAATAGTATTTTCAATGAAAGGCATAGATTCGGAGTTGGGAATATCAAAATGAAAAAGGTGTGAAAATTTCCCTGTTTTCTCGAATACGCTCTGGGAAATTGAGTTAGCGAACAAATTCGAATACAGCACTCATTTGATTGGACTTATGGACCCATCTTAAATATGCTTTCCCCAAATGGAATTTTTACTTCCTATACTAAATTATCAAAGTCTTTTTTTATCTATCCAATCCCTTTCATCTGGTTGATATTGAACGATATTATTTCAAGCATAAAAGAATCAGCTATAATCTAGTACGATTGGGTTTTGAGACAAGGATCGATTGTAGCACCACCAAACTTGGTTTGCGAGTAGTTGGAACAATCATAAACACTAAAAAATTGTTTACCGAAATTACAGGGGTGGAATTTTTTTTTTTTTTCGTTTTTTCGTTGGAAAGTGTAGGATTTATCGAAAAAAATAACTCAACAAGGTGAAAGACAATTCAATTCTCAACAAAAATGATCACTAGTAATTTCTTATGAAATGCGTTCGTTTTCACAGAAAACGTGATTGAACGTCGACATCAAATTTCGGGTTCACGCCGCTGAAAGTTCTGGCGGAGCCGAATATTTGATTGGTCATAACTGAGCTAAAAATGACAGGAAAAGGAAAAGTTCATATCGTTTCTGAAGACTCTAACCTTCCTATGCAAATATAATATGCGAGTATTTGAGTACCTGAAATGTGTTTTGTCGCACTTCACGGAGATGTTTGCGGATGATCCGAAAATCATGAATAATTTAGTAAATATGGAATTATTATACTAAAGCAGCAACCTATACACTCTTTGGCTTATATGCAACAATTTTGAAGTAGTGTGACAGGTCCTACATGCAAAAAAAAACTTCGTTTTACTCTTGCCTCATTTTCAACTCACCCATAAAACCGGCATTATCTTCAGTAAATAATTGCTTATTCATACCCTGCATATATGTTTAATAACACTATTGTGAAGTTCAAACCTCAAGCTTGAAATCACATACTTCTATTTTTATGTAGGATGTGTATGAGCGATTATTTTCAACATTTAGTGAAGTGAGACTTGTCTCACTAGTCTAAAATCGTTGTATAGACAAAAGACGAGTCGTTGCATATGGTCCAAAGAGGGTACTGATTGCTGCTTGAGTATAATTATTTCATATCAACTTAAATATCCATGACTTTCTGGTCCTCTGTGAATATCGTAGACGGGTTATGTCAAGTGGGAGAAAACACATTTTGGATACTCACATGTTATATTTGCATGAGGAAGTAGAAGTCTTCAGGAACGATATACACTTTTTCTTTTCCTTCTACTACAATTTTCAGCAAAGTTTGACAAATCTAATTTTCGGCCCTGCCGGAAATTGCAGTGGCGGGTTAACGCGAGCATGAAATTTGATATCGGAATTCAATCAGGTTTTCTGAGAAAACGAGCGCATTTTGTGAGGAATTACTAAGTATATTTCTTGTGGAGCATTGTATTATCTTTCGCCATGTTGAAATTGTGTCTTGGTAAATCTTAAACTTACCGAAACAAAAAAAAAAAATTATAATTATAATACTGCTACAACATTGTCAGAATATTCATTCTTATACAAGTGATTGAATGAAATACACGCAAAATGCATAAGAGAGCAGGAAGTGTTTTAGAATATTTTTCAATATCAAGAGCGTGAATGTTACCATTCTGTGGGCCACTCTAGTAGACGGCCTCATTACAAAACTGTCCGCAGAAGGCCACTATTGCCTAGAATACGCAGACGACCTGGTAATAGTCGAGAGAGGACGATTTCCAAGTATAGTCTCGGAGCGCATGCAAAGCGCTCTAAACATCGTTGACAGGTGGTGCAGAGAAGAGCAACTCTGCATCAATGCACAAAAAACCACAGTGGCAATATTCACACATAAAAGAACACTGGTAGGCCTGAAACCACCAATGCTGAACGATGTAGAGATCCCGTTTGTTAAAGAGGCCAAGTACCTTAGAGTAACTTTCGACCAAAGACTAACGTGGAACTCTCACGTCCAAAAAAGCGCGCATAAAGCCACCATTGCACTCGGAATGTGTGGCAGAATGTGCGGAAAAAACTGGGGGCTCAACCCTAAAATGACCCTATAGTTATACACGATGGTCGTGAGACCTATGATAACGGGTCGGTGGTGTGGTGGACAAAAGCACAGCAGACGGGGATCACGGAGAAGGATCGTCAGACAAGTAGTAGGTCTGCTGACAGGCCATTGTAGTCTTAACAGGCATATGAATATTATAGGTCTGGCGGGAGAAGCAATTTGCAGGTTCTGCCAGGAAGAAGAGGAAACCGCAATACATGTAATGTGCCAGTGCGAAGGACTAGAAAGGGTGCGGTTTCTACAACTTGGAGATGAAAAACCAAGAGCGAAAAGCTATCTCGAGAGGCCATTATCAAATCTGCTCAGTCTGATGAAATGGACGAAGCTAGATGATGTGCTATGAGAATCGGAGCCTCCACAATATATCTGAAAAGGTCGCAGTGGATTAGGCCAAGGGGCCAGCTCCCTTGTAACATCTAAAAATAAAATACCGTTCTGTTATCAAATATGATTTCAGAATTGGCAAATTCTGTGAAGGTTGTGAAGAAAGTATATTATGTTTTTCCAGATAAGTTAGATAAGTATTGGGGTAGAATTAGTGGATAAGTAAGCTTCTAGCCCCTGCAGAAGCTGAATTTGTTGGCGAAAAGCGCGTCTAGAAAAACTGCCGGAGTTTTGGTATTTGGGTGGTTCCTATTTTGAAATTTCGTTCATAAGGAAGGTTTCCAGTGTTATCGTTTCTTCTGGACGAGAAAGAACCGAAGATTCAGGTCGCAGTAATAGGAACCATTGCAACCTTTCAAGTAAAAATTTCTGTTGATGTTATCGATGCCTGTCGATTGTTTGTTTGCTGACTACTCGTTCTTTTAGTGTATGTTTTGATGCCATCGGCTATTTTCAATTCATTAATAAGGTTAGTTACCAACTATTGAGCTTTCGTGGCAAAATTCAACCCTCCGCTTTATGATTAAGGAACAAACGAACTCGGTAGATTTGTCTTTATAAAATTTTCTTCAAAAGCTTATATATGCACTCTTTCCCAAAAAGAAATTCAGAAACATTAATCCAGTTTCTGTGGAAGGAAAATGAATGAATCAGGCCAGGAATTTGAAGTCGGAAAACGTATATAGATATATTCTGGAAGTTCCAGCAAAAGACACATTATTTAGTAAGAAAGCACAAAGTTCTTGTAGATGATTTTAATAAAACGATTCCTCTTCACAGCTAAAGAAAATATTGAATCACAAAGGTTCCTCAGCTCGAGGTCAGAACCATGGGAAGAAGTCAGTCACTGAAACACTGGAATGAAGATTTCCATTTAAGAAGAACTACAAGTGAGAGTAGTCTCTGTTTGCCTTTTAATGTTATTTTGAATATTGACTAATGAAAAAATTAATAATTCTTTACATCATGATTTGTGAAATCATCAAATAGAAACAACGATTATCTCAAAGTTTTTTGCTGTAACTCAATTAAATATCCAAATATATTTGAAAACACGGTTTTCATTGTCCTCTCTTGGACACAAATTGCTAGAAAAGGACTTAAGAGAAACAATTCATCACGAGCACAGTAGTTATTTTGAAGCTTCAACCAAAATAACTGATCTATCTCATTGGAAGTTGTTGAAGTTCTCAGTTGAACATATGAGTGTGTCTTCAAATGAGTGCTTTATGTAATTTATGTTTTCAATTGAACAAGTGATATTTCTCAATTGAAATAAACCAAATCTTCAAGTTTTCTTAAATTAAGTTCAACAGAAAATCATTACATTTTTGTTCCGAGTACGTTTTTGATCTCTCCAAATGATTAGAAATTTCTACTTGAAATTATAAGTTTCTTCGATCAAAGAATTGACTAATTTCAAATAACCATAATAACTGTTTTGTTCTGAAAAACTAGGAGATTTCTCTTGAATACATCGATAAATTTTGATGGGAAATTATATTTAGTCCTATTAAAAAAATGGTCCAATTTCAAATTGAGAGAATAGATTTCTCTATGTGTGAAAATATTTCTTTATGAATATAGAAGACAGGGATTTCTTTGATCGGAGATATTATTCTTTATTTCGATATTTTTATTTTTACTGTGTAGAAAATTAGCGAGGACGATTCCAATTGAGTCTAATAATGAAGAAACCGTAGTAAAGAGAAATTAAAATTAAAATTCTCTTTCACTTCAAGAGACAATATAACGTATTTATGTTCGAGCCTAATGATACATTTTAAGAAAACAGCGACTACCTATTGAAATGGCAGTCTCCGACGATATCGATTGGCTGCGCTGAAGCAATTTGTGCTGCTACAAAGCGAAAACAAATCTAATTTCCCGAATAAATATTTTCTGTGCTTCATTATATTATTTCTGTTTCATTTCGGGATTTCCAGAAACGCCGCTTTATTTCATACTACGCCTTTATACTTATTATTTTCCTCCTTACAATTCGATAATGACATTTTCCCTACAATAAACACAAATATAAGACTCTGGAGTACCAATTGGAATTGATTTGCTTCTGTTAAATTCCTTTTTGATGAGCTCGGTTTTAATACGGTTTTTTTCGTGACGAGCGTTCATTTGAGTGATATTTCAATAGAAGAGATATTGATAAATTATAAATAAACTATATTTGATATGAGTCATTTGAGAATTAGTAGCCAGTATAGGAAAACAAACATGACAAGAGCTAACATTTATTCAAACTCATGTGATAGTGATAAGAAGAAGGATGAGACAAATTTTTGAACCACCTGGTATATCGCAACGAAATTTGGAAGGCTCAAATAACCTACTTTTTCATAACTAAAGTTTCAAAATGGCAGCTGAGCGCCATCTTCAATAATTTTTTTAAATAGAACACCCGGTATATTATTGCATGATCGATTATGGACGATCATAAGGAATCCAACAACAACAAGTTTGATGCTATTATCTCCAAAGACTATGGGAGATATCACCTATTATTTTCTCCATACGTACTTTCCGGACTAGTCCGGGAAATGCTCGAATTTCAACAAAAATATTTATTTAAATAAAAATTAGAATGTTTCTGTTAGTATCTATCTTCTGTTCGCATTTCGATATTTAATACAAACAAGAATTAAAATGTTCGAAATTTTCTTCTACAAAGAAATATAAAAAATTAATGTGTCTCAATTTGTTATTCTACACGGTTGCCGAAAAAATTGTGTACGCGACACGTCCGAAAACAGTTTTTTTGGACTCGCAGACTTCCAGGACTCGCTACGCTCGTCCTAGAATCTTGTCCACTCGTTCAAAAAAACAGTGTTTTCCGGACTTGTTACGTAAATTACTATTATCTCCCGACAAGTCGTGTCGACCATGTTGGGATTCAACAGGAAATGAATTGATGAACAGAAGAAGAAGAAGAATGAATGAAATGAAAATGACACGTGGTTGGTAGTGACTGGTGACTGTTAGCGACTGTTCATCATTATTAATTTGAACCATTTCCATGAAAATTCTTTTAGATAGATTAGTTTCACTATTCAAAATTTCGGTATTATTTCAATCCATTCTATGATTTCTTGGGTTTACCTGTTCTGCCAAAGCACATGAATTAACATTTCGTCTACAGTCGCTTTTATGGGACATAATGCGACCATTCAGTGTTCTAGATGTCTGACCAATATATCTTTTGGGACAATCCATGCAAGGAATTTTATAAATAACGTTGGATTTTTACAAATTTGAAATGGGTGTTTTCACCTTACTGTGTATTTCAGATATTGTAGTGATATTCTTCCTAGAAATTTTAGTATTGTCACTTTTGAATACGTTTGTCAATTTTGGAGTGAGTTCTTGTATATATGGTAAAGATCTGTGAAAGTAGGACGAAATCACCCTCTAATCAGAATCTTACACCTTGGTTAGAAAACTGAAATAAACTGTCACTGTCATTTCTACATCAATCATTTCATTTTACTTCATGTCTATTCTGTTTTCGTTTTTGTCAATTTTGTTATACATTCCCAAGTAAGTATGTACTCCATCTTTTCTCAACTACATTTATAGTACAATTTCGTATTTTCAGTTGTCCTGCGGAAGATAATAAACATTGCCGAAAGCTTGACAGTACCATAGAGTTTTCTTAGAAATTGCCCTAATTATTTTACTGCAAGACTTGTTCCAATTCATCTTCTTCACCAGAAAGTAAAATGTCATCTGCAAGAAATTTTAGTTTACAATTATTCATGTGATGTAATGAATAAAAAGCAAGATACCTATCGGTATGCATAATTGGACGATCATATTTTACACGGTAGTTCTAAAAACTGAAATTAAATAACCTGTTGATAAAAATTACCACTCTCACTGATGCAATTTAAAACCATCCATTGATTAAATAAAGCCTTAATGGCATCCAATCATTCATATCATCAGCAGCACCTAGATTATGCCCTTATACGTATACTGGAAGTCGCTTTGATAAATGATCAGAAATAAAATACATTATAATTGGATTTCTTGTACATTTTATGCATTACTAACATTTTCCGCTTTTATGTTTGTAAATTGTCGAGTTATAAAAGTCGACATGCACTTTTGTTGTATCTGACTGGCCATAACTTATATTTTTACCGGTTCGACCAGATCGTAACGTTGTACGATGCATTATAATGAAAGTGCACACGCGGGCCCAATTATTGGGTTATTCTTCTAAATAAACAATTGTCAGTTACCAGGTATCTCCACCAAGACAGGTTATGGCTATCGAGTTATTTCGAGTTTCAGGACTCATAAGAGAATATAGGAGGAATTTCGATATACTTTACTTTATTTATTCATCCCAAGAAAAATTTCTGTTTATAGAGGGATTAATTTTTACATAAATTCATTAATGACAATACATAGTATATATCAAATACAAATTGATGAAGAAATCAAACAATTAATAGAAGTAGAGGGATAAAAATAATCATTGAAATATAAGTTAATGAGTCCAAGCAAAATGAAAGCAGTCAAACGCTGAAATATCAAGGAAGTTATCTATACAAATCAGTAAAACGCAAAGTCGTCTCCACAATTTAATTTCCCATCTAGTTCAAAAGGATGGTGAAACGGTGAATGACCGCTATCAATCAGATAGCCATCAAAAAGTAGAAGTAGTACATGTTTCGGTCCTATATAGAACCATCATCAGCTATTCAAGAAAATTCTACAATAAAAGAAAGACTATGTACTAAAGACAAAAGGCTAATATAAGGCTATACTTACATGGAGAAGAAAATAAAGTAGTGATATAAAATGTTAAAATATTATGTTATTTAATAATGTTAAATAACCACAAATAACATAATATTTTAACATTTTATATCATACTACTTTATTTTCTTCTCCATGTAAATAATGTTAAATAACCACAAATAGCAGCGACAAAACGGAACCTAACTTTTGAAAGCATGACAACCAGCATTGTAAACATATTTTTGATGACGTTATGTCACATATTCATTGAATTGTCTTACCGAATTACACTCTAGCTTTTTCTTGTCGAAGTAAACTTGAATAAATGTGTGTCAAAATGAAATTACGTCAGGATAGTGTGACACCGACCAAAATTTCCAGCAACACTACAATTTCGAACATGGTCTTTGAAAAACGGTCGAGGACGGTCAATGACGATTATACAGTGTGAGTTGTGCGATAAGAATATACGTGTTGGAAATTTTGGTCGTAGGTGGACGATCGCGGACGGTCGGTCCTAGTCGATCAGTGTGATTCCTGGCTAAGCGCAGCTACTGCGGGGTGCAGTTTTTCTCGATCGATGAATGATAGAATGAGTGAGAATCAGGTCAAAGTAGGTCGAATTAAACAATCAAGCAGGGGCGGGGGTAGGTAAGTTAAGTTGGGTAAAGTCAGGTTAAGAGTAATTCCATGCCCCCCTAGGATTTCAGTCTAGATCCGCCCCTGATCTAAACTGAATTGCTCATCTGGCTTGACTAACTGGCAGGCCATTGTAACGTACTATTGACCAGATCACCGTGATCTATAAAGCTCTGGGAATAAACATCAACGATATCTTTCTCGAAACGGAAGACGACCGGACTTTTATAGTCTCACAAAATTAATTTATACACAAATATAATTATCGAGCGAGTCGTACGTATCTGGTACCGTTGGACTAACATACATAACAACCGGGTGATTGTCTATATTTTACAACCAGGTCTTGTACGATCGAATAAAACAAGTGGAAGATCGACATCTCTGCATTAGTTAGCTCGGTGCACGGCAACTTGCTTTCTTCGATCTTTTTTTTTACCTCGAATTTCAGGTCAGCAGAATTAGTAGTTTATCAAAGTTGTTGGTCAGTGAGCATTAGCGGTCGTCAAATGGAATTTAGTGATGATGTATCAACGTATAAATAGTAGTAGCATTCAGGTCAGTCAGATTTTTTTTATCGTAATATTTTGTGAATGGAAGTCGCGGCTTTGTGGTGGGAAATATTGCAAGAGACCTGTCACTTGGTATTCAGTTGTTATTGATTGTTGGGGACTTTTTTTAGCAATAGGAAGGAAACTTTGCGAAACCAGAGATGTGACTGATGAGCTAGATCTTGTTTTGAATATTGAAAAGCGGTGTGTTCCAGACTGAACCACACCTAATACACTATATAGAAATTATTGTGAGGCTGATATTTATCTTGTGGTGAAAAAGTAATTTGTTGCGCCACTTTATAATAAATATTTTTTTTCTTTACAGAATAATAGAAAATGAGATTTCATCAATATTCATTTGGATTTGCATCAAATTCTTGCCAAAGATGATCCCCGGCAAAAAAGCGAAACTATCCAGGCCTCGGGAATCTGATTTGTTTGTAAAATCTTTCCGTAATATCCGATGAGGCTGAATTTGAGGTACACAGTTTGTTATAATACCTTCATTCACCCTTTATATTTATATTTATATTTATGTTTATGTATATATGTGTGTGTATGTATGTATATATGTGTATTTATGTATATAACCTAAGTATATGTGTATGATGTGTATGTATGTGTGTATAAGTTTGAATATGAATGTTTATATGTTTTCCATTGTATATGTTTATATTAATTATTATTATTTTTTAATAATAATTTACCTGATGACAGGCATCAGCTTAATTGCCAGTTGAAGCCGTTTTCGAGATCCAAAAATTCACATTATTGTTATTTGTAAAATCGCCTTTGTCTAAAACAGACGCCTATACAGATTAACTTAAAACGCAAAACTGTATCTTAATACAAAATTGGATACAAATCATTAGAGACAAATCATTAGAGCCGTTTCAGAGATTCAAAAATTATTATCATTATTAATATTATGCGTAAAATCATATTTTTTCATGAAAAGCGCCTATATAGATGAACTTAAGTAGCGATACTATCTAAATACAAAATTTGATCCAAATCGTTGAAGCTGTTTTCGAGATCCAAAAATTATCGTTATTATTATTATTATCAGTAAAATCGTGTTTTTTAAAGAGAGACGTCTATATAGATGAACTTAAAAAGCAAAACCCTATCTACATACAAAATTTCTCCCAAATCGATTGAGTCGTTTCCGAGATATCTCAAACTGTTTACCGTGCGTAAGGAGCTATTTACCGAGGCTGTGAGTCGTGTGTTTTTGCCTATTTTCTGCAGTGGCCATAGGTAAAGTAGTTTATAGCAGTTTACTTAAAAAGTGCGGAAAGTGATACTTTTCCGCACGCGATTGCAAATGGCCGAACGACGCGTGCGGAAAAGACACTTCTCCCAAATCGATTGAGTCGTTTCCGAGATATCTCAAACTGTTTACCGTGCGTAAGGAGCTATTTACCGAGGCTGTGAGTCGTGTGTTTTTGCCTATTTTCTGCAGTGGCCATAGGTAAAGTAGTTTATAGCAGTTTACTTAAAAAGTGCGGAAAGTGATACTTTTCCGCACGCGATTGCAGATGGCCGAACGACGCGTGCGGAAAAGACACTTTACGCTCGTGTTAGGTACACTATTTTTTCTACTAGTGGAAAAATACCCAAAAGTTAATATAAAGAACATTCATTATTAAATATATATTAAACTATACAACCATACTTGGTAAGCTTTCTATTTTAAACTTCTGCGACGCAATATTCAAATGTCAGTAAAATCCGCAAAAATTAAACAAATCTACTTTGCCGCACTAAAATGTTTTTTCCGCACTAAAAAGAGTACGGAAAAAACTTTTCCGCACCTGTGCGGAAAAGTGACTCTTTCAAAACTAAAATTAGTACGGAAAAGTGGATTTTTTCGGACGCTAGTAGAATATAGTAGTTTACCTAACAAGTGCGGAAAGTGATAGTTTTCCGCACGCGATTGCAGATGGCCGAACGACGCGTTAGCAAATTTAAATGTCAGTATAATCCGCAAAAACTAAACAAATCTACTTGGCCGCACTAAAATTTTTTTCCGCACTAAAAAGAGTTCGGAAAAAACTTTTCCGCACCAATGCGGAAAAGTGACTCTTTCAAAACTAAAATGAGTGCGGATAAGTGGATTTTTCCGCACGCTAGAAGAATATAGTAGTTTACCTAACAAGTGCGAAAAGTGATAGTTTTCCGCACGCGATTGCAGATGGCCGAACGACGCGTTAGCAAATTTAAATGTCAGTATAATCCGCAAAAACTAAACAAATCTACTTTGCCGCACTAAATTTTATTTTTTGCACTAAAAAGAGTACGGAAAAAACTTTTCCGCAACAGTGCGGAAAAGTGACTCTTTCAAAACTAAAATGAGTGCGGAAAAGTGGATTTTTCCGCACGCTAGAAGAATATAGTAGTTTACCTAACAAGTGGGGAAAGTGATAGTTTTCCGCACGCGATTGCAGATGGCCGAACGACGCATTAGCAAATTTAAATGTCAGTATAATCCGCAAAAATTAAACAAATCTACTTTGCCGCACTAAATTTTTTTTTCTGCACTAAAAAGAGTACGGAAAAAACTTTTCCGCAACAGTGCGGAAAAGTGACTCTTTCAAAACTAAAATGAGTGCGGAAAAGTGGATTTTTCCGCACGCTAGAACAATATAGTAGTTTACCTAACAAGTTGGGAAAGTGATAGTTTTCCGCACGCGATTGCAAATTTAAATGTCAGTATAATCCGCAAAAACTAAACAAATCTACTTTGCCGCACTCAAATGTTTTTTCCGCACTAAAAAGAGTGCGGGAAAGTGACTCTTTAAAAACTAAAATATTATTTGACTAATGTTTGGCATCATTTTATCATAGACACAAATAGATTATTGTTACATATTAGAAGTTAGTATCACGATAAAGATATAGGGTATGAAACAGTTTTGCATAATTACAAATTTTTAAATAATTCAGAATTAGTTATATCACAAAAATGGCTAAAACAAAACTTCAACGGTTCACATTTCAAACAATTGTGTGATATTGAAATAGAAAAAACTCGATTCTTCACAGTATTCTGAAGTTGAACTTGGGCTACTGTGTCAAAAAAAAATCTAATTGGTAGCGAAAGTCACAACTTAATGCACCAACCGAATTTCAAAAAAAATTATTAATAAAGTTTTTTCCATTTGATATCAAGTATCAACTCCAGGAAGGACAATACATGTGTCCATAACGCATTTTGAATTGAAGAGATGAAAGTATTACCATTCTTCTGGACACTGTTTATTTACTGTACATTCATAGTTATTCATAGTTTGGTACACATAATCACATCGAATGGATCGCCCGGTATAAATGAGTCTTCAGAGAAAACGCAGTAAACACTCCGCTCTCGAACAAAAAAGAAACGTTGTTTTCATAGAACAAAGAGCTCGGGCATTATTCTCTGAAAGACGGTTTCTAGTCGCTCGGTAATGATGTCTAGCGAAGAACAATAAATCCCGATTGGGTCAAGTGTATCCTCAATATCCGAGGAAAATGACTTCCTCGATGAACAAGCGGACTTGATGACACGCATTGTAACAGTCATTATGTAAACGTGGAGTTTTATTATATGTCTCCTCGACTCGAGGGTTCCCCAGCTCGTGTTCTGTGTGTTCTGCTCCCGACGCAATGAAACATGCACGCGTAATAGCCGGCAACAATAGATGTGCGCCCTCTGTTATTATGGCTTCTCTGTCAGGAGGACAGATCTATAGTGATTATATCATTACATCTTCATGATGATTACTAACCATTGCAGATGTCGGCGACATGACAAATGGGCCAGTGATTTTCGAAAATATTTTCATTACTCTAATAACAGTCAGAACTTGATGGGGAAGGTTTTTTTCTTCATACAAGCGCGTACGTGCTCATGACAACTACACAGTTGCGATTCGATTACTTTTGTGAAACACAATCTACCTACCTATTTTACGTAATTGGTTGTCACCTCTAAAGAGTACTGTCTTTCGATCAATCCGTCCCCAGATAGCACTGGACGTCGCGAGGATGTCCATTTTATGTCCCATTTAGGTCCGGACGTCCCAGAACCTAATATGGGGACGTACGACTTGGAACGTTTTTGGGACATCCGATGCGAATATCCCCAGGACGTCCCCAGGAAGTCCAAACTCAGACTCGAGACTTTTATTTCAAACCTGTTACTGATCATCCTGAAGTTGATTTGTGCCATTTGTGGTCCTGTGATGTGTCTGATCTCTTGCCTTGTGGTTTCCTAACCTAACTAATAAACATAATTTCTGGTTGTGGCGGAATTTGAAGTAATTTTTACAATCAAAGGAATACGATATCTGAGAAAATATAATATCACGTATTTATTGCTGTTGTGAGCCGTGACTTCTATACTGTTCTATAGGTATTAGGTTTTGTAATTGATGTAAATGTTTGTGTCAGAATTTAAAATAATTTATAAATGTTTTTTCGAAAATCACTCTCCATCATTATCCTTTTCACTTTTTCCAGTAGGTATGTCACTTCCTATTGACTAGGATGATGGGTTATAGAAAACCTTGAAAATTGATATCCTAAAAACATCCATAGGATGTCCAAGGGACGTCCATGGAAGACCTTACAGGGACATATAATGGACGTTCTCAGAATGTTCCAATTTGTAACATCTGGACGTCTTATGTCCAGTAAATGGACGTCTTCGGGACGTCTTGAATATCTTAGATTTATGTCCTGTGGACGTACTGAGGACGTCTTTGTTTTATCTGGGAATATGGACATCCTGGGGACGTACGACTCGGAACGACGTTTTTGGGACGTCCGATGCGAATATCCCCAGGACGTCCAAACTAAGGCCAAATTCATATTACCGACTTACAACATTATTTTCGTGTCCTGTGCCTTTTTCAAAACTTTAAAACGTGTTTTGGTTTAGTTTTCCGTTATAAATTTCATACATTTTCCACTGAGCTTATTTAGCTCAGTGAGTTTCTCCAGTTGTCACCAGTATAGTCGTTATATCGTTATTAATTTTGCATGGTTATTCTGGTCGCACTAGGCTAGTCAGGTCAGGCTAGGTTTGCTAGTAATTCACGCATTTTCAACTCAATTTGCCTGATTCTCATCTTTTCGTTTAAACTTCCCGCCATTGCAGTGACCAATCACAGAGCGCTTATTGCGTTCCTTTTATTGTCGTCTATATTTCAGTGAGTTCACAGTCTCGAGTCGTTGGGATGGCGACTTAAATCACACTCTTGATAAAAAGAATAAAACTGTCAAAACGAGTGTCATATCTTCTTTTTTATATTATAACCCAACTTTTTCGTTGCCTTTTTATTGGTGCTTTTGTGGGTTATTTTTGACATTCGAGCTACTCTAGGAGATTTGAACAATTAGACTCCTCCCATTGGCCGTACCCGTAGAAGCAAGGCCTTCTGGATCCAGTGACTCTAATCCATATAGGGTTAAAATGCCATCTATGTCAACAAAAAAATATGTTTATTCATTGCAAATATAATGGGGCGCCATTGATCACAGGAATTGAAATTGTTCCCGAATCCGATCCCAGAATGCTGAAATGACAGTAAATGAGCGAAAGAGGAATGCGGATTAGTATGCAAAGCAAAGGATTATTTATACCCATTGGGGGATCATGTACCGCATAATAGAGATTTACAAAAGCTATCAAAATGTCCTTGTTGTGTTTGTGCACTGTATTTCATATCACGAACGTTTCAATTTCAATTATCCCATTCAGTTCGAAATGTTTGTTCATCGTTTCGGCGATACTGATGGAGATAATATTATTGGGCGTGATGCTTTTCAATTAGTGGAAAGTATGCGCGAATTTTCCGAGTTTCACGCAGTCTCTCTCAGAATAACAGAGATACGTTTTCGATAGAAACAATTAAATATTCACTTTTCAAACTGAGAAACAATTCAACAATATTGAAGTATTTTTCAAAGGACATGGCACTGGTACATATATTCATGGGGCTCGATAGATTTTTATGATTTTTAGATATTTCCTTCTACATGTCAAAACAAGCCACTTTCTTCATTAGTCTTTTTTTCTGTCTCTACAGCGTGAGCTTCAAATATGGGTTGATTGTCTAACGCTAATTATGGAAAATATTTTCTGCGAATAGATTTTTCTTAATTTTTGAGTATAATATCATGTGAAAAATATCAATTTTCTTTGATTATATCAATAATGGTGTGCACCAGGACGAGGCAGAAAACGCGATTTTTCTGAAACTCGTTTATTGACTTCTCGCCCAATTGTGGGCTTTTCTTGGTCCCACTTATGCAACTTCAAATATCTCGAAAACCGTTGATATTTGTGAAACGAAACGTATTCCTTTTTTGTATGGGAAATATTGGGGATTAAGAGAAAGAAAACGAAATCGATATTAATCCAGTGGTGTGAAAGTTGGGGAGTGGCGAATAGGGGTACCCACCTGCCGTACGCCCCTGTTTAGAGTTACAAACACATGATTTGCCTTGACATATGAAACTGAATGCTGTTAAGTGACATACCAAATTTCATTAAGAGAAGTTAAGCCGTTATGGAGTTAATTTGGAAAATATATTTTTTTGTGTCACTTTCAACATCCTGTAACTCGGTTAATACTCATTTTAGGGTATATGTTTATTGGAACTTTCAGCCTTAAAATGAAGTGAGGATTCTACCCTCGGAGTTTGTCTCCTTTATTCTGGGACAGCCTGTATATGCAGGATATGAATAAGCGATAATTTTCAACATTTAGTGAAGAGAATGCCGATTTAATGGGTAAGTTAAAAATGAGGCAGGAGTAAATCATTTGGCATGTATAATTAGGACCTGTCACACTACTCTAAAATTGTTGCATATTGTCCAAAGAGGGTATGGGTTGCTGCTTCAGTATAATAATTCCATATTCACTAAATTGTTCATGATTTTCGGATCATCCGCAAACATCTCCGTGAAGTGCGACAAAACACATTTTAGGTACACAAATACTCGCATATTATATTTGCATGAGAAGGTAAATGTCAGAAACGATATGACCTTTTCCTTTTTCTTCTCCGATCATTTTTAGCGGAGTTATGACCAATCAAAAATTCGGCTCCGCCAGCGGAGGTAAGCGTGAACCTGAAAGTTGATGTCGGCGTTTCTGAGAAAACGAGCGCATTTTTCAAGAAATTACTATAATGATTTTTGTGGAGAATTGAATTGTCTTCGACCTTGTTGAGTTGTTTTTTCGATAAATCATATACTTTCCAAGATTACAGCAAAAATCTATGTATTTATTTTTAAACAAAAAAATAGCTATTTAGGATACAAGTTCGTAAAGTAGGACTTTTTTGTATGAGCGTGAAGTTTGTTGAATGAGGCGCAGCCGAGTTTAGTACCAGTTAAGTTCGATTAGTGTGGATATATTACTTTTCGCACGAGAGTCAGAATTACACAAAAAAAATGACTATTCCATCATTTATTTTCAGCATCACATCTACGCGAATGAAATGATTCGATGATGATATACGTTTTTATTGAACCTCAAACAGGTATTCTTCTGTGACATCCCCTTCGAAGCTATTTACATTTCTCAATCCATTATTTCTGGTCAACTGATCCACAATGGGACTGCCGACAAAAAACGACAATAATTCAAAGAATAAAGAAGCTCGTTTATATATTCCGATGTTAGTTCAGTTTCCTATATACGGCCATCAAAGCCTATTTATTTTCCACAGAGGATCCGGTGAAGCGTTTTACTAACGGATCATCTCACATGGGGTTGAGGACAAAAGTACGACTTGTTTGGGATTGTTCTGGAAAGACAAGGCGATATTTCACTGAAAGGCGGATGTTCGCTTCCTTAAAATAACACACATGATAGTTGTTTACAAGCCAGCACACATATATCATCTTCGTCAGGTCGTGCGAATCCGTGATGCGACTTATAGAAAGGGATCGAGATAGTTTCAACGATGATACGAAAACAGTTGACTTCGGTTGCACAAAACTAATTGAGAGTTGCTTTGAAATAATTGATTTCAGAGCATTTCATACTATTTCCGTCGACCGTTCATTTATGATGTATTTTTCCGTCGACCGTTCGTTTTTTAACGCACTCAAAATCGTTGATTAATGACCCCTGGTAATGAATGATTTTCTATTAATCAAGGATTTGCTTATATGCAACCTAATATACATTGTTCTAATACATTTAAGATTGGTTAGTACTATCTGCCATTATTTATTTGTCAATTCCCAAATAAAATTTCAGAGAATCTTCAATACACCAGTAGTTGTCACGTAAAATTACACGAGTCTCGTGGCGTAATGGTAAAATTGGGCAGACAGCTGAGACGTGATAAATATCTCGATTGTTAATCGCCCTTATTAATACACTTGGTCGTTAAATAACTATTTATTATATGAAATTGAAAACAGTAATGGATACTTGATAAAATGGTGAACAATTTGCTACAATAAGAGAATGTGAATCTAATTTTGGTGTTGTTTACAATTTCTGAATAGTTTATTCAGGAATGACAGAAGAAATTCACAATTAAGAAGGTTTCACGGTGCCTTTATACAACGTGATGCAAAACGTACACCGATAACATGGAATTGACACAATTTTATCAAATAAACGATAATACGGTCCTAATTTTGAACAAATTATCAGACATGATTGTAGTCGACTCCGACTTTATGTATATTGTATTGTATGTATATTCAAGAAAAACACCAAGATGTTGTAATGAAACGAATTATACGGTGCCATTGTGCACTTCCCTTTGAATGAAATAACAATAACGTAAGTTTGAAAAACACTCGGATTGTGATGAATCCTACCTAAATGAAATATTAATGAAGACAATGATGTTGCAAGCTAGTATATTTCACCAAGTTCACTATCATGTCGTCATGTGGCCTGCATCCATCCAGTCGAAATTACCAGTAGAATGCTCCGTTGCTAGCAGTTCACCATTACCCGATAGTACCCAGGGCCTTCACTAGAGGGCCCACTCTACAGGACATCGTTGTTTGCACAGAGCATATGAGCTTAAGATACGAACGAGACCGTTATAGCATGTTCCAGGCAGCACAGAGAAATCTGAATAGCTCAGAAATGAGGAAGCCGAAATAAAGGAAAATACCGAGACAGCAGAGCCCGACCGCTGTCCAGTACAGTTTGAGCAGTTCTTGGGCCAACCGCCAGACGCTTTTGGTGTCGTTAATGCTCACCAGATTGTTTCAAGGTGAACACTGATTGGTGTTATTTGATGATAAATATATAATAAGCTCTATATACAGGGTGTCCCATATAAAACTCCGCGGGCAAATATCTAGAAAATTAAAGAGGATATCTATATTTCGTGAATGCAGATGTTTTTGATGTCAAAGGGTCCTTTTATTTACGTAGAGATTCATCAATGGGCGCCATCCATTAGGGCGTCGCGACACCGACGCCAACTTTTTTGAATGGCATCCCAGATTTTTTAATACCTCTTGTGATTCTGCATCAAATTCTGAATTCAGCCATATAGCACACTCATAGTTTCCCGTGAATATTGATGCACCACAGCAACTTTATGACATAATATAAAGAGGGCCATGAAACCGTCAAAATGAATGCAATAATACGAGTATTCATAAATCTGTCAGGAAACCTGTCAGATTTTACGGAAGTATATTCAGTTTTGTGTCGCTTTCTGGTGAAATTGAAAAAATGGTTGAATTTTCGAATGCAGAAAAGTTGGATATGATAATATATGTATTTATGGAGAAGAAAGAAGGAATGCAATTTTATGGAAAACTTAATACACTTCCGTAAAATCTCATATTATTGAATTCATTTTGACGCTTTCATGGCCCTCTTTATATTATGTCATAAAGTTGCTGTAGTGCATCAATATTCACGGGAAACTATGTATATGGCTGAATTCAGAATTTGATGCAGAATCGCAAGAGGCATTAAACAATTTCGGGTTCCATTCAAAAAAGTTGGCGTCGGTGTCGCGACGCCCTAACGGATGACGCCCATTAACGAATCTCTACATAAAGAAGAGGACCCTTTGACATCAAAAACATCTGCTTTCACAAAAAATATATATATATATATATATCTTCTTTAATTTTCCAGAGTTTTATATGGGACACCCTGTATATACAATTATCAGGACCTATATGGACACCGAATGTTGTTATCTGGTATTGTTTGGTGTTATATTTTTTACGGTGTATGAAGAAGCAGAAAGTGAGGAAGACGGTAAGATATCGAAAACAGTTTTTTGAAAAATGTATTAAAATATACAAATATCAATTTTTTTCCGATTTGACTGTGGTGGAATATTTGTATTCCGATGACAATGCAATTTCTTATTTTGTAAACAACAGATAGTACCTTGTTCGAGTCAGGTGGCCGAGTGGTTGAGACCATGGTGTCTAGCCATTTATGATGCTGGCCGTGTAGGTTCAAATCCTAGCGACTACTTTTTATTAGTCCGGTGGTAGGGAGGGTTTTCGGAGCCGATGAAGCGCGACGGGATCACCCAAGTTATTCTTATGTATTTTGACCGGCTGAATCCGAATTTCGAGGGTGATAAGCCGTGAAAGCATCTGGAAAATTGTTATGAACGATTTTCCAAGAGAAATTGAAAAATAAATTTTTCCTGATTTTTTTTGAAGAATGTCTCTCTTGTTATTCATAGTCGAGACATATATGAATAATTTGAAACAAGGTGATGCTGAAAATATCATTATGTGACTAAATGAGATAGCACAGAAAAGAATTTAATGTTAAATATTATGACGTTTCTGGAAAAAATTGATTTTTCGATTTCCTTCGCAAAACCGTTTATAACAATTTTTATCAATTTTTTTTGTGCATTATATTCCACCAGATCTTGCACTGAAGTTTATAATCATGCGCAAATGACAACTTTGCTCGGTACTTCGACAAATTCATAAATTTCACTAGAACACAGTCAAAATGTCTGTGTCCATTATATACAGTTAGTTTCTTCCATTGTTGGGGTTCTCAAATATCGCCAATTAGATATTTTACTGAGATTGACCACTAGGGTTAAATCTTCCCAACTTTTTGTGCTTATCTAAAAGACTAATTGAAAATACTTTTTATGGAATTTATGCTGAAGTTTTGTCACTCATTGCCTATATGCCATAAGCATACAATTTACAGACATTATGATAATATTTCTCATATTGAAAAGGGGAACATTCTCCATGAATATTGAAAAATGAAAAATGTGATTTATTTGTAATATCTAACAGAAAATAACTACTTCCCCGGCACAAGCCACGCTGGACATTGAACTACATCTGATAGATATTGTGAAAAGATTCTAACTGAAAAGGAAAGAAAAAATCTGAAAGTGAAAATTCGCATTTTCATTTAGATAACTGATTTTTTTAATTCTCTCAAGTTTTCATTGAAAAAATCATTAAATAAATTAGATAAGGAGAATGTTATTAAAAAAATATCACTCACAGAAATCGTTCATTTCATTGAAGCAAGGTTCGCTTCTCTCGCATTTATTCCCAAATACATTTTGGTCGACAAAAATCTATTTTGCTTTGCCAAGCTCTTCAGGAGGATTTTATGAATGTCCTATTCATATTTTCGAACTAAAATCAATATTTCTCATATTGTTTGTTAAGTTTCTGACAAAAACATAATTTCTCACAGATATTGCCAAGTACAAAATTTTAAAAGAAATAATGTAAAGGTTAAGATTTTAGCCATTAGGTTACGTCCGCGGAATTCAAATTCAAATTCACCTTTTGTTTTCTTCCGAATAAAGTAAGAAAAAGTCGTATGTTACTATAATCATTATTGATTCAATCGTACTAGTGTTCACAAAATTCAAAGTTATAATGAACAATTCTAACTATAGAAAACATTTCTCTCGGTATACTAAACAAGACACAATGATTATAGGGATATTTCATAAAACGGAAAGTTGTATTCGAAATTTCCGGAATCTATAAAAAACTACAAAAAACTTGCCACTTGTACACCAGCGAGCGCTTTCATTTACAAATCGAAAATGCACGTGCTACACGGAGAAAAATGTATAGTGATAGTTGCAATAATTTCCTGTACTATATGTGACAGCAATAATTTATACTAACGTTAACCATAAAATATTTCAACTATTTATTGGTATTTTACCACTTACTATCCGAGTTATTAGGATTACCAAAAATTATTGTAACTTTTATGATAATTTCTTGAATATACCAATATGTTCTCCAGATTTCTCTCAGTGTAGGATCACACAAATGTCCCCATTTCAATCTTTCTCGTCTAACAATCTTATCTTGTACACCAGCGAGCGCTTTCATTTACAAATCGAAAATGCACGTGCTACACGGAGAAAAATGTATAGTGATAGTTGCAATAATTTCCTGTACTATATGTGACAGCAATAATTTATACTAACGTTAACCATAAAATATTTCAACTATTTATTGGTATTTTACCACTTACTATCCGAGTTATTAGGATTACCAAAAATTATTGTAACTTTTATGATAATTTCTTGAATATACCAATATGTTCTCCAGATTTCTCTCAGTGTAGAATCACACAAATGTCCCCATTTCAATCTTTCTCCTCTAACAATCTTATCTTCAGCAGACAGATGGAGGATTCAGATGCTTTAACCGTTAAAAAAACCGTCATTTAGAAGGAAGTCCTTTTAGCTTTATTAATAACCACATCAACTCAAAATAAAGACATCAAATTTGTCCTCGGGTACCAATCTCGTCAGAAAAATCGATGCGTTTTGTTGTTTTCTTTCTCTATGGCCGAAGCGATCAAAGGAAATGATTTTACTAATATTAATCACTTGGGGATTAGAGATATTGAAGTGATTATTTAAATGAAGATTCAGGTTCTATGCGATAATGAAACTTGTATGGATTCTGTCAGAGATTATATTTAACAGGGGCCTTAAATCTTCTACATCGGGTTGAAGCGGAGATTTTTCAATATTAACATATCGTTGGATAGTTGAAAATAAATTAGAAATATGTAATCACTATAATTGTGTAAAAATGTCTGGATGGATTCGAACTAATGCATGAGGCTGAGTGGAATTTTCATATGCAATTGCAACAAGAATATTTATAGGTAATTAACATATCTCTTTTGAAATAAAAGGAATAATACGGGTATCTTAATATTACATGAATATTATATCAATGCCATTGCACACAAAAACATATTTGTATTGAATAAATATGTTAATGAAGGATACTCATTTATTCACCGCATTCAGAAAATATCAATGCTGTGGTCGACAATGTTAGGAATTTCATCTAGCAAGTTATCTGAAAATATCTCGAGTCGATTACTGCAACAAAGTAGAAATATACAAATCAGTAAAACGCAAAGTCGCAGTAGAAATATACGTTATGACCCAGGAGTGCGTGCAGATTTTGCAGGACGACTCAGAATCAGAGATTCACTACTTGACTTGATTTTCTACCTACTTGACTTGACTCGACTTGACTTGATTGACTCGACTCGACTCGAGTTTAATTAAATTCATTATTCGAAATGTTAAAACTCGCCAGAAATTATTTTTGCGCAAAAAAAAACATTTTAAAAGTGATTCAAAGCTGACCAACTTGAGAACGGTTAGAGATAGACGAATTCTGCTAACGCTAATCGATTCAGAATTGCTGAATTAGTATTTATTGGGAATTTAAACGAAAAAAATCGTCGGGCAAAAAAGGCAAGTATATCATGATAAATAATTATTTGAACTTTTAAAATTTTAATTTTTCAAATTTCAAATTTCTATCCCCGAACGTATTTCGACGTGCTGATTCCGAATTTTTGAACGAAATGTCGAAAACTCATCAGAAATATTTTTCGCGCCAAAAAAACCATTTGAAAACTAATTCAGAGCTGACCAACTCGAGAACGGTTAGAGATAGACGAAATCTGCGAACGCCAGTTGATTCAAAATGGCCGAATTAGTATGTATTGTTATTTCCGAGTCAATCAAAAGAAATTAAAAATTACTCGAAAAAGTTGCAACCATTTGAAAACTAATTCAGAGCTGACCAACTCGAGAACGGTTAGAGATAGACGAAATCTGCGAACGCCAGTTGATTCAAAATGGCCGAATTAGTATGTATTGTTATTTCCGAGTCAATCAAAAGAAATTAAAAATTACTCGAAAAAGTTGCAAGGGGTTCACCCCTAAAAATCATCAAAAATACCAAGTCGTCACATCGACTCGAAATTCGCACTGTATACGTAAAATTTTATGCTCATTCCAAAAATGTATGATTTTTATATGCTCAGATATAAGATTTAGGCGGAAAAAGGTGTTTAAGATGAAAAATTAAATTTTCTGAGATTTTTTATTTTTAATTTTTGAATTTCAAATTTTTGCCCTCGAAAGTAATTTGACATGCTGATTCTGAATCTTTTAACAATAATGTCGAAAACTCATCAAAACAATTTTTGGCGGCAAAAAAAACATCTAAAAACTGATTCAGAACTGACCAACTCGAGAACAGTTTCTGCGAACGCCAATCGATTCAGAATGGCCGAATTAGTATGTATTGGGTATGTATTTGGGAATTATTTTATGACTTTCTGGATCTTATTTTGATACATAAGAGTTAAATTATGTCCATACAACGTATCCGCGTAATTGAATGGTAATTATCATTCAATGTCCCCTAAAACTTTTTCATTATTTTCCATTAGAGATAATTACTTCACTGCTTTGATTAGGTGTACAAAAAATGACTAGTTGTTTCCCCCTCGTTATTACCTGATAAATCCCGGGATAGATACTCAAATTTATAATAAATTAGTTCTTGCTATCCTTTTCCATTAAATAGACTGACATTTTAGAAGAGACACAAATGAATTTTTCTTTACCGCACTAGTGCGGTAAAGTATCCCATTACGAAACTCATATCAGTATCGTAATGTTTGATATTACATATTGGTAGTAGGTAAAATAATATTTACGTTATAATGTCCCACTCTTAAATGGCAAAGTTAGTTATATTTTTGAAATGCACGGTATAAAAATGTATAGCTTGTGCCACAATTTTTACTAGATTGCTTGAATCCTATAGATTTTTGTAGATATTCAAAATTTTATAAAAAACCAACCACGAATGAAAAATTATTGAAGAATATAAGATGTGGACATTTTTTCGACCCACCGTGTAATTTATTTAATTTTGTCACAAATTACTACATAATTATAGCTAAAAACTAATTACTGCTTCACTTTCTCGAGCCAATTCGAAACTGAAATTATGCTACGCCTTTTCAAAACCTGTAGAGGTATTTGCCCCGGAATTAGGTGGGTTGGATCTACCAAATTCTTACGAACGTGCGGAAAAGTAACTTTTCCGCACGATTTTTCGTTTTGAAAGTTGCACTTTTCCGTACGATTTTTTCTTTTCCGCACGATTTTTATATTGTTGAAAATGAGGATATTTATGACTAACTAAAGGATCTATGTATGTAACTATTCTGTCTTATTAGTCATTTTGTAGCATTATAATAAAAACTAGTTAATTAAAAACCTTGTTTTTTCATAAACAAGATAGACAAAAACACTTGTAGGAAAAATATTGTACCTAACTCTTACGAAAAATGTCTTTTCCGCCCAGCGCGTCGTTCGTGCAACTGCCGTCGCATGCGGAAAAGTACTACTTTCCGCACTTGTTAGGTAAATAACTATTTCCGTAGACTCTAGTGTGTTTAGCTTGCAAATGACGCCTTAGTGAAGATGTTCTGCATTTTCACCGCCGTACATAGGGTACATTTGCCTTATTTGTCAGTATTTTTATTACTCTTAGGATCTTGTTCGACTATGAAATAATCCGTAAATTTTTTCATTTTATTAAATACACTTTCATTAACTTCAACTCGTTTGGCCTGTGATGGCGCCGACCCCGCACTTTCTACTTCTGTTTCGATCTCATCAAATTCTGACACTTTTTCATCTACGATATATTCTGAGCCGCTGTTTTGAAAAGGTTCCGATTCCATTACGGACAAATCACTTGAATCAGCCAAAATAATTAGTCTCTAGCCGCCATTGTTTATCCTTGATCAACGTTGCTCTACCATTCTAACAGCACGTCATCATCGAGCAATCGGGAGCCTGCTTGCTGTTATCTCGGTGAATCCCCCTATTTCAACGTTTCGGTGTGAATTTCACGGAAAGCTATCAAGTAATATCAAGTAGTTTGATATTACTTGATATCAAGTCAAGTAGTTCACTCCGTAAATCGAGTCAAGTCAAATATCAAATTTTCAACAGCTTGAGTTTTGAAGTCAAGTCAAGTATTTAAGAAAAAATTCAAGCGACTAGGCTTGTTGAATCCCTGCTTAGAATAGAATCCACCGGCGTTTAAACGGAACATTTTTGAAGGGAAAACAGAGGATGGAGTCAAGTGGGTTGAGATCGGGAGGAAGAGGAAACCACGACACTGGACCTCCAAAATAATGCTTCATAAGTAAATAAAACTCCAATAATTAGGATACGATGATTCCGTGGCCTTGGGATTCTGTATGTGAAATACAGTAGCTGATTCAAAATTCGATGAACCAAGGAATTCGAAGTTGTGACTCATTCTAAAAGCTTTCTAACACTTTCTGCTACATAGGGCGGAAAACCTTTCTGAGAAGTTTATGGTGTGGACCCTACGATTGGGAAATTGTTTTCGATAAACTCGTGAGATCCAGGAATTTTTTTTTACTCGATCCGTATATGAAAACCATATCCGTGTACTCTGCAAATAAATGTTCTTCCATTTCAAAAAGTCTTATCGTTGAATTTCGTATTTAATATTATTTCTCTGTTGAACCTCTTGGTTGGAAAATATTCCGTTTTATCTAGTCGTTTAATAAAATATAAATTGAATCCTTCAGTACTTGTACTTTTATTATATGTATATCAAAAAAACATTTTATTTTTACAACTTTCTGGTCTATACAGTGCGTTCATAAAGTGTGGAAACGCTCCATTATCTTACGATATAATTTTTTTCAGAGGTAAAGCTCGGACAGGTCGATTTTGTATTTCAGTCTTCCATCTTTTTTTACAAAATAATGATTTTTTCCCACACCACCTTACAAGATATGACGTCATGGATATTTTTTTAAATTGAAAGGGTATATTTTTATATCAAAAATTGAAAGCCCATATTTTTCTGAGTTCAACCATACCACATACGTCATATCTTACACTTCAAGTTACAGTGTACTGAGTATAAAAGAAACCAGTGTTCATATTTCTCAACATTCATTTAATTATTTATTTTGCAATGGAAACCTGAGAATTACTCAGTAGTTAGTACGAGTATATTGCCATACTTGAGTAGTAGGCTATGAAAACATCTGAAAGCCTTTAGCAATCAGACAATATGTTCTTAGTTACCATTGCATATGTCATTATTAAATTGATTTGTTGTGTAGCATATCGATTTATAAGTCTGCAATAATAATTTTCTGAAAAATATTACCCTAAAAGCTATTATTTTAAATAACGATGGGGCTGTCAGAAAAACAGAGAATAGAAGTTCTGATGATCTTAGGTTACGGCGATCGTAAAAGAAGTATGGCAGAAGTATGCGAAATCTTTAATGAAAAATATCCTAATCGAGAACCAATAAGCAAATCCACGGTAAGCAAAATATTACATAAATTTAATGATATCGGCAATGTTAGGGATAAGCCTAAGAGTGGCAGACCTACCGTTGCCGAAAATACTCAATTGAATGTATTACTTGGAAGTGAAGAAAATCCTCATTGTTCAATCACAACTTTATCTGACAACAATTAGATATGTCGTGGTGCTGTGCATAAAATTCTAAGAAAAGCCAAATTACATCCATATAAAATTAAACTCATACATGAACTTAATGAAGACGACCTCGATAGGCGCATGGAGTTTTGTGAAACTATGCAAGAAGTACTTATGTAATCAAAACGATGGGTTTGAATTTAATATCTTATTTTCGGACGAATCAACTTTTTTTACAAACGGTACTGTGAATAAGCAAAATTGTCGTTATTGGGCACCAGAAAATCCCAATTGGACGATGGAAGCTCATACCCAATATCCTCAAAAAGTCACTGTGTGGGCTGGGATTCTTAGGAATACCATTGTAGGACCATATTTTTTTGACGGCACTGTGACGGGTGAAAATTATTTGGAAATGTTACAAACTTATGTAGTTCCATATCTTACTGAGACATTTCCAGATATCAATCAACCTGATCGAATAGTTTCTACTATTTGGTTCCATCAGGATGGAGCAGGTCCACATTATGCTCGAGTTGTTAGAGATTTTTTCAATGAAACGTTCCCCAATCGCTGGATAGGACGACGCGGACAGATTGAATGGCCTGCTAGGTCCCCAGATTTAACTCCCATGGACTTCTTCCTCTGGGGTTACTTAAAAAGTAAAGTGTACATAAACCGACCCCCCAGTTTGGAAGACCTTAAAGAGAGAATTCGAACTGAAATTCAACGAATTAAACCAGATATGTTGTCAAACGTAACCCAAGAATTCACCAGACGTCTTGGATATTGTCAACTAACCCAAGGAGCTCAGTTCGAGCATTTGCTGTAGATTTGTTATTTGTTTATTTCCACTACTTCTTATGATATTTTCATTGCAAATGAATAATTAAATGAATTTTGAGAAATACGAACACTGGTTTCTTTTATACTCAGTATACTGTAACATGAAGTGTAAGATATGACGTATGTGGTATGGTTGAACTCAGAAAAATATGAGCTTTCAATTTTTGATATAAAAATATACCCTTTCAATTTAAAAAAATATCGATGAGGTCATATCTTGTAAGGTGGTGTGGGAAAGAATAATTTTTTGTAAAAAAAGATGGAAGACTGAAATACAAAATCGACCTGTCCGAGATTTTCCTCCAAAAATGATCAACTCGTAAGATAATAAAGCGTTTCCACACTTTATGAACGCACTGTATACAGTGTGTTCCATAATGTTTGCAACATTCGGGAAGAAAATGTTATTATTTTACTGTGCACAATAGGCTATGCCTCTATGCCCTTGTTGTATCTAAATAAATAAATAAAATAAATAAATAATGAAAGAAAAACTGTTCTCACATGCACAGATCTTTTTAATATTCACGACAATATTTTTCGCATTCTTATATCAAAAACGGGTCTCTCATTCGGAACATTCCGCAAAAAAAAACCCTTAAATACGAAATATGAGTTTCAGGTGACAATCGACAGCTGCTCCGAATATTATCTTCAAGCACTCAATTTCACATACTCACTTGGAAAAACGGATGTGGCAGATATAAGCGACCACTTTCGAAATTTTAAAACCCGGTGTTTATAAATGGTTACCAGATGTGTGTTGTCTTTTGTTTCAATCCACAGTTCCGAAATGCTTTTTCCAGCCTCTACTCGCATATCTATTGTAGATTCCATATGGTGCCGTATCGTTTTACATACTAACTTTTTGTGTTCCTAACGAAAATTTGCTTCCAACATGATTTATGGCACAGTGGTCAGTTCTTACGGCGTGTTTTTTAATGGCTGCGTTGGAAATAAAGCAGTGCTATTATTTTTAATTAAACAGATTATTGGGAGAAAGAAGATACTATTAACGAAATCCAAATGCGTTCCCATCATTTATTAAACATAATGGACATTTTTATTATTCAAGGCGTCCAAATTTCCGATTTTATTATGGTTATCAATGACCTCGCTCTAGTCAGATAATTCTCAATCGAATACAATATATTATCATTCTAATGAATTTTGAAACAAAAGTCAATTATTGTGATTATCGTATGCATGTCTCGTTTTAATGATTTTATTAGGTCTTCGGGTTAGATTTCGTAACTGGGGTTTTGTCTCATTTAAATAATGAGTTGGATAACTGTATACATAGGATATCAACAGAAGGTTATTCAAACTAAAGTTTCATCATTTTTTGTCAGGAAATACTATACAATTGAGTTTTTTTTTTATAATTATGGTAAAAACTCAACATTTCATGATACTATAGAAACAAGATGTACTGCACTACCAGGACGACGCTTATTGCCATAATCCTATACAATAGGAATAATTGGGTCGAAAATCCATCAGAAAACAACTACTTTCCTGGCTAATACCACGACGAACGTTGAATTACATCTAAGGAATTTCCGTGCAGAGTCCTACAAGGATGTCTGCGCAATTGCTAGTTGCATGGAAATGTTCATTGAAACATTTGGACCACCTATAGATCGATTTCTGGGTTCTTGCCCTCATCAGTATAGGGTAGGTCTCTGCAGACAATAACTAATGTCTGCAACAAACGATTCAACAAAATCTCCATGTAAAGGCAGAAGCTGAGACACCGCCCGCAGCCTAGCGTTCACTAAACTACGGGCGCCATCTGAACTCCAGCCTCTCAAAGGTCGTCGTGGTATTAGCCAGGAAAGTAGCTGTTTTCTGATGGATTTTCGACCCAATTATTCCTATTGTATAGGATTATGGCAATAAGCGTCGTCCTGGTAGTGCAGGACATCTTGTTTCTCTCTTGACAAGCTTAGTGTGAACAATGCATGCAGATTTCTTTAATTTTCATGTTACTCTTTGACGAATATCAGAATAATAGATCACGATGTGATAAAATACCTAGATTATTAGAAAAAAATGATTTTTGTTTACATACAGTAAATAAACGACAAATTTTTTCTACTCATATAACTAAATTAGCAATAAGCTGTCTGATATACAGGGTGTTTCCGAAATTGGAGCGATAAATGAAGTGGGAAGTAGAAGATGATAAAACATAAGGGAATGAAACGAAAAAAAAAGTTTTGATTTTTGGTCGAAAATCTGAATAGGATATTCGTAAAATCTATTAAGGAATCATCTGCAGCTGAAAGACAAACTTTAGTCGCTATTTTCCATCTTTTAAGAAAATAGCGACTGAAGTTTGTCCGTAAATATCGTAGAAGGGTTCATGTGAAGTGGGGCAAAACACATTTCGAGTACTCAGATACTCACATGTTATATTTGCATGAGGAAGTAAAAGTCTTTAGGAACACTTTTTTCTACAACTGTCTAAAAAAGTCCACTTTTTGTGTGGTTTGTGTATTACTATATTTCACTATCAACATACAATTTCATTATCAAACGAAAAAGCGTAAAAAAAGTGCATTATTTTTAACGCCTGTTGCTAGGCAACCAACAGTTTCATGCAACAACAGTGACAGATCCAAATAATAACGAAATCCTGTCATAAAGCCAGTATCTGATATACAAATGTTTCACCAATAATATTCTTAGCATTCTTACTATTAAATAATTATTATCAAAATTCCAAACTATCGCGGCGAATATATTCAAAATAATAGCATATACCTCTAAGGAACTATTGGACCCAATCTACACTAGGTAATCCAAGGTAGCTATGGCTGTTTGGCCGTCAGAAACTAGTGGACAACAATAATTAATGAAATTTGTGAAATTGGGCATCTATCCAGATAACGAATTCTTAATAACTATAAATTTTATTTAAGGAGAAATGAAAATTGAAGCAAATTGAACGGAGAAAATCGTGGATAGTGCAAATATGAGATTTCTTTGACATAGTTCAAAGAAAGAAAAAGGTATCCGTTGCTTCACGAAGATTGTTTATTTATTTTGAATACAAATCTAAGAAAATGAAAAGTTACTTCGATGGACTAGTTATTCGAAAGTCAAGTCAACATTAATAATATTAATATTGACCTCGATGAATATGTTATTTTAATATTCAATTCAAATTTCCATTTTGCGGGATAGCGTCAAGAGAAAGGGATTTCGACTCGAAATTATGCGTTTCATTTGTTTGAAACTCAACTCTCCGGCATACTGTTCGAACTTTGTTCGAATAATGAATCAATAAAAATATACCAAATTCATTTCATATTTACAAAAACTATGAATTGGTTATTTTTTTTTTGATAGTTGTAGAAAAAATAGTGTATGAAACCCGTGAGTAAAGTGTTTTTTTACTTGTAGGAATTGCCAACATTTCCTACTCGTAAAAAAAAGTATTACATAAATTACTATTTCTATTCCTTCTACTATAATTTTTAGCATAGTTATGACAAATCTAATTTTCTGCCCTGCCGGAAATTGCAGTGGCGTGTTAACGAGCCTGAAATTTGATATCGGAATTCAAAAGTTTTCTGAGAAAACGAGTGCATTTCGTGAGAAATTACTAAGTATATTTCTTGTGGAGAACTGATTTATCTTTCACCTTGGTGATTTTTTTTTTCGATAAATCTTATAAGTACTTTCCGAAACAACAGCCAAAAAAAATATATACTTTTTTTAAATGAAAATTTTTTTGGGTTCCTTCCCTGATATTTTGGTAAACTATTTTTTTCTAACAATATATGATGTCAAGAAGTCATGTGCCAAGTTTCAAAGTGCTACGATTCATTCTCCTCTTGTGGCTTACATTTGTCTGTGGTTACTGTACTATACACCTTCTAAACAAAAACCAATATTCATTCAATTTGCATGAAAAACTTTAGAAGTGCTGTAACGATCGAGCACCCGCCTTTCAATAAACTTAATAATCGAGCAGAGCATTTCTATATTTCCGGCACTCATCTCCCGCACGTAAAGGACCGGCATGAAATAATAAAAACCCCAGCCAATAATAAAACCAGTTTTGATTTCCGCTCAACCCGAATAAAAGACCAATTCATTCACCAGATAATAAATCTCTTCAAATTCGCGTTGCATCATGTTTAAATTGGCGAATTCCCGTAAACAAACGCAAGCGAAAGCTTCTTCGCCTCTCGAGAGTGGGTTCTGGTTTTGGTCGAGGCGGAAAGAAAGGAGTCTTTGTTGGGTAGAGTGCCACACACACATCTGTTTCAACTCGGAGATTAGGAGCTCTCGACTGCTGGACTTAATTTCGGACGAAACTAACAAACACATCACATTCACATGTGTAGGAGAACTGGCGAATGATCGACCTGGTTTTGCGTTTTCGAAATGCCACTGGTGGATGTTTAGGGGAGAGTGAGACCGTGTGAAATCGAGAGTATTTATGACTGCACGAGCAGTGTTGGTGAGATGCAATGTCGTGTAGAATTTTGTGTGATTGATGACTTGTTTATTTTGTGGAAATTCATGATCACTTTGATGAAACGAAAGAACACTCTTTTGTCTTAATATGGTAGCATTACTTACTCAGGTAAACTTACAGAAAACATCCAAAATTATTTTTCTAAATTCAAAATAACAATAGCTTTTATAAGTAATAATAATTTAGGCAGAATTCTATTCAATGCAAAACCTAAACGAGACAGAATGAAAAAATCAGGGATATATAGATTAGAATGCGGGGAATGCTCTGCAGTATATACAGGCCAAACCGGTAGAAATTTTGACGTAAGGTTCCGCGAACACGTCGGTTTAGACAAAAAATCAACAATGTACGAACATCTACAAGAATCCAAACACAAGATAAGTAAAGATGACCTCAAAATTCTACACACATGTAATAAAGGGAAGACAATGAATCTGTTGGAAGCCATGGAAATTAATAAATCAATTAAAAACGCGAAATTTAGATCCCTCAACGAGCAACTCGATTTGTCTAGGTCTCCACTTTTGAATTTATAAATTTGACAATCCAGGTAATTTCCATCACCTCCAGGGTTTAAGTTTATGTTGTTTCACCCTTGTTCTCTTAATTACCTCTCCATCCAGCCTACCTGCAAACTCCCTATATAACTAGGCTTAGAGTTCAATTGTATTAGTTAGTTTTTATACTTGATAATGGGATAAAACCCGAAACCGGTCGTAACAATAAAAATCTATTGGAAATAAGACAAAATAGTGTTCTTTCGTTTCATCAAAGTCATGTAGAATTGAAACTTGGTTGATAAAGCCGAAAAATGAGTCCCTCGCATATTTCTTTCCTCCATTATGAACTACATATAGGGTGTTGATTAAGTACGTTGACAAACTTCGGAAGGAGATTATTTGAAAGTTTTCAGGGCGGAAAGTTCATATAAACATATGTCCCAAACGGCTTGGTTTTCGAGATAAAGGATGATCAAATAGTAATTTATGTATCAAGTGAGTAAAGTGATACTTTTTTCACGAGTAGGAAATGTTGACGCATGACGGCGTAGACGGAGTGCGGCATTGCTACGAGTAAAAAAAACACTTTACTCACGAGTTTCATACAGTATTTTTTCTACAACTGCCAAAAAAAATTACCAATTCATATTATTTTGCAAAAATAAAACGAATTTGGCATATTTTTATTGATTCATTATTCGAACAAAGTTCGAAGGGTATGCCGGAGAGTTGAGTTTCAAACAAATGAAACGAATAATTTAGACAGAGTCGAAATTCCTTTCTCTTCACACTATCCCGCAAAATGGAAAATTTTAAGCGAATATTAAAATAACATATTCATCGAGGTCAATATTATTATTATTAATGTTGACTTGACTTTCGAATAACTAGTCCATCGAAGTAACTTTACATTTTCTTAGATTTGTATTCAAAATAAATAAACAATTCTCGTGAAGCAACGAATACCTTTTTCTTTCTTTGAACTATATGTCAAGAAAATCTCATATGCACTATCCACGATTTTCACTTTTCATCACTTTTCATTTCTACTTAAATTTATAGTTATCAAGAATTCGTTATCTGGATAGATGCCCAATTTCACAAATTTCATTAATTATTGTTGTCAGCTAGTTTCTGACGGCCAAACAGCCATAGCTACCTTGGATTACCTAGTGTAGATTAGGTCCAATAGGTCCTTACAGGTATATGCTATTATTTTGAATATATTCGCCGCGATAGTTTGGAATTTTGATAATACTTATTTAATAGTAAAAATGCTAAGAATATTATTGGTGAAACATTTGTATATCAGATATTTATAGGTTATTAGTTGCCAAAGAAAATGAGAACTGGCTTTATGACAGGATTTCGTTATTATTCGGGTTGCATGAAACTATCGGTTGCCTGGCAACAGCCGTTAAAAAAATGCATTTTTTTACGCTTTTTCGTTTGATAATGAAATCGTATGTTGAGAGTGAAATATTCTAATACTTTACGCACACAAACCACACAAAAAAAGTGACAGTTGTAGAAAAATACATTTTTATCAAGATTTTTTGTGTAATCTTTGACATTTTGGAGAAAAGTCAGTTCAAATTAAACAAGTACAATACATTTGTCAGATCAAATTGACAATTGCCACTTCAAAGTGACAATTGCCAGTTCAAAGTGACAATTGCCAGTTCAAAGTGGCAATTCCAAATATTTCGAAAAATTCTTTAAAAATTTTGTTGGAGTTGGGATCAGTAGAATCGAAGAAAAGCTATTGTTTTTTGCCAACGTTTCGAATTTCATTGAATTCATCATCAGGGCTCAAAATTGTTTGTTTCTACTGATCCCAACCCCAACAAAATTTCTAAAGAAGCAATTTTTAGATCACTAAACTTATCAGTTATTTCGAAAAATATTTTGTTGTTGGCCCTTCTACGCCTTCGTAGAATTGTACTCGCCTAATTTGAACTGAAAATGGCGAAGTCTACTCAAAAATATAGTGAAAACATTTTATTTTTATCCTGAAAGCCAAGCCGTTCAAGACATCTATTTATAAGAACTTTTCGTCCTGAAGACTTTCAAAGAATTACCCTTCGAAGTTTGTGATAATATTTGATTCTCAAATTTCTTTATTTTATGCGAAACTGGAAAATATTCTCATTAATATTTTCATTGTAACTCCTGAACCGTACAAGTAAATGAAAAACTATAATAGAACAAAAAGATGTTGAATAAAACAACATTGATCATTCTTGTCTCATAATATGTCAGTGACGTCGGAAAAAAAATTATGAAGGGTTGAAAAAGTCTTGACTCTGAAAAAAGGAGGACCCTGTGAATTATTCGAGAAATGAATTATTTTGTATCGTGCGTACTATGAAATGGATTGTACTTGCTCAATTTGAACTGATTATTGTCGAAAATGTCGAAGTTAACTCCAAAAAATCTTGAAAAAAATGTATATTTATCACCCTGTATCTCGAAAACCAAGCAGTTTGGGACATATGTTTATATGAACTTTTCGTCCTGAAAACTTTTAAAGAATCACCTTGAAAGTTTCCAATGTGCTACCGACAAAAGAAAAAAGTGTTTTTGTTGATTTTATAAGATGTTCATAAAAAAAGTTGAATTATTTGTCATCCAAATAGATATGCTTTATCGAATATTTCACATGACTCACGCTGAAACTTAATTTTGTCACCATACATCCAACTCCGACATGTGTGAAAGGTTCGAATTAGCTTGGGTTATTTGCAAGAAATAACTTTTTACTGTCTGCGATAACAGAGAACAATCGACGTAAAAGCTCATGCACGACCGTTTATTGAATTAAAAAAATAACAATGCCATTTGTATTGTTGTTTTCTAGTTTCAAGGTAACTAATATCCATGGAACTGATTATTGAACATGGACATCCATATCGAATTAATTATTTATATGTGTATAGCATAATAAAACATTCTCTTTCGTGATTCAAATTCCCGAAAGAATGTAAATTATCATAAAAGCGTCGCTATTTAGGTGCAAGTGAAAGGTGCCTAGTTTCAATTTCAGTAAAGGAAAGGAAATATTTTTGTAAAGATTCAGTGACAAAAAAATCATTTCGAAAGTCGCTTCCTTATGTTGAAGAAATATTGTAAAATTGAAAGAGGAAGTAATAAATATTTCGAGAGTTGTCGAATTATATATCATCAATCCATTGTATGGCAATCGCTGGCAATCCCAATGCGAGAAAAAGTCATCAATTTTAAGTCGAATGATTTCAAACTTCACGTTAATTTTTTTGGAAACAAAAATGTTGTTTTCGTTCGACGTTTTTTTTTTTCATCTCTGCAGTGGGAAAGGTATGTTTGGTCACTTTTCGTGTCTAGTTTTTTATTTCTTCTATTTCGTAAACAGTTTTGTCATTTCCTTTAAATAATCTGCAATGTTCGACTAATGAGAATAGGTATAGACACCCACTCTCCCCTACACTTTCCAAATATTCTTTCACAGCTTCCCACACATGTTCGCTCCACTATCAAATTTCACAACTGCACTGACCCAACTTTGTAAATCAGGTTGAGAATGGTTTTGAATGCATCCCGTAGCAAGCCCTGCCGTTATAGGGAACATGTGACCTTCCCCACATGTGTTGATTTCTTAGGTCGGAGGGTGCATATTTTATTGGATTTGAAAATAAAGTTCAGGATTTTTTTTTTCGGAATCTTTACAGTTGACAAAAATTCAAAACAAACTATAGTTCATTAAAAGAATAACGTAGAGTAAATTCCTATGTATTATGCCTAGGTTCTTATGGGAATTTACTTTACGTTATTTTCGAAACTGAGTATAGTCTTAATGATTCATGATTAGGTATATAAATAATAATAATAATGTAATATACCTAATTATAGAAGTGTGTGAATAAACAGGGACAAAATCACTGAAGCATTCATTAAGCTGCTTGTGCGTGATATTCAAATCGTGTATTTGGCGTCATATTCGGTAAGTATATCCACTTTCGGTATTTTTTTTTTGAAAATTATGTAATTAGTAATTCGGTAAGTATACTGCCACGTTCAGTTTTTGTCTTATTTCAATAACGTATGAAAAAAACAGCCGGGTGTCCCAGAATTTTTCATACGGTTGATATACCAGTTATGCTGTTATACTTATGAAAAAAGAATAAAGGAACTAGTACTACATATTCTTATTTCAAATGTATTTGAAGCTGTTCGGCCAACATGAACTTTCGTCAAAATACACTTGAGAAATTACCTCATCTTCAATTATTCGAGTGGTAGGTACTTTTTTTTGAATATTGGAAATAAAGTAGCATCTGCAATTCCCAAAACATTTGAATCAGTTAAAGATAAATCAAGTGTTTTTTTTTATCCATGTTCCCAAAACCCATCAATATTTCTCAAGTCGAAGAAGTCATTGATAAATTAGACACAAAAATGGCTTCTGGATATGATAAAATCGGTGTAAGAATTGTTAAAGCAGTCAAATACGAAATATCACCAATTTTATTCTTCATCATCTCAAAATCATTTGAAAAAGTTATACTTAGTACCAAATGAAATGAAAATTGCAAAAGTGTCACAACAATTTACAAAAGTGGTAAAAAAATGATCCGAATAATTATAGGCCAATTTCTGTTCTTCCAATTTTTTCGAAAATTTTAAAAAGACTGATACAGGTAAGGCTTTTTGAATATCTTGAAAAAAATGATTCACTTTACGAAGGTCAATATGGTTTTCGCAAATTCAGAAGTAGCAACAATGGAAGTTATAACAAAAATTCCAATTCAAACTGACAACAATAAAAAATGTAGCATGTTATCTTTGGACTTGTGTAAAGTTCTTTTAAAAAAATTATTTAATATTGGGATCAGAGGAAACCTATTCAGTTGGTTCAAAAATTATTTGTATAATAGAAAACAATTTGTTCAAATCGAAAATCATCAGAGTTCTTTAAGAAACATAACCTGTAGAGTACCGCAAGGTTCAACTCTTGGTCCTGTTCTGTTTTTGATATATAGAAACAATCTGTCGGATTTGACATTAGAAGAGACAATTAAATTATTTGCTGATGACATTACTATAATAATAATAAGTATATTATACTTCTCAGATGATTATAAAAAAATACAAAACTACATAAATAATGATTTAAAAAAAATATTCAAATGGCTACAGCAATATAAATTGACTATTAATTTCAATAAATCTTCCTACATTTCTATTCATTCTGAAAAAAATTTAATAAATTAGACTCAACAAAATTTTTAGGACTTTATATCGATGAAAAATTAACGTGGAATAAGCATATTGGAAGTATCCGGAAGAAAATATCACCCCTTATAGGTGTTCTTTATAGAATAAGAAATTATATACCATGCAATAAAATTTTTGAGAAACATCTATTATAGCTTGATTTATTCACACTTTCAATATATCATATCTGTATGGGAAACTGCAAATAGTTCCATGTTGAAACCATCAAAATTATTACAAAATAAATCAATTAAATGTATATTTATAAATTACCATATCTGGAACCAACAATAAATTTATATGAACCAAATAGGCTTTTGAAGTTAAATTCCCTGTATAAACTCAAAATATGTTGCTTCATCCATTCTGTCAAAAATAAAATAAAAATAACATCTAATATAAGTTTTATTGAAACGGGCAAAATTCATAATTACTTATGTCACTCGACAAACAAATTTTTTATCTATTAATAATGTTAAATCTGAAATTGGAAAGAAATGTTTTTATCATAATGGAATAATAATATACAATTCAATTCATAATTACTTAAAAACAGTTAAATCAATAGTTAAGTTGATAATTCAAATATACCCTTTACTCAACCGAATAAGAATTTATGAAATCAATATATAAAATATGTATACAGTGTGACCCACAAAACTCTAAACCTCATATTTTTCAACCGATTGGAATGATTTTTTTTGTTAGGTAGACATTCAAAAAGTCTACCAGCACACCAAATTTCATGAATAAATCTCCATTTACAGAGCAAACTTATCTTATTTTTCAAGGTAAAAAATCTAAAAAAATTACTAGCGATTTCAATAGGACATTAAGAGCAAATGGCATTTTTATTTTGATTCAAAGATTGCATTAAATTCTTCTTTTAAGAATAAGTGGTCTTCAAGAACTTTTAGTTTACCTTAAGGCTACTGTAAATCTGATAACGACATACTGAACATATTAAAGCATTTTTAAAACCTAAATAAATAAAAACTGTCTTAAAATTGTTACTTTGGGAGTATCGCCAGACTTATTATATACGTGACCTTGTTAATGTTTAGTGTGACTTTAAATGTTGGTATGCACCATGAAGAGTATGGATCCAATAGACGTCTTCTCATATCAATTCAACAATAGCATATGGACAATATATCAATCGAAATAAAACCAGAGCGTGATATAAAAACTTAAAAGCTGCAGAATACGTTTAATCTATTATTAGAGTTATTATTTTGGTTTACTTTTGTCGTCATCTTTAACATTGGCCAGTTGTTATATAAACCATATCACAGTTTGAGCTATTTTAATTATGCTATTTTTTAGGTGATTAAAGATATATAGCTTCCCACTTGTACTAGACTGCCAAACACAAAGAATGATACAAATATTATTTTGAAGTTGTCAACGTGTTTTCTATTCTCACTGCATATAGATAACTAAAACAGTCGATTTATACAGGGTATTATCACTCTGCCAACTTGATACTTCAGATGAACACAAATGAAAATCAATGGACTCCTAATTTGGATAATTTGGATTCAATTTTTTTGGAACAAATGATGCTTCGAAGGGGTTGAGACGAAAAGGTGTTTCATCATAACTCGACAAAGAACGAAAATATTTGAAAAGGGGTTTGGTGAGGGGTTCAAATGACTTGTTGAAGTGATAGTTTCACCAGTTTTTCGATTTTGATAGATAGCGAAACTTAGATCTAAGTATACCCAAAATGTTTTTTTTCTGTAACTCTGTTCCCGATTTTGATTTCGTTATTTCCTTTTCACCAGAATTCAAATATTATATGGTGGATGGACCTGGAGGTAAAAACTTTGTTGTGTCGCCTGTTAGGCTACTCATTTGAAAAAAACGCTATATTGATGAATATTCCACATATAAGTATAAGAAATCTATTGTGTGTGTGTGTGTGTATGTATATACATTTGGGTGTCATCGGCATATTCTTCGATTTTATAATATTCAACAGAGGGAACACATCATCCATGCAGTAAAAAAAAATTAATGGTCTAAGTACTAAGTATACATCCTTGTGGGACTCCAGAATAGATATCAATAGATGTAGAATATTATTTGTCATTGACCATATGACACCAAATGTTGGCATCGTTGTTTACACAGTGTGTTGCATTTTACTAAGCCTCACCCCTGTATTTCTGTGGATTTCAGATAACTGATTTTTTTTTCATTCCAGTATGAACGTCTCGATATGCTCTATCTTCTCAGGTGAAAAAGTTTCATAAATCGCCTTTTCACGACCTACTACGATCACAGAATGAATGCCAAAAATCGAGAAAAAGTATTAGGCACTTTTTTGGCAAAATTTTGGTTGGGCATTCGATTCTGACCAGTCTCGAATAGTTCCACGCAAACTTTCAACATGATATCTTTTACGGGGTGTTTTCTATACCTGTTACAATTTTCGAAATCTTTCAAGTGTATCTGTATAAAAAATTCCGTGTAAATTATTATGAATTGAGGCAAGGGGTCGGATTCAGATGATCTGTTTCAAATCAAATCAAATCAAATCGTTTATTTGACCACGTTATGCATATACACACATTTGTAGCAAGTCAGGTGAGTTATAAACAAGGACAAATACATCCTTCACATAAAAATATAGACGTGAACATATGAAAGTAAGGCATATACATTAATGAATGGACAGACATCTAAAAAAAACATAATAAATAAATAAATAAAAAGTCTGATAAAGTCTACATGATATAAACTGATAGAAACTAATAAAAACTGATAAAATCTGCATGAAGACAAATCTGGAAGAATGTCTAAAGACCAACTCAGTCGGAGAAAAAGGAATAAATGTACTATAATTTTGAATTGCCAATTAATTAACGGACTATTGCGACCAATCCATTTCAGTGGAAATTTTTGGTTCAACCATCTTCGTACATTACCAGCATTATGGATGGAAGCACCATCCAATTGAGAAATGATAGCTGTACGAACATTTATGGGAATTTCTTCGAGAATGTCCCATAATTGGTTATTCAAGAAATTCGGAACCGTTTCAGCATTCGTTGACTTGACTTTTTCAAGAACGTCTCTTCTGTTATTCATAGTCGAGATATATATGAATAATTTGAGAAAAGGTGATCCTGAAAATATCATTTTGTGACTGAATGAGAGGGCACAGAAAATCGAGAAAATCGTATTTTTTCGAGTTTCGAGCACATTTTACTCGAAAACGGTGCATTTTAAAGACAAATTTGTGGAAACCTTTCTTGTAGAGAATTTTATGGAGTATATTAAAGCGTTATTTGTTTTTGGAAAAAATGGATTTTTCGATTTTCCTCGGAAAATTCTTGGACTTTTAAACAAAATTTTCCGTTTTTCCGCTACTGCAATGCTTTGTGATCATGAAAGAATATGTGCTGAACCCGTTTTAATTGACACCATAAGAAATTCGTCCACGACATGAGCTTCGCAAATAAAAAATGCCGCTTCCATAAAAGGTAAAAGTATTGGGAAATTCAGTGCCGGAAAATCCACACAAATGACTTTTTCAATAATGTTTCTTCTGTTATTCATAGTCGAGATACATATGAATAATTTGGGAAAAGGTGCTCCAGAAAATATTATTATGTGAATGAATGAGAGAGCACTGAAAATTGAGAAAATCGCATTTTTTCGAATTTCGAGCACATTTTACTCTAAAACGGTGCATTTTAAAGAAAAATGTATTTTTCTTGTAGAGAATTTTATGGAGTATATTAAAGCGTTATTTGTTTTTGGAAAAAATGGATTTTTCGATTTTCCTCGGAAAATTCTTTGACTTTTAAACAAAATTTTCCGTTTTTCCGCTACTGCAATACTTTGTAATCATGAAAGAATATGTGCTGAATCCATTTTTATTGACACTAGAAGAAATTTGTCCACTACGTAAGCTTCGCGAATAAAAAAATGCCGCTTCCATTCAAGGTAAAAGTATCGGGAAATTCCGTGCCGGAAAATCCACACGAATGACTTTTTCAAGAATGTCTCTCCTGTTATTCATAGTCGAGATATATATGAATGATTTGGGAAAAGGTGATCCTGAAAATATCATTATGTGACTTAATGAGAGTGAAAATCGCATTTTTTCGAATTTCGCGCACGTTTTACTCGAAAACGGTGCATTTTCAAGAAAAACTTGTTGATACCTTTTTTTTAGAGAATTTCATGCAGAATATTATGACATTATTTGTTTTTGGAAAAAATGGATTTTTCGATTTCCCTCGGAAAATCGTCCATAAAAATTTTCCTGATGATTTCACGGCTCATCACCCTCGAAATTCGGATTCAGCGGGTCAAAATACATAAGAATAACTTGGGTGATCCCGTCGCGCTTCATCGGCTACGAAAACCCTCCTTGCCACCGGACTATAGTCAATGCATCGAAAACAATACGAATTAGAGATGGGACATCGAAACGTAACATCGATGTTGGACATCGACGATACTATCGAAACTCACCATCGATTTTTTGCAAACATCGGTCTTGCAATATCGATGGTTTTTTGACATCGATGTTTTGTGACATTTGAAACTTTTGACAGATGACAGATGAATTGGCGTGACAGCACTCAGAGTTTGGGAAAATTTGATTGAGTTACTGATAATATACTTCAATATTTTGGTTTCATCATTCGTCATTTCGTTAACGATAACAAAATAAAAGCGAAATTCAAATATGAGGAAGTGACAAGAACAGGTGATAGATGACGTGACAGATCTCATAAGTGGTAAAATATCGTTTGATAAACGATATTTACTTTTTTGTTCAATTAGCTCTGTGACCACGCGGTACAAATGTTCTGCTCGCTCGGATTCCACAAAAAAACAAAAAACGCACCTTGAGTAACAACTTTTATTGCGCATGCGTGTTTGACCGATGCTGAAATTCGATAGTGCCTAACTATCGATGTTTAACATCGATGTTTCATTTTGCGACATCGATACCAAAATATCGGAACATCGAATGATTACCATCGATGTTTTAAAATCATCGATGTATATCGCCCATCACTAATACGAATCCTGCGGCCAGTTCCATTCACCGAACAATGCCGAAGGCTGCGCCGCGCGTCTTCCTCAAAACATCGAAACCTTGTGTCGCTCACCGGTTCTCCCTGTAGTAACAATTAACAGGTTGTTTTTGTAGCGACTCGCATCTTCGAGAGGACAATTGTTATGTTAATCGCTGAACCGGTTTGAAATTTTGAAAAGGTTATTCACTTTATAAAATAGCGATCCGATGGGAAATAATCGAAGACTTCTTTTATAATTATATGCAAATGTGGCTTTTTAGTTGTTATTATGTAATACGCATTACCATATTTATTTCAAAGCGATCCAAATACATCTAAGCTATCAATTAGGGTTTTACGATGAATTCCTGGAAGTTTCTCAACCAAAAATAACTGGAAATTGATTGTTTGTCGGGCTAGCGAGAAGCAAAACATTCTTGGGAATGAAGTTACGGTACCAACTAACATAATGAGTGAGTAGTTTAAAAGGCTTCGTTCTCAAATTGAAATATCTGAAATGTATCGAATTTCAAATCTGCAGAAATTTTTTATCAATACTTATTCATCGACAGTAGGTTTAGTTTTGCACAAAACTACTGGTGACATTTGTCACGTTGCACGGAAAAGAATGCATGTAGTTTTTTTCCACAATTGTTTGAAATGTTTAAACAAATTGGGTCTGGTATTGTTACAGAAACAATGTTGTGTAGAAATTTCGAACGCTATGGTTTATCCTAAGTTGATAATAGTTCACAATATTAATATTATTGACATAATATAATATAATGTAAGTAAGTAAATAACAATAGAACTAAAAACGATCTCAAAGGTGCGATTTGGTGCCGTCCTGCTCATAGAAGAGAACATAGACTTCTCCGCTTACGAGGGATTTGGGTGAAGAAGGGGTCACTCGAGAATCATTGTACTCATGCCAGGTGCCTACATACGGGTGTCGACAGTAAGCCGTGTAGTGTCCGCTGTATGTAGTCCCGCTATGGTTAGATAAGGCATACAGACTGTACCGAAAAGGTGCTACATTGTCTGCGGCATACTCATGTCTAACCCCTCTAGAGGGAAATCGATGGTAACGTTTAATTTTCCTCTGAATCTTTCCGTTGGAGAAAACCGTTTCAAATGTATAACCAAAATTTTGGGGAATGTATGTATTGATAGGGATTTCGTGCATTTTCTCCTCTTTTTGCACTTTGCACAGGTCGGCTTCTCGTCACCATCAAGATTTTCTTCCCTTGTGAACGAATCTAAACACTGTGATAATCTTAATTGGCCTGTTCTTTGATTTATCGGTAGAAGGTCCCAGAATTGGTCAAAGGTGACCAAACAGTGACCACAATAGGTACATTTCAACGTCGATTTCAATTGGCCAACGAAGTTATCAACTATTTTAGAATTGTCCATCCTTAAGAATCGTGACCAAGACTCTTGAGACTGTCACTCAACTTTTCGTCTATTTCTGTCAAAATGGGTTTCGGCTTTTCGGTTATTCTATTAACGTCTTCATGAAGACCCTCCAGCAGGTACCGTAGGAACTCCTGAGCATCTTGCTGTGCATAACCAATGAAACGAGGTGCGAATCTTTGTATCTGACTTTTTAAGGAGAATGTATAAACCACTCGATCTGACGAATCTTCCGACCACAATTCTTTGATGATCTCTGCAAATGCATTTATCAAAGCCCCCTTCATACTCGAGATACTTGTGTTAATATCCCACGTGTATGCGTCCTTTTTCAAGTACTCCAACAGCCATCTCGTGTTTGACAAACATTGGATAACACTGTTCATATAGCATGTATTTCCAATGTTTTTCAACCCATTGAGACCTAGTGTTTTAGCAGTATTATGGTCTACAGACCTGATGGTGTTGAAGCTGTTTATGCTGCGTTCACCACCGTTGTTGTCTTCTGTGTAGTCTCTTATACGGTGATTTTCCCTGACAGTGTAGCGGCGTGATAAGTTTTGTTTTTTTGACTTCACAGGAAATGAAATTTTTCTTGGGTTCATGAACAATTCATCCAAGTGACGAGAAGTAGGAATAGTTCCGAGTACTGATGCTGCATTTCCCCTCTGAATTGAAATACTCAATCGTTGAAACAAAAATGAAGTAGCTCTTAAGTCACCAGTTTCTTCAGTTATCCGTTTTCCTATTTCGTTGATGAATTCTAACGCCTGAGGTCCCAACACTCCGAAAGTTTCTATAGCTACAGGATAGAATATACAGTGTGTCCCAGCTAAAACTTGTCACCCCCCTAATATCCGAACTCATGAAAAAAATTGAAAATCGCTCATACCCGTCGATTTTTATTTCAAGGGGGAACACTTTCACCAAATACACCATCATTGTGTTGTCAACCCCCTCAACCCCAGCACCCCCTACTTCAGAATTTTCAATGGGACTACTATACTTGTGATACATCGTTTTGAAGGGAAATCAATACCAAATACATCGGTGTACTGAAATTGAGGATCGATCAAGTGTTGTTGAAGTTTTAATGAAAACTAAGTTTTATCAAGATATTTTTATTTTTCATCACCTAAAATGTTATCATCGTAAGAAAGGTTCAAAATGTGAACCATTCAGTTCCATACAGAAGTATAAGCGATTTTCGAAATGTCTTCGCACATTGCTCAACATTTCTGGAGTCACTGCACAACACTCCTGCGTAGATCATCAAGAGAAGCTGGCTGTGTAATATAAACTTTGGATTTCAAATGACCCCATAAAAAGAAGTCTAATGGTGATAAATCAGGAGATCTAGCCGGCCATTCTATTGGTCCTCGCCTTCCAATCCATCTCCCTGTGAAATTGTCATCTAAAAATTGACGTACAGGTGCAACAAAATGTGGAGGAGCTCCATCTTGTTGAAAGGTGAGCTGACCTTCAAGTAACCTATCATCGTCTTCAAGTAACTGAGTGATTCTGGGGTTCACAGTTGTATCAAGAAGTTCAAGTTACGTTTGTCCGTTGAGGTTACCATCAATAAAATATGGACCTACAATATGGTCTCCCAGAATACCAGCCCAAACATTCAATTTCTGGGGAGTTTGTGAATGAGTTTCCCTGTACCAATGGGGATTTACGTCACTCCAGTATCTGCAGTTGTGCCTGTTCACATGTCCATTTAAATAAAAAGAAGATTCGTCAGAAAAGCACACATTGTAGAGGTAATTATTATCACCAATCAATAATTGACTCATGATTTCACAAAACTCTGTACGTCTGTCAGGATCATCTTCATTTAATTCTTGTACATTCTGCATTTTATAAGGATGGAATTTTGCTTCTTTCAGAATTCGATGTACGCTGCTTTTAGAAACTCCAGAAATAGTCTCAAGTTATCTTAAAGATTGAATGTTGTCCATCACTGCATGTCCTACAACTGCAACAGCGACCCCTTCATTTCTCATAGGCTTCTCTCGTTCATGTTTTTTATTCAGCACTGATCCCGACTCCAAGAACTTATTCATCAATTGAAGGACGTACTGATATGATGTGGTTTTTTCTGGATGAATTTTATTGAAAATTCGAGCCGTAGCTCTAGCACATCGTCCATTTTCAAAATACGCAGCTACAATGGATATTCTCTCTTGTACAGTATAAACCATTTTCGAATGTTTTTAAATTGTTGAATGAAGTGACTCGAATACATCAATTACCAAGGCGTAAACAAAGATATGCGTATACAAAAACACATGAGGACAATTTTTTTTTCATAAAAACGTCTGTCTCACCTTTTAAACTATTTTTTCTGACAACATATTATTTTTCAATACAGTGGCATACCCACAGTGAACCTTTCTTACGATGATAACATTTTAGGTGATGAAAAATAAAAATATCTTGATAAAACTTCGTTTTCATTAAAACTTCAACAACACTTGATCGATCCTCAATTTCAGTACACCGATGTATTTGGGATTGAATTCCCTTCAAAATGATAAATCACAAGTATAGTAGTCCCATTGAAAATTCTGAAGTAGGGGGTGCTGGGGTTGAGGGGGTTGACAACACAATGATGGTGTATTTGGTGAAAGTGTTCCTCCTTGAAATAAAAATCGACGGGTCTGAGCGATTTTTAATTTTTTTCATGAGTTCGGATATTAGGGGGGTGACAAGTTTTAGCTGGGACATACTGTATATAGATCTTTCAAGTTTTTATATTTGAGGCTTTTGCTTTTCTCTCCGTTCACTGCAGCTGCACCAGAGCAATTGGAAGTAGCGACCACATGCGACGCATGTAAAATCCCAGACAACAGGTTTACCAAACTTCCAAGGAACAAGTGCATATTTCTTTGACAATATATTTCCTAACAATTGCTTAACAAACAATTAGTGGATTTCAAATTTTAAAATTCAGCCAATAAAATCGGAACTATAGTGAAAATATAGCTTGTCGCTGTATTTTCACGGTGATAAACCTGCTTAGATTTGGTTTTACTATCTATCAAACGTCAAATTTATGTGTTTTGACTAGTTATCTTTATTTATCAATATGAGCGATCGTTGGGGACAAATGTCCATTGGTATCATAGATGAGGCCGCGAAAAATAGTATTCCGTTGAATACGGCTAGAAGTCAAGCATCAATTACCAGGTGACACGATTTTTCTTTATTTCAAATTGATATATTGTCGTCCTAAATATAATTCGTGGTATGATTAAAAACCTATAATTTTTTGGAATATCAATTCATTGGCAATCCCAATGCAAGAAAATACAACTCGTCCTGCGGACTCGTTGTATTTTCAGCTTAGGGATTGCAATTCATTGATATTCCAAAAAATTATCGGTAATAATCATACCACTTATTATATTACCCCTGAATATAGTTTTTACCGAGGTTTTTACACAATATTGTTTAAAATGTTTAACATCACCGTTGTGTAGTAATGTTACAGAAATTGTAGTTCTTCTTTGAATTTAACAAATATTATTCATGATTGAAAATAAAACTTAAATCAGATTTTAGCAATATAAACTTGAAATGAGCAGAACATTTCGGTTTTTGCTCAATAATTTGTCCAGGTTCATGACAATGTAAATCATGTCAAAATATATTATTGCAGTAAATTGCATCTAGTTGTCTACCGTCAACTAAATCATGTCCCACGTAATGTCCTATGCTAGTTTATTAAATACGAGCCACACATCATTAACTGATATTATCAGCAGTAATCGTGTTCAATTTGTTGAGATAGGACTAACAGTTGAATCCATAATTAATACACTGAAATCAATAATTTATTAAATTCCCAATTAAATAAGTAGCAAGGTAATGAATCGATGCAGAAATAACTAATATCATAATTAATAGCTTGTAAATAATTGGTGAAAACTAATTGCCGTGTACCATCGAGGAATTATACTTATTTTAATTCCTAATTCTACGACAAGTTTTCTTTTACAACTGTGTAGCTAATGATGATATCCTCGACAATTTTGTTACGATTGGGTGATACAATAATTTTTTTTGGAATATGCATAGAATACACATTAGGATAATGATTATTCGATTTCGAATAGTTGTGCAATAAATCTGTTCGTCCAGATTTTTAATGAGAATATTTCCAAATATCGGTTTCCATAAATGAATGGATTTTTTAAATTGAAAACTTGTGATTCTTTAGGGAATGAATGATCCAGTACGATTGGGTTTTGAGACAAGAATTGATTGTAGAACCACCAAATTTGGTATACTAGTAGTTGGAAACATGATAAAAACGAAAAAAATTTTTTTTACCGGAATTCCAGGGGCGAAAATATATTTTTTTCGTTTCAAAGTACTTATATAAATAGATTTTTGCTGTGATCTTGGAAAGTATATGATTTATCAAAAAAACAACTCAACAGGGTGAAAAATAATTCAATTTTCCACAAAAATTATTCCTAGTAATTTCTTATGAAATGAGCTCGAATGATCGGAGAAGAAAAAGGAAAACTTCATATTGTTTCTGAAGACTCCTACCTTCTCATGCAAATATAAAATGCGAGTATTTGACTACCTAAAATGTATTTTGTCGCACTTCACGAAGATGTTTGCGGATGATCCGAAAATCATGAATAATTGAGTAAAAATTGAATTATTATGCTACCAACCCATACCCTCTTTGGACTATATGCAACAATTTTAAAGTAGTGTCACAGGTCCCAATTATAATACATGCCAAAAACAAACTTTGTTTTACTCCTGCCTTATTTTCAACTTACCCATAAAATCGGCATTCTCTTCACTAAATTTTGAAAATAATCGCTTATTCATATCCCGCATTTATATATTTGATAACATTATTGTGAAGTGCAAACCTCATTTTTTATGTAGGATGTTTTTGAGCGATTATTTCCAACATTTACTGAAGAAATTGCCGAGATTATGGGTGAGTTGAAAACTGAGTCAGGAGTAAAACCCACTTTTTTCTTTGGCATGTATAAGTGAGACTTGTCTCTTGTCTCACTAGTCTTTAATCGTTGCATATGGTCCAAAGAGGGTACAGATTTTTGCTTCATTAAAATTATTTCATATCAACTAAAATATCTATGACTTTCGGATACTCCGTAAATATCGTAGAAGGGTTATGTGAAGTGGGACAAAACATATTTTAGGTACTTAAATACTCAATGTTATATTTGCATGAGGATGTAGAAGTCTTCAGGAACGATATACACTTTTTCTTTTCCTTCTACTACAATTTTTAGCAAAGTTATGACAAACCTAATTTTCGGCACTACCTGAACTTACAGTGGCGGGTTAGCGCGAGCATGAAATGTGATGTCCGCGTTAAACCACGTTTTCGGAGAAAACGAGTGTATTTCATGAGGTATTACTGAAAATCATTCTTGTGGAGAATTGAATTATCTCTCAATCTATCGAAATCGTTTTTTGATGAATCTTATATTTTCTGAAATAACAACAAAAAGAGAATATACTTTATTAACATAGTGAAACTAACAAGAACAAAGTAAAAACATCAAAATGATTGATGGGCGCTCCGGGGCGGCTTAAATGATATTGGTGGCGCATTCTCTTTCAGAGCTGCAGGGAAACCCGGAAAAACCTGCAATTCATATAATGTAAAATATTGAAATAATACCCAAAGACTTGAATATATAACTCGGTGTTTATTCCTTTTTTCAATCTCCAATTCTTATAACACAGTGTAATGCCAACAAAAGTGTCATAGCAATGGCAATCCTTTTGTTCCGCAATCTAAACTAGTTCATACAAGGTGAATTAATTCTATAATATATAACATTCGACCGCACCAAAAAAAAAAGAATAACATTTTTTTTTATACTTATAACAACAATCTTAAGTATAACCGTATCGATCTGGAGGTCTTATAGTTCTTTTTGTTCTGTTTTTAGCTATACTGAAATCATGTTCGCTGTGGGGACTGACGCCCTCCAATTCAGGTCGAGGATTGTCATTTTCCTCACATGGATATGTTTCTTGTTGAGACTCAACAAGTTTCTGACTTGAATTGTCAACTATAATACCATCTTTCAAACCGCTCTGAACATTTGTTTTTTTTTGAAATTTGATTTAAATGGCGCTTCCACCTTTTATTTATTTCCAGCACAAAACATATAAAAGTACAATTTCCTATTTTTTCCTCAATTACGGCAGGTACCCATGTAACTTTGTTTATGTCACGATAATCCTTGACAATAACCTTATCACCAATACTGAATGACTTTCTTTCAATTCCTCCAAAATAAGTGATTTGATCGTTTTGTTTAGAAATCACCCTCTTTCTCACATCACTCGAATTTGGTAACAAATTACTGAATCTGTTCTTGAGATCATTACCAAAAATAAGTTTAGCCGGAGAAACACCCATAGTACTATGATTGGTATTTATATTTTTTTCAAATGAAAAATGTTTTAGGTTCCACCCCTGATTTTTTTTTCTAATAATACATCATGTCGAGATGTCATGTGCCGAGTTTCAGAGTGCTACAATTCATTCTTCACTTTTTGCTCGAGTTTGTCTGTCGTTCCTGGATTAGAATGGGTGATAAAAACCTGTCAGTAGACATTCTATCTGTTACCACTTCACTGCTGTCCTACACATTATTCCATTGCCTAATTCACCCTAAAATGAATCCGAAGAATAACAAAATTTATTCTTCCAATTCGTCTATGAGACTATCAAACTCCGATTCACTGCACTTTCGTTGTCTGAATTATTTACCTGCATGTTGGCTCCTGTTCTATATCTCTAAATATCTTTCTACCCTAGCGCATTATGATTTTTCGACGAGTACCTACATGGCAAACAATAGGAAACCTAATTCTTTTATAAGTAATTCGACACAAAAATGGACCAAGAGAATTATGGCTTGCATTGAAATCGATTGATCCCTATGCATATTTCCGACCAATTCGTAAACACAGATGCCAGAGGGTCAGCGATTTGCTGAATTTTTTTAATCGTATATCTGATATCTCTTGCTAAAACAATGCATGCGGTTTATTAGTGATTGATGAAGAGTTTATTTATGTCTGGTTTGTAGAGTAAATACGCTGCAGGTACCGTACGATAAAGCAACTATGTTTCAAATTTGTAATCAAAATTGTACTAGACAACCGGCATTGAAGTATATTGAGACAGTGCTTGGGAAAATAAACAGACTATACAGTGGCGCTGAAGAGCTTATTATAGGTCTCCAAATGAGTGGAGATTAATGACGAATAAAAGTTGATTGATGAACTTTTGCTGAAGTTTCTCTCGAGAAGAAATTTTTCTAAAGTTCATACTGTATTTACATACATTTTACCGGTTGATATTTCCATAGAACGATGTGAAACTTCTCGGTGAGAAACAGTCTTCTCATCTACTCTTTTTACTAGAAAGACTCTGTTAGCTCGAGATAAAATCAGAATCAGAATTGCAAAAATATTATACAAAAACAGTATATAGGTATAAACCTTCCTGACATACCTGAGGTTGAGTGAAAGGGAGAAAAGCATGAGTATAGAAGGGAGTACTAGTTTGTTGCTTACAGTCAGTAACTGAGATCAAACTCTGCCTTTTGGTATAGTTGTTCATTATCTATGTATGCAAGAATTTTTTTCTTCTGCCAATAAAATCATACCCTTATTTTTTTTTACTCAATTAAGAGGAATTCCATCCGCTATATCGATATTAGTTCTAGTAAGTTCTCGAAAACTCCATAACATCACAGGTAAACAGGAAATTTGATTTTCATGGACACCTTTACATCTTGTTCAGCGTTTGGGCTTGTGGGCTTGTGGGCTTCAACCTAACCTAACCTAACCTAACCTAACCTAACCTAACCTAACCTAACCTAACCTAACCTAACCTAACCTAACCTAACCTAACCTAACCTAACTAACGAAAGGGCTATCAGATATATGCTGTACTAATTGGCCAGTCTCTAACTATTCAAGAAGTTGTTTTTCCCTTACTCTTAACCAGTATTGCCCTATATCACATGGAATCCAAGATGTTCTATTTTGAATATAATTCAGTGGGATTATAACCTATAAGCAACTTTATTAATCAACACTGCTGATGAGTGACTGCAGAATATTCGAGTGTTGTCACTAGAGCTTTTTGATAACTAGAGAACAGAATATCGAAAATGAAGCTAAAAAAAAATGTACGGAGTAGGTGTATTACTTAAAAAAAATTGTTATTCAACACCCTGTAACTCCGCGTGGAAAAATTATTTTAAAAATGTACGGACGGTGGAATGACTTTAATATGGTCTAGTTTCTGTAACATGACACAGAGTTTCAATTTCATTACTTTTTGTGTACCGGAAGGATCAAAACGTAAATTGGAAAATATCTTGTTTTTTTTTGGAATGGAAACCCACACATTTGATTCCATTAGTGGAAATGCCAAAAAAATTCCTTTCCATTGATGTATCACACTTTTCGTATTGATGTGAATACTTCCGGAGTTATTACTAGAATTTCCTCACCTATAAGTATGAGATACTTTCGTGTCTTCTAGCTAGCAGACTGTATGTTGTAAATATCCTGATAGGAGACATCCTAGTGGAAAAAGAGTTCACTGAATACATTTTTGGAAACTGAAAAAGTGGATTATCTAAAACCAAATCGTACCAAGCCTGTGACCAATTGTGAAAGAGGAAAATCAATTGAATGCGTGTATGATGGAAGGATCAGTTCAGCGGAAACGACATCATTTCAATACATATCATGCATATTCATCTCTATCAGGAATAAAATCAACATTTCTTTAAAAAAAATTTGTTTCAGACGATGCAACATTTCACAAAAATAGATTCATGAACAGACAGAAGACAGAACTTTCACTATTTTCTGGATCAAAATCCAATGATGATACGGAATGTGAATAACCAGCACAGATGGTCTCTGAATGCGAGGGGAGAAGGATTGATTGAAGATCAAGTGATAGGACCTTATTTTTTTGACAGACCTCCTAATGGACAAATCTATTTGTAATTTTTGTGAAATAAGTTTCTCAATCTAATGGAGTATGTGAATTTACATTCAAGAAACTTGATGTGGATGCGCTAATATGTGGCTAATTATTCAATAAATATTAGGGTTACCTCAATGGTGTTATTCCAGAACGGTGGTGGATCGGTAGAGGGTTAAAAAGCATTGTTCATGCAGAGAATGTCGTCAAAAAATATCAATACTGAGCTAATAAAAGGTGTTAATATCTCAAGAATTATTTGGGTTTGAAACTCGAGACCTAAATCACGTGAACAATCATTATTGTCTCCAGAGAACCTACTGCAACTTGAAACTTCTATTTCCACGTCATCATATTTTGCAAAGGTCAACAAAAATTTCTCTCATGGACACACTGGGTGCTGAGTCAGTACAATTAGTGTGATGTAGTTTATAGGCCATGCCTTGATGATATACCTAGCCGAAAACAGAATCCAAAAAGTACAACAGTCATGTCTGCGTCACGTTTGCGGCATCAGGAATAGTTATTTGTATACTAAGGCCGCAAAATGCTTTTTCCTACGAGCGTGCGAAAAAGTTACTTTTCCGCACGATTTTTCGTTTTGAAAGTTGTACTTTTCCGCACGATTTTTACTTTTCTGTACGATTTTTACTTTTCGGCACAATTTTTGTATTTTTGAAAATGATGATATTTAGGACTAACTAAATGATCTATGTAACTGTCTGTCATTTTGTAGCATTATTATAAAAACTTGTTTATCAAAAACCTTGTTTTTTCATAAATAAGATTGACAAAAACACTCGTAGGAAAATGTCTTTTCCGCCCTTAACGGCTTGCCCGAACTCCGCTCCGCGTCGTTCGTACAACTGCCGTCGCGTGCGGAAAAGTACTACTTTCCGCACTTGTTAGGTAAATAACTATTTCGCGTTCCAAGAGAGAGATAATCTCGAGGTCGCGAAATCATTACGCGGCCATAGTATAAGTACAGAATATTTTTCGTGCAACCGTGAAAATTACATGATTTCAAAAAACATTATCTCGTTTTAAAGAGACAGCGACATAGAAAAGTAAACTGATGACCTCAATATCACAGTATTTCTATGGAAATGAAATATTTAGCATAACACAAACCAACTTGACATTTCTCGAGAAGTGATAACGCGATAGTGACATTTCTCTCGACATTTCTGTTACTTGCACTCCTCCTGAGCTGAAAGATCTCATAGACTCGGCACTTTCTGATTTAATACCCGAAAAATCTAAATGGAAGTGTATTATGAACTTCAAAGATTGGTGTAATAACCAAAATGTCAAGACGATGTCAGAAAACTTATTATTAATTGGGATATTAGATGCAGCGATCAAGAGTTGTGAAAAGTTCAACTTCATGGAGCATTTATTTTATGTTATGCTTAACGTACGAAATGGAATTGACAAAAAAAGTCAGATGGATATCGAGCAAAGAAATCAAAAGTTTTTATACACTATACGATTGATTCATTCCTCAAAAAAGCTAGTGATGCGAATCATCTACTGTGGAAGATAGGTATATAAATATGAGAGACTGTATTATGATGTTTTATTCATGATAATTATCATTATAGGTAGTTTTGATAATGGGAATATCAGGAGCAATACGACGAGATGAATTAGTGAAAATGATCCTCGAAGATAATCAGGAAGAGAACACTGTATTGATAGTAGCTGTTCCTGATACTGAGACTGACCAAAAGGGCGTTTTTACCATTACCTACTACTTCTGTTGTGAATTTAGAAATATTTGATGATTCAAAATATTGTTATTGTCATATTTCAGAAATGTCAAATACTGTAGTGAAGTTCAGTTTGCCTGCAGTTACTCTGGACAACGGCCGTAAAAAATTTTACCCGCCTTTACTCTGGGTAACAGCCGCAAAGTATCATTTTGCGGCTTCTGTTGCGGCTGCAAAATGCTTGTTTTGCGTCCGGTTGCACGAAAATATACTTGTGAAGGAATATCTCATAAACTATAGGTGAATTGGTTGGACATAAGCACAAGACAAAACTTCGTCTTGAAAAAAAAAACTCATACCGCGGCAATGTTCATTTACTGAATGTTAGATTTGGTGACCTAATTTTTTCACCAGTTCACCTTACCACTATTTTTGAAAGTTCATTTACTTCCTGTAAACGCCGAGGTATGCACTCCATAGAATTTATAGAACTCTAAAGAAGTTGTTTCCTTCAGGAATCAAAAAATCTCATAAGAGAACATTTTGATAAATCAGCAATATAATAGCTCATTCTGTAACAAGGTTAGAATGAAAAATTCGATGCGAGTGGAAAGTTCCGACCGCGAGCTGAAAGCGAGCGCGAGGAAACACGAGCATAACAAATTTTCACTTATAATATCACAAGAGCTTAAATTATTTTCAGGAATAATTTAAGCTTCCGTGGTATTCGGTAAGAAAATTTCACACCATAATTTGGAAAAAAATTATCAATCCAATCTGACATTTTAATAATTTCACTGCTTGTCAAGTCCACCATGTTTCGTTAAATAAAAAATATTACCAACTTTAGTTACACCAAATGCTAAAACTCAGATGGTATTAGATCAGTCTATCGCCCTTTCATAATTTTAGGTCACTAAAGGTGGTAGAAATGTATTTTTTGTTAAAGCAATCCATAACACTTCTAATGTAAAAAATATAATATTAACATGGTTTGTTATAGTAGGTGGCCGTGATATAGGCGGCCATGCTTTTGACAGATGAGGTTTATATTGGTAAATTACATTGAGTTACTGAGTAAACCAGCAAACAAAGATATTCTTATGTAAAACATTTCTTGTAAGCATTTGCGTTAAACAATTTGAGAAAAATGAAATGCTTTGAAAAGTAAAATGTATGTAAATACTGCAAAGAGTTGAGTCAAGGGCAAATATGTCATCCAAAATTAATATATTTAACGAATTTAATGATAGATTGAGACCAGGAAGCGTTAAAGTCGAATGTTTTTTTTAGGAAAATCGAAGAAAGTCTGCTGCAGATGTCAAGTGAATATGGCCTTTTGCGTAAAAGAGATTTGAACAAATTTGTTTCAAAATATTACATATATGTTTTAAAACACAGACATCTAATTAATTCGTCACCTTCCTATTCACCATTAAGAAGAGAGGATGGGTTAGAATTCAAGCAACATTTAAATCTTACTATGTTTGTAGATCCTACGTTTTTTGAAATATAAATTGTTAATGCATAAGAATTAAACAAATTTGTGTTTTCTGTTTAATGAAACTTTATAGCGAATAATAAATAATAATGTTAATTCTTATAGAAATTTTGCATTATTCACAGGTATATCTACAATGTTTAATGGTTGTAGATCATATGTTTACCTTTTCAACTGTCGAAAAATTTTCACTTAAATATCGTTTCGCCACGAAAAAATTTCCGGAAATTTTTTCAGTTGTCATGGTAACTAGTTAAAATTAAGGCATCTTATTGGTTAAAAAGTAGAGGTGTGAAATTTTCAGGAGTAATATCACGAGTGATTGAATTTTCGCGATAAGTCTGTCGATTTATTTCTGAACGAAACTGAATTGTTCCTGCGGACTCGTGGTCTTTTCTCGAAACAATTCAGCCGAGACAGACTTATTAGAAAAATTCAATCACTAGTGGAATTTTACTAGACTATTTCACAAACATTTTTGAATGCCTGCACAGCGTAATCACTTATATTTGACGTTTAACTTTCACATGCACTGTAAACAAATCTGAAAACACCGATCTTGATAGGCCAATCAGAGTCAACAGTCAAGAGTCAAGTTTGGTATTATCGGTAGTCCGAACTTGACTAGAGCTTCTAATTGGTTCATTTCGCAAATGATTGAAATAGTCATTCTAAACGAGTAACAGACTGTGCTCTCTCCACAACCACAAATTTCACATATAATCAAATGGAAAGCAAACAAAAAATTATTTTGACATTTCATTTCACATCTTGTCACTATGATGCCAGTCAAGGCTAACGTACTTATTGCTACAACAATGTCAGAATATTCATTCAAGACAGCAATTGTTTTAAAATATTTATTCAATATCAAGAGCGTGAATGTTACCATTCTGTTATCTTATAAGATTTCAGAATTGGCAGATTCTGTGAAGGTTGTGGAGAAAATATAATTCTTATATATAGGAATTTGATAGTGAGTCACCTTGTAGGTATAATCAACCTCCTGTACCAGATTCCTATATTTTCAAGAAAATTATTTGGGTGATATCATATTTTTATTTTTTTGTTATCTATATGTGTATCATCTATATTGTTATTTTTTGTAGTACTGTATATATAGAACAAAGGGTTGGCAGTATCAACTGCCTGTCAGCTCTTTTTCTTAAGTCTCGCTCATTGAACACTATATTTAAACAATAATTTTTCTAACCTGCGAAATGCGAAAATATATATTATTTCAATATTTTTATTGTGGAATTCATGATAAAATATAGTTTGGGGTGCACATACGAAAAGAATGGCTAATTTTTTGAAAGGTGTCTAATACTTTTGGTTTTCTGAAATTTCGCAATGAGTTCATTGGTTGGAAAACCAAATATTCAGTGCTACTCCTAAGAGATTCAAGATCAATTAATTTGGCTAAGAAAAAGAGCGGTAAGTTTTGTGAATATGAGAGTACGTCAATGAATTACTTTGAACTCTTTTCTAAATAACTTGGAAATTTTCATTAAAAGAACGGCATACTTCAACAAAAAATCATATCGTCGATATATAACGGAAGATATATGCCGCATATACCGACCTAGGTCGGTTGTCACGTCATGTATGATCATCCTGATAATAAGTCTTAACGAGTTCTTTTATGTCCTATACACCATGTGCATATCGCTACTATACGAATTTTATCATGATAAACTATCTCTAAATATATAGTCTACTATATTGTGTCCCTACTAACATGTCTAAATTTAATTGTAATCGTTTCTTAATACAAACAAATTCACCCTATATGTAATCAATATGAATACTATATTTTTATCACCGTTTCTCCATGTATATTCTTCCTGATTCCACGATCCTTATATCATGTATAATAATACTATGTTAATAAGTTATTTCTTGATTTAAGTCTACTGTACTACGTCCCTTACTTTATATATCTTTATTACTTGTAATTGTTTCCTATATACAAACATTTTTAACTTATACATATTAGCCTTCCTTACACACAAGCAGTTCACTGCTTCGTAAGTTTCTTGTTTCGATTTATTCACCATGCATTGATAAATGTATGTTTGTTCAGAAAGTGAATAAATTATTATCATTATTATTATTATTATTATTATTATTAGAATAACAGCAACAAAAACATCAGATTACCCCATATACCTATATGTAAGCAAAGATGTAATCCATCAATCTTCTTATAAGAAGAATTGTTATATAGAGGCGAGTATAGAGGTAATGAACGTTTTTCGGCAACCGTCCGGGAATTACCCACTTCCCGGACGATTTTTCTTTGAGATAGTATCACTTCCCGGACTAGTCCGGGAAGTACGTACTTTCCGGACTAGTCCGGGAAATGCCCGAATTTCAATATAAATATTTATATAAATAAGAATTAGAATGTTTCTGTTAGTACCTAATATCTTCTGTTCGCATTTCGATATTCAATACAGATAAGAATTAAGATGTTCGAAATTTTCTTCTACAAAGAAATATAAAAAATAAATGTGTCTTGATTTGTTATTCTACACGGTTACCGAAAAAATTATGTAAGCAACACGTCCGAAAACAGTTTGTTCCGGACTTGTTACGTAAATTACTATTTCCTACGAGCGTGCGGAAAAGTAACTTTTCCGCACGATTTTTTGTTTTGAAAGTTGTACTTTTCCGTACGATTTAAAATCGTGCGGAAAAGTTACTTTCCCGCACGATTTTTACTTTTCCGCACGATTTTTACTTTTCCGCACGATTTTTGTATTTTTGAAAATGAGGATATTTACAACTAAATAAATGATCTATGTAACTATTCTGTCGTATTAGTCATTTTGTAGCATTATTATGAAAACTTGTTTATTAAAAACCTTGTTTTTTCATAAATAAGATTGACAAAAACACTCGTAGGAAAAATATTGTACCTAACTCTTACGGAAAATGTCTTTTCCGCCCTTAACGGCTTGCCCGAACTCCGCTTCGCGTCGTTCGTGCAACTGCCGTCGCGTGCGGAAAAGTACTACTTTCCGCACTTGTTAGGTAAATAACTATTGCAGGAATTATTTCGTAACAATTCGAAGTTTTCATCATTCGCAGTTAAATTTTTAGTGAGCTCAAAATAGACTCAAAACCAGACTTTTTTTAATGAGGCTTCTGTTAATTGGAGTTGTATTTTCCTATACGGTGATAGTAGCGATTTCTTCGTTTTGTGTTCGCCACTTGTCACTTTATAGCGATTACGTTTGGGACGCTTTTAAGGGTAAAAGAGTCAATTATCGATAACTTCTCTAGAAACCTATTCTTGTTTGAAATCGATACGACGCAACGTTTTTGACTTATCGACTCTTTTACCCTAAAAAAAAACGGCTAAAATGTGATTGCGCTCATAGCCTCTTAATATTAGTCAACTTTGTTTTGTTCAGCTGTGTTACTTGTTCTTTTTTCTGCTAACAAATTTATCAACAGTAAAAGCACACGAGCTTTTTTTATCGGGTAAATTTCTTACTTCAACGAAATAATTTTGCCAATCAGTAATTTCACGAGAAAAACTGACATGCATGAAAAAACTGCGAGACCGTAGGTCTCGCGAGCAATTTTGTCTAATGTCAGTTTTTCGAGTAAAATTACTCATGGAAAAATTTTGAGTTGAAGAAAGAATTTTATTCAATTAAATAAAAGTTCGAGTGCTCTTTGGCATGATAAATCAATATATAAATACACCAAAATAATAATCACCCTGATTGAAACAGTTATTTGAAGGAGCAGTTATTAACAAAACAATTAATAATAATAATAATAATAATAATGCTTTTTGTAATCTGTTCAGATGAAAATTTCCCAAAACGACTCATAGTCCATTCTTTTTTATCGATCGCTGTCAAACTGACTCAGGCGTCATATTTAAATGGGTTTACTTCTACAAGAGTTGATTTATCACTTCTCTTTGGAGATTTGTTATTTAAAAATACGCGTACTGAAAGGACCCCGCACATTTCTTATGGGAAATGGCTTTTCGTGAATTTGGCTGAATTTTTGGCATGCTGTAGTTCTTGATGAGCTGATCAAAAGTGTCCAAAGCCACAAAGCTCAAAAAGGACAGTTTTCGAGATATGAAGCTATAAATAGTAATTTACGTAACAAGTCCGGAAAAAACTGTTTTCGGACGTGTTGCGTACACAATTTTTTCGGCAACCGTGTAGAATAACAATTTGAGACACATTTATTTTTTATATTTCTTTGTAGAAGAAAATTTCGAACATTTTAATTCTTGTTTGTATTAAATATCGAAATGCGAACAGAAGATAGGTACTTACAGAAACATTCTAATTTTTATTTACCTATATAAATATTTTTGTTGAAATTCGAGCATTTCCAGGACTAGTCCGGAAAGTACGTACTTCCCGGACTAGTCCGGGAAGTGATACTTTCTCTAAGAAAAATCGACCGGGAAGTACGTACCTACTTCCCGGACGGTTGCCAAAAAAATGGATTTTTTCAATTTTTTGGGATATTTGCCCATCCATCGGAGAGCTCTCATTTCTTGTTGAGAAGGAATTTCAATATTCGATGCCGACTGAGAAATGGTCTTCCTCAGTTATACGAGGCACCGTTATCAAACATTTTTCATATACTTCTTTACAGTGCCTTATAGAATGATGTACAAATTCCAAGAACTTCCATACACCTTTCCATGCTCAAGATGACGTTAGAATAATTCATATTTAAAGAAAATTACATATTTCGGATATTCTTTGAAGAGAAACGATAATAACCGATTCCAAATATATCTGATGTCCAATAATATCTAATATGTATTCCAAAATGTTCATATGTATGTATCCTCGGAGATCATTATTGATGTCATTTACATATTATACGTGATTTGTTTTTCACAAATCTCGATAATCTAACAATGGGGTGCCAAGACATTTTCCTCAGAATGGATAATAGCTCTTAACAGTCAAACAAATCCGTGAAAATGTCTGCATTTTTGAAACGTGATAGTACTAGAATTGGTTAATTCAGGTGTTGGAAGCAAACTAGGAATGGAACTTTCGATATTTACACCCAAATTCTTGAAAACACTCGTTAAATTTTTTAAGTGTTACATTAAAGTTTACAAATATAAATAACTGTTTTTTCTTATAATTGTTTACAAAATGAATAAGTAGATGAATCGAAAACAATATAGTAGTAAGAATAACATTCATAACAATGATAGTAATAAAGAACATCGACGAAAATAAAGTGAAAGCAGCCATTGGAAATACAGCAAATTCTCGAGCTAATTAGAAATCGCCAATTTTTGGCCGAAAAAGCTTCATGCAGCACAGAAGACTCAACAACAAAATTTTTGACAACAACAAAATCATTCTGGATAGGCTGACAAAGAAAATAACATACCTAATACCCAAAAATAAAAATACAAAAATAGCAAAGATGCAGAAATTTTCATGGATTCGTTTGGATGTGAGATGCTATCATCCATTTCGAGCCATTCTGAGAAACATGTCGGCACACCATTGTCAGATAATCAAGATTTGTGAAATATAAATGACATATTATATGTGAATGACATTAATAGTGATCACAATTTTCATCTCTTAGGATATGATTAAGATTTCTCCGTTTTCCCCCATTACAGCTTGCCGAGACTCGTTATGAATATTTTGGAAAACATATTCGATATTATTAAAAACTATACACAGAAAAAAATGCTGGTTTACATTTAAGTATAACGATAATCTTGAAAAAATATTCTAAAAATAAATTGTATATACTTATTTGAATTGAAAGAGTTTGTTTTGAAAGAAGAAAATTCTAATATCATTTTGAAAAGAGAGATATTCTTGAGTGCCAAGATTACGATCAATTTCACTGGACATTTTTTACTCTTAATCCAACAAGAATACATGTCTGAAAATAAGAGAGGATATAATGTTTATTTCAGTATTTAATTGTATTCTTTTGAGGAAATGCAAAACTTACGTCAAAATGTGTTATTATTAATCATAGCTCTGAATTTAACATTGAATCAAAATAAATTCATTTTATGAACAAGAACATTCATTCTCAATTGTACAAACATCCTCTTGATCGAATAGTTTCAATAATTTTATTGAAAATTTCACACCTCAGTTTTTCAGCCAATCAAAAAATTGGTTTTTATTTAGTTGCCATGGCAACCCAAAAAAATTCCGGAAATTTTTATCCTCCTGGGTACCCTGGGCGAAATTAATAAGTGGACATATTTCTGTCAAATATTTGACATATGATAGTTAACATTTTGCTTTTATGTACAAATGGAATGTTATTTTTCATATGAAAGGAGATAATATTTCATAATTATATATTCACTAAATATTTCGAATGTGTCTGAAAATATTTTGAGAACTTGCATTTCAACGATGAATAGGTCCATCGGTAAAAAATGTATATCAATCAAATCTATCTATGCTTGACTTGATGAACTTAATATTTGAAACAATTTTATTCAACTTATCTTTTCGTGAATACTCGGCTGAAATTTGCAACAATTCCTTTCCACATCACTTCCCAATAGACAATCCGCATGGACCAGTCAAAACCATTTTAGTTCTGCGTGATGTGCAATGTAATTTTAGGTTGAAAATGTCGCAAAATGAATTTTCCTTTCTCACATACAAACACCGACACTAATACCAACGCGTAACTGTCATTATATCAACAAAAACCATTCATGGCCCACTGATGTTACAACTTGTTTTCTCTCAGAATATTCTACAAGTCAGTTGAATTAACCATTAATTTAATATATTTTGGTGTGAAATTTTCTTACCGAATCCCCCGCGTGCTTGAATTAATTGCTGGAAATTTATCTCGTACATGAATTTTTTAAGAAAATTCATGCACTCGAAAAATTTCCGGCAATAATTCAAGCACTAGGGAGATTATAAGTGAGAATTTCTATCATTATGGTTGAAATCAATGAAAACTTAGTTGGATAGGAGACACAGCTTTACCCAATTTATGAATCAACGAAAATTTGGTTGTGGTTTTGTTTTGACCCTATCATTTGTGTTTTTATAACATTGAGGAATTTCTGCGGCAATGGAAATAAGAAGAACTAAATCCATTATTCAAGGGTAAGTTAATCAATTAACATCTCTGTAATTGCGAGAAAGAATATGGCGTCCTGTTGAAACATGATTTACGCCAAATTTCATCCATCAGATTCATAAATCATAATGGTATTAGACTGAATCATTTATGTTTGGCACAGGTATAAGATTATGAAAATTAACGCATAAATGGCCCCTGGAAGATCACCAGGGTGTATTTTTTGGTATAAATTGAACAGAGCCTCGTTAATAAGATTTCTGACACAAAACCAAATTATTCTTTTGACTATTTCAAATTGAATAATAAATAAAAACTTAAACTAATTTTTGTCTGTAAACTTGGCCATCAAACAAACTAATAAATATTTTATCTTTCAGGTTGAAACTGACTTTGACTTGATGCATTCGGGCAAAGAATCAATGCTGTTTACAAATTGGAATACATTCTTCAATAAGATTTTGAAAAAACCTCAACTGGGCAACGAAGACCCTATTTAAGACGATATTTCGAACAAACCAAGAAAGGACAATTAATCAGTGGGTGAGTGGACTTTTAAATTATATAAGATGTCATTTGATTTTTTGTGCTTGTATGTCAATTGATGAAATGGGACATTTTCAGGAGTGCGACTGAAACTGATGATGTTGATACGTCGAGAGAAGTATATACTTCGACCACACCACTGAAGATGATTGCTGCAGTTGCAGTTGAAACGTTTGGAGATTTTAACCAAAGACGACCACGGCAAAACCCGGAAATCAAACAGAACAAGGATACATTTGTTTTCCATTAAGAAAATATATTTTAACTTTAATGAATATAACTATATTGTTACATATACTTGGATGGAATGTAGCTGTTATTGAAGCAAACACAAATTATTTTAAACGTTTTTGAAAAGTTTCGATGAAACTCCTCTCATCCCTAATTTAGGTATATTTATTTTTGCCCTGGAGTTCAGGAAATAGTCCTTTTGTAAAATAACTACCTATATACTTAAATAATATTTACCTTAAGAAGAGACTGACGTCATGTTTTATAATTTTATATATCCGACATAACTACGTTAAAATTCTCAATGATATAAAATTTGACGAAATTCATCGCATTGGGAATTTTAACGTTGTTATGTCGGATATATAAAATTATACCAAACATGATGTCAGTCTCTTCACTGATAAAAAGGATGTCTTCAATCAAATATATATATCCTCTTGAACAGAATCATTAATATTCAAAGAATAATTATTTCTAATTGATGAATATACTCTTATTTCAAACTTATTGAACTGTTTGCTTCTTTACATAAATTATCTTGAAATGAATTTGTTTGCATTAATACATTCCAACTCTTTACCCTAGAGAACTCCTACTTGTGAAAAATGCTCCTTTTGACTCAAGAATATGATTTCTTGGCGAAACCCCGCTATCGGAACGACCCGAATCTACGCGAAAGCGCGCACTGCGACTGCCGACTGGGACCTATATCCTGTTTGCTTTTGCCCGCCTTTGGTTTGGGGGTTGTGTTTGAATCATAATTTAAGTTGTTAGTTTTGTATTTGACACAGTGGTTACGTGCAAATGTGCTGCTACAGAAGTGCAATATGGAGGTCCAATTATTTCTGCACGATTTGAATTTAGGTCATTTATGGACCAGTTGTGGGGATAGGTTGAAGATATTTCTATGCGTCACCGAATAGGTATCTACTTATTATATAGTTTCTGAAATTAAAATATTACAAAACTATTCTCATATATAACCATTATACCTCAATTGTTCGCAGTTGTTCTCTGTTTGTTGAACTGTACCATATGAACATGGCTTCCATGGCATATTTTTATAACCAAGTGCACATTTGTACTGAGCCTCCAAATGCAGATAATCTTGAATCAAAAATTTATTGCATTATGAAGGCGAATGTTGTTCGTTATTGAAGTTGAAATATTCTTGCCTCACACCATCGAACAAAGAAAGTATTCCCAATAGTGTTCATTATCAAAGTTGAAATATTCTTGCACCAAACAACTCTCATTATTCAGCGAAGAAAGTGTTCATATGTCTCAAAACAGTTTCCTTTCAAGTGGTCAAGAGGATTCTGTCAAAAAATCAAACTAATATTTGGTTGGACCTATTCAAGAATGCAATCGACTTGAATCAATGCAATTATGCATTGATGCAAAATATCCTTTTTATCAGTGTTCTTAACGTAAATTTATTGGAAGTTTCCTTAGCTTCCAGTGGAGTGGAAAAACCATTCGTTTCAAATAGTTATAGGGTTAGTTCAATCAAATTTATCCTTATCTGGAGTGACAATAGTATTTGAAATGAGTTGTTCATATACTTATAGAAAGTATTTATTATTTCCTTGGAAAATGAGAAAACTTTTGCTGAGAGACAATTCTATTTTTATTTCAATTCGGCTTATTCTCAATTGGAGTTTTGCTAGATTTTGAAATCATTCTTACAATACTATTGTCAAGTTTATTAGTTTTTCTTATGAGTAAAGAGAATGCACAAATATGCATGAGAATAACCAGTATTTTGAATTGAGTATAGTTCTCTTTGCGGATATATGAATCTATCTTAGCTTTCAGTTAAGACTACTACTCTTACTTACATCAGTGTCCATTTTTGCTGTGACCCGAAATATGACATTTTCCGAAAATACAAATCATCTTTTAGCATGGAAAGATGTATGGAAGATCTTGGAATTTGTATCTCGTTCCATAGGCAGTGTAGAGCAGTGTATGAAACGAAAACGGTGCCTAATATAATTGAGGAGGACCATTTCTCAGTCGAGTTCTAGGCGTCGAATGCTCGAATTCCCAACAAGAAATGAGAGCAAATACCCCAAAAATCTGAAAAAATCCATTTTCAAAGCTCCATATCTCGAAAACTGTCCATTTTTGAGCCTCGTGGCTATGAACACTTTTGATCAGCTCATCAAGAACTACAGCATGCCAAAAATTCAGCCCAATTCACGGAAAGCCTTTTCCTATAAGAAATGTGCGGGGTCCTTTGCGAAGAAATACTAGCTAATACAAGGTTCACAGGCTGCGAAAAAGGTGGTAAAAGATAACACTACACTCACCTCAGTTGTGCGAGTACCGAGAGATCAACACATGTTTGTAGATTCGCCAGCGAGCGAACCTCTTGGAGATGTGCAGTAGCCACCGTGTTGCCGTCCGTCAACTGCTAACCGCTGTTCTCGCTGCCAAAACAGAAACGGGGTCCCTGATGGATGCGCGCCCCTGTGCGCGACCCCTCACACCTATTGTTTACGCTGCGCTTCGATCGGAACACCGTGCACCTGTCACTTCGGCGGCGACCTCGCCGCGGGCGATTATTGTCAACACTTGCTGTCACACTGCACTGCACCAGATTACGGACCGAACGCGACGTATGTGTGCGTGTGCACTGCGTGCCAAGATGCGTCTGTCGGGTCCAGTGCTGGCAGCATCTCTCCCCTCCACGCCGGCGACCGCCTCCGTCCCTCCCCTCGGCCCACGTGTGCAGAACGCCTCCTCCGCGAATTGTTAGTCGGTGGATGAGAGTCAAGAAGGCTCGCGAATTCGCATTGTTGCGGAGAGGCGTGGCGAGCGACGAGACTCCCACCAGATAGCGACGATAATAGGCCTGCTTACATAACAGTCCGAGCGCCTATTAATTTAATTGTCTTTGTATATCGTCCGACTGGCTGCCAAAACAACTTTTATATCGACCGATACAGAGTCCGTATTGTGTCAGTTTATGCGGGAATGGAGTAGGAACATTTGTTTGTGACGACGACGTCCGTATAGTTGAGAATACGTTGGGAATATTCCTTTGAAGTCGTTTGTTATTCACTAAAGTTCGAATAGCTACTGGGAATTCTTTATGTTTCATATTGTTTTATTGAATTTATCTTTTTCGAATAGTTCGTTCGTTTTTTGGTGTGAGGCAAAAATGATTTTCTTTTTCTGGAAACAAGGACGGACCCATGGGGGTGTAGGGGGAGGAGGGTCTCTCCCCAATAAACTGTGAATTGGGAGATTGGTGAATGCAAAAAGAACCGAATAATTCTGGAAACTTGGTCGGGAACTTGTTTATTTTTATTTCCATATCATAATTGAAGTAACACGTTATTTGATTTGTACTGTTGTTCACAACGTACACAACCGCATATTTTGTCTGAAAATCATACAAAGTAAGAGAATACCAAGTTTTGACTTAAAAGGCCATGTGCTCGAACACGTTTGAGACGCTTTTAAGGGTAAAAGGGCCAATTGATAATTCAAAACCCGGGTAGCACCTCATGTTGGCTGAATCTTGTCATATTGGGCTAATATGGATATATTGTAAATGTAAAAATAATATTGAACCTATTTGGGTTCATATTGGAAAACAATATTTCATTAATAATATTGGTGGAATATTGGCTCAACCTGTTCTGAATGTATATTGTTTCATGAAATATGGGGTCAATATTGGTTCAATGATTTTCACCATTATCGACAGAGCGATATTGCCTACATATTGTTTCCAGCATCTAGCTCCAATATTGCTCATATTGTTTTATTAAATTTATCTTTTTCGAATAGTTCGTTCGTTTTTTGGTGTGAGGCAAAAATGATTTTCTTTTTCTGGAAACAAGGACGGACCCATGGGGGTGTAGGGGGAGGAGGGTCTCTCCCCAATAAACTGTGAGTTGGGAGATCGGTGAATGCAAAAAGAACCGAATAATTCTGGGAACTTGGTCGGGAACTTGTTTATTTTTATTTCCATATCATAATTGAAGTAACACGTTATTTGATTTGTACTATTGTTCACAACGTACACAACCGCATATTTTGTCTGAAAATCATAAAAAGTAAAAGAATACCAAGTTTTGACTTAAAAGACCATGAGCGCGAACACGTTTGAGACGCTTTTAAGGGTAAAAGGGCCAATTGATAATTCAAAACCCGGGTAGCACCTCATGTTGGCTGAATCTTGTCATATTGGGCCAATATGGATATATTGTAAATGTAAAAATAATATTGAACCAATTTGGGTTCATATTGGAAAAACAATATTTCATTAATAATATTGGTGGAATATTGGCTCAACCTGTTCTGAATGTATATTGTTTCATGAAATATGGGGTCAATATTGGTTTAATGATTTTCACCAATATCGACTGAGTGATATTGCCTACATATTGTTTCCAGCATCTAGCTCCAATATTGCTCATATTGTTTTATTAAATTTATCTTTTTCGAATAGTTCGTTCGTTTTTTGGTGTGAGGCAAAAATGATTTTCTTTTTCTGGAAACAAGGACGGACCCATGGGGGTGTAGGGGGAGGAGGGTCTCTCCCCAATAAACTGTGAGTTGGGAGATCGGTGAATGCAAAAAGAACCGAATAATTCTGGGAACTTGGTCGGGAACTTGTTTATTTTTATTTCCATATCATAATTGAAGTAACACGTTATTTGATTTGTACTATTGTTCACAACGTACACAACCGCATATTTTGTCTGAAAATCATAAAAAGTAAAAGAATACCAAGTTTTGACTTAAAAGACCATGAGCGCGAACACGTTTGAGACGCTTTTAAGGGTAAAAGGGCCAATTGATAATTCAAAACCCGGGTAGCACCTCATGTTGGCTGAATCTTGTCATATTGGGCCAATATGGATATATTGTAAATGTAAAAATAATATTGAACCAATTTGGGTTCATATTGGAAAAACAATATTTCATTAATAATATTGGTGGAATATTGGCTCAACCTGTTCTGAATGTATATTGTTTCATGAAATATGGGGTCAATATTGGTTTAATGATTTTCACCAATATCGACTGAGTGATATTGCCTACATATTGTTTCCAGCATCTAGCTCCAATATTGCTCATATTGTTTTATTAAATTTATCTTTTCCGAATAGTTCGTTCGTTTTTTGGTGTGAGGCAAAAATGATTTTCTTTTTCTGGAAACAAGGACGGACCCATGGGGGTGTAGGGGGAGGAGGGTCTCTCCCCAATAAACTGTGAGTTGGGAGATTGGTGAATGCAAAAAGAACCGAATAATTCTGGGAACTTGGTCGGGAACTTGTTTATTTTTATTTCCATATCATAATTGAAGTAACACGTTATTAGATTTGTACTATTGTTCACAACGTACACAACCGCATATTTTGTCTGAAAATCATAAAAAGTAAGAGAATACCAAGTTTTGACTTAAAAGGCCATGAGCGCGAACACGTTTGAGACGCTTTTCAGGGTAAAAGGGCCAATTGATAATTCAAAACCCGGGTAGCACCTCATCTTGGCTGAATCTTGTCATATTGGGCCAATATGGATATATTGTAAATGTAAAAATAATATTGAACCAATATGGGTTTATATTGGAAAAACAATATTTCATTAATAATATTGGTGGAATATGGGCTCAACCTGTTCTGAATGTATATTGTTTCATGAAATATGGGGTCAATATTGGTTCAATGATTTTCACCAATATCGACAGAGCGATATTGCCTACATATTGTTTCCAGCATCTAGCTCCAATATTGCGATTTAAATATTAGTCTCATATCGATTTTAGAGATAATAAACAATATTGTATATCCAAGTTTGATAGCACATTGGTGGAATATTATCAAATCAAACCCTTTATGAGATAAAAAATGCGTAATTTATTTTTGTTACTTTTTGTTTTCGTTTTCTTTGATATATTAACATTTCTCTCTAGCCCTCCTCTTTGGTGGTATACTCTCTCACCCCCCCATCGGACTTATAAATTAGAGTAAACGATTTGACGCATCCTCAATTCTGCTCTTATACTTCTGTGAGTTTATTAGTACATGCTTGTAAAACTGATAAATGTATTAATGATTTATGCTATAGTTATAAGTTATTCTTAAGAAACATGTTATTAGGCTTAACACCTGTTTGTTTCTTCGAATAAAATAAAATAAAATAAAATAAAATAAAATATTATTTAATCCATATTCTGAAAATTATTTTGACCCTATATTGATTGAGATTGTTACGAAAACCTTACGCCAATATTTAAAAGACAATATTTATACAATATTACAAAATACATTTATCACTAGGATTGAAATTTGAATATTGGCCGAATATTCAACAAACAATATTGAAATGAATCATGATTAAACTTGAATAAGAAACCGCTACGTAGCCCCACATATGGAACAACAGCTGAATAATAGTAACATATATTAAATAAGGCTTCTCACAATGCGTTTACAAGTCAATATACTTAGTGGTAAATTCAGGTAGAAACGAAATTGTAGAATTTTTAAATTATTCCACATTTTCTGGAAATATTTCATTTCATCAATGATTTCAAAGCAACATATTCACTTTGAATATTTTACCAATATATGCAAATGATATTGTACCAATATCGTTGAATATTTTGGGGCCAATATTGCTTCCTCAATATTTCACTAATATTATTTGTATAACGTCTAAGTGATATTGTGCCAATATCCCGAAATAATAATTTTATCTTGCCAATATTATGTTTTAATATTTTGCCAATATTTTACCAATATTATTCCAATGTAAGTGTGCTACAGCGCTATTGTACTAATATTGAGGTCAATATTGCTTCGATAATATTAGACCAATATTATTTTTTAAATATTGGACCAATATCGCCGAATATTCACATTTTTTTCTCGCCAATATTATTATTTAAATGTTTTGCCAATATTTTCACAATATTGTACCAAGTTTTTGACTTGCATAAACACCAAATCCCACAAATGTGCAGTTGGCTTCCTGTTGTTGGCTCCTTTCCTTTCTGTCTTCGCAACGACCTTCGAATCTTTTCACTTGGCTACAGCGTCCTGATGATAACCAACAGTCTGAAACACGTCTCAGCATTTGTTCTGAAATTTCTTCTATAAGTATAGCACATATTACAATATTGGTATAGCTCAATCATATTCTCCTTCGCAATTTATAAATGTGATGTGTAATTTGTGTGTAATAAAAATCTTTTTCAGCAACCGTCCGGGAAGTACCTACTTTCCGGACGATTTTTCTTTGAGAAAGTATCACTTCCCGGACTAGACCGGGAAGTAAGTACTTTCCGGACTAGTCCGAATTTCAATATTTAATACAAATAAGAAATAAAATGTGCGAAATTTTCTTCTACGAATAAATGTTGCCGAAAAAATCGTGCACGCGACACGTCCGAAAACAGTTTTTTTGGGCTCGCAGACTTCCAGGACTCGCTACGCTCGTCCTAGAATCTTGTCCACTCGTCCAAAAAAACGGTGTTTTCCGGACTTGTTACGTAAATTACTATTTATAAACCAAATTGTAAACATAAATATGCAAAATACTTTACGAATACTTGTGAACACCTTATTTCAAATATTTCATACTAATAACAAGCCAAATCCATATGGGAGTTTGATTACAAAAGTTTCATGCAACTGACTTGTAATTCAAACTTCCTGCCACAATAGTGACCAATCAAAGAGCGGTTATTAAAATGAAATGAAGAAAATTAAAAACAATATTTTATATATAAAAACATTCACATCCATAACAAAATATGGATGGTTTTCATTGGAAATGAAAAAACGAAATACAGGTACTTAGTTTTTGATAATATGAGCAGAAATTTATCAACTATTTTTTGTGACTACAAACAGTACGATTAATGAACATGTCCTGTATATCTTGATATGTGCATTTTTTTAGCAATAATAATAAATTATGTTAACATAATGAGGCAATTCAGATTTAATAACAATTAATAATCACGATGCAAAAAGTTGCAGCATGTTGAAAATTGTTGCTGGGGCGTACCTAGTAATAACCTCGATGGCAAAAAATGCGTTCATTTGTGCATTTATCGAAAATAACTAGTTTCCAATAATTAATATCATCAGGTATTTTGCAATCTTCAATACTACTGCTAGTATCAGAATTCTCACTTAGCCGATTATCAATTAGTCAGTCAGATTTCTGAGTTAGTATCTAAAGAATTTCTATTTTCGACTTACTTAGTTGAAATTACGACTGATAAAAAGATAAGATGATAAGATGAAAAGATGGGAAGATGAGACGATGAGAAGATGAGAAGATGAGACGATGAGAAGATGAGAAGATGAGAATATGAGAAGATGAGAATATGAGAAGATGATAAGATGAGGAGATGAGAAGATGAGGAGATGAGAAGATGAGATGAGAAGATGATAAGATAATAAGAGATAAGATGATAAGAGGAGATGAAAGATGAGAAGATGAGAAAATGAGAAAATGAGAATATGAGATGATGTGGAGATGAGAAGATGAGAAGATCAGGAAATGAGAAGATGAGAAGATGAGAAAATGAGAAAATGAGAATATGAGATGATGAGGAGATGAGAAGATGAGCAGATGAGAAGATGAGAAGATGAGACGATGAGAAGATGAGAAGATGAGAATATGAGAAGATGAGAATATGAGAAGATGATAAGATGAGGAGATGAGAAGATGAGAAGATGAGATGAGAATATGATAAGATAATAAGAGATAAGATGATAAGAGGAGATGAGAAGATGAGAAAATGAGAAAATGAGAATATGAGATGATGAGGAGATGAGAAGATGAGAAGATCAGGAAATGAGAAGATGAGAAGATGAGAAAATGAGAATATGAGATGATGAGGAGATGAGAAGATGAGCAGATGAGAAGATGAGATGAGAAGATGAGAAGATGAGGAGGTGAGAAGATGAGAAGATGATAAGATAATAAGAGATAAGATGATAAGAGGAGTTGAGAAGAAGAGGAGATGAGGAGATGAGAAGATGAGATGATGAGATGATGAGAAGATGAGGAGATGAGAAGATTAGGAGATGAGAAGATGAGGAGATGAGAAGATGAGGAGATGAGAAGATGAGAAGATGAGAAGTTGAGAAGAAGAAAAGAAGAATAAATTAAAAGAAAAGGTGGGAAAATTAGAAGATGAAAAGATAGGAAGATTAGAAGATGAGAATATGAGAAGACGAGAAGACAAGAAGACGGGAAGACGAGAAGATGAGAAGACGATAAGATGAGAAGACGAGAAGATTAGAAGACGTGGGGTCGAGAAGACGTGGGGTCGAGAAGACGAGAATACGAAAAGACGAGAAGATGGGACCGACAGCTATTATCTAATTCTGTATCCAAGTTACCACCTCATTTACTCACCCAATAGGTAAGTTACCTGATTGATATGAAAATTGTCTGTTGAAAAGAGACACAGAGACTTTTCAGTTTGGATGTCCATGTCGTATCCAGAATAACATTTGTTTCTAATGTAATTAATGCAAATCTACCTACAATAAATGTTAACTTTCGTAGTACTGCCAATGTAGGATATCGGCAAGAATATAGTTCCATGGATAACGCTGTAAAATGTGCAACCAAAATCAACAGCCCTTTTGGAAAATTGCAGTCATTTCTAGGAAGCACAAGTGAAAGAACGCTGGAAAATGTTCCAAAAAATGTAAATGTTTTTCACTGTTGTTTATGCCAGCATCATGGAAAGTGCAGAAAAAGAAAAGCGCGTGGAATAAATAACTGTGATCTGATTGGAAATTTGTTCTTCTTGATGAAGGTAGTACAGCTGCACTATTTGATTGTGCTGTGGCATAAAAGTTGGGTTTGACTGGTCCCATATCACCACTGAGTTGCAAATGGACAGGCGATATACAGAGTGTATGATACTTTGCTGTATTCACAATGAAAAATGGAGTCGTATACAGGGTATACTTTAGTTCCGGCCCATATAAAAATATAAAGTTGATGATGTTTCCTAAAAGACGAAACGTCGCAGAAAAATTCTGCGTACTTTATCGTGTAATCCTTAAAAAGTGACCATGACAAAGTGCTGTTTGTTTTACATTTCTTTTGAAAAGAAAGCTAGGAGAAAATAGAAACAAAATTCTCAAATTTCGGTTTTTCTCAGATATCTCCGAAACTACTTGGAATATTAAAACTTTCTACATGGCACATAAGGCACATAAATGCGCTACTTTTCTCTAATTCAATCGACCCCGTATCACTTACCGTTTCCGATATCCCCATGCTGTTCATTCTTATCTTGGACACATTGTATATCGATATGAAAACGATTCTCAAATGGTCCAAGCAGAGGTTACTGGAGAGCACAGCACCTGTATATACTTTGCTAATGAAAATCAGATCTTGAAGGAAATACGAACTTTTATTCTCAGATGACAACTAATGATTATAATAAAAATTTCTCTCAACAGCAATCTGATTTTTGTAACATATCAAATTTGAAATGTAATACAGGGTCTAATTCACCTTTTCATCACATTCTCCCTCTCGGTACTAACTTTCTTGTTAGCACAAATATTGAGATTATGAAATTATTTCACCGAACGATATTCTTATTGGAAATTCAAGTAGTCTTATGGCACCTGGAATTTTCAATGAAAGACTGGAAAAACAGTGGAGAGCATCTCAATATTTGGCTGACATATTTAAGCAATTGGACCAGAGATGAACCTAATTTGAAAAAAGGTGAATTGGTGATTATAAACAAAAATAATTTTCCACGAAGAGCGTGGCCAATGGGAAAGGTTAAAAAAGTGTATGCAGGGCCTGATGGTATTGTCAGAGTTGCTGATGTACAGACAGCCTAGGAAATCTACAAGGAAGTTAGCAACAAGAGGAAGAATGTTATGAAAAATTGAAAAAGACCCTGTATTACATTTCAAGTTTGATATGTTACAAAAGAAATTTTTAAATATAATCATTATTTGTAATCAGTTCAAATGAGGCAAGTACAATCCATTCAATAGTACACATAATACAAAATAATTCATTCCTCAAATAATTCACAGGGTCTTCCTTTATTCAGAGTCAAGCTTTGTTCAAACTCTCAGAATTTTTTTTCTTTCTTTCTAAAAATAATTATAGTACGATCTATACTATGGTAAAGTCTGGACAAAATGTGCATTCTTTTGTAATGAATTTCCAACTCAACGTGGTTATGCTTTTTTCAGATAATAATGTCAAACTTTTGTTAAAAAAAATTATGAAACATCTTGCATTTTACCCTCATTTCTTGAAAAATGGTAACACTTTCTGGAAAACTGTTCTGCGTACGTCTGAAAGCATCACTCATCAGTAATCTTCAGCAGCAAGGATATTTGAATTGGTCTCGATTTGTAGACATGGCACTCAAAAATCCAATGGGAGGTAGAGATTTTCTAGAAATTCAAAAAATGCCCATTATCTCGAAAACGGTGAGGTTTTTACTGAGGTGAAATTCTGATATTCAGAACGGTCATGATCTGGTTTATCACCAGTTTCAATATTGTACAAGGTTTACCGGACACCCTTGTATTTATATCTACAGGGTGTTTCCTAATAAATGCGCAGGACTTCAGGATATGATAGCTCTTTCAAGAATATGAAAAAAAGTTCCTATTAGCTTACCCTCTAAAATGCACCATTTTCGACATATAGAGTGTTGAATTAAAAAAAATCGTTTTTTGCGAATATCTCTGGAACCGTTTATCGCACAGAGAACAAATTTTGTAGGCATTTTCTACTCATGATAAGCTATGTTTTGTGCTGATTTTTAATTTTTTTAAATTCATAATTGGTGAAGATTTTGAAGGGGTAGTGGGTGTTTTTTCCTCCAACTTCTACGCGACTGGAAAAAGTACAGTTTTGAGTCACCTATTTGAACCGCTAATATTTTCTACACAAAAAAGATACTCTTGTTCATAAGCTCTAAAGTTGACCGTTTTCAAGAAAAATCAACTTTCATGTTGAAAAACATGGTCAATTTTTTTAAATAATTTTTTTCGTAATCATACAAAATGTATTTAAACGTTAGAAAAAGTAACAAAACCAAACGTTAACTTCATATTTGCAAAATCTGTTTTCTGTGCGATATACGGTTCCAGAGATATTCGCAAAAAACGATTTTTTTTAATTTAATTCAACACCCTGTATGTCCAAAATGGTGCATTTAAGAGGGTAAGTCAATAGGAAGTTTTTTCCATATTCTTGAAAGAGCTGTCATATCCTGAAGTCCTGCGCATTTATTATGAAACACCCTGTATAGCAACGTGCCTGAGAGTGAAAACAGCCCGTAGGTCTGTTATCAGTATAATGTTGTTTTGATTGGTTGTATTATTTGTGATGAACTTTTAATTAGGAGCGGCTTTAGCCCCCAAACGGACGCTCTGTTATCAGTATAATGTTGTTTTGATTGGTTGTATTATTTGTGATGAACTTTTAATTAGGAGCGGCTTTAGCCCCCAAACGGACGCTCATGATTATTTCCTTCACTTCTCATTAGCGAATATCATTCTGGTTTTATAAACGCAGCGTATGGTGGAAAAAGTGGAGGAATACAAAGGTGAACCGGTAACAATAAAAAAGTGAATACATACTTAATTACCAAGTAGCACTTCGAGCACATCGCGTATATTATGTGGAATCAATTACTACCACAAAGCAACGTACAGATAGTTGTATCCAATACAGAATGAACGGCTTTCATTAAATAGATTAGACATTATTGAAATATCAAACCGTCTTCTGGAACCGATCGAGAAAAATGTACGTTGATAAAGGGAACACGAAAAATGCATTTGTACTTTTTTCTCTCGCATGAATTAACACGACTACCAAAGGAACGCTAAATGAATTATGTGTTTCTGAATGGAGAAACACTGAATGGTAATATATTGCATTTTATACATCTTTGCAAGAACTAGAGGTTTCTGAACAAAATCATATGAAGAGGAAAACCGTCAATCACAACTGAACTGAGAAAGATTATACATCAATTATTTTTATAGAATTAGTAGAAACTTCGAAACAGACATTGAATGAAAACTGTGGACCTATTATGTTTGCGGCTTTAGCTACTTCCTCGTGCTTGGTGGTTTTGACTTGTGTTCAAAACAATAACAGTTATTAGTCCGGTGGCAGGGAGGGTTTTTGTGGCCGATGAAGTAAGACGGGATAACCCAAGTTATTTTTATGTATTTTGACCCGCTGAATCCGAATTTTAAAGGTGATAAACCGTGAAAGCATCCGGAAAATTTTTATGGACGATTTTCCGAGGAAAATCGAAACAGCCATTTTTTCCAAATACAAATGACATAAAAAAAGAGTCCGCACAAGTTTTTCTCCAAAAGGCATCGTTTTCGAGTAAAACGTGCTCGAAATTCGAAAAATTCGATTTTCTCAATTTTCTGTGTTCTCTCATTCAGTCACATAATGATATTTTCAGGATAAATTATTCATACATATATGTCTCGACTATGAAAAACAAAAGAGACATTTTTGAAAAAATCATTCGTGTGGATTTTCCGGCACTGAATTTTCCGATACTTTTACCTTGCATGGAACTGGCATTTCTTTATTCGCGAAGCTCACGTCGTAGATGAATTTCTTATAGTGTCAATCAAAACGGGTTAAGCATATATTTTTTATCATAATCACAAAGCATTTCAGTAGCGGAAAAAAGGAAAATTTTGCTTTAAACAAACAATTTTCCGAGGAATATCGAAAAATCCATTTTTTTCATAAAACAATTGACGCTATAATATATTCCATACGAAAAAGGTTTTCACAAATTTTTCTTTAAAATGCACCTTTTTCAAATAAAACATGCTCGAAATAATATTTTCAGGATCACAGACATTCTTGAAAAATTCATTCGTGTGGATTTTTCAGCAGTGAATTTTCCGATACTTTTGAAAAAACCGAAAAAAATCGAAAATTTAAAAAGTGCGCGCTTCTAACGCGAAATCTTTTGTTTAGGCGTATTTTCATTTGTTTAAAACATCTCACGCTGAGCTGTCAAGTTCTTTCCTCAGGTTCATTTCGCTAAAAGTATATTTTTGTTTTGAACCCATTGGATTTCCGGTTTATTGAAGAAGACTCTATGCTTAAACCGCAAAGGGTTGAAATTTTGATCTGGGAAATCCACACTATTGATTTTTCAGGATTGTCTCTTCTGTTATCCATATTCGAGACAAATATGAATAATTTGGCACAAAAATATCATTATGTGACTGAATGAGAGCACTAAAAATTGAGAAAATCGTATTTTTTGATTTTCGAGCATGTTTTACTCGACCATGGTGTATTTAAAAAAAAAATTGTGGTGACTTTTTTCGTATAGGATTTTATAGAATATATTATAGCGTCGATTGTTTTTGGAAAAAATGGATGGATTTTTCGATATTCGTCGGAAAACTGTTTTAGTTTTAACATTAATACTAGGTACATTTTCACGACCCTCGCTCAATGTTCTATATGGCTTTTGGGTTTTTGGTCGTGTATCCATTTTTCTTGGCATTTTTGGCCGTGTATCAGTTTTTCTTGGCTTTTCTTGGAAACCCCAAGAAACACAACCAAAAACCCAAAAGCCATATAGAACACGGTAAGGTTTTTGCCATTGAAAATTCCAATTAAACTCAAACATTTATTAAACAAAAACACATCACTTGGGTAGACAATAAGCACAAGATGCTGACGGCTAGGGAGTGCAGAGGCTGCTGGTGGATTCTCATGAGAACAGTGAGGTTCTTCTGATGTCAAGTTAGTTGTGGAATCTGAAAAAAAAAATGAAACATGATTATTGGTTCTTCAATTCACATGTCTCTAATCTTTCAATAAGGGACTTTGTATTAAATACAACGATTTTCAAATCTTAGTCGAAGCATAGTGCCAACAAATGAATATTCTCAACCTTGGTTCTGTTCCAAGGTTCCAAGTTTTTAAAAGTGAAACATATTCCAATCAATTTATACTGGGTCCTTGCCGACCCAAGAAAATTACAAATCTCAAAATATAAAATTAGGTTGAGTGTATTTTTTCCTTGAAAAAAAATATTTTCTTGGAACACAGCTCCACTCCAAAAATCGGTAGAATCTGTTGAAGAAACCCTATTAGACTTGGAAAAGCATTGATTTTCAATATAATAATCATTGAGCAGCTGTTTCAGGGTTTATAGAATAGGACCATAATAAAAAAATTAAGTTTTATTGGGCATAATTGAAAAATCGATTTTTTTGGACTGACGTAGTGCTTTAAGTAATATTTTTTTCTTGAATATAATGAACGTAAAATTCCATTTTTTCTATTATGAATTTTTTTTTTAAGTGAATTTGAATTAAAACTCAAAATATCCAATCCTGGAAAATTTTCCTTCTATTTTTTCAACATATTTTCATTGTTGAGAGTATCTATATCCATGAATTCGTCAATTTATAGTCTTGGGACTTTTTTAGCAAAGGAAATATTTAGCCTGTAAAGTTAAATACATGTTTGCTAGAATTTCGGTAGCAAGCTTTTCCAAATCATCATCATAATTTTCAACATCAGTTAGTGCAGAATTAGAAAAGCATTCACTTGAAATATCATTAGAAGCAAGATTTTTTGTTTGGGCACGTTGGGTCTGATTTCCACTAAGGTTTTGAGAATGGTGATCATTTGTATTTGGTTTCTCCTCAAAATGTTTTCTACTCATGTGAACACGGATGTGTTGTCTGGTCTTGAACGAAGTTGTGCTCTTGCATTCCTTTTTAAATGGACATGCTATCATCGATGAGCCCTTGCTGGCAGATATCACACATTAAATTAGTGATTCGCCCTGTTTTTGTAATAACCTTTGTATGGTTCCTAAAAATGTGCTGATTGAATGTTATATGACTGATGAATGACACTTTTCAACTGGCATACAGACAACGAAATTCTGCTCCTCTAAATTGCCTATGCAAATACTGATGTCGATTATATTTTTCGATGGTTATACACTTAAAACTACAGGTTTTACAGGTAAACATACTGTTTATGATCAATATGAACTTACCTTTCAAGTTATTCCACTCTTCCAACCACTATAAACAAAATATCTACGCACCCACTATAAACAGACCACAGCCATTGAAATACCGGCAAGTGCGAATTGAGGTTATAATCGGTAGCGTTCTGCATTCTTCCCGGTTCCCCGTCATGCACAGGCATAGACGTCGCGAGTTTATTTATGAATAGATTACTGAATTTTACCAAATTGCTGTACATTCACATTATTCTAGAGAGAAAACGCAGTGGACTGAAACTCGAATGGTGAATTAAAAGTATTACTTAAGATTATTCAGTTACGAACTGACATTTACAAGGTGAAATTAGAAAAACATAATAAATAGCAGAAAAGTACAATATTACATAACAAAAATAAGTTTTTGCAGTGAAATTACAAAATCTATTTTGTGATAATTCAGTAAATATTAATAAACATTACACATTATGAAAACAACGAGACGCTTTGTTAAGGCTTATAGAGAGTTTTAAATCGGTAACTGAAACGTAAAAAATATAAATCGGGCACGGTCGCTCGAAAATATGTTCCTCGCCTGAATTTGCACGATTTTCCAGCAGACGCAAAGAAGACTTCTTCTAAACGAATAGTGAGAGAAATGAAACCAACGAAGCGACAAATTCGTTCGCCGAGAGTTTGGAGTTTTTGTGTTCTATAACCATCCTAAAAGGACATCACTGAACTCTGAGGCTCAAAAGCTTTGTAAACTGTATTTAATAACGTTTCAGAGTGGACTTTCATCTCGTTAAAAATTGTGTAATCCAATTCACAATGGCTATAGCAGACTGAAATTCCAGTAATTAAAATTTTGTGCAGACAACGATAAAAAGTGAGAGGCTGAGTTTGCAATGGATATGCAAAGGGGCGATTAATGGAGAGTTTCCATTTCGAATGATAATAGTCAACTAATATGGCGGTGCGTCTTTTCTGAAAAGGTGGTTGTGAATGAAACGGTGTTTTCAGAGCTTGCTCGATATATTATACTAGCAGCATGTTGATGTTGCCGAGTAAAAAATATGATCTTAGACAAGTTCAGTTTTTTCCCGTACGTTCTAGAACCTTCCGAAGACTCTGTTATAGTTTATTTCACGATTTTCTCGAATTTTCTAGAAGTTTACAGAAACCCAAAGGATATCCTAGATTTTTTCCATATACCAAAAATTAATACCTAGAAAGTTTCATTGTGTTCGCCGAACTTTCGACAACTTTACTCGAGCGTCTTTTCAGTACACTCTAGAAGATTACGGAGACTCTGTTCTAGCTTATTCGATTTAGAACTTTCTTTGGTATATTCTAGAAATTTATTTTTTATATTCTATAAGAGATTTCCAGCACGCTCTTTTCCTGATGGTTCAGCTCTCTAAAACTGCACTTAAGGTCTTTTGAGTATGATATAAAATATTACGAATATCCTGTTCTAGTCAGTAGATGGCGAAAGATTATTCAATTCTCGATACGAAATATACTTTGTAATTTCTCAAAAAAAAAAAAGTTCGTTTTCTCAAAAAATCTAATTGAATTTCGATATCAAATTTCAGGCTCACGTTAACCCGCCACTGCCATTTCCGGCAGGGCCAAAAATTATTTTTTTTAAAGAAGGAGTGTATTTTAATCCTGAAGACTTCTACTTCCTCATGCAAATATAACATGTGAGTATCTGAGTATCCAAAATGTGTTTTGTCCCACTTCACATAACCCTTCTACGATATTTACGGAGAATCCGAAAGTCATGGATATTTTCGTTGATATGAAATAATTATACTAGAGCAGCCTGTTTGGACCATATGCAACAATTTTAGGCTATATGATGAGACAAGTCTGCCAAAGAAAAAACTGGGTTTTACTTCTGCCTCAGTTTTCAACTCACCCATAATCCCGGCAATTTCTTCAGTAAATGTTGAAAATAATCGCTCATACATATACTACATAAAAAATGAAGTTTGAGGTTTGCACTTCACAATAGTGTTATTAAACATATATGGAGGATATGAATAAGTGATTATTTTCAACATTTACTGAAGAGAATGCCGGTTTTATCGGTAAGTTGAAAATGAGGCAGGAGTAAAACAAAGTTTCTTTTTTGACATGTTTAAGTGGGACCTGTCACACTACTCTAAAATTGTTGCATATAGTCCAAAGAGAGTATGGGTTGCTGCTTTAGTATAATAATTCCATATTTATAAGAAGGTAGCAGTCCATGCTCAAAGTGGAAGATAATTTTTTTTGGGAAAAGAACACCAAGTTGTCTCCACAAAGTATAATAAAAGAGATCAGGATATAAATCCTACCTAAACAAGACATGTTTTGAACAGATATATCTTCAGTTCACAGTTCAAAAGAAGGGGGAAGCTGAGATTATCTAAAGGTTAACAACGTGTTCTAAAAATTGAAAGTATTACTTACAATGTGAGGGGACAAAATAGTGAAAAATGTTAACTAGGTACAATCATGTTTTCATATGAATGTTAATAACACAACATGATGTTGATGGTACAACCTTTAAATAATTTCAGCTTCCCTCTTTTTTTGTACTGTAAACTGAAGATGAACATATATATGTTCGAAACATGTCTTGTTGAGGTAGGATTTATATCCTGATGTCTTTTATTAAACTTTGTGGAGAAGACTTTGTGTTCTTTTTCAAAAAAAAAAAAAAATCGATATTTTCTAAATTATTCATGATTTTCGGATTATCCGCAAACATCTCCGTGAAGTGCTACAAAACACATTTTAGGTACTCAAATACTCGCATATGATATTTGCATGAGAAGGTAGGTGCCTTCAGAAAAGATATGAAGTTCTCCTTCTCCTTCTCCGATCATTTTTAGCAGAGTTATGACTAATCAAATAATCGGCTCCGCCATAACTTTCAACGGCGGGTAAGGGTGAACCTGAAATTTGATGTCGGCGTTCAATCATGTTTTCTGAGAAAACTAGCGAATTCCATAAGAAACTACTAGGAATAATTTATGTGGAAAATTGAATTGTTTTTCACCCTGTTGAGTTATTTTTCCGATAAATCGAATACTTTCCTAGATTACTGCAAAAATCTATTTATTTTTAAACAAAAAAAAATATGTTCCCGCTCTGGAATTTCGGCAAACAATTTTTTTTCGTGTTCATCATGGTTCCAACTATTAGCATACCAAGTTTGGTGGTGCTACAATCGATCCTCATCTCAAAACCCAATCGTACTGGATAAAATATATTTACAGATATTCGCGCAAAATCAAACTACTATTTTTTATTGGGTTGCTTTTGAAATTTTGCGAGCGACACTTGTTTTTTGAATACTTTTCTCTATATTACTTTTATTACGAATCGAATAACCCTCACTCATAATTTTTGTTCTTTCCAGAAAAATTGTCGTCGAAACTTGTTTGAAAAAAATGTTTTACCTTCATTTTTGACTATATAGACCGGGAGATGACAGATTTTAAGTGACGATTTTCTCATTTATGTTTTTGAGAGGACTGAAAGATATAAAAGTGCTGATGAAAATGATGGAAAATTTGAACGGTCCCCGCGTGGCTTTCATATAGAAAATTCAAATTTTGGATTGACGTGGCCTTAGTTATGACACTAAGGTAAAAAATGATTAAAATTTCCAGAAAATTTATTGTGTTTGCAACATGTTTCGATACACAGTATCTTTTTCAAGCGAATGTAGTACATTAAACTATTCTTCATTGAAATTACTTAAATATCTTTTTTTACCCATTAACATAATTAGGGACTACCTATAATTATCGCTAATACCTAGACTGATACACTTATAAAATTGACATAATAATGAACCTACCTGGAAATCTCAAAACAAAGTTACTACTTAATTGAATAAATTTAACAAAGGGGAACCGTTCAGGTCTAGTTGATCATTCAATAAACAAGATGAATTCTTGTCATAAAAGGTTGCAAGTGGCCAAAGGGTTGAAACGATGGGGTGAACCTGTGACAAAAAATAGAAATTTTCGTTGATTTTCTCGATGCTGCCAATTGAAAATATGAAAGTTTTCATCATGAAATGTTCATGAAAAAATTGGCATAAGGTAAGTGAATCCCAAAGTGAGGTTGGGATTTAAAAAAAAAATTGAATTCTCCTCATGAAAGCCACGCGGGGACCAATCAAAATTTCCATCATTTTCATCAGCACTTTTATATCTTTCAGTCCTCTCAAGAGGCATAAACGAGAAAATCGTCACCTAAAATCTGTCATCATCTCCCAGTCTAATAGCTCAAATTCCATATGATAAAATTATGTACTCAATCCTAACTTATATCACTCATTAGCTTCCTACCCTCGTATACACCTAATGGATAATGGATACATTCATTCCTGGGGCTCGACAGATTTTTTTGATTTTTTGATATATCATTGTAGGGCCCTAAAGGGTGAGCTACAAAAATGGGTTGAATGTCTAACGCCAATTATGGAAAATACTGCCTGCGAGTGGATTTGTCTCAATTTTTGGGGATATTATGCTGTGAAAAATATTGATCGACTTTGAAAATATCAATCATGCTGTACATAGGTACTTACAGGATGAGGCAGAAAATGCGGTTTTTATGAAACTCTTTCATTGACTTCTCGTCCAAGTGTGGGCTTTTCGTTAACTTTCTTGAAGCATATTCTTTGAATCAAGCCAATTAACTTTTTTGAATACATTTGACAATGCGTCTACACAGTGAGCGAAAAATAGTGTTGAATTATAGGAGACAATACGAGTAGATTCATTATTGATATTTCACAAAGAATGAAGATGAAGTTTTGTCTACTCTTTTTTGTGACGATATATGGTAAGCCCAAAAAGACAAATTCTCGAAACGAAATTATGGGCGAATATTTATTTTATTTCTGTTGATATGAAAGCTATATGAGTACATTGAACTTTCCAAATCACATGATTAGACACAAAATATTGATTTATGGAAAATACTCTTTACTACTAGATTTTGACATTGTAAAGAGGATGAGAATAAATGTTTGTGTAACCGTATAGGTGATTCCGAAAACACGTATTAATTGAAACCTTCTGAAGATATCCGATCTTGAAATGAATACATTATTGATATTTCTATAAAATATTCAAAACGAGTAGTTTTTCAATCAACCCTCAAAGAGTTGTAGCAGCTGCAATGTTATGCGTTTATACATATGATCAGTATAGCATAGCCAAGTTACTAATAAAATTGTCGAAACAAAAAAAAACTCGCAAATGACAGGCAGCAAATCTCAATTTTCATTTCATATTTGATTATACTACAGTACTGGCAAATAAATTCTGAAAACAACTATTCACAATATCATCTAACATAACTTAACACAATTTTTGTTCACTCTGTAGACACACTTAAATGGACTCAGAGCATTTCAACGAAAAGTCTACACTTGGGCAAAAAGTCAGTAAACGGGTTTCAGGTAAAACGCGTTTTCTGTCTCATCCTGTAAGTATGTACACCATAATTGATATATTCAAAGGCAATCGATATTTTCCACAGGATCTTATACCCAAAAAACAAGAAAAATTCACTCATAGACAGGATTTTTCCGTAATTAGCATAAGACATTCATCCCATATTTCCGGCTCACCCTGTAGGGCCAGAAAAAAAGTGTAATGAAGAAAGTTGTTTCCTTTGAACTCTACAACGATATATCCAAAAATAAAAAAAATCTGTCGAGCCCCAGGAATACATGTATCCACTGCCATGTCCTTTCAGAAAAAATCATTCACGTACTACTATCGTTATGCTTTGGAATCGCACCTTTCGATTTCCAGGACGTAATGCACCCAATTTACGAATCAGATAAACAAAGGCAACTTCATTATATGGTCGTAAATAATTGAGAGCAATATTGTTAATGGGCATGGCAATATTCTCTTTGTGTATCAGCTTACCGCTTAATTGCAATAAAAACAATAACGAAACGTTAATAGAAGGGTAAGCATCTACAATCTAGATGGAATCAGCCAGTGCAGTAGGGACAGAAGTAACAGGTGTCGTTTTCTAGATTTATAGTTCGGTCCAGACCATATATACAAGGTGGCCCACGAGGTTTTGGACAGGGAATATCTCGGAACTCGAGAGTAGTAGAGATTTTAAAGTTTGGGCTGATATTGAAGCTTTGGGAGAAAGGTATGAAGGGAAGTATGTGCTTTGGACATAAGGTAGCTCCGAACAAATCATTGATGTGAAGAAGAAACAGTGTTGGCGCTAGAATGGATCCCTGCGGAACATTGGTATTGGTACAGTGTCGGACGATAATCCATCGACCACCACGTTCAGAGATCGGTCTGAGAGAAAGTTGGATAGCAAGGAACACAACTGGAGAGGCAAGACATAAGCAAAATACGCTTATGGTCCTGTTGGATATCAAGAAAGCTTTTGATACTGACTGGACAGAGGGCATGATAGTGAAATTGTTACGGGCAGGCGTGCCTGCCCACATGGTACGACTGGTAGATTCCTACCTGATCAATAGGGTTTTCCTGGTGAGAGTGAACATTATTATTGATTGGCTCTTCAACTACTAGCATCAAAAATGATGCTTCAAATGGACGAGATGTTCCAATTCTACACACCGCATATTACTTACAAAAAAAAATAACCAAAAGTTTGGTTTTGGTGTTGAAGCGGTGGGGCTTCTTGTCTTCATAACTCCCAGTACCAAAGAATCACCCAAACGCCTTTTTCTGGCAGAATCTGGAACGATATTGTGTCCAGTCCAGTGCCTCTAATCTGACATTCCAAACCACACCCGATGTAATTTCAAGTGTAGTAGCTTGATTATCTTTTGCGCAACAGGACTCGCGTATATCGTCTGGAGATATATAGCCGAACAATCCATCTAATTCCTCTTTTGAAACAAGCATCCTAGAGCCTTTTCCAGAAAGGGCTATAGATTTCGTGATCTCTCCATTGATGTCCATTGATCTTACACTCGATCCAACGTCGGGTGTGCTTTCAAGCCTAGCAGCTTGATAATCATTTGTGCCAATGGACTGGCGCACATCGTCTGGTGAGATAGGGCCGAACAATCTATCTGAATCATCGGTATAATCAGTCTCTTCTGAAACAAGTACCTTCCAATCTTGGTTTTGCTGTGGCAATTGAGATTCCCTGTGCTGATTCTTGACACGGTCAGCAGTACAACACTGCACAATATCATCCTGTCTGTGCAATTTCTGGGTTTTGTTCGTAAAATGGCCATTGTTATCCAACGGTGTCTTTTTTAGGGTCAACTGATTCTCACCCAAATGAACCTCCTTTGAAGCAGGATGTCGTACTACGGTTATTTTCCTGTTCGAGTTGAAGACTTCCCCTTGTCCAACCTGGTGGACACGACCATCTACGCTGATGATACAACGCTATACACACACTCGCAGCACAGCGTGATGGCCGCGTCGAGGTTGAGAACCCACCTGGACAGGGCGGTCGTACCGTATATGAACAGAAACAAAATCGAGCTGAGTCCGGACAAAACGGAGCTCATGATCTTCTCGAGAAGGATGAAGAACACCAACATCAGCCTTCCCGGGGATTTCAGGGTTCTGGGCAACCGGATAGAGGAGTCCGACACCGTGCGGTAGGGGGTACAACAGGACAGGCGGCGGCGCTCAGGCGAGTGTACCCGCTCATCGCTAGGACCTCCAAGCTGAGTAGAGAGAACAAAGTGCTCCTGTATAAACAGGTTATCAGGCCTGCAATGACATACGCCTGCCCGGTGTTCTGCAGCGTCTCCAACACCCAAATGGGAAGGTTGGAGGTGATGCAGAACAAGGTACTACGTATCATCACCGATAGTGACAGGTACATTCGGTCGGACGACTTGCGAGAGCTGGCCAACATCGATAAGATCGCAGACTTCATAAGATCGCAAGCCGATAAATTTTATCGGCATCACATCCGAGGAAGCCCTCTGACCAGGGATATCACAGCCAGCTGGGAACACCACGGAGTGCCGTGGAGGTATGGAGGGCATTTATACCAAGCGCTGGATGTTTTTCGCGAACCCCTAGAAAAAGAGTAGACGTATGAACACTCGTGTCGATGAATGTACACAACCCGGTTTTTTGAGTGTTTTTCCGGGAACTACTCAAGTCCTTAATGGACGATGTATCCGATCGCCTGATGGCTCTCTATGAACAAACTCGAGCCCCCCGCATAACTTGTGGGAGGCGGGGCATCAAGTAAGTGGGACAGAGACCGGTATTCGTAAAAGTGGCCCACAATCATCGTGGGGCCTGTCCTAGGGCAGGCGAACCGCGGTTTATCCTGCCCGCTGGATTCCAGAAGGGCGGGAATGAACCTCGCTCCGGGGGAACAGTCATGAAACTCCCTACCTTTACCCCTACCCTTCGGTGAGGGGATAGTTTTAAACTGTTTTATTTATTTTTATGTTATACTGTGTGCTTGCAATTTTTATTCTTTATAATATACCTTTTTTGCTTTTGCTTTGCAAGACATAAGATGTAAGTTTGGCAAGAAGTCCCTGGTCCAAACGCGGTCAAATGCCTTGGAGATATCTAACGCAACGACCAGAGTTTCATCATATTTTTGTGAAACATAAGCAAGGACGCCAACGATTTTTTGTTGTACCCATGACTCCATTTGTGTTTCGTTAGATTGTTTTGCTATTTGACGGTGTCACTGGTACCCTTCTCGCAGTTTTTTTTCTTTCAGTTTCACTTTTTGAACATACATGTAATCGACTGTCTGGTGGAATTGTTACATCATTAGGGATAAAAAGTAACCTAAATTATGAACCAGGACATAGGCTATCACAATGCTCTTGACCAATCGTCCCTTGACAGCATTGGCATTTGATGCGACTTCCCCATCTTATATAATGATGGTGGTGTATGTTTCATCAAAAGAGTAAGTTGGAGTCATTTGGTCTGGAGGCCCCTATCCTAGCATCCGCTACAATATGCAAATCCAGAGTTAGAAGGTTCAAAATTCATGTGAATATGTTTTGATTCACTGTTTCTTAATTCTTTCCTAATCCTTTCAGAATCATTGTTATGCATCAATTTCAAATTAAGGGACACAAACAATTCTAACGAAAATGGGACTCTATGCACTTGAAATTCGTTCAACCCATTTTCAAATATCTCTACGTCACTGCTACAGACTTCGAATAAACATCCCCACACTCTAAAGGACTTAACGGGTTAACCGCGTTATCCCCGATTCTCAGCAACAACATGGAATTATTCCCATCCATGTACGTCAAGTTCTCTTTCGCTCCTGTATATTTTATGAACATCAAGCAAGTTATAACGAGGTTCTGTTTGAAGCCGTTTGACTCGAAACAAACGCGAATATAGAGGACAGGAAATGGCTCACTAACAGCTTGCTTCTAGGAGATGATCCTTGCTCGAGAAGCTAACCAAATTACATGGTGGTGCATTAAATGTCATGAAATTCTCATAACACTCTGGGGGTTGAGTGGATGATTCGATGAGCGCAAATGGCACGATCACTTTGGCATGCGCACTGAACTCAAGACTGAGAATGTTGTGTCGGTTGGAACGAAAAAATACAGAATAACTGACTATACGTTTATCTCACAACTTTGGATGCGCTCAATATCGGTTTGACTTAACTGGATCCGATCCATGTAATCGATATATACAGTTTTCGGATTGGATTGAACCACTCAAGTCAATTCCATGAAATATAGGATTGGACCCAACCAATCGCCTTTAAGAGAAGTAAAATTACGAGATAAAAGAATTTAAAATTGACAGATGTCAGGTAAAAGTAGCAAAATTCAGATTGGTTGTTCATCGTCTCCATTGTCTGTAATCGGATTAGTTTCTCTTTCTCAAAATAGAGAACAAAATAATAACAAAGAAAAAGAACGTATTGTCAAAAAAGAGAGCAGTTTTTTCATTCAACTGATTAAGGATAAACGTTTTTTGGGATACATGGTTGATGAAGGGATTGGGGTTTCGCATATTTTCAACGATTCGTAAAAATTTAACGTCACCAAATTCGACATATTGCTGTGACGTTGGGTTTTTTCAATCGGATTGAAGCAGAGGATACCTCGATCCAGTTATATATTGCGACATAAACTGAAGGGCGGTTTAACTTGACTCAATGCTATCGATTTTCAAGCGGATAGAGACCGTCGAGATAAACGTTGTCACTGACAACAATTGAGAAAATGGCCAAAAAAGTAATTTTTTTTATCCATTTTCATTATTCATTCAAGGTGATTTTCATCATGTGTGTAGGGTATATTTATTGTCATTTTGGGCTCACAGTATCCATGCGTTTCTTGTTTTTTCATGAAATTATAGCCATGGGCACAAACAAATCGGCCCTCTAGTATTCGAGATACAGGGTGTCAAAGATGAAAAGTGAAGCTTTTTGCTAAGAATTTTTAACAATTCTATGAAATTTACAAAACGCCCATTTATTCTGCGAATACCATGCCTCAATGATGGTACAATGTCACCTTGATCTCGTATCCATTATAATTTTTCGTTTTGTGCTCTACAACAGGGTGAACAAAGAAAGATCTAATTTGATTAATTTTATATCAACCAGTGTGACTTCTCTAATGAGAAATAAATATACAATATAGCCAGGATTAAGTCCCTGAATCTCGACCAAAGTTAACTGACATTTTTTTTAACAGGGTTTTTCGAAAATACGGGTACGTCAACCCCTAGATTTTTGGTTCGGATAAGGGAGAGCATTTCATTAATATATCAAGCATTCTTCACTGTTGATAACGTCACACAGTCATTTCATGTATACAGGTGAGTATAAATATATAGTCCAATTTTCTTAGAAAAAAGCTGTTTTTTCAATAAATACTCTTTATTTCGAAAATGAATCGGGTAATTTTCATGAATTTTTTATATAATGTACGGTTTGAGGAGTCCGAAATATTGTCATCAATTTCATCATAGGTCTCCGGATTCATTTGTTGGCAATATTCTTTTGAATGTACGGATTTTATTGATACCTCATATACTCCATCGAAGACTGAAATGAGTTATTTTCGAGCAATTCTTGTTTGAAAATATTCGGACTAGACGGTACGGTACTTATTCCATACATGTTGAATGAAATCTCTTTCATTTGAAAGCTCTATTTCCAAAGAAACTGAAAAAAATTTAATAAAAGCTTGTCTTCAAAAGTGTTTTATTTACATTTACTTATATTTTTGTGTAAAATATATTCGAATACATTTCAGAATTAGTTCATTGAATGAATGGCCACAAAACGTAGATATATTTACTACCTATCGCGGAACTTCTTGTAGAATTTTGGGAAGTATAATACGTTCACCATTCATTTGTTGATTTGTATGACAACTAATGCATTCCTAGGTTTTCGTCGGCTTGATTAGGAAATATCTTCCATTTTGCAGAAACCCCACATTTCACAGAAATCATCTAAATTGAATTAGCTCTTAAACAATGGAATTAGTCGCAATCTTGAGAGGATTATTGCTTCTGTTTTATTTAAATTTTTTCCAGTTTCATTTAAACAGGGCTTTCAATAATGAAAGAGATTTCATTCACCATGTATACAAGGTATTGCATGTTTGGCATAAGTACCGCACTAGGCTAGCGCGAATATTTTTCAACAAGAATTGCCCGAAAATAGCCATTTCGGTCTACGATGGAGTATGTGGGTTATCAATAAAATCCGTACATTCAAAAGTATGTAGCCGACAAATGAGTCCGGAGACCTATGCTGATAATGATAAAAATATCTTGGACTCCTCAAATTGTACATTATATCAAAATTTCATGAAAATTAACCGATTCTTTTTCGAAATACCGGGTATTTATTGACAGCATTTTTATAAGAAACTTGTAATGCATTTTTTTCTCACCCTGTATACTGTGTGACCTGTTCAACATGAAATTACTGTGTGACCTTATCAACAGAGAAGAATGTTTGATATATATATATATGACATGGCTCCCTTATCCGAACTAAAAATCTAGGGGTTGACGTACCCCTATTTTCGAACCAACCTGTTAAAAAAAAATGTCAGTTAACTTTGGTCGAGATTGAGGGAGTTCATTCTGGCTATATTGAAAATTTATATTTCTCATTAGAGAACTCACACTGCTTGATATAAAATTAATCGAATTGGATTTTTTTTAACCTGTTGTAGAGCACAAAACGAAAAAGTATAATGAAAAATGTGATTTTCGTCGACCAAAATGTATTGAGGATTGAATGCGAGAGAAGCGAACCTTGCTACAATGAAATGAACGATTTCTGTGAGTGATATTTTTTAATAACATTCTCCTTATCTAATTTATTTAATGATTTTTTCAATGAAAACTAGAAAGAATTTAAAAAGTCAGCTATCTGAATGAAAATGCGAATTTTCACTTTCGGATTTTTTCTTTCCTTTTCAGTTAGTCTTTTCACAATATCTATCAGATATAGTTCAATGTTCAGCGTGGCTTGTGCCGGGGAAGTAGTTGTTTTCTGTTAGATATTACAAATAAATCACATTTTTCATTTTTCAATTTTCATGGGGAATGTTCCCCTTTTCAACATTAATACCTCCCAAGAGGTTATCTTGAACGATGGAAAATAGCGACTAAAGTTTGTCTTTCAGTCGCAGATGATTCCACAACAGATTTTATGAATGTCCTATTCATATTTTCGAACTAAAATCGCTTCGTTCCTTTTACGAATAAACTGCATGGTCCTTCTTGACAGTTACTTTTCACAAGCCGTGTGACATATTGTAAGTAATTTCAATAATAAATAATTATGTTAATTAATTTAATGAAAATAATTATATACGTTGTGGAATAAATGTTATTGGTTAATTGACATATTTGGGAAATAAGCTGATCAAATATAACTCGACCGTCGTTTATCAAATCGAATAAATTTTGGAATTTCCACTCAAACATTTTTGTTTTAGAAAATTAATCTCGTTAAAATCCAAGAATTATGTTCAAAGAATAAAACCCTCGAGTGTAATAACTCTCGGGTTTTATTCAGAACATAAATCTCCGAATTCAACTCGATAAATTTTCAAAAAAAAAACGTTTTCGTTGAAATTGAAAAATTTATTCGCTGATAAACGAGGTCTTGTTATATCACCGCTGAAAATATTCACGTTTCTGCCAATAAAAATTTAAGTAAATTCCTAGTGATAATGATAATTATTTCATTAAAGAAATTGTATGAAAATTATTTCTATTCTAGAGGTATTCCAGTCTGGAGGTGATATGAAGTAACCTAATACAACAATAATAATAAAAATGCCCAACAGATTTTGGATTCCCAGAACTTTGAGTTCACTGAGAAATCAAGCCCATGTATACACACCAACTACTTTCTCCACCACAAACTTATGAAGTCATTTTCGAATGGACGTACATTTAAAATAAGATTTAACATCTCACTAGCCTAAGTGTAAGGTGTTATTGACGAGAAAACAGAGAGATCAAGCGAGCTTGGCTCGCGGACAACAGCCGGCTAAGATTTGTCGGGTGTTTTGTTTTTGGGTCGCATTCCGCACTGATTGATGGACACGTAGTTCAACACTATTCAAGCTGACAACCTCTGTGGCTTTGGCAGTACGTCAACGAGGTTGTGGGCCGGAGGGTCCTTTGTACTTTTTTCTGCGCTCTTCTTATAATCCAATACGATTGGGTTTTGAGACGAGAATCGATTGAAGCACCACCAAATTTGGTATGCCAGTAGTTAACCATATTAAACACGAAAAAAATTGTTTACTCCAATTCCAGGGCTGGAACATATTTTTTTTTTCGATTAAAAATATATAAATAGATTTTAGACAAGTATAGACAAAGTATATGATTTATCGGAACAACAACTCAACAGGGTGTAAGACAATTCAATTTTCCACAAAAATTATTCTTTGTAATTTTTTATGAAATGTGATCGTTTTCTCAGAAAACGTGATTGAACGCCGACACCAAATTTCACGTTCTCACTTATCCGCCGCTGAAAGTTCTGGCGGAGCCAGAACCGTAACTAGGTAGGTGGCGCCCGGGGCGAACATGCAGGTTTGCACCCCCTAACAATAATAAATCCTCAAATAGCTAATTAATATCATTCAGATCAGATGTCATTTTGGGGCCTCTGCGGGCTAGCGCCCGCGGCCAAATCCTTCCTTGCCCCGCCCTAGTTACGGCCCTGGGCGGAGCCGAATATTTGATTGGTCATAACTCTACCAAAATTGATCGGAAAAGAAAAGAAGAAAAGGAAAAGTTCATATCGTTTCTGAAGACTCCTACCTTCTCATGCAAATATAATATGCGAGTATTTGAGTACCTATATAAAATGTTTTTTGTCGCACTTCACGGAGATGTGTGCGGATGATCCGAAAATCATGACTAATTTAGTAATTATGGAATTATTATACTGAAGCAGCAACCCATACCCTATTTGGACTGTATGCAACAATTTTAAAGTATTGTGACAGGTCCCACTCATACATGCCAAAAAAAACTTTGTTTTACTCCTTCTTCATTTTCAACTCACCCATAAAATCGGCATTCTCTTCACTAAATGTTGAAAATAATCGCTTAGTCATGTTCTGCATATACCGGGTGTCCAAGGAAGGTGGCTCGCACCTATAACTTTTTTATTTTTGAAGATATTGGAATGAAATTTGGAGGATCTATATAATATATAAAACTGCATGTTTTGCCAAGTGTTTCATGCAATTTCCGGTCTCACCGGAAGTGATATAAACTTTCGATTTTTGAATGAGTCACCCGGTATATTTTCACTTTTTTTTGTCTCCGTATGACATGCTGAATACAACCATGTATGATTTGTTACTTTTTGTAACCGAAAATTTTATAAATTTTGAAATTTATTTTTGAATCTAGAGAGCTATGAATTCGTTCAAATTATCAATTTTATTCCTAGAGTAATGGAAAAAATTCAACTTTACGGTTTTCGGTAAAAATACATCTGCTGAATTATCATTCCTATTTTTTTTTAAATGGCAACATAGTGGCTCGTCGGGTAAAAAAAAGAGCATTTCATTACGATTAATTTGATACAGCATACTATTAGGTCTCGACGAAACTTTCGTCAACAAACTTAAAAATATTAAGGTAGATCTTTTTTTTTTGAGATTAAAATAATATTAAAATTCATCGAGTAACCTGTGACCAACACAAATGATATAACAAAACCATCAATCCAAACCTAATATCTCCTTTCATAAATGATATCAACATGTTTTTCAATCAACAGCGTACACAATAGTTTCATTATTTAGATTTGGAGAAGTGAGATAAGATAACATATCGACAAGAAATGTTTTTTTCTTCATTACACTTTAATTACCTTGCTCTATCAGTTATGTAGATCACAGGTTACCAAATGTATTTGAATCTCATTTAAATCTGAAATGGTTTTATTTTAAGAAATATCTTACAATATTCCACAAACATGTTAGAACTTGCTGAAGCTGAGTTACTTGTCAAAAAATGCAGTTTTGAGTCGTATACAAATCCTCAAATTTTTTTTTTCTGACCCGATCTGCCACTATGTTTATTCGAAAATGAAATAGTAGGAATAAATTCAAATTTTACACAATAGGTAGATGCATTTTAACCGAAAACCGTAAAGTTGTATTTTCCCCGATACTTACTTTAGGACTAAAATTAATTATTTGAACGTATCCATAGCCCTCAAGATTGAAAATTATATATCAAGATTAAAAAATTTGGTCACAAAAAGTAACAAGTGATATATGGTTGTATTCCGGATGTCATGTCTCATTTAAAAATCGAAAGTTTATATAAGTTCCGGTGAGACTGGAAGTTGCACGAATCTGAGCCACTTGTCAAAAAATGCAGTTTTATGTTTCATAATGATCCTCTAAATTTAATTTCAATATCTACAAAACCAAAAAAGTTATAGGGGCAAGCCACTTTCCGTGGACACCCGGTATATATTGAATAATACTTTTGTGAAGTGCAAACCTCAAGCTTGAAATCACATATTTCATTTTTTATGTAGGATGTGTATGACCGATTATTTTCAACATTTACTGAAGAAAATGCCGGGATTAAGGGTGAGTTGAAAACTGAGGCAATAGTAAAACCCATCAGTTTTTTCTTTGGCTTGTCTGAGTGAGACGTGTCGCCCTAGTCTTAAATCGTTGCATATGGTCCAAAGAGGGTACTGATTTCTGCTTCATTATAATTATTTCATATCAACTAAAATATCCATGACTTTCGGATCCTCCGTAAATATCATAGATTATGTGAAGTGGGACAAAACACATTTTAGGTACTCAGATACTCACATGTTATATTTGCATAAGAAAGTAGAAGTCTTCAGGAACGATATACACTTTTTCTTTTCCTTCTAGTATAATTTTTGGCAAAGTTATAACAAATTAAATTTTCGGCCCTGCCTGAACTTAACGGTCTTTAGCCCTTAGTATAAGAAACTTATATCGCCAGATGGCAGTTCATATTCGAACTGCCATTTCCAGCTTGTCAACTTTCGCGCGGTACAGGACCGAATTAAGTATTTCGGTGATTGTTTTTCCTATTCGCTTTCGTGGTAATCTGAAAATTTGTACGAACATTTGAGATTAAATATTGCGGTCCAATCACAGAATGAATCGAAAATTGAAAGTAAAATAAAAAAAAACTGAAAATCTGTAGAATATGAAGCGTTAAAAATAGTAGGTATAATTGATTAACGGGCGGAAACTATTTCGATGATGTTTTGAATGAGAATTTTGGGAAGAAAAGTGTACAACAAAAAGTTATACCGATGGTCTCATCTAGAATACTGGATATAAAAGCTAATTACATGCATGCAGCATAAATATACAGTGCTGGCGTATGAAGTCTTTATCGTATATTATTTTTTGAAGGTTTTGATGCATTGTAATATTTTTTCAGATTTTTCGATTCAAAATTGGTATGCGAGGGTTTTCGGGGGTGGAGATTAGGAATCGTTGGTTGAAATTAATATTTGCGATTATAGTCGGATTCGATTCAGAATTCGTATGTGTGGGTTTTCGGTGTAGGAGATAGCGAATCTTTTTTTTTAAATTATTGTTTTTGAGATGACGGCTCCAAGATGGCGGACAAGTTTTGTGATTATGGTCCAGTTCGATTTTGTACGCTAATTTATTGGTTTTTCACATTTTTCGTAGTTGTAATTAGTGTTTTTACTAATTTCATTTTCACCTCCTGTTCATGTCAATTGAAGATGAACATTGATATGCTCGAAAACATGTTTTTGATTTATGTTTGCTGCAACTTTTTGACAAGTGATTGCCAAAGTGGCATTAACAACTTCCCCTCCCTACTCTGGGTTGAAATAAATATTGAGGAGACAACTTTGAATTTCACTTAACTTCATCATCACACACAGAAAACAAGTTGTATAAAAACTAGTAATTTTTTAAATTATATTTTTTTGAATTTCCACCCCACTAGTGAATTTCATATTTTTCCGAATTTTGGAATATATCCACAAATAGTTGCATCATCGGTAGAGTTCATATCCAAATAAGTTAGAGAAAACAATTTCGAGTAAGTTAAATGGAGTGTATTTTCATTTAATATCATAACCGATAGTTAATAGCACAACAAAAATGTCTAGGCGCAGCGAATATTTTAAGTGATCCGAAATCCGACCCTGTGCCAGAACTTGTATGATCCCTCTCTCCACGTTTCACGTTATCAGCCGTATTGGAGGAGCAACGTGAGGTGCGTAAAGAAATTCAGTTCTATTTTGGATTCAAGAATTGTAATTAATAATTAATTTTCACTAGTCGACGGCTGAAACATTCGTTTATAGCTTGACGGTTATAAAATTGGCTATTTCCCAATTCGAATGGAATAATGCAAGGAAATTCATTTCGCAAAAACTACACTTTTTTGTAAAATTATTCACAAATAAACCGAATTGTGTAAGACGAAAACGAGACCGTCATTCCATCAAGTAATTGATAGACTTCAATAATACAAGGAAACATAAAAATATTCGTTCATTTTGATGGTGGCACTGATCAAAAATGCACAAAAATGGGAAGAAATATCCTTTTCATTCAGTTAATACTTTCAAAATATTTTTTTTGTTATTTTTATCTGTATACACTCATACATTCCTTCATCAATCAGAAGAAAGAAATCGTTTCCGTCCCCCTTTTTTTCAGGGATGCAGACCCTTGTGGCGGGTTATCGCGAGCATGAAATGTGACGTCGGCGTTAAAACACGTTTTTTGAGAAAACGAGCGTATTTCACAAGGTATTATTAAACATCATTCTTGTGGAGAATTGAATTATCTTTCAACTTATCGAATTCGTTTTTTGATAAATCTTATATTTTCTGAAATAACAAAAAAAAAATATATTTTTTTTAAATGAAAAATTTTTTAGGTTCCTCTCCTGAGTTTTTGGTAAACAATTTTTTTCTTAATAAAACATGACGTCGAGATGTCATGTGCCGAGTTTCAGAGTGGTACAATTCATTCTTCACTTTTTGCTCGATTTTGTCTCTTGTTACTGGATTACGAGTGCTCGGATGCATTTGAATGAACTAATCGCTTTCACAACCAACAGATCATGTTTGTTGTTTCTCAGGAATAATCAATTCATACTTCAAGTTTTTGAGAATCACCAGTACAAGAATATATTATCATCTAGAATTTCCTATTTGATTCTATTTCAACTTGACGGCAATAAACAGTTACGAAGCCCGAACACAGAGTGTGCAGAACTTATGGAGACAGACTTGAAACTAGCCACATCTTTGTACCTTCTCCAACATGTCTGCATTTATTTTAACTAATTATCCAGTTCAGTAGTTCATACAAACAATAATTAGTTCACGACAAATGCCGCTTTTGCGGAACCGTATTATTATGAACGCAAGAAGTGACCGTTTGAGGCGCCATAATGAATCCAACTTGACTGGTACTGCCGGAAATTATATGTTATCAACTTCAATTGCGTCTCTCTACTAGCACCTTGCATGGCTTGATCTCATTAGAATTTGTATTGCGATTTGTGTCCAGACGAATCAACTTTGCTCGATTTTCAACAAACAATTTGAAATTGGTAAAATTGAATTGACTTGATAGGTTGATGAGTAGTTTATTTTTTATGAAACGAAAGTAATACACAATATAAAATTTAAAACAACAAAAATTAATTGGTGCTCTGGGGCGACTTGATTGATTACAGTGGCGGAAAACCCGGAAAAACCTGCAGCACCACATCTGAAGATCCCGATCTGCCAATGCCCTCTTTCTCATAAAATAAAATTTGGGGTGTCTCCAGAGGCTCCAATAAATTCAAGACATCGTCAGAACATTCAGTGACACAACTATCATCAAACTTAAACCAGTCCGTTTTGTCTTTGGCCAATGTGTAATAATGACCACATTCAACGCCAGAACCATAGTGGACAATGACTGCATAAAGATTATAATAGTGGTCCGCTAGATTAAGGTGTTCATCTATTTCGAACTTTCGTAAGAGTTTGGTGCTTCTGCCAGAGGTCGAGTGGTGTTTGAAGAGCATCAAGGTTATTATTAAATTGACTGGTGCCTCAGCTATACTTATTATCTTATAATTATCAGTCAGTTTGGCGCATATTCGGCAAAACAGCCGATCATCACCAGTTAAAAGTTTTATTTCCAGATGGTGACACAGTAAGCTTTGCACGGACTGGTTATCAGTCATATCAGGAAATGCCAGTTGAAGCTCCAGAAAGTCGCATACGTTTTTGCGAACTTTCGAACATGTACCACAACGTAAACTAGTGGGGATTTTTCCAGCAAAAGATCCACAAACACAAGACGAGATGGACTGTATGGAATCATTAAATTCAGAGCGGTCAGGAGCATCGATTTTGATATTTTCCTGCTCACGGAGAGTATTCAAAAAGAGCCCCAAGAATTCGGACCAATCCTCTTGTTGTTCTAACGAGTATCTAGTGGACTTCAAAGACTCCAGGAAATCGGTTGGTGGAAAAGATGATAAATTCTTTCGAGACTGTAGCTGCATGAATAGGAGTTTTCAGAATAAGTAGGAAACATTCTTGTTCCTCGTTAAAATCTCGTTTTCGAAATTCTTCGTCATGAACACTTGTAAAATGCTGTTCATGTCGCAAGTGATTCCCAAATTATCCAATCCAATTTTCTTCGCAAGAATTTCAGAAAAACCGTAAGGAAGAACGAGTTCCACAAAATCTGCATCAGATCCATTCCGCAAGACGCAATCGATACTTCCAAGAGAAGAAGGGTTTCGGAAAAGGATCGATACGACGCTTGCTTGATGAAGCTCTTCCGCTGAAAGGGAACCAGAACCATGAGGATTGCAACTTATATTTGGGGGGCAGGAATGACCTATGTCCATTGGCCGCACTGAAGAAGAAGAAGGTGGATCAATGTCTTGCGAATATCTTGCGAATTAAGCTTGTACCTTAGTTCCGTACTGAAATGAGGGCAACGCATGATCTCATCCAAATTATACAACGGAGGAATAGTTCCTAAAACCGAAGCAGCATTTCCACGTTGAATAGCAATACTAATTCTTTCTATCAAAAAAAGTGGTAGAACAGTAATCTTTCGTTGTTTGGATCCTTGGATCCTTCCGAGTTCATGAACGAATAACAGAGATTCCGGGCCATAAACACCAAAAGTTTCAACCGCTACTGGATGGAACAAATCGTTGTTATCAAGATTTTGGTATCTTTTCTTTTAAATTTTTCGCGAGACAATGCTGCAGTTCCAGCTGACTTCGAACTTTCGGCTGGATGGGAAGCTGCGACCGTGTCAACGCAAGTGAAGATACTTTGAAGATACATACTTTGCAAAAAAACTTTAATTCATTCAATGTGTTTTCACAAAATTGGGTACGGCAACTTTTCGGCAGAGAGCAGCTAAATCTATAATGAATATCATAATTATAACTGTCGATGAATATACTTCTGGCAGAGGGAACAAAAATAATCCATTTATATTACTTCTAAAATAGCGGAATGGAACAAAAGCATCGAGAAGCCCATGGTCATGAACTTGTCTAATCAATTTCAAACCAGTTTCATCAAACCGGTGGGCGTAATCCGAGCATGTTGGGGCCACACTAGTCTGTTCTGGTCTCGAAAATCGGATATGAGAAATATGCATGTTGAACCGTACTTTCTAGTTCCTTCTAGTCTGACCCATATCATGCAATCTTTAAAGCTAATTCCATAAATCGGCGACTTTTTTTCTCCTTCTGTCTCATCTTTGGGGATACCCAAGATTTGTTGTAGCTGAAGTTTTGTATACAACCGTCATATTGAGTTTTTGAAAATTCTATCGAGTTCAGAAAAACTCTACGATTCTCGAATACGACTGTGCCAAAAATACATTGTATACCCAAAATTCACAAACCTGCGGAGTCGGTTCGGACAATAGTCTCATAGATAGGGTCCCTGACATATAGAATAGCAAAATGGCTCGCAAAAGAGTTTGGTAATCTTTCAGTGCCAAAACCAAGCTTGAGCTTAAGGAAAAATATTGGAATTTATCGACAGTTTGGACGTCTATAAGATATACCTTATGGACGCCCATACATTATTGTTACATACATACATACATACATACATTATGGAAAAATTTAAAATGTGATTTTTTATTGTAAAATAAACTAAATTTAAGATTAATTATTATTGAACAATTGACAAAAGTGATAGGTAAATAAAAACAAATAAAAATTCACAAAGAACAACAGGAAAAGCTAGTCTGGAACTTTTCTGAAGCACGAAATTAACATTTATAATTTTGCATAACAGCACATTCATAGTTTAAATGCAATGATAATTCTATGATAGATTGGAGTCTAGAAACAAAATCAAACATACAAATGATTCAATAAACTATTTTTATAGTAAAAAACAAAGATGATTTCAAATAAAATTTGGATTCTTTGGTAACTTCCTCTTGAAGAAAAATATCATAGTAAGAACAAGATACTAGCATCGGCTTCCTCTGGTACATCTTTTTTTATCTGATATTGTATTGACTTCTGAGAGTACGAAAAAATAATTGTATAACATTCAATAATATCAAATGTGTGATTTGATTCTCTCCTGTTCGTAGAAGAGTACGTATGCCTTTCCGAAAAGTTATGTTCGGTCAAGATTCAAATGATTACTAGAAGTATTACAATTCTTCGGAGTCGATAGAAAATGTTGAAAAGCCACTAATATGGACTGAACACTGAAAACATCATACATTTTTGGTAGAGTGTTCTATTAGCATCTTTTTTGACATTTCATACATTATCAAGTATCTATTTGGATATACCTATAAGTACTGTATTACTATACTATACTATACTATACTATACTATACTATATTACTGTCTACGGGTCTTCTTTGCTTTTTTGTAAATTTTATTGAGTACGCGTTCCTTAGCATATTCCATCATTCTATATCAATAGAAATTAGTGAATTGATACGTGCTCGAATATTTTTTGATTTTTACGCTAGAACTTTTTCAAATGTACAGTTTGAATAACTTTTCTGAAATCACAGCGAATATGGACTAATTAGTTCTACCGAAAATCTTACCTCAATTCGAATGAAAAATCTAAACAATACAACTTAAAACTCGAATACTAATACTGTTACAACTAATACAAATTGTTAAAACGGTTGAACACAACACGCACTTTCCGACATTGGACACCACAGGACCCAAAATATGAACCTAATCTATTTCTACAAATAATATACGTGAAGATATCCTTTATGGATATCCATAAGATATTTGTCGGGATATCTTATGGATATCTATCGGATATCCAAAAAACAATACCTATTTGGATGTATTTTGTATATCCTATGAATATCCACAATTGATTGAAGTATATTCCGACATGTATTGGACGTCCATAGTATATCGTGTGTTGTGTGGGTGAGGACAACCATACGATTATGTTTTCATGAAACTGATAAAATAATCTTAAACTTATACATGCTTTAATTAATTTGGTTGATGTTTGGTGTAGGTAAGTATGAATTAATTGATTATTTGCGGACAAATCGAGCAAGTAGAGTAAATTTGTGCATTCCAGAGCAATGGAATAATTATGGATAAAACGGGTGAGTATAGACTTACCGGGTAAAATTATAGGTATACTTATCAAATTGCCAGACCTAAAATTTTATATCGGTACGGCTCTGGTGACTATCAAATTGACCATTAAACAATACAATGAAATTGTTTTGTTCTGATAGAAATAGTGTAATTTGTAAGTGCGAAAGAATGGAACCGGCACCTCTTCAAAGCGAAAATATTTGGGAACCATGCCAATATGTTCGACCACCTCTTGTGAGATTCCATGCTGTCAGTTTGACGATTCAAATTATTCCTGACAAAGGAATGTAATCCAGTAACGACAGACAAACTCAAGCAAAAAGTGAAGAATGAATTGTATCACTCTGAATCTCGGCACATAAACATCTCGACCTCATATATTATTATATAGAAAGGAAATTGTATACCAAAAAATCAAGGGTGATACCTAAAAAAAATTTCATTTGAAAAAATATAATTTTTTTGTTATTTCAGAAAATATAAGATTTATCAAAAAACGATTTCGATAGGTTAAGAGATAATTAAATTCTCCGCAAGAATGATATTCAGTAATACCTTATGAAATACGCTCGTTTTCTCAGAAAACGTGGTTTAAGGCCGACGTCACATTTCATGCTCGCGCAGGGCCGAAAATTAGATTTGTCATAACTTTGCTGAAAATTATAGTAGAAGGAAAAGAAAAAATGCATATCATTCCTGAAGACTTCTACTTCCTCATGCAAATATAACATGTCAGTATCTGAGTACATAAAATGTGTTTTATCCCACTTCACATAATCCTTTTACGATATCTACGGATGATCTGAAAGTCATGGATATTTTAGTTGATATGAAATAATTGTACTGGAGCAGTAATCAGTACCCTCTTTGGACCATATGCAACGATTTAAGGCTAGTAAGACAAGTCTCACTTATATATACATGCCAAAGAAAGAACAGGATTTTACTCCTGCCTCACCCATAATCCGGCAATTTCTTCAGTAAATGTTGAAAATAATCGCTCATCCACATCCTACATAAAAAATGAAATATGTGATTTCAAGTTTGATGTTTGCACCTCACAATGGTGTTATTATATAATTTATATATGCAGGATATGAATAAGCGATTACTTTCAACATTTGGTGAAGAGAATGCCAATTTTATGGGTAAGTTAAAAATGAGGCAGGAGTAAAACAAATTTTTTTTTGGCATGTATAAGTGGGACCTATCACACTACTTTAAAACTGTTGCATATAATCGAAAGAGGGTATGGGTTGCTGCTTCAGTATAATAATTTTATATTTACTAAATTATTCATGATTTTCGGATCATCTGCAAACATCTCCGTGAAGTGAGACAAAACACATTTTACGTACTCGAATACTCGCATATTATATTTGCATGAGACGGTAGGAGTCTTCAGAAACGATATGAACTTTTCCTTTGCCTTTTCCGAACATTTTTAGCAGAGTTATGACCAATCCAATACTCGGCTCCGCCAGAACTTTCAGCGGCAGGTAAGGGTGAACCTGAAATTTGATGTCAGCGTTCAATCACGTTTTCTGAGAAAACGAGCGCATTTCATAAGAAATTACTAGGCATAATAATATTTGTGGAAAATTGAATTGTTCTTCACCCTGTTTAGTTGTTTTTCCGATGAATCATATACTTTCCAAGATTACAGCAAAAATCTATTTATATATTTTTGAACGAAAAAAAAAAAAAAATATGTTCCACCCCTGGAATTTTGGTAAACAATTTCTTTTCGTCTTTATCATGGTTTCAACTATTAGCATACCAAGTTTGGTGGTGCTACAATCGATTCTTGTCTCAAAGCCCAATCGTACTGGATTAAATATGATATTGCAAATAAATCACATTTTTCATTTTTCAATTTTCATGGAGAATGCTCCCTCTTTTCAACATGATCTAGAACTTTTACAAATTGTCTGTTCATCAATTGGTGAAAATACCTAATGCTATACTGTATATGCAAATGAATGTTTTTTTGTGCCACCAGTGCATTGACATTTTAGTCAAGATTCCGGACGGTATTTATATTTTTGAAGATTTTTTGATTTCACTCTACCAAACAATCGAATTATGCGAATATTCTTCGCCAGTATACTATATAATTTTTGTTGTTTGCGGCGCCCCCAAGGCTATAAGTTGGGTATGGAACCGAAATCGTGAATATGACTCGATCGATGTTCGAAAGCATCGATAGTTCGGACATCAACTATCGATGTTTTCCATAGATGTTTCGAAGTTTTCGATAGATGTTTCGAAGTTTTCGATGTTTTCGATAGATGTTTCGATGTTTTCGATAGATGTTTCGATGTTTTCGATAGATGTTTAGATGTTTTCGATAGATGTTTCGATGTTTTCGATAGATGTTTCGATGTTTTCGATATACGTTTCGATGTTTTCGATATATGTTTCGATGTTTTCGATATATGTTTCGATGTTTTCGATAGATGTTTCGATGTTTTCGATTATCATAATATCGATGGTCTCTGTCGACGTTGAATTGATATCAATCATCGATAGTTCCTTTCGATGTCCAATCTCTGATTCGAGCTCACTTGCGTTGGTATTTTCGAATCCAAGACCTAATAAAAACGTTGAGGTTCACAATCATAATTGTCAGCCTGCGGTATAGATTCGCAGCTGACACATCATCATCGCACAATCTCAGCATATACGATGTGTCAACAATGGCGCGACCGGGCCCGATAAAGAATCGAAGTTAATTAGGTCCGACTTCAAAGATCGTTGACAATCAGCGCATCCCGAAATAGAAGAGCGTCTTCTGTTCCCGCCCCCCGCTCAACTTCCGGCAGGCGCGCTGCCAACACTGACAATGGAAATCCCACGTGCGTGCCTCGAAATAACCGCTCCAGGATTTAACGCAAACAATGGCACACTTGATGAAGGTGTTTCTTAACAGTCGGCCGCTAATTGTCGGTCAAGAATGTGGGAAATTTGCCCTGGACGGCGAGCATTGTCGGTTTCCAGATAATTTCTCTAGAGAATCGAGAGTTCAGGATTTCAGGCCAAAGCAATTCGGTTATGCACTCATTTGTTTAGGGACTACAAGCCCGCATAACAATTCAGAACGATGCTGCTCTATGAAAAAATAACTTTAGGCACAATGCCGTCAATTCTGGGTGGTTCATTTGACTTTAATAATAATACTAATAATTTTTTATCTGCCCACAAAACACACGATATTCTATGGACGTCCAATAAATGTCGGAATATGATTGGATCAATTTTGGATATCCATAGGAAATTTTGGTCGGTGTCACACTATCCTGACGTAATGTCATTTTGACACACATTTATGATGAACTTTTGACTTCAACAAAACTCATGTAAATATGTATATTTCCTACCGGAAAAATATACTCGTACGGCATTCCTCACGTTGGGTAGATTATGAAATAATAATCTCTTAGAACCTACTGCCTTACAAAAATGATGGGACCGGAAGCCAGGAATTCTATTTTAATTTTCAAAATTCCAAAAATTTTCCTGGCATCCGGTAACATTATTTTTGTATGGCAGAAGGTTCTAGGAGATAATTATTCCATAATCTACCCAACGTGAGGAATGCCGTACGAGAATATTTTGTCCGACAAGCACATCTTCAGCTGAAAAATTATTATTATCATTATTTTAGTCAAATGCACCACCTAGAATTGACGGCATAGTACCTCAAGTTGTTTTTTCTACAAAAGTCAAAAAATTACGAGGTTCGCGCATTGACAACAATATGCGAAGTGACACTTTTTTTAATTTTCCTTCGTTAACATGGCAGTGTGCGAAATACTTATTTCGCACACTGCATGTAAAGTATATGGGATTTTCATATTCTGACCTATATGGTCCTCAATCAAGCGAAAATCCAAGAAATGATTTATTTGTTTTAAACACTTTTAATCCAGTTAATTTCAGTGGATTTATTTGTAATAGCTAATAATCCAGTACGATTGGGTTTTGAGACAAGAATCGATTGTAGCACCACCAAAACTTGGTATGCTAGTAGTTGGAACCATGATAAACATGAAAAAAAATTGTTTACCGAAATTCCAGGTGTGGAACATATATATATATATATATATATATATATATATATATATATATATATATATATATATTTATTTTCGTTTGAAAATATATAAATAGATGTTTGCTGTAATTTTGGAAAGTATATGATTTATCGAAAAAACAACTCAACAGGGTGAAAAACAATTAAATTTGATTGGTCATAACTCTGCTAAAAATAATCGAAGAAGGAAAAGGACAAGTTCATATCGTTTCTGAAGACTACCTTCTCATGCAAATATAATATGCGATATTTGAGTAGGTACCCAAAATGTGTTTTGTCGCACTTCACGGAGATGTTTGCGGATGATCCAAAAAACATGAATAATTTAGTAAATATGGAATTATTATACTGAAGCAGCAACCCATACCGTCTTTGGACTATATGCAACAATTTTGAAGTAGTGTAACAAGTCGCACTTATACATGCCAAAAAAAACTTTGTTTTACTCCTGCCTCATTTTCAACTTACACATAAAATCGGCATTCTCTTCACTAAATGTTGAAAATAATCGCTTATTCATATCCTACATATATATATATATATATAGATATAGGTGATACAGATATAGGTGAAGAGAAAGAGTTATACTGTCTTTGCGTTCCTCCTAACGCACTAGAAACTTTATGGAACCTTAGGTTGGTCAGTATAACTAAACAGTTGTCGGTCTGTTAATGTCGCAGATGATCATCTGTCTTTGGTCTAGGGTTCGATCCAAATTAAGTTTCCGCAATTTGACTGTAGATGTCAGAAGCAATTCTTCACTATATAGATATATATATATATTTATTAACACTATTGTGAAGTGCAAACCTAAAGCTTGAAATCACATACTTCATATTTTATGCAGGATGTGTATGAGCGATTATTTTCAACATTTACTGAAGAAATTGCCGGGATTATGGTTGAGTTGAAAACTGAGGCAGGAATCAAACAAAGTTTTTTCTTTGGCATGTGTAAGTGAGACTTGGGTCAGTAGCCTTAAATCGTTGCATATGGTCCAAAGAGGGTACAGATTTCTGCTCCAGAATATTTATTTCATATCAACTAAAATATCTATGACTTTCGGTTCCTCCCTAAATATCGTAGAGGGGTTACGTGAAGTGGGACAAAACACATTTTAGGTACTCAGATACTCACATGTTATATTTGCTTGAGGAAGTAGAAGTCTTCAGGAATGATATGCACTTTTTCTTTTCCTTCTACTATAATTTTCAGCAAAGTTATGACAAATCTAATTTTCGGCCCTGCCTCAACTTGAAGTGGCGGATTAGCGCGAGCATGAAATGTGACGTCGGCGTTAAACCACGTTTTCTGAGAAAACGAGCGTATTTTATGAGGTATTACTGAAAATAATTCTTGTGGAGAATTGAATTATCTCTCAACCTATCGAAATCGTTTTTTGATGAATGTTATATTTTCTGAAATAACAACAAAAAAAAGTTTTTTAAATGAAAAATTTTTTAGGTTCCACCCCTGATTTTTTGGTAAACATTTTTCTTTCTAATAATATATGATGTGGAGATGTCATGTGCCGAGTTTCAGAATTTGTCTTTCGTTACTGGATTATAACAGAAAACAACTACTGCCCCGGCTAAAGACCCGCTGGACATTGAACTACATCTGATAGATATTGTGAAAAGACTTTTTTTTTGAACGATGGAAAATGGCGACTACAGTTCCTCTTTCAGCCGCAGATGTTTCCACAACAGATTTTATGAATATCCCATTCATATTTTCGAACTAAAATCATATAAATATAGTTAGTCTTCCTACATCCTGCCCTACAATACGATCGTAGAAACAAGATCTTTTGAACTCCACATTTTTGTGGATATAAATGATACCGACGAAACCGCGGAGAAGAGTAAGTAACATTTTCCTGTATCTGCCAACTCGTATTAGAACGAAAGAAAATCACGTGTCATAATTGAAAATTATTTCTGGTGTTTTTGAACTAGTTGCTTATAATTTGCTGAACTATAATAAGGAGCATACGACAGCTGTAGATTTACAACCGGATGTTCTGGAGTTGTCGTACATTTAGTCACTTAATACGATTTTGTGGTTATCTTCAAAAGTTAGTACGAGCAGAGGCGTGCAGCATTCACAGAAATATAATGCAATTTTGATGGCAAAATTTACAAATTTTCTATTTGAACTTTCTGCGACTTCTATTTTATTATTTGGAGTGATTATAGCTGTGAAAACACGGGACATTGAATGTAGCAAAGCGATCCATTTCAAGGTCAAATAAATTAATAATAATATAATTTATTGATGAATAAAAAGAAACGTATACAATAATGAAAAAGTGTATAAATGATACGTACTCGATAAGTGAGTTAGCACTTGTTTCGAGATATAAATATAGTATTACTCAAGTATAAAAAATATTCAACACAATGTCGGAATATCATTATGAAATATGCAGCACACAAAAAAAAATAATAATAATCGAGCATTACAAAACAGCAAAATAATGAAAACACGCGAAAAGTACAGTCATTTTGAAATATAGAAGTTATCAAAGTACGTCATTATTTTAAAAAAACTGCTACAAACAACACATTGTATAAATAAACATAGTTCTGACCATAACAATAATTGAGCATTACAAAAACAACACAATAATAAAAATATTTTGAGAGTACATACAACCGTTTTGAATTGTAAAAATTATCGACTTTTATTTTTAAAAAATTCTGTTACAAACAACACATTGTATGAACTGAATGGCCAAGGAAATAAAACCAGTGCATGATAGATAAAAGGTGGGTATAAATAATAGTTATTTATGCAACAAGTGCAAAAAGTAGGTGTTTATTGCACTCTACGTGAAATTGTCCAACGAGGACAACACGTCGAATGCAATAAACTCTTTTTGCACGAGTTTCATACAATATTTTTTCTACGTTCATGCAAAAATCAGAAAATGTTTCATTTAGGTGGCACTAAACTGTAAGCAAGACATTGTTTGTTTAAATCTATCTGCTAAAAGTAATTCAAAAACATTTTGTGTGATTCAGATGATATTCGAAGGAAATAATTTTATTTTTAACAAATTGCATTTTCTAGTAATTTCATAGTCCATTATTTAATGAATATGATGAAACATGCAACTATTTTAAACGTAATACAATCTCACAGAAAATGGGCTAAATTTGGCATCGATTTGAAAGTTTACGTCTGTCATGATGACAGAACGCTATAGTAGAATGACAGATGAGTGCAATAAAGAGACAGTTTTACCACCAAATATAGTTCAATAAAGTTTTGTTTTTTTGCATGAACGTAGAAAATAGTTATTTATGCAACAAGTGCAAAAAGTAGGTGTTTATTGCACTCGACGTGAAATTGTCCAACGAGGCCATCAATAAACTCTTTTTGCACGAGTTTCATACCATATTTTTTCTACGTTCATGCAAAAACCAGAAAATGTTTCATTTAGGTGGCACTAAATTGTAAGAATGACATTGTTTGTTTAAATCTATCTCCTAAAAGTAATTCAAAAACATTTTGTGTAATTCAGATGATATTCGAAGGAAATAATTTTATTTTTAATAAATTGCATTTTCTAGTAATTTCATAGTCCATTATTTAATGAATAGGTATGATGAAACATGCAACTATTTTAAACGTAATACAATCTCACAGAAAATGGGCTAAATTTGGCATCGATTTGAAAGTTTATGTCTGTCATGATGACAGAACGCTATAGTAGAATGACAGATAAGTGCAATAAAGTCTTTATTGCACTCAGTGCAATAAAGTCTTTATTGCACTCAGTGCATTAAAGATACAGTTTTACCACCAAATATAGTTCAATAAAGTTTTGTGTTTTTGCATGAACGTAGAAAATAGTTATTTATGCAATAAGTGCAAAAAGTAAGTGTTTATTGCACTCGACGTGAAATTGTCCAACGAGGAAATCAATAAACTCTTTTTGCACGAGTTTCATAACATATTTTTTCTACGTTCATGCAAAAACCAGAAAATGTTTCATTTAGGTGGCAATAAATTGTAAGAATGACATTTTTTGTTTAAATCTATCTGCTAAAAGTAATTCAAAAACATTTTGTGTAATTCAGATGATATTCGAAGGAAATAATTTTATTTTTAACAAATTGCATTTTCTAGTAATTTCATAGTCCATTATTTAATGAATATGATGAAACATGCAACTATTTTAAACGTAATACAATCTCACAGAAAATGGGCTAAATTTGGCATCGATTTGAAAGTTTACGTCTGTCATGATGACAGAACGCTATAGTAGAATGACAGATGAGTGCAATAAAGAGACAGTTTTACCACCAAATATAGTTCAATAAAGTTTTGTTTTTTTGCATGAACGTAGAAAATAGTTATTTATGCAACAAGTGCAAAAAGTAGGTGTTTATTGCACTCGACGTGAAATTGTCCGAGGCCATCAATAAACTCTTTTTGCACGAGTTTCATACCATATATTTTCTACGTTCATGCAAAAACCAGAAAATGTTTCATTTAGGTAGCACTAAATTGTAAGAATGACATTGTTTGTTTAAATCTATCTGCTGAAAGTAATTCAAAAACATTTTGTGTAATTCAAATGATATTCGAAGGAAATAATTTTATTTTTAATAAATTGCATTTTCTAGTAATTTCATAGTCCATTATTTAATGAATATGATGAAACATGCAACTATTTTAAACGTAATACAATCTCACAGAAAATGGGCTAAATTTGGCGTCGATTTGAAAGTTTATGTCTGTCATGATGACAGAATGCTATAGTAGAATGACAGATAATTGCAATAAAGTCTTTATTGCACTCAGTGCAATAAAGTCTTTATTGCACTCAGTGCATTAAAGATACAGTTTTACCACCAAATATAGTTCAATAAAGTTTTGTGTTTTTGCATGAACGTAGAAAATAGTTATTTATGCAATAAGTGCAAAAAGTAAGTGTTTATTGCACTCGACGTGAAATTGTCCAACGAGGAAATCAATAAACTCTTTTTGCACGAGTTTCATAACATATTTTTTCTACGTTCATGCAAAAACCAGAAAATGTTTCATTTAGGTGGCAATAAATTGTAAGAATGACATTTTTTGTTTAAATCTATCTGCTAAAAGTAATTCAAAAACATTTTGTGTAATTCAGATGATATTCGAAGGAAATAATTTTATTTTTAACAAATTGCATTTTCTAGTAATTTCATAGTCCATTATTTAATGAATATGATGAAACATGCAACTATTTTAAACGTAATACAATCTCACAGAAAATGGGCTAAATTTGGCATCGATTTGAAAGTATATGTCTGTCATGATGACAGAACGCTATAGTAGAATGACAGATGAGTGCAATAAAGAGACAGTTTTACCACCAAATATAGTTCAATAAAGTTTTGTTTTTTTGCATGAACGTAGAAAATAGTTATTTATGCAACAAGTGCAAAAAGTAGGTGTTTATTGCACTCGACGTGAAATTGTCCGAGGCCATCAATAAACTCTTTTTGCACGAGTTTCATACCATATATTTTCTACGTTCATGCAAAAACCAGAAAATGTTTCATTTAGGTAGCACTAAATTGTAAGAATGACATTGTTTGTTTAAATCTATCTGCTGAAAGTAATTCAAAAACATTTTGTGTAATTCAAATGATATTCGAAGGAAATAATTTTATTTTTAATAAATTGCATTTTCTAGTAATTTCATAGTCCATTATTTAATGAATATGATGAAACATGCAACTATTTTAAACGTAATACAATCTCACAGAAAATGGGCTAAATTTGGCGTCGATTTGAAAGTTTATGTCTGTCATGATGACAGAATGCTATAGTAGAATGACAGATAATTGCAATAAAGTCTTTATTGCACTCAGTGCAATAAAGTCTTTATTGCACTCAGTGCATTAAAGATACAGTTTTACCACCAAATATAGTTCAATAAAGTTTTGTGTTTTTGCATGAACGTAGAAAATAGTTATTTATGCAATAAGTGCAAAAAGTAAGTGTTTATTGCACTCGACGTGAAATTGTCCAACGAGGAAATCAATAAACTCTTTTTGCACGAGTTTCATAACATATTTTTTCTACGTTCATGCAAAAACCAGAAAATGTTTCATTTAGGTGGCAATAAATTGTAAGAATGACATTTTTTGTTTAAATCTATCTGCTAAAAGTAATTCAAAAACATTTTGTGTAATTCAGATGATATTCGAAGGAAATAATTTTATTTTTAACAAATTGCATTTTCTAGTAATTTCATAGTCCATTATTTAATGAATATGATGAAACATGCAACTATTTTAAACGTAATACAATCTCACAGAAAATGGGCTAAATTTGGCATCGATTTGAAAGTATATGTCTGTCATGATGACAGAACGCTATAGTAGAATGACAGATGAGTGCAATAAAGAGACAGTTTTACCACCAAATATAGTTCAATAAAGTTTTGTTTTTTTGCATGAACGTAGAAAATAGTTATTTATGCAACAAGTGCAAAAAGTAGGTGTTTATTGCACTCGACGTGAAATTGTCCGAGGCCATCAATAAACTCTTTTTGCACGAGTTTCATACCATATATTTTCTACGTTCATGCAAAAACCAGAAAATGTTTCATTTAGGTAGCACTAAATTGTAAGAATGACATTGTTTGTTTAAATCTATCTGCTGAAAGTAATTCAAAAACATTTTGTGTAATTCAAATGATATTCGAAGGAAATAATTTTATTTTTAATAAATTGCATTTTCTAGTTATTTCATAGTCCATTATTTAATGAATGTGATGAAACATGCAACTATTTTAAACGTAATACAATCTCACAGAAAATGGGCTAAATTTGGCGTCGATTTGAAAGTTTATGTCTGTCATGATGACAGAACGCTATAGTAGAATGACAGATGAGTGCAATAAAGAGACAGTTTTTGCACCAAATATAGTTCAATAAAGTTTTGTTTTTTGCATGAACGTAGAAAAAATGTATTTAATGAATCAGATTGATAAATCTGGTTGAACAATCTCATCACACCAATATTTTTTCTTTATTTTTAAATATCTTGAAGTTCATCATTTCTTCTACATGGTCAGGAATGAAATTGAACACCTTGGGTGCTATGTAAAAGAATGATCGCTATAAACAGACTTGCTCATCTGGGGAATAACATAGTGGTGTCTTTGTCGGGTACCGTAATTATTCGTAGGTAAACGGGCATAATTTTTTATTTTTTTTATATTTCAATATAACATTCGAACAATATAGTTGTCTCAAATCCAGTATCCCGCATTCCTTATATAAAAGATCTGAAGAATATCGGTGGGATTTTCCTAAAATCAATTTCAGGAACCTTTTTTGGATAATCTCCAGTGGTTTTATGTGTGTTCTTAGGGCTCCACTCTAACCTACTGCGCCGTATCGTAAGTGACTTTCTATTAAAGCAAAATATAGTATTTGCATACGCTTGAATGTTAAAATTTTCTTGAGGTACCTAAAATTTATAGAGGATGCTCTTCAATTTCTGAATGACGTATACCTGTTGTGAACATTTCATTTCAGATTACTATCAATCATTACACCTAAATATTCGAATTTGTCTACAGGAAATATGGATAAACTTAGACTTTGCAAAGTAATGATTTCAAGATGATAAAAATTCGGTCTGCTCACATTATTGCAACTGAGTAGGTAATTAGTTTTTTAAAGGTTAACCGTCAATGGATTATGCTAGAGACAGTTCTTTACTTTTAAAAAGTCATCCTTAGCTTCATCTCGCAGTGCGTCCCAGTTTTCAGCATCGTACATTATTGGTGAGTCATCGGCAAGTCCAATATATATGAATATTGAATAAAAGTAGCCCCAGAACACTACCTTGAGGTACACCATATTCAATAGTTTCTTCCTGACTGAAGACATTGTCTATTGGTAATATAGCTTTTAAATAACTTTAGGTTTACATTCCTTCAATGTCTCTAATGTTTGCAAAAGTAGGTCGTAACTCGTAGTGTCGAAAGCTGTCGAGAGGTCTATGAAAATATACAGACAAGACTTGTTCTTATTCAAATAATTATTTAGTTTCATCGTTAGGGCCAGAATTGCATGCTCTGTTGACGTGTTTTGTTTAAAGCCTGCTTGTCAGATAAAATTCTACATTTTTCATTGTTAGAAGTCAACCTATTCTTTATTAGTTTCTCGAAAATTTTTGATAGGTGTGTTAATAATGAGATGGGTCTACAATTATTCATTTTTGATTTATCTCTCTTTTCATGAAGTGGTACAATGGAGTTTTTGAAGGCTGATGGACATTGGACATATACCACTATCCATGCACTTATTGATTATGTGACATAATGGTTTCATAATAAAATCATGAATAATTTTGAGAGTTTCAGTTCTAATTCTGTCAATTCCAACCGATTTCTTATCCTTCCAACCCTTCAATATCGTTTTCAGTTCGTTTTTGTTGCATGAAGTTTACAATTACGAGGTTCTACTAGTGTTTATGAATAGATTACTTTCAGGTGAAGATGCCAACAGTACAAGTGGATCTTGTGATATAATTTCTTATACTGAAAAAAGAACTTGACCTTAATTGATGGGTGTTGCCCTTACTATGTGGTAGATTATCATGAATAAGAAATAAAACTTCTTATGTTTTTATACCACTTATGTTATTGTAGTTTCTTTTCCTGAACTCATAGACATTTTCAAACTATGGCAGTCATTATCTTGGTCATTAATAAAACAATATATTTATATAGAGGCGTTCAGAGTAAATTTCATAATTCCTGCTCCTATTTCCTATTTAAAAAATATCTACCATTCTTGGGTGAATCATGAAAATCCACAAAGAAAATAATTTACTATTCAAGATTCCAATCTTTTGGTAAAAGACCTATTTTGGTTGTTTCAAAACGCATTGCAAGTTATTAACAGCTTAGGAATAAAAATAAGTTCAAAATTTTATAAATATTTTAACAAGACAAATTGAAACTGAAAAATCATACGCTTTATAATTACATATCTTTATATTTCGAAAAAACACATCTATTTTCATTTGAATTTCATCCCTCACTTGGCATGTTTTCTAAGTCTTCCTCCATTGGGTTCTTCAACCTAAAATTACGTGTAAAACTCCCATCACATTTTATGAATATAATAAGGTCTCTTGAATAAGCAAAGTAATTTTTCAAAGAACAAGGCAAAAAAGTACCTAATTTTCAATCAGCTCGAATCAAAATCAGTAATAAGGTTTGTATCTACTTGAAACTCAAAATTAACTTTGAATAGGTTACAGATAAATTATTGAAGTAATAAATAACTTATGGTCGATTTATGCACTCTTACTTAAGAATTACATCAAATACTAGAACTGAGAGTTTATCAATAGGGAAACTACGGAAACATTTATCAAACTTTAACTAGTACTAAGAACATACACACTTGTTCACGGTTAGTTTCAGTTTTTAGTCTTAGGTTTAGTTATAAAGTAGGGGTGCATAAATCGACTCTCACCTATTTTCACAATCTATTTGTTGACCCATTTTCTTCGACTTCTGTTAACCTTTTACTGTTTTTCGATATTTTAATAAGGAATCTTTTGACTGGAAATTACTCCTTTTTTGAGTTTTCTCTTAATTGTTAGAGGTGTAGCCGTAACAAATCATAATAATTGAGCTAGAATATTGCAAATGAAACAATGTATTTACCATGTAAACAAAAGTCTTTGTCTTGGAAGTGGAGACTGCAAACATGCATATTTTGCGTAATAAATTTTCTAATCTTGAGCACTGTCTTCCATTTGAAACAAAGCTTTCTATGACCAAGTGGACATTTATGAAAACTGATATTTGATTGCAATAAGATGAACATTGAGATACAGAACAAAATTTCCGCGATTTGGTAGGTAGGTTTTTATAAATATTCTGCATGTTTATATATTCACAAACACCAAACAGCTAAACTACAGTTCACATATGGTCAATTCTAAGAACTTTTAGGTGTTTATCTTATCAGAAAAACTGGAAATCTAAGGAATTTTAGCTAGTCGTTTACACGGTTAACAATGTGCCATTTTTTGTTGTTCACACCTACGGTAGTTGCTAGCATAATTGTTAGACGGCGTACACTTCGAATTTTTAGCCTATGCGATTTCATATTTTTCTCTTGATGTGCTTGGTAGCAAATTATTGCAAACATCTATTGCTTTCTGAATAATTTCTGGAGGTGTATTTTCCGACTCTAAATCTTCGTATACCATTATATTCAGTATTTAATGAATCTGAACTGTTTATATTATAACAAATAACAATAAAACTATTTTCGTTGGGTAAGTTGACAGCAATAATTATGCAGTGCTTCGGTTTTGTTGTCATAGAAACGCTAACAATGGGTTACTTGGATATTGCACGCGAATCGTCGGCGTAGCGTTGTCAACGTGGAGGACGTGTCATATCAATCTGACATGTAACAATTCATGACTGACTTGGGTTATTGTGATAACAGTGAGAAATTATTTCTCACTGTGAGAAATTCATTCTCACTGTGCGGATATTTCTCACTGCGTGAGAAATCTTTCGTTTTGAACTTATGAAAGCGATGAGAGAAGTGGCACATTGTCTACCATCAGTAGAAAAATATATTTTCAACAACTTTTTCTCTATCAATAAATTCTGACATACGGTTTCTGAACCTACAGCGTGACATGAAGTGTTTGAAGAAGTCAGGTAATAGGCAGGGCCGATCCTAGGGTGTCGGCCGCCCGCGTGCAAAGACCTAATGTGCCGCCCCTCATAATTTTTTTTCTTCGTATTTTGACTAATTAACGTTGACGTTTCAAATTCATCTTATGTTTAATTCAAAGCTATCACTCCAACCGATGTCAGCTAAACAAGTTTTTAAAGTTCATTTTATCATTCAACGTGTCCATCAGATTTCCGGGTATGACGTGTGCCTGCCTCTGCTGGTGATATATTGGGCACTCTATGAGGATATGGGTAACGGTCATAGGTTTTCCGCAGGATTCGGATTGGGGTTCCCCGCTACGGCTAATCAAGTTTTCGTGTGTGAACCTGCAATGTCCAATTCTTAGGCGTGTCAATACCACCTTTAATTTTGAGTCACTGAAACTATGGCGATTTGATTTATGGACCGTGCCTCGATATTCGAACATCGACTAGAATTCAATCAATCAATCAATCATTTATTTGTTTTTTAAAAACTACAGTTTTTATAACAAAGGGTTTGGTCTTAACAATATATCCATTTATACCGGAACAAGGATGACTTAATATGCAGGATCGACCTTGCATGTTTTGCCCATAAAGTTTTAGAAAAAGGAACTCCCGAAACTCCTTTGTATATAACAAAAAAATTACATATCGGTTTGTTCATGATGTAAATACCAGAAATAGGAATCTTCTTGTAATACAACTGCTTGTTCAATTGTATATGTAGGCATTTTTTTATATGTAACTGGTACTCTGCTTTTAAGTAGTACTTAAGTAGAGCAGTTTAAGTGGACTTCGCATAGGACAATTAAAATAAAGACATTTTATTATTAGTACTATTATCTACCTGTATAATAGTAAAAAGTGAAACATCAATAAAAATGACACTAAGGTAAAACACGATTATGAAAAATGCAAATAAAAATAATAAGAAGAAGTATACCATTATCAGTATGTTTTTTTGTTTAGAAAAGTGAGATTATGGGATATTCATCTCTATTCCTCTTAAAAATGTTAGAGCAAATTATATAAAATAAATAATGACCTGTAGCGCTCTCCAAGTTTTGGGTAAAAATGGAAACCTCAAAAAAACGCTCAGAAACACACATTTCATTCACAAATCTAATCAAAAGCTTTTTTTTTTCGTTAATTCTTAATATTTCTTTATACTTATCATTATTTTGTTACCAGTATTATTGTGTATTGTGTATTATCTTAAATCAAAATTGAATGAACATATTGAAATGATAATAGTTTTTCTTATTTTCCCTTATATATACTGGTAAAGTAACAGACAAAATATGCCGGTGCCGCACTCCTTCAACAAAGGAGACCGCTAAAATAAAGTTTGTTTTGACCATTGAACTGCGTGCTGTGTGCCGATCGTGAACTATATGCGGCCTGCGGCCGCCCCTTGTTGGTCGCGCCTTCGTGCGGGGCACGCGCTGCACACCTGCTAGGATCGGCCCTGGTAATAGGAAAATGTCGAGAGATCTTACATCCACCGCAGAAATGTGCATTATACTCTCAAAGTGCGCGTATCTAGGTTCAAGAATAGCGCATCTATTCCGAGACCCATTTTGGTTGTTTTGTGTCGAAAACAAAAGCAACTTTGGGGCACTGACCCAACCCGTTTTCCCTGCTCGCCGCTCGACAATTAGCGGGCTCACCTCTACGTGTCCGAAATAATCCAAAGAATTCGGGCGGATTGCATATATTCGAGTGTATCTGTGAATGAACTTTGGCAAGGTGTCCCTTCCGGGTGCACTAGCAGAGGCGAAGACGATTATGAATGAACATCTCGGGACAGATTTAGTCTCTGTGAGAGGCGGCTATTCATGTATCTTAGCATGCCGATGCTGGAGCATTTCGCCGTCGCCGTTTCGCAAGGATTCCAGAGCCGTATCCCATTGAATCGACGAATGAACCAACGAAAGGTTATAATAATAATAATAATAAACGATGGATTGCCAAACGATGACAACTGCAATGACAACGGACGCCTTGAGTGGACGGATGAGCTGAGGGACGGCCTTCTGCATTGCTACGAGGGCAGCGAGCCCGCCCGGAGAGGATACATGGCGAGAATGTACGTTCTGTGGAGTGAGAGATACCCAGAGCATGCCGCCATTTCCGCCCAAAATCTTAGGGATTACGTATCTCATCTTCGGGCCCGAGGCTATGTCAGAGCTCCTCCTCAGCCGGTTAACGTAGTGGCAGATATGCCACTCGTAAACCTGGTTGCAGAAGATGCTCACATCATACCACCAATGAAGGGCATCAGAACACGCAGGGCGCTCCACAGAACCAAGCCCCAGAAGCCACAACAACTGGCACAGGTGAATGCGAGTATTCGTGGAGTTCTTTCAGAGGAAGCTGACATCTGGCAGATCAACTCTGCCGTGTATGACGCCGCTCATGCTCTGTCCCAAACGGAGAGGAGGAATATCGCCCCTCTGGTTGGAAGGCATGAGAGACGCATACGCAAGATGTAAGCTAAGATCAAGTCGGCGAGACAACACGCGTCTCGTATCCAGTGTGTGGTGGACTACGTGGCGGCCAATAGGCCTTTCACGGTAACAGTGCGGCGAATTGCCGCAAAACTGAGACGAACTCACCAAACACTGAATCAGGGCGTGCTGTTTACCATCAAGCAGCACTGTCTTGATAGGATACGAATGCTGGTGGCTGCAAAGAAGTCACTAGTAAGGCGGGCGAGAAGCATCGCGGAAAACATGAGGTTTTGCGATAAACCTTCTCGCTTATCACAAGAGTCTCCACGTGTTGTCGATAACCTGCCGGCCGCTGATCGGGTGGAAATCTTCTGAAAGAGCATCTATGAGTATCCGCAACCACTTAACGTAGACACTCCAGCCCTAGCGCAGTTTGAAACTTTCAACAGCTTCAACAGCCTGAGCTCAATGACCTGCTCAATCCGATAACCCCAGAAGAAGTTCGACGGGCCCTCAAAGGCTCAAAGAACTTCGCTGCTCCAGGCCCTGATGGGTTAAACAACTATTGGTGAAAAAAATTCCCCAGTACCCACCACCATTTGACAGGCCAGTTTTTAACGGAGATTTGTCTGATCCAAAGAATTACAGGCCGATAACATGCTTGAATTCGTGCTGTAAGATAATTACAAGCATTTTATACGCACGAATACTCTTCACAGTTGATCCGGTGTATGAAAAGATATATGAGCAAAGAGGGTCAAAGAGGGAGGTCGCTGGTTGCATCGACAGATTCATAACGCAGGACTCCGTGCAGTATAAGCGGAACCTTTCGATGGCCTGGATCGATTACTGCAAGGCATTTGATACATCGCATAAGCTAATCATGCATTTGCTCAGATGCCTTGCGGTGCCCGATCGAATAGTGAGATGCATTGAACAACTGATGCCGCTCTGGATGACTCGCTTCACCATAAGATCTGGTCAAGTCAGTGTCCAGACAGAGCAGGTAATCTTTAGAAGGGGCGTATTTCAGGGAGATTCCCTCAGCCCTCTTCTTTTCTGTATCTCACTACTGCTATTATCCGTTGCATTTGAAAACACCCGTGGTTACAACTGCGGCACCCCCAGCAACCGGAGGCACAAGGTCACCCATTTATTTTACATGTATGACCTGCAAATATATGCCTCTGGAGAAAAGGATCTACATCAGTCCTTGAGGGTGGTGCAAGAGTACACGCATGCTATCGGAATGGAGTTTGGGATCGACAAATGTGCCACGGCTCATCTCAAAAGAGGGCGATGCGAGGAGTACGGAGAGGATGTCCAGATCGTAGACGGAAGCATCCTACATCATCTTGATGCCGGAGAGACGTACACTTACCTAGGGGTGGAAGAGCGCCGCTCCCAAGAGGTAACAACTGCTAAAAACTTTCTCTGCGGCAAGTATCAGCACAAACTCCGACAGATCTGGTCGACAGAACTGTCGAGGAAGAACAAAGTTGCTGAAACTAATATGCTTGCCGTTCCGATCTTACACTACTCCTTTGGAGTAGTGAAATGGACTCAAGAGGAGCTGCGACAACTTGATGTGTGAACTCGTGAGATGATGCATCTTAATAGGAGCTTGCATCCTAAATCGTCCATTCCACAGTTGTACTTTCCCAGACAGCAGGGAGGCCGTGGACTTTTGAGTTTGGAGTGTCTACATAACAGAATGGTACTGGATGGAGCCTGTAAAGTTATTAGGAGTTCAGATCCCCTTCTCTGCTTAGTCTGTGATCATGAAAAAGCAGGGATCGGAGCATTTCTGTTCAAGGCAGCAGCCCGTGCAGCCGACGAAATTGGTCTCGTTTTCGACTTTGAACGGGTTAATCCAAACTCTGTCACCGAGTTGGAGCCCGTTCAGCAAAAGGCTCACATTAAAGCAGAGGAGACAGGAGTGCTTCTGCAGCTGCATAAGGATAGGCCAATGCATGGGATCTTCTTTGAAGAAATATTCTCGAAAATGAACCTACTAACATTTTCGTCTTTGTCCATTCTTGCGTCAATAATGCAGGTCAAAAATAACCTATCTGATTATTCAGTTTCTAGAAACAATTGTTATTATCATAGGGAAAGCATTACCCAAGCACAGACTGACCAAGCTAGCTAACAGCCCCATTGTGCAGCCTATTGAATTATATAATATACTGTCAATTGACTTGAAAAAAATATGAAATAGTCACAAGTTTAAAAATGCCCAGAAAGACATTTTTATTAAGAAAGAATTCTTTTTGTTCTATGAATGATTTTTTTAATTGCACCGTCTCTGACCTCGCTTCTAATATTTTGTTATGATGTCCATACTACTTTTTGTTTGTTTGCTGAATTTTTTTGTAATTTGTCTTTACTAATTATGTATGTTTAACTGTTTATGAACTTTTTTGAAGTTCGTTTGTTTACTGTTTAATTAGGGTACTTAGTTAGTAAGTTTGACAGTATCCAATACTGATGTAAAGCCTATGGAAATAAATCGTATTGTATTGTATTGTATTGCATTCTATCGTATTGTATTGTATATGTGGTAGGTGGATTTTGATTCCTACACGAAGAAATATACACATTATTCCCAAGCGAATTTTTAATGACGACAAGTAAAAACTTATATACTATATGAGACAGCTCTCCAACTATCCTGCCACAAGTAAAACGAGTTTGCTAAAATGAATCACTTGCCATTATTAAGTTAGTTTTAGCAACTGTAATCACTAGCCACTAGTTGAGTGGTAAATCACCAATAATTAAGTTGTTTTTTTGCCATGAATAAATATTTTCTTGTAATTAATCACTAGTTATTTTTCGTTGATATACTAAATATCTTGTTATAATTAGTTTGGAACCAAACATAAGTGAGCAGCTGTCTCCCTGTAAATTAGTTACTAGCTTGGCCTGAATTTATTGTTAGCTTATGGTGAGTTAGTAACCTCTTTCCTATAAGTTAGCTGATAAGTTCTAGTGATCAAGTAATTATCGTCTCATGAGTATATAGATTACTAGTATATCACAGGACAACTACATTCCTGTTAGTCAACAGTGAGCTCCCAGTAGGTTAGCAAATAGCCCCATGTTAGTGGTCAGTATCAGTTATCTTGCAGCAATCGAAGAAGATATTTCTGAGCAATGAATGTCTAGTTGAAAGCAATGATAAGAAATGTTTAGATAGTTTTCCGTAAGTATCAAATGTCTTCCAGTGACAGAACCAAACTCTTGTTGACGAGAGTGTCCGAATTCGAACGGAAGCAACCGAAAGCATGGAAATTATATAGTAGATCATTAGTGGCTAATATTTTGTATCCTGAAGTAATTGTTTCCGTCGATTATGGAGGCAAAATGAGCTGCTATGACAGATAGTATATTTCAGATATATCGGTTCAATAATAACAGTTATTTATTTTGTCCCAATCAGTTATCTGTGTATCAGTATTATCGATTTATTGACTCGAGTTATAATCGCAAGCAGTTATTATTGCTGGAACAAAACACTCACTACAGAAACATGGTTTTTGCTGGCCGAAGTGGCGGAAACATTTTCCACAATCAAAATTTCACCTACCCGAAATGAAGAAAAGTCAGCAACAAATTTTACTGGGGCGATTTTTCTCGGTGTATATAGTAACATGTTACTGCAATGTTCTATATGTGTTATCCTTTGCTTAATCTTCCGTGAATAAGTTTCCGCCGGCCGCCATTACAGGTGACAGAATTCAATGACAATATCGAAACCGGCCCTGATGTCTTCCCACAACTTTCTAGGCACAGCTCTACAAATTCGAGTTGTTTTCTTTTGCTCGGGAGCGGATGTTGTCGTATACCAGGACACTCCGTTGGTTGGATGTCATAAATTATTTCATTCACTTTTACACTTTTAGTTTCGAACTCGCTTAAATGACTCCCATTGTAGTGGCTGCTGTCCAGGGCTATTTAAAGAAACAAAGATAGAAATCGAAGTCGGCGGAAATGGTTTGATGTTAATAAATTGAGAAGAGGTGAGATTTGAGTGTTTAGAATAAGCAAGATCCGCTTGAATGCTAATGAAGAATACGATATCCTTACGGCGCTCGTCTGTAACAGTGCCGTTTAGTTTTATATTTGAAGCAGAGTGAGGAGCCGTGCAGGGCCCACCTCTTGCACGTTTTGATAAATGGGAAAGTTTACAATTGTGGCTGGATGCAAATGTGCAAATGACAGACTCAATTCAACATAAACAATTTTTCATAACCGGCATTTGTTGGGATTGATTTTCAACATGTGATCTGTGGATACTTCTAGAATTGCATTTAGGTCCCTACACTGATAAAAATGATGTCTTCAATCAAATATATATATATATATATCCTCTTGAACAGAATAATGTTCTGAAAAGAATAATTAATTCTAATTGATGTATATTCATCAATTTATTCAATCTATTTCAAACTTATTGAACTGTTTGCTTCTTTACATAAATTATTTTGAAATATATTTGTTTGCATTAATACATTCCAACTCTTTACCCTAGAGAACTCCTACTTGCGAAAAATGCTCCTTTTGACTCAAGAACATGATTGCTTGGCGAAACTCCGCTACCGGAACGACGCGAACCCACGCGAAAGCGCGCACTGCGACTGCCGTCTGGGACCTCTATCCTGGTTGCTTTTGCCCGCGTTTGGTTTGGGGGTTGTGTTTGAATCATAATTTAAGTTGTTAGTTTTGTATTTGACACAGTGGTTATGTGCAAATGTGCTGCTAGAAGTGCAATATGGAGGTCCAATTATTTCTGCACGATTTGAATTTAGGTCATTTATGGACCAGTTGTGGAGGTAGGTTGAAGATATTTTTGTTTTCAACAGGTGTGTGATAATGGCGAATGACGCTGTCGTTTCTATATTCGATCGCATTTCTATGCGTCACCGAAGAGGTACCTACGTTGATTATATAGTTTCTGAAATTAAAATATTACAAAACTATTCTCATATATAACCATTATACCTCAATTGTTCGCAGTTGTTCTGTGTTTGTTGAACTGTACCATATGAACATGGCTTCCATGGCACATTTTTATAACCAAGTGCACATTTGTACTGAGCCTCCAAATGCAGATAATCTTGAATCAAAAATGTGAATTATGAGGAAGAATATATAGTTATTGTTCGTTATTGAAGTTGAAATAGTCTTGTCCCAACCAACTCACACCATCGAACAAAGAAAATATTCACAATAGTGTTCATTATCAAAGTTAAAATATTCTTGAACCAAACAACTCTCATTATTCAGTGAAGAAAGTGTTCATATGTCTCAAAACAGTTTCCTTTCAAGTGGTCAAGAGGATTCCATCAAAAAATCAAACTAATATTTGGTTGGACCTATTCAAGAATACAATCGACTTGAATCAATGCAATTATGAATTGATGCAAAATATCCTTTTTATCAGTGTAGATAGATAGAGTTTACAGCTTCTGCGAGATTTGGAGGATCAAAGGAGAAATAAATTTGTGAGTCATCTGCGTACAGATGGATGGTGCAGAACTTCAATGTTTCAATGAAAGTGGATGTGTAAAGGGTATAAAACAGAGGGCCCAAAATGGTACCTTGTAGTACACCTGATTTTATTTCCTGCCAATTTGAGGATGTGTTACATATGAGAACCTTCTGTTTTCTATTGTGTAAGTAAGATGAGATTAATACTCTTGCTGTATCACTGAATCCAAAATAATGCAACATTGAGAGAAGTACTTGGTGATTTATAATGTGAAAGGCTTTCGAGTAGTCTAATGATATCAAAATTGTGGCTAAACCAGATTGTTTTAGTGGTAAAATATTATACCGGTCAAAGTAACATCTGATTTGGTTTTCCATTATTTTTTCTAGAATTTTTGAGAATGTCGGAAGAACGCTAATTGATCCCAAGTCATTATAGCTCCGTGTTCTTCTTGCAGGTATTCGCAGTGCGAAATAATAACAGGAATGACGCCATCGAATTACAGTTTATAATGTAAATGAATGCACAACTGCCAATGAAAAAAAAAAAAAACTAAAAATAATGATTATAGGCGTTACTTTATGGATATAAACGATATAACGGAGAAAAGGTTAGGTAAAAGGTAGTTTGTTTTATTATTCGCGGAAAATTGTCGAGATGAAGAAGTATTCTTCGGGAGACAGACACCTGAGTTCGTTTTATGACGGCTATATTCTCACTTTATTTCTCTTTTATCGTAATGCGCGGACGAAAAGTCGAAACGCCATTGACGATCTCTCTTCTGCGAGTTATATATTGACAATAAAGGAAACAGAACCTTAGTGTATTTTGTCCGCGAATATAAAATGTATGGAATAATTTATTTCTGCATGAATGCGGGGAATATCTCCAGAATTGGGCAGCAGTGCATCGTACGGTATTGATACAGTGTGAGAGTGTGTTAGCAAATTATCGCACGATAACGAAATAGTAATTTATGTATCAAGTGAGTAAAGTGATACTTTTTTGAACGAGTAGGAAATGTTGACGTACGACGCCGTAGTAAAAAAAACACTTTACTCACGAGTTTCATACAGTATTTTTTCTACAAATGTAAAAAAAAATAAACAATTCATATTTTTTTGCAAATATGAAATGAATTTGGCATATACCGGGTGAGTGAAATTCGAGTAGATGCATGGGGATCTCAGAAACGGTAAGAGCTACAGAGAGGGTTAAATGGAGGCAAAGTTTCGTATTATGGAGCTCATTGCTACGATGTTGAAAAATCTGAGCTAGCCCACTCACTTTCAGAGATATACAGGAAAAAACGAAAAATTTGATTTTTGTTTTTCACTTATATCTGCTTTAATACAATAGATTTCCAGAAACCGTTTGCACTTTGTCATTACAACTTTTAATCGGCTGTAATAATATGTAAACGAAAGTGTTCTACAAGGTGTTGTTTTCCTTGGGCCACCCCTAACTATGAAACTTTAAATACGGACCTGGATTTTTTATCACTTTTTTTAGGCTTCAATGGTCATATTTTATCACGATTATGATTATGATTTGAAATTTTAGTCGTTTCGTCAACAATGAAAATTGGATGTTTTGAGAATTGAGACGTGTTTCGGGTCATCTCTTGTTGAAATAATATTGTCCATGTCCAGGTTAATATTGATTCATTATCAACTTTGTTATGCATTGCTGAAGTGCTTTTTGCACGATATTTAATGGATTATTGTATCAATATTACACAAAAAACCATAAGTTAAAAAAACATTTAATCAACAAGAACAATTATTATCACAAACCACATACATATATTTTTCCATTTATAAAAGATGTTTAAACTGGCGGCCCTCTTGTTCGATACATAAACGAATTCTTCTTCTAGTATTATTGATGGAGCGTGTTACTTCCGTGGTAGTTATTTTGGAAAATTCGTAAATCACAGAATTCCTCAAATTGTCGATGTCGTGATATTCATTTTTATAAACACGATCTTTAAGAGTACCCCAGAGGAAGACGTCAAGTGGAGTAAGATCCGGCGACCTTGCAGGCCATTGAACCACTCCTTGATTTCCTATCCATTTGTTAGGAAAATGTGTATTCAGAAAATCACATACGATTGCTTTGTTATGAGGTGGTGCTCCATCATGGTGAAACCAAAGGTGAGGTAACGTTCGCCATTCAAATTATAATTATAGATAAAAGGGCCTAATAATTGATTGCGATACATGCCTGCCCAAACATTGAAACTGAATCGCACCTGAGGTCGAACCTCCCTGAAGGCTCTGGGATTTTCGTGGCTCCAAATATGAGAATTGTTTCTGTTGAAAATTCCGCAATTTGTGAAGTTGCTTTCATCTGTCCAAATGGATATTATTTCAAAAATCTGGATCGTCTTCGATGCTGTTGGATAACCACCGACACCATACCAACCGTCGCGTCGATGCGGATCATTAGGATGAAGTTTCTGGGCACAATGTATCCGAAAACACTTCAATGTATCACCTTTGAATACGCTCATTACTGCAGACTGAGGAATTTCTAGTTCTAAAGCGATTTGCCGCGTTGATTTGGAAGGATTATCTCTGATCTGAAAAAGTATTGAATAGTTTTCTCAAAACAATGAAAACAAAAATTGTATAATACCTGTCCCAGAACATTTTCTTTCATTTGATTGGACATTCTATTTCCGTATTTTCTTCTGGGTTTCTCAAAACTGCCAAACTCACATACATTTTTATCTGATTTTCTGAACATACTTCTGCACGGCTGCTGTCTTTCCGGATATAATTCATAGTACTTAATTTTTGCTATATCACAATTACTATTTGATTTGTAATAAACCATAATCATATCACGTTTCTCAAAACTTGTGAAAGGCATTTTCAGTCGGAAACAGAAACGATAGTTGATGAATTTATGACAGTTGTCAAATAAACAATCGTCATGGCCTACTCTGTAAGAAATCCTCAGGTCGGTGCAAGTAATCGAGGTATATCGATATGGATTTCGAAGACAACCAAGAATGTATCTTTCAATTTCATCTCAAACTAATGAGCGTTAGGTTTTGATCAACTGGAAGCATCATAGCAAGATGAAAAAGAGATTTGTACATTTTTACGATTTTCTATAATAAAACGAAAATGTTGAACATAGAATGATACACATATTCGGATGTAAATATTCCAAACATTTGAGAGTACTTTTTTATTTGAAAAAAGAATACACTCAATACAATAAGTCGATATCATTTGAATAAGAGATGTATCGAAACACATGAATTTTCAAATCATCCAATTTTCACTGATGATGACCAGATACCATCGAAACGACTGAAAATTTCAAGTGGTTTTCACAATCATGATAAAATATGACTATTGAAGCCTAAAAAAAGTGATAAAAAATCCAGATCCGTATTTAAAGTTTCATAGTTAGGGGTGGCCCAAGGAAAACAACACCTTGTAGAACACTTTCGTTTACATATTATTACAGCCGATTGAAAGTTGTAATGACAAAGTGCAAACGGTTTCTGGAAATCTATTGTATTAAAGCAGATATAAGTGAAAACCAAAAAACAAATTTTTCGTTTTTTCCTGTATATCTCTGAGTGAGCGGGCTAGCTCAGATTTTTCAACATCGTAGCAATGAGCTCCATAATACGCCACTTTGCCTCCATTTAACCCTCTCTGTAGCTATTACCGTTTCCGAGATCCCCATGCATCTACTCGAATTTCACTCACCCGGTATTTATTGATTCATTATTCAAACAAAGTTCGAAGAGTATGCCGGAGAGTTGAGTTTCAAACGAATGAAACTAATAATCTCTTCACACTATCCCGCAAAATGGAAAATTTGAAGCGAATATTAAAATAACATTTTCATCGAGGTCAATATTATTATTATTAATGTTGGCTTGACTTTCGAATAACTAGTCCATCGAAGTAACTTTTCATTTTCTCAGATTTGTATTCAAAATGAACAAACAATCCTCGTGAAGCAAACGAATAACTTTTTCTTTCTTTGAACTATGTCAAGGACATTTCATATTTGCACTATCCACGGTTTTCTCCGTTCAATCTTCATCACTTTTCATTTCTACTTAAATTAAATTTATAGTTATCAAGAATTCGTTTCACAAATTTCATTAGTTATTGCTGTCAAATAGTTTGTGACGGCCAAACAGCCATAGCTACCTTGGATTACCTAGTGTAGATAAGGTCCAATAGTTTCTTAGAGGTATATGCTATTATTTTGAATATGTTCGCCGCGGTAGTTTGGAATTTTGATAATACTTATTTAATAGTAAGAATGCTAAGAATATTATTGGTGAAATATTTGTATATCAGATATTTATAGGTTATTAGTTTCCAAAGAAAATGAGAACTGGCTTTATGACAGGATTTCGTTATTATTCGGATCTGTCACTGTTGTTGCATGAAACTGTCGGTTGCCTAGCAACAGACGTTAAAAATAATGCACTTTTTTTACGCTTTTTCGTTTGATAATGAAATTGTATGTTGATAGTGAAATATTGTAATACACAAACCACACAAGTGGACTTTTTTAGACAGTTGTAGAAAAAAGTGTTTATCGTTCCTAAAGACTTCTACTTCCTCATGCAAATATAACATGTAAGTATCTGAGTACCCAAAATGTATTTTGTCCCACTTCACATAAACCTTCTACGATATTCACGGACAAACTTCAGTCGCTATTTTCTTAAACGATGGAAAATAGCGACTAAAGTTTGTCAAACAAATTCGTTGTTTCAATACGACGAAATAAACGTATTATTTCAAAGAAAACGGAGGTTCATTTGAATTTCAATACAAATATTTGTTTGATACAGAAAAACATTGGAGTGTTATATTTTTCTCAAGCAATTCTTTGGTTTGTTTGATGCGAGAATCACAATGTCACCAAAGTATGATTGAAAATGCCAACAACTCATGTTGGCGAAACGTCGAGAATATCTTAAAATAACCGTCGGCCTAAAAACCCGGAAAACCATCATAGAAGGCGAAATAAGCCTTTTTCAATTAGTAATGGAGAGGTTTGCTTTGCAGAAGTGCCGTTTAATTGTTCAATTCGTCGGTTAGCTAATCATACTTACATATCTCGAACAATGTGTGAACAATAATCATATCGTTAAGTCAAAAAATAGTACCTGCCATAACAACACTCAGTAATATACAGGGTGTCCCAGAATAAAGGAGACAAACTCCGAGGGTAGAATCCTAACGTCATTTTAAGGCTGAAAGTTCCAATAAACATATAACCTAAAATGAGTATTAACCGAGTTACAGGGTGTTGAAAGTGACACAAAAAAATATATTTTTCAGAATAACTCCATAACGGCTCAACTTTTCTTAATGAAATTTGGTATGTCGCCTAACAGCATTCAGTTTCATGTTTCAAGGCAAATTATGTGTTTGTAACTCTAAACAGGGGCGTACGGCAGGTGGGTACCCCTATTCGCCCCTCCCCAACTTTTACGCCACTGGATTAATATCGATTTCGTCCCACACTGACCATGACCATGTGTATCTCGTGAACACATACGCATCTGAAAGTAATTGTAATGGAGGTCATTCTGGACCTCACTCCTCTCCATCTCACGGTGAGGAGAACTGCTTGGGGAGCAAACCTGAGGTTGGCCAAAGTCGGACTAGAAGGGACAGCACACAGTGTAAGGGGCTCAACCCCCACCGGAAGTGCACACTTTGCCGATCTCCCAACTGACGAAATTACCAGGAAATTTAGTTTCGAGAATTTTTTTCGAACGGAACTAAATACCAAGAAACAATGGAGCACAGAATCCATTCGAGCACTGGGTAACAATACCATTACATGGTACACGGACGGGTCTAAAACTCCCGACGGAACTGGAGCAGGAGTATTTGGACCTCGTACCAAGTACTCCGAACCCATCGGACACTTCCCCAGCATTTTCAAGCGGAAATTCACGCCATAGAAAGATGCATTCAGTTCAACCTCGATAGGAACTACCGGAACAAGGAAATTGCAATCCTCTCCGATAGTCAAGCAGCCATCAAAGCGTTGGGCTCATATAACATCAACTCGAAGATGGTCTGGGAATGCCTAGAAAAACTCAATGATCTAGGCAGGAACAACAAGGTGATCCTCCTCTGGGTGCCTGGGCACGTCGGAGTAGAGGGAAATGAACAAGCAGACACCCTGGCACGAAAAGGAGCATCAACGCCACTGATCGGGCCAGACCCATTCTGCGGACTTGGAAAATCTTACTTCCAAGAAGAACTCAATAAAACTGAAGAAGCAATGAGAGCAACATACTGGCAAAGACTTCCAGGGCTAAGGCAGGCCAAAGATCTCCTCGGCAATTTCAACCGAGCAAGATCGAAAACACTGATTAACCTCAGCAAAACTAGTCTAAAGACAATCACAGGATTTCTAACGGGGCATTGCAGACTCAAAGAACACCTACGGAAGCTAGGCTTAGAGGAGGACAACACCTGCAGATTCTGTGGGGAACATCCTGAAACACCTCACCACATATTGATGGAGTGTTATGCTGTACACCACAAAAGATTAAATATACTGGGATCACACCAGCTGACTGTGGAAGAAATACCACAAATGGACCCCCTCAAAATCCTAAAATTCCTGAAGGAACTGAGGCTTGAGGGGATGCTGTAAACGAGAACACCTTGAGATAGCAGAAGAAGATGGGGCACAATAGATCTAACTAGGTCGCAGCGCATCAATCATCATTCATACCAACCAATACCAATACCAATACCAAAAGTAATTGTAATCAGAAAAAAGTTATTGTAATTTATTATAAAAAGTAATTGTACTGATAAATGTAAGTAATTGGGAAAAGTAATTGTACTTATGAGAACTAATTGTAATCAAATTATATGAATGATATAATTACAAATCACAATTCCTGAACAGATTTTGCTGCAATTAAGTACAATTCCAAAGTACTTCAAGAAAAAAAAAAGTACTTATTAATTACTTTTCAACCAGGAATTACCCAGCTCTGCTTCCTCGTCCCACCGAGAGGACGTATGGCCACGCGGGGTGACAATGCAACCTGTCAATGGCTAATGCAATATATCATTAATCATACGGCGCTGCGATGACACCTCGTTGGTCGAGCACAGATAGCGAGAGAGAGCATCTGCTGATAATCGCTCCGGTGTTATCTCTTGCGCTCCTTCCATGACTGAAAACGGCTGACAGACCGCCGAAAAACTGCTTTCCGAGCCGAAAAGAAAGCAGTCGAACGCTGCGCTAACGACCCATCCGAAATTGATACCGGAATAAAAACGGGCCAACACGTGTTTCCATCGTACGTGAAATATTGCCGCTGTCTTGTCATTACCGAATAGTTGATGTGTGATTGATATTGGCTCGTCAACGAATCTCATTTTCGTTTTGTTTCAGTTGATTCTGAAGAAGGAACAGCCGCTACGATTATTTGAATTCTGAAAGCTTTTTTATCACTAGTAATACCACTAGAGGTCAAATTATTTCCGGATATTAATTTGACTCCCAAACCCAATTGTGGTGGAAAATCAAATATTTTTTAAATTTATTTTTCGATTCTCAACAATACAAATTATTTTCTTCTTCAAGGCACCAGCGAAACATGAAATGTGTGGTCTACTTGATTGTTAAGTTGCCATGGTGAATAAGTGAGATCCTAACCTCGAAATTATTATTTCACTTTTGAAGCTGTCAAGTGGCACGACGTAAAAACATCGCTTCGGTCAAGAAAGTAAAGAAAATATTGAATAGTTGACACCCGCGAATACCAGATAGCACCTCATATTGGCTGAATCTTGTTTTCATATTGGGCCAAAATGGATATATTGGAAATGTAAAAATAATATTGAAGCAATATGGGTGCATATTCGAAAAACAATATTTCATTATTGATATTGGTGGAATATTGGCTCAACCTGTTCTGAATGTACATTGTTTCATAAAATATTGGGTCAATATTGGTTGAATAATTTTCACCAATATCGATAGAGCGATATTGCCTACATATTGTTTCCAGCATCCAGCTCCAATATTACGATTTCAATATTCCTCCCATACCGACTTTCGAGATGAAAAACAATATTGTATATCCAAGAATATTCAATAAACAATATTGAAATGAATTATGATCAAACTTGGGTAAAAACCGCTAGGTGGCTCCACGTATGGAACAACAGCTGAATCAGAGTAACATATATTAAATAAGGCTTCTCACAGTGCGTTTACTCAGTGAAAAACTGAAGTAAGAATGAAATTGTAGAATTTTCAAATCATTCGATATTTTCTGAAAATATTTCATCAATATTTCCAAGGCAATATATTCACTCTCAATATTCTACCAATATATACAAAATGATATTGTACTAATATCGCTTAATATTTTGAGGCCAATATTGCTTCCACAATATTTCACTAATATTAATTGTATAATGTCCAAGTAATATTGTACCAATATACCGAAATAATCATAATTTTATCTGGACAATATTTCGTTTGAATATTTTGCCAATATTTTCATAATAGTCTATCGATATTATTTCAATGTAAGTAATATTGTACCAATATCGCTAAATGTTCACATTTTTTTTCTCACTAATATTGTTGTTTGAATATTTTGCCAATATTTTCAGGGGTAATATAAAAAGTGGTATGATTATTACCGATAATTTTTTGGAATATTAATGAATTGCAATCCCAAAGATGAAAATACAACGAGTCCGCAGGACGAGTTGCATTTTCTTGCATTGGGATTGCCAATTAATTGATATTCCAAAAAATTATAGGTTTTTAATCATACCACGAATTATATTTAGGACGACAATATATCGATTTGAAATAAATAAAAATCGTGTCACCTGGTAATTGATGCTTTACTTCTAGCCGTATTCAACGGAATACTCTTTTCCACGGCCTCATCTATGATACCGATGGACATTTGTCCCCAACGATCGCTCATATTGATAAATAAAGATTAATAGTCGAAACACATGAATTTGACGTTTATAATTTTTATCATTATTTTCATTCGACAGATAGTAAAACAAAAACTCAGCAGGTTTATCACCGTGAAAATACAGCGACAAGCTATATTTTCACTGTAGTTCCGATTCTATTGACTGAATTTCAAAATTTTAAATCCACTGATACTTTTCATTTCAATTAGATGAATAAAAACTCTTCAATATTCTTGAAAATTTATGAATAATATTATGATTAATATTTATTGTGATTTTCTGAGCGGTATTTCAAGAAGTAATATGAAATTTGTAACTATAGTGAGAAAGTCGATATTGGAAGAATTCGGTTTTTCAGTTTTTCTCAATTTCTACAAATGTTTTCCATTGAGGTAGTACATTTTCTTCTTTTATATGGAAATTGAAGTCTTTTCGAAAAAAATGCGTCTACACAGAACTCTCTACAATGAAAAAAAAAAAGCTTTTTCAGGGATCGAAATAAACGAGTTTTTCGCGAAAATCATCAAGTTCCTAAAGACCACTGAACTTTTTGACAAAAATTAAATATCTACTTGCTTGGCATTAAAAATACTACATTCATGCCAATTTCTGTTATCGGAAAGTAATAAAAAATTAAAAATGAAAACGAAAATATTGGTTTTTCGTATTTTACTTGGCAATTTTGAGGTTATGTGAAAAATTTGTTGATATCAAAGTTGTAGATTTAATGATTATTTACAACTTTTAAATTAGTTTTTTTTTTTGATAAAATACGTATTTACGCTGCAAATCGTGAAAAACCGATTTCACCTCCTTTTATCCCCCACCCCTACTCGACTGCAAGCATTGAGATGTTGAATTTTTGTCCCCACATTAGTTAAACCCTTTTCTATACTTTACAACCAAGTTTACCCTATACGGAATTTTTCAATCAAACAAAGGTAATACGCCTGGTCTTGTAAAAGTGGTCGATTTTCTTACCATACATCTCAAAAACGGAACACAAGAAAGATTTCAAACTTGGGGGGACTGAAAAACAATATATTTTTCATTTCATACATCAATTTTAGCCTCTTCTTAAAAAAATCGTCTGAGAGAAGTACTACCTTAATTAAAAATTACGAATATTGTTGAATGTAGGTACGGTGTATTGCTTGCTCATTAGGAAAAATCAGGTTTAGAGTGGACGTTGTTCGAGCTAGGTGTTTGGTTCCTCGCTGCCAAAAGTTGTTATGTGTGATTGATTCCTGAAGCAAATATTAAACTCAGGAAATAACTGACAGTTCCAGTTTGTTTTTCTGCACTGATAAAAAGGATGTCTTCAATCAAATATATATATATCCTCTTGAACAGAATCATCTTCTGAAAAGAATAATTATTTCTAATTGAGGAATATACTTTTATTACAAACTTTTTGAACTTTTAGCTACTTTACATAAATTATATTGAAATTAATTTGTTTGCATTAATACATTCCAACTCTTTACCCTAGAGAACTCCTACTTGTGAAAAATGCTCCTTTTGACTCAAGAGCATGATTTCTTGTTCTTGGCGAAACCCCGCTACCGGAACGACGCAAACCCACGCGAAAGCGCGCACTGCGACTGCCGACTGGGACCTCTATTCTGGTTGCTTTTGCCCGCGTTTGGTTTGGGGGTGGTGTTTGAATCATAATTTAAGTTGTTAGTTTTGTATTTGACACAGTGGTTATGTGCAAATGTGCTGCTACAGAAGTGCAATATGGGGGTCCAATTATTTCTGCACGATTTGAATTTAGGTCATTTATGGACCAGTTGTGGAGGTAGGTTGAAGATATTTTTGTTTTCAACAGGTGTGTGATAATGGCGAATGACGCTGTCGTTTCTATATTCGATCGCATTTCTATGCGTCACCGAAGAGGTACCTACGTTAATTATATAGTTTCAGAAAATAAAATATTACAAAAGTATTCTCATATATAACCATTATACCTCAATTGTTCGCAGTTGTTCTCTGTTTGTTGAACTGTACCATATGAACATGCATGTCACATTTTTATAACCAAGTGCACATTTGTACTGAGCCTCCAAATGCAGATAATCTTGAATCAAAAATGTGAATTATGAAGAAGAATATATAGTTATTGTTCGTTATTGAAGTTGAAATAGTCTTGCCCCAACCAACTCACACCATCGAACAAAGAAAGTATTCACAATAGTGTTCATTATCAAAGTTGAAATATTCTTGCACCAACCAACTCTCATTATTCAGTGAAGAAAGTGTTCATGTCTCAAAACAGTTTCCTTTTAAGTGGTAAAGAGGATTCTGTCAAAAAATCAAACTGATATTTGGTTGGACCTATTCAAGAATACAATCGACTTGAATCAATGCAATTATGCATTAATGCAAAATATCCTTTTTATCAGTGTGTTTTAATAACTTGAGTAACCTAGAGTTCTGGAGATTTTTCGCAGAGTTCTACTAGACCTGGGATTTTATCGAAGCAGAGGGAGCTGAAATACAACTGGGTTTTGTCAGTCTCAATAAAAAACTCACGCCGGCTCCACTAGCGATACACGCCCATTATAAAGTTATTACGGTAACCTGAAACGGACATTGATTGTGTGTTGGAATGAAAGCAAGTCTTTAAAAGACTGTCATTCTTTGCTTTGTCCAGAGTACAATGGGATCGACTGCCGAAGGACACAATGGATTTCATAATTTGAATGGGGAGATTAAAAACAGGGTCTCGAGTGTAACAACTGGTGTAGTAGCATATCACAAACAAGAGTGCTGATTCGTATCAGGACCGGACCCGGCTTGATGAAGTCATCAGTAATAATATTATGAAGCTGCCACACTGACAAGATGAAACATTGCACAAAATCGTGTAAAATGTTGCTGTTGTCCGTAATAGTAAATGTAAAAATAATATTGAGTCAATATAGGTTCATATTGGTAAAACAATATTTCATTAATAATATTGGTGGAATATTGGCTCAACCTGTTCTGAATGTATATTGTTTCATGAAATATTGGGTCAATATTGGTTCAATAATTTTCACCAATATCGATAGGGCGATATTGCCTACATATTGTTTCCAGCATCTAGCTCCAATATTGCAATTTCAATATTACTCTCACATTGATTTAAGAAATAAAAAACAATATTGTATATCCAAGTTTGATAGCACATTGGTGGAATATTATTAATCCATATTCTAAAAATTATATTGACCCTATATTGATTGAGATTGTTACGAAAACGTTACGACAATATTGATACAATATTACAAAATATATTTATCACTTGGCCGAATATTCAATAAACAATATTGAAATGAATCATGATTAAATTTGGGTAAGAAACCGCCAGATGGCCCCACATATGGAACAACAGCTGAATCATAGTAACATATTTCAAATAAAGCTTCTCACAATGCGTCTACAATTCAATCTACTCAGTGGTAAATTGAAGTAGAAACGAAATTGTAATAATTTTAAAACATTCAACATTTTCTGAAAATATTTCATCAATATTTCCAAGGCAATATATTCACTCTCAATATTCTACCAATATATACAAAATGATATTGTACCAATATCGCTTAATATTTTGACGCCAATATTGCTTCCACAATATTTCACTAATATTATTTGTATACTGTCCAAGTAATATTGTACCAATATCCCGAAATAATCATAATATTATCTCGACAATATTTCGTTTGAATATTTTGCCAATATTTTCATAATTGAATTTTTAAATTATTCGACATTTTCTGGAAATATTTCATCAATGTTTCCAAGACAACATATTCACTTTGAATATTTTACCAATATATGCAAATGATATTGTACCAGTATCCCTAAATATTTTGGGGCCAATATTTCTTCCTCAATATTTCACTTATATTATTTCTATAATGTCCAAGTAATATTGTGCCAATATCCCGAAATAATTATAATTTTATCTCGCCAATATAACGTTTTAATATTTTGCCAACATTTTACCAATATTATTCCAATGTAAGTGTGCTACAGCGATATTGTACTAAAATTATTTTTTAAATATTGGAACAATATCGCCGAATGTTCACATTTTTTTTCCCGCCAATATTATTACTTTAATATTTTGCCAAATTTTTCACAATATTGTACCAATATTGTCCCAATATGGGTGTGCTACTTGGGTATCTGGGACTCTGGCAGCCAGGTCCTGATGCAAAGTTATTCAGAAGAGAGCATTGAAAATAATTTCCAAACTGAAGATGCCAGACTCGTGTAGGCAACTTTTCTGCAATAACGGAATACTAACAATATTCGAAATTTTCAGTTTAGAAACTGTCTGCTTGCTTTACAAACACAAAGACAAGTTATTGAATCAAATCGAAAAACAGACTCGTATTGACAAAAAAACTTGCCCTTCCACTGCCTATATTATCTTTGACAAGGGATTATTTAGTCTATACAAGTAGACATATATATAGATAGAAAAGGGTAGTCTTGTTTGCTGACTAGTTAGGAAATGAGTTTTTAATATTTGGGATATGCAGCAGGCCAATAAGAGTACTCTAAGCTTCCAAGCTTTCAACAATTTTTTATTGTCATCTTCAGGGAAGCTACAATATGGAAAGACATTTTTGAGATATTGATAAAGAAAAACCAAGAATCAACTTACAGTGTTGTGAGGTTGTAAGAGTACTCTAATACACAGATTCCAAGCTTTCAACAATTTTTTATTGTCATCTTTAGGGAAGCTACAATATGGAAAGACATTTTTGAGAGATTGATAAAGAAAAACCAAGAATCAACTTACAGTGTTGTGAGGTTGTAAGTTGTAAGTTGATATATAAATATATATATATATATATATAAGTTAGGAGAGAGGTAGTCTTTGCTGACTCGTTAAGATCAAGCTAGGGAAACTTGTTGGGTAAGCAGCATGCAGGAAGTATACTCTTATAACACTTTATTCCAATATTTCGACAAGTATTATTGTCATCATCAGGGAAAGCTACAATAATGTTAAAACTATAGTGAAAACAATTGACAACTGTGGATTCTAAACTACTTACGTGTTGATGAGATTGATTGCAATAGATGATATAAAAAGACGTGTACAGTAATTAAACATATTAAAAAAACATGATGACAATAATACTTGTCGAAATATTGGAATAAAGTGTTATAAGAGTATACTTCCTGCATGCTGCTTACCCAACAAGTTTCCCTAGCTATATATATATATATATATATAGGAAGGGTAGTCGTTGCTGACTAGTTAGGTATGGAACTAGTAAATAGTGGGGCTTTGCAGCAAAATCAAAGAGTACTACTTTAAAGTTTGTCCAAGCTTTCGGAAATTTAATAAATCATTTCCATCATCAGGGATACTACAAATTGCATGTGTAAGTAATATAAAAAAATATATATGTATTGTTAACTTACATCTTTGTTGAGATTGTGAGACGCGATGTTATTCAACAATAAGTGACACATTGTGCAAGATGAAAGTTGATATAAAACATGTAAAATTGGTAGGATGTCTTAAAATTTTTTCATAAAATACGTTACATTTAAAATTGTTAAAATTTTTTTATTTTTGACCACACCAGGCCAAAGCAATGCTCTAGGTTAGGAGAAGACAGACAGTTAACATGTCATACGACTCAGTCAGTGGTACCAATTTACAGTTACCAACCTATGTTGGAATCCGTAAATCCGATTTTTAATTGGTAAGGCGACACCTAGTGAGCTAGGAAGAAACCTGAATTGAGTACATTTGGCATGTAACTAAATGTCTTTAGTAGAATCTAAATTTTTTTTGGACGAAAATGAGTTAAGTTAAATGTATAAATTATTTATCAAAGTCATAAAATATTTGTTAATCAATTTTCATTGTTAATGGGTGATGGATTCTTATCCAACGTCAAAAGGTAGGAATAAATTTCACTCAGATGATTGATATCTGTTTTTTTATTTATGCAATTACTATTTTCTGCTATAAAGGCCATTTCAAGAAAGGTCCTTTTGGATAGATGCGATTCACTAGCTAAGACCTTCGTGGCATCGTAATTCATATGGTGATCAAACTTGTTGACATGTTCAGCTAACGCACATCGTTCTGGATGTAATCTACAGTCACTTTTATGTGAAACGATTCGGGAGCCTAGAGATCTCGAAGTCTGACCAACATACATTTTGTTGCACGATTGACAAGGAATACTATATATTACATTCGTTTGAGAGAATAGAGAAAGTTTATCTTTAACTTTAGAGTGAATTGCTCTAATGGTTAGAATTGATTTATTTGCAATTTTCAAATTTGGTAAATCATTAAAAATTCTGGAAAGTTTGGGAGAGATTTCCTTTATGTAAGGTAAAGAACTGTAGAAAGAAATTAATGGTGCAATATTATTTTCAATGTTATTAATGTTACTATTATTATTATTCCTAATACTATTATTATCATTGTTATTCAATTGTGCAATCGTTTGATTGCTTATATCAAAAGCGGATGAAGAATTAAACAAAATATTTTTGATCATGCTCACTGGGTAAGAATTTTCAAGAAATAAATTTAAAAGAATATCAAGATTTTTTTTGTGAAATTGATTGTCAGAGATTTTCAACACTCTATCTTTCATTTGTTTAACTAGATTCACTTTCATTGAATGCTTGTGGTAAGACCAATAGTTTATGTATCTTCCTGAGCTACATGGTTTTCTGTACCAGTCTATCAGAATTTTATTTTCTGATGACCGTATGAACCTTGTGTCAAGGAATGGAACGGAGAAATCAGCATCTTCAGTTTCCATAGTGAACTGAATGAAAGGATCATAACTGTTAAAGGTGTCGAGAATCTCTTCAGTACAGTCAATTGGTAAAGCCAGGATAATATCATCAACATATTTTTTAATAAAATGGGGTCTGAAGGACAAAACTGGTAATACTGTGTCTAACAAATCATCCATTACATAAGCAGCCAAAATTGGAGAAATTGATGCACCCATGGGGGTTCCAAAAGTTTGTTTGTAAAATTTATTATCAAAGGAGAAATAGGTATTATCAAATAAAAATTGTAAAAGATTTATAAAATTTTCTTCAGAAATACTGCAATGTGAACTAATATTGTCCCATTGTTTGTGGATTGCTCTTATGCAGGTCTCCACATAGACATTGCTGAATAAGGATACCACATCCAAACTTGCCAGAACATAGTTTGGAGGCAACAAAGTGTTATTAAATTGAATATTTACTTCAAACGAATCTTTTATATAATAGTCATTGTCTAGGTTATAAGCTTTAGTCAAGATATTTGTTAGGAAGGCAGCAATTGCTTCTGTAGGTGATCCTATCGAAGCCACGATCGGTCTTACTGAAAGTGTTGGTTTATGTATCTTGGGTAAAGCATAAAACCTTGGGGAAGTACCATTGTAGCATGTCAGCTTCTTTTTCATCACAACATTGATTTGGTTTGAGTCATTTAACTGTTTAATTAAAATGTTCGCTTTCCTTTGAATAGAATTCGTAGGATCTTTATTTAATTGTACATATGAAGAGTTATTGGATATAATGTCTTTTGATAATTGTAAATATTGTAGTTTTTCCATTACTACTGTTACGTTGCCTTTATCTGAAAGAGTGAGAATTAAATTTGGATTATCTTTTAGAAAACGTTTGGATTTAAAGAACAAATTTCGAAAAAGAGAAGATTGTTGAGGAGGATTATGAATGTGATTTGTGATGATGTTAGTAGCCCTTGCTACAAGGATGCTTCTTTGTATGGGGTCTGGGATAGTGGATGTAATGCAATCTACATCCGCTAAGATATTCTTGATGGGAATATCTTTACCTATTAAAGGTTCAATGCAAAATTTTGGGCCTAAGGCCAGAAAAGAGGAAATATCTTCCGGAATCGTTACATTTGAAATATTTTTTAACCATTTATGGTTGGATTTGATTTTTAAATTGGCATTTTGAATTTTTAAATTGTTCAATTTACTAATATTTTTAAATTTGACTCTATGGAACAGTTTATTGTAAGCCCGTAACTGCTTACTAGTAAAATTTTGAAAGGTTAGTTCATTGGTAAGAGCAATTATCTTACTACCCAGTGACGTTAAAGAAGATTTCAATTTAGAGATAAGTTTATGATTGGAAGCAATTTCAATATTTATAAGTTTCACCCCTAACCTGTAATTTTGTTCTTTGATGTTAGTGTGTGCTTCATGTCTTAATAGTAGGTTTTTTATTGGTCTTGTCGAAGCCGTTATGTGGGGAGGAAGGACGTTCTGTTTTCTGCATTGTAGAAGGAATATTCTTCTGTTAATTTCCTTAGCCAATTTCATCTTTGTCTTAGACCAAAGTTTCAATTCTTGAACTGCTCTGTCACCAAAAGTTGTAGCGATGGATTGGTAGAACCCCATGCCTGTAGAGTAGAGGAAGGGTAGTCGTTGCTGACTAGTTAGGTATGGAACTAGTAAATAGTGGGGCTTTGCAGCAAAATCAAAGAGTACTACTTTAAAGTTTGTCCAAGCTTTCGGAAATTTAATAAATCATTTCCGAAAGCTTGGACAAACTTTAAAGTAGTACTCTTTGATTTTGCTGCAAAGCCCCACTATTTACTAGTTCCATACCTAACTAGTCAGCAACGACTACCCTTCCTCTACTCTACAGGCATGGGGTTCTACCAATCCATCGCTACAACTTTTGGTGACAGAGCAGTTCAAGAATTGAAACTTTGGTCTAAGACAAAGATGAAATTGGCTAAGGAAATTAACAGAAGAATATTCCTTCTACAATGCAGAAAACAGAACGTCCTTCCTCCCCACATAACGGCTTCGACAAGACCAATAAAAAACCTACTATTAAGACATGAAGCACACACTAACATCAAAGAACAAAATTACAGGTTAGGGGTGAAACTTATAAATATTGAAATTGCTTCCAATCATAAACTTATCTCTAAATTGAAATCTTCTTTAACGTCACTGGGTAGTAAGATAATTGCTCTTACCAATGAACTAACCTTTCAAAATTTTACTAGTAAGCAGTTACGGGCTTACAATAAACTGTTCCATAGAGTCAAATTTAAAAATATTAGTAAATTGAACAATTTAAAAATTCAAAATGCCAATTTAAAAATCAAATCCAACCATAAATGGTTAAAAAATATTTCAAATGTAACGATTCCGGAAGATATTTCCTCTTTTCTGGCCTTAGGCCCAAAATTTTGCATTGAACCTTTAATAGGTAAAGATATTCCCATCAAGAATATCTTAGCGGATGTAGATTGCATTACATCCACTATCCCAGACCCCATACAAAGAAGCATCCTTGTAGCAAGGGCTACTAACATCATCACAAATCACATTCATAATCCTCCTCAACAATCTTCTCTTTTTCGAAATTTGTTCTTTAAATCCAAACGTTTTCTAAAAGATAATCCAAATTTAATTCTCACTCTTTCAGATAAAGGCAACGTAACAGTAGTAATGGAAAAACTACAATATTTACAATTATCAAAAGACATTATATCCAATAACTCTTCATATGTACAATTAAATAAAGATCCTACGAATTCTATTCAAAGGAAAGCGAACATTTTAATTAAACAGTTAAATGACTCAAACCAAATCAATGTTGTGATGAAAAAGAAGCTGACATGCTACAATGGTACTTCCCCAAGGTTTTATGCTTTACCCAAGATACATAAACCAACACTTTCAGTAAGACCGATCGTGGCTTCGATAGGATCACCTACAGAAGCAATTGCTGCCTTCCTAACAAATATCTTGACTAAAGCTTATAACCTAGACAATGACTATTATATAAAAGATTCGTTTGAAGTAAATATTCAATTTAATAACACTTTGTTGCCTCCAAACTATGTTCTGGCAAGTTTGGATGTGGTATCCTTATTCAGCAATGTCTATGTGGAGACCTGCATAAGAGCAATCCACAAACAATGGGACAATATTAGTTCACATTGCAGTATTTCTGAAGAAAATTTTATAAATCTTTTACAATTTTTATTTGATAATACCTATTTCTCCTTTGATAATAAATTTTACAAACAAACTTTTGGAACCCCCATGGGTGCATCAATTTCTCCAATTTTGGCTGCTTATGTAATGGATGATTTGTTAGACACAGTATTACCAGTTTTGTCCTTCAGACCCCATTTTATTAAAAAATATGTTGATGATATTATCCTGGCTTTACCAATTGACTGTACTGAAGAGATTCTCGACACCTTTAACAGTTATGATCCTTTCATTCAGTTCACTATGGAAACTGAAGATGCTGATTTCTCCGTTCCATTCCTTGACACAAGGTTCATACGGTCATCAGAAAATAAAATTCTGATAGACTGGTACAGAAAACCATGTAGCTCAGGAAGATACATAAACTATTGGTCTTACCACAAGCATTCAATGAAAGTGAATCTAGTTAAACAAATGAAAGATAGAGTGTTGAAAATCTCTGACAATCAATTTCACAAAAAAAATCTTGATATTCTTTTAAATTTATTTCTTGAAAATTCTTACCCAGTGAGCATGATCAAAAATATTTTGTTTAATTCTTCATCCGCTTTTGATATAAGCAATCAAACGATTGCACAATTGAATAACAATGATAATAATAGTATTAGGAATAATAATAATAGTAACATTAATAACATTGAAAATAATATTGCACCATTAATTTCTTTCTACAGTTCTTTACCTTACATAAAGGAAATCTCTCCCAAACTTTCCAGAATTTTTAATGATTTACCAAATTTGAAAATTGCAAATAAATCAATTCTAACCATTAGAGCAATTCACTCTAAAGTTAAAGATAAACTTTCTCTATTCTCTCAAACGAATGTAATATATAGTATTCCTTGTCAATCGTGCAACAAAATGTATGTTGGTCAGACTTCGAGATCTCTAGGCTCCCGAATCGTTTCACATAAAAGTGACTGTAGATTACATCCAGAACGATGTGCGTTAGCTGAACATGTCAACAAGTTTGATCACCATATGAATTACGATGCCACGAAGGTCTTAGCTAGTGAATCGCATCTATCCAAAAGGACCTTTCTTGAAATGGCCTTTATAGCAGAAAATAGTAATTGCATAAATAAAAAAACAGATATCAATCATCTGAGTGAAATTTATTCCTACCTTTTGACGTTGGATAAGAATCCATCACCCATTAACAATGAAAATTGATTAACAAATATTTTATGACTTTGATAAATAATTTATACATTTAACTTAACTCATTTTCGTCCAAAAAAAATTTAGATTCTACTAAAGACATTTAGTTACATGCCAAATGTACTCAATTCAGGTTTCTTCCTAGCTCACTAGGTGTCGCCTTACCAATTAAAAATCGGATTTACGGATTCCAACATAGGTTGGTAACTGTAAATTGGTACCACTGACTGAGTCGTATGACATGTTAACTGTCTGTCTTCTCCTAACCTAGAGCATTGCTTTGGCCTGGTGTGGTCAAAAATAAAAAAATTTTAACAATTTTAAATGTAACGTATTTTATGAAAAAATTTTAAGACATCCTACCAATTTTACATGTTTTATATCAACTTTCATCTTGCACAATGTGTCACTTATTGTTGAATAACATCGCGTCTCACAATCTCAACAAAGATGTAAGTTAACAATACATATATATTTTTTTATATTACTTACACATGCAATTTGTAGTATCCCTGATGATGGAAATGATTTATTAAATTTCCGAAAGCTTGGACAAACTTTAAAGTAGTACTCTTTGATTTTGCTGCAAAGCCCCACTATTTACTAGTTCCATATATATATATATATATATATATATATATATATATATATATCATTTGCCGAAACAAATAATAGAAATTAAAGGAAAGGAGCAATTTAGAAAATTAGTGAGAAACCTTCTAATAGGAAAGTGTTTCTACAGTTTCGGAGAGTATTTTGCATATAATTTCTAGTCTTTCTCTCTCTATACATGTATATATGTTTGTATATATGTGAAAATATGTGTATATATATGTATATATTATATATCACGTTTCATATTAGCACATTTTAAAACTGTTTTGTTATTGTGAATGTACTTGTTAATTTTTCAACCCTTTCATGTTTCTTTTTAATGATTTAACTATTGTATATTTTTATTATACTTTTATTATTTTATATATATATATATATATATATATATATATAGTAGAACGGTAGTCTTTGCTGACTAGTTAGGATGCAGTTTGGAAAGATTATTTGGGTAAGCAGCAAGCAAAACGTGTACTCTTTTAACACTATATTTCCAATATTTCAACAGTGGTTACTGTCATCTTCAGGGAAGCTACAATTAATAAGTGAATATATACTAAAATGGAGTGAAACCCAGTAACAGCTATACTTACTGTGTCTTTGAGGTTGATTGCAAAAAGATGTGATGAAAGTAATACAACAATTATCGAAAGGGAAACATGAAGTTGATGATAAAATAACATTAAAAGGTCAATAATTAAAATAATTAGTCAATTGATATACATTTTTTTAAAATTTATATGGATAATTTCCACGTGTGGACATACTCAAGCACGTGTATATCATCTTGGTTAGGAAACAGACAAATGACATATGTTTCATGTACTTAAAAGAAGAAAATTATGAAAATTGAAGTTTGACAGGTAGAGTCCACGATTTGGCCTCTGCTTGTGAGTAAACTACTACTAGGGTATATATATATATATATACAAATAGATTTAGACATGACATACTTTTTCGACAAAATGTATTACATTTCAGACAATAACGCCCATTTATCTATCTATCTATCTATGTTGGTTATTTCTAATAAACTAACAGTCCAAACCTGTGTCGGCTCATCAGCGCAAGGAGCAGTTTCAATTACTGCGTCTTTAGAAAAGCGACTTAGCGAGAGCATGTTACCGAATGGAGTCCGCGTATTATAGAATTTCAATCTCAAATCCGTCGATTGTTCGACAAAGGCATTCAATTCCGGTGGCTTTGTCTGTCCTCGTACTATTAATGACATATTTCTGGCATGTTGAGAGATTTGTCAGCCGAAGTAACATGTTCGACGGCAAAATAAGGAAATAAGCAATTGTAGGTGTACTTGTTCAAATACATACAGTGTGAACTACCAACACTTTACAAAAATTCAATGGGGTACTAGTCCGTCATATAGAAACACACAATGATGTTGCAAGCTAGTGAATTTCACCAAGTTCACTGTCATGTCGAAATTACCAGTAGAATGCTCCGTTGCTGGCAGTTTACCATTACCCAATAGTACCCAGGGCCTTCACTAGAGGGCCCACTCTACAGGACATCTTTGTTTGCACAGAGCATATGAGCTTAAGATACGAACGCGACCGTTATAGCATGTTTCAGACGGTACAGAGAAATCCGAATAGCTCAGAAATGAAGACACCGAAATAAAAAAAAAAAACAGAAAGCAGAGCCCGACCGCCGTCCAGTACAGGTTGAGTAGTTCTTGGGCCAACCGCCAGAGGCTTTTGGTGTCGGTAATTCACATCGGATTGTTTCAAGGTAAATACTGATTGGTGTTATTTGGTAATGAATAAACCAGAAGAGGCTCTAAAACTAGTGCTTTATTACACCAAAATAACGAAAAACAGGAATTGTATTACCGGTATGAAAATACAGTGGTTGTCATGTTCAAAGTAGGAATATATTCATGAAACTGGTGTTGAATTTTACCTGTTTCTTATGTATGTATAGATCAGAATATTTCAATTTACACCATATTAGTGTTCAGGAACACTCACTACTATTGTGGATTAATTGAACTTACAGTTTTGATTTTTGTTGAAATTATAAATAGGATGTTCATAAAATCTGTTGTGGAATCATCTGCGGCTGAAAGACAAACTTCAGTCGCTATTTTCCATCGTTCAAGATAACTCTTGGGAAGAATTCACGTTGAAAAGGGGAACATTCTCCATGAAAATTGAAAAATGTGATTTATTTGTAATATCTAACAAAAATCTGATAGATACTGTGAAAAGGCTAACTGAAAAAAAAAATCTGAAAGTGAATATTCGCATTTTCATTCAGATAGTTGATTTTTTTATAATTTTCTTCAGTTTTAATTGAAAATTCATTGAATAAATTAGATAGTGAGAATGTTATTAAGAAATATCACTCACAGAAATCGTTCATTTCATTGAAGCAAGGTTCGCTTCTCTCGCATTTAATCCCCAACACATTTTGGTCGACGAAAATCTATTTCGCTTTGCCAAGCTCTCAGGAAGATTGATGAAAAATTGGATATCAGGCTCTTCAGAAACAATTACACATATAAGGATCGAAATTGATGGAAATATTTCTTCTGCGGTAACACTTTGAAAGTTATTTTTTGACATGGACCTATCATGGCCATTGCATTTTGATTTTTGTTCGAAATTATGAATAGGATATTCATAAAATCTGTTGTGGATCATCAACACCATGTACAGTATTTTATGTTACAACATAGAACAGTGCGAAATCGAAAATACAAGCGCATATTAATGATCAATAATTATTTTACAAAGTAATTATGATAGTCTTCAATCACGAACCAAATGAGACAATATTTTTCTGATGTCTTGCTATTGTATCATAAATAGCTTATTAAAGGAAAACCCCACTTTTTTTAAACAAACAAACTAATTTTCTCATCAACTCAATCATACAATGATTAGAATTCATGACGTTCATTATTAGTATTTTCATTAAACCCTTCCTTCACACATAATATTTTGAATTATTTTTCCAGTTTTATTCCGACTGTTATTGTTTGAATTGGGTTTATAAATTTCAGATACATGAATAACTATAAAAAATACTAGAAGGACTACGTTTATCTCAATGGTCTCTATCAGCTTCAATTTCGATAGCATTGAGTCAAGTTGAACCACCCTTCAGTTTATGTCGCAATATACAGTGACCGCCAAAAAGTATGTACCATATGGGAAAAAAGTTTATTATTAGAGTATTGGAAAAAAGATTCTTGGGAAAAGTTTGTGCATGTCCGATAACCTAAAAATCGATTTTGACACATGTCACGTGATGGTTAGTATGGCGGCAAATTGAAAAAAATTGCAAAAAAAAACTGTTGAATGAAAAAACTGCTCTCTTCTTTGCACAATAAGTACGTTCTTTTTCTTCATTATTATTTTGTTCTCTATTTTGAGAAAGAGAAATTCATCCGATAACAGAAAATTGAGACGATAAACAACCAGTCTGAATTTGGCTACTGACTACGTTTATCTCACAACTTTGGATTCGCTCAAAATGGGTTTGACTTGACTGGATCCGATCCAACTAATCGATATATATATATATATATATATATATATATATATATATATATATATATATATGGATATATATATATATATATATACCGTTTTCGGGTTGGATTGAACCACTCAAGTCAATCTCATAAAATATAGGATTGGACCGAACCGATCGCCTTGAAGAGAAGTGATATTACGAGATAAACGAGTTTGAAATTGACAGATGTCAGGTAAAAGTAGCCAAATTTAGATTGATTGTTTATCGTCTCAATTATCTGTAATCGGATGAGTTTCTCTTTCTCAAAATGGAGAACAATATAATAACAAAGAAAAAGAACGTATTGTCCTAAGAAGAGAGCAGTTTTTTCATTCAACTGCTTAAGAAAAAACGTTTTTTGGGAAACATGGATGAGGAAAGGATTAGGGTTCCGCATATTTTCAACGATTCCTAAATAAATTCGCAAAACACAAGAAATTTTACGTTACTAAATTCGACATATTGCTGTGAAGTTAGGGTTTTTCAATCGGATTGAAGCATAGGATTCCTCGATCCACTTATACAGGGTGTCCCAGAATAAAGGGGACAAACTCCGAGGGTAGAATCCTAACTACATTTTAAGGCTGAAAGTTTCAATAAACATATACCCTAACATGAGTATACAGCATTTAGTTTCATATTTCAAGGCAAATCATGTGTTTGTAACTCTGAACAGGGGCGTACGGCAGGTGGGAACCCCTATTCGCCCCTGTATTAATATCGATTTCGTCTTTTTTTTCTTAATCCCCAATATTTCCTTTACAAAAAACGAATACGTTTCGTTTTACAAATATCAACGGTTTTCGAGATTCTTTGAAGTTGAAGTTGCGTATCAAAATATTTACTATTTTTGAAAGGAATGTGACGGTAACTATTTATAACATTATAACCAACATATTTCATACCTTGCAATGAGTATAAATTCAAATATTTCGAAGTTTGTTGGCATTTACGAGGGATTTCTTTCACAAAAATTTCCCGATATTTAAAACTTACATAGCCACTAACAAAATAATCACTAATGAGTATCCGTATCACATACGCACCCACTTATTCAACTTTAAATATCTCGAAAACCGTTGATATTTGTGAAACGAAACGTATTCCTTTTTTGTATAGGAAATATTGGGGATTAAGGAAAAGAAGACGAAATCGATATTAATCCGGTGACGTGAAAGTTGGGGAGGGGCGAATAGGGGTACCCATCTGCCGTACGCCCCTGTTTAGAGTTACAAACACATTATTCGCCTGGAAATATGAAACTAAATGCTGTCAAGTGACTTACCAAATTTCATTAAGAAAAGTTAAGCTGTTATTGAGTTATTCTGGAAAATATATTTGTTTGTGTCATTTTCAACACTTTGTAACTCGGTTAATGCTCATGTTAGGGTATATGTTTATTGGAACTTTCAGTCTTAAAATCAAGTGAGGATTCTACCCTCAGAGTTTGTCCCCTTCATTTTGGGACACCCTGTATATTGCGACATAAACTGAAGGGTGGTTTAACTTGACTCAATGCTATCGAATTTGAAGCGGATAAACACCGTAGACATAAACGTAGTCATACATATCGATTAGATGGATCGGATCCAGTCAAACCCATTTTGAGCGGATCCAAAGTTGTGAGATAAACGTAGTGATTATGAGGTAGAATAACAATTATACCTACATGAATAACTAAAAAAAATTAAAAAGATCCAGCAGTGGGATTCGAAATCTTTAAATGTCATTTTAACTGTAAACGATAAGAAATTTCCAGTGTAATTTTATGCTCCTCACCCCAAGGAAGACACAAAATTTTCCGGAAATTTTATCAGTTACCATGGTCACAATAAAAAAAACATGCCTTTAATTGGTCCAAAATGTTAGGGGTAGAATTTTTGAAATTATATCCTAATTTTTCTCCTCATTTTGTCGTGAATAACGTTCGTATACCTCTGAATAGTTTTCAATAATTTATAATTTTCAACATTTCTTCATAATGAAGTACATGCACGACAATGTCGACAGGATTCCAACAGCGGAAGGATATTTAAAAAAAACTAATGAGAGAACCGGTAAACGTGAAATTATTACATCATAAACCCAAGAGATGAAGCCAGCTTTTATATAAAGTAATTGTTATCGACAAGCCTTCATATACCCGAGTATTAATAGCATTTTGAAGAAAACCGGTTAACCGCGAGGTGTTTGAACCTTTGTTGACCAGAAGTCCCCATCCGAGGGTATTCCGTATTTTTGGAAATCCTTTCATTTAGCCTATAAAACTCTTTAATGGCTCTTTACATGGTGAACTTTTTTCCGTGGAAGCTAATGAAGCATTACTTATTTTATTGTCTCCGCCGAACAGAGGGATCTCGTTAAATTAATGAGTTTGTCGGTTGAAATTCGAGGATTGAAAATGGTAATCACTGAATTATCTCGGGAATGGGACAATTAGCTATAAAAAGTTTCTAGTGCCAGTACGTTTTCTCCCAAGAGCAGTTAACGATTCATAAAATATAGTAATTTACGTAACAATTCCGGAAAACACTGTTTTTTTGGACGAGTGGACAAGATTCTAGGACGAGCGTAGCGAGTCCTGGAAGTCTGCGAGTCCAAAAAAACTGTTTTCGGACGTGTTGCGTACACAATTTTTTCGGTAACCGTGTAGAATAACAAATCGACACATTAATTTTTTATATTTCTTTGTAGAAGAAAATTTCGAACATTTTAATTCTTATTTGTATTAAATATCGAAATACGAACAGAAGATAGGTACTAACAGAAACATTCTAATTCTTATTGATTGAAAGTTTGATTTTGTGGAGGAAATCCAATTCTTGACATGATTTTTTGGGTTTATGACCTTCCACAATCTGAAAATGAAAAAAAATTTAATCCAAATAAATCTGTACAAGTGTAGAACATAGAATTATAATATATATACTTATTCTAGAATGCTAATTCAATGGGACGAAAGTGTTGTAAAAAGTTCGATGCATTATTTAGTGCGCATGATCAGGACTATTTCCATTCATACCATTCAGATTTTGTGTTGAATTGTAAACCACTTGTGCCCTGTTGTAAAGACATTTGACAATTCCCTTTTTCACGCTGGTGTGGTGATTTGAGTTATAATGGAGATATCTATTGGTATGTGTTTTCTGAAAGAAGAATTGAATTTTATAAAGTCCGTTCTCAGGGAAAATGCTTATCCAAATGAATTCGTGGAAAAAACCATTAATGTAATTGAAAAAAGTAATACAATGTATAATCGAACAACACAACACACAGACATGCGACATCTCCATACACATCCAACAAACAACATTATACCTTATGTCCCTGGACTGTCTGAAAAGATAAAACGGATTGGCCATAGGTATGATGTAAGAACAACATTTAAAACAACCAATACATTGAGATCAATACTCACACATACAAAACCCAAAAATGCTGGTGAATGTTCAAAAAATTGTGTTTACAACATACCTTGATCGTGTGGTAAGAGCTATATAGGTGAAACATCAAGACCATTGATTGTGCCCCAGAAAGAACATAAAAGTTACATCAGAAATCGAAAAATAACGGGTTCGAAAATATCCGAACATATTCTAACATCTGATGACGATCATATGATGGAATGGAATGATACCAAAATTTTATTGTGAGAATCAAATCAAGAAAAAAGAAAGTTAAAGGAAACTGCGTGCATTCTTTTATCGAAGAACTGCTTTTCAACCAATTCCATCGAAATGGACCGCACCTGGTTACCTCTCCTCAGAGATGAAATAAGAACTAATAGAATGGTGATTGATTGATACCGAACACCCTATGTATCAAGATACCAAATGTCAATCAAAAGAATGTATGACAGATTTCATTTGACTCTGTCAAAGAAAGATCGTATTTCCAAAACCGCAATTCAAATTCAGTTTCTTCAGCGTCTTTCCAAAGAACTTTTGATAACGGAGGCAGATACAGCCTCCGAAACGTCAACAATTTTCAAAAAAAGAGAAGTATTCTTTGTTAATTCGATCTCATTTTTTCAGATAGGCAAATTCAGTGTAGGGTACGTTACTGACAAAAATTAATTTCTTTCAAGACAGCAGCCTTGTGAACGCAGTAACTTATCGGGCAAATTGATTAATTTGCACTTCTACACTTGTACAGATTTATTTGGATTAAAATTTTTTTCATTTTCAGATTGTGGAAGGTCATAAACCCAAAAAATCATGTCAAGAATTCTAATTCTTATTTATATAAATATTTATATTGAAATTCGGGCATTTCCCGGACTAGTCCGGAAAGTAACTACTTCCCGGTTGTCGAAAAAAGCTGTTGTTATATTCAACAGGCACAATATGAGGATTATTGGTGAAATCAGAGAATCCAACAAGAAAACGAACTAAGTAACTTTTTTTACTGTGATAATGAAGTGACTACCTAGTCTTATGTGTTTTGTGCTTTTGATTTCTATTTCAAGTTTTCAAACGCAGTGGAAACAATTCATCTATGAAATGGGACTGATGATGGCACGTGTATTCGATGATTCATAACGCCTTATACCAATTTTTTTGTTGAACGTGGCGGACTCTTGACGCCAATTCGTAAAAAATAGATTATATAATTAAGTTATTTTATGAAATTTTGATGTTTCGCCAAGTGTGCGCTATTTCACATGTGAAATATATAAGTATTTTACATAGTGAAATATTCTTTGGCTCCAAATTGAAGTATGAGTCTCAGACGGAGTGCTTCCTGTAGTTCCTACAGATGGCTCTGTGAGCTGTCTACTATCTTAGTGCCCACACAACACAATGATATCCTATGGACGTCCAATACATCTCCAATTCATGTCGGAATATCCTTGGATCAATTTTGGATATCCATAGGATATCCAAATAGTCTTATTTTTCTGTTTCAGAAAAGTTTCATACTAGCTTTTCCTGGTGTTTTTGTGAATTTCAGGTTCTCATTTACCTATCACTTCTGTCAATTGTTCATTAAAAATTAATCTAAAATTTAGTTTGTTTTACAATAAAAAATCTCATTTAAAATTTTTACATATTGAACAATGAGAGTAACAATGAATTATGGACGTCCATAAGATATATCTTATGGACATCCATGAAGGATATATTTTGGACGCCCATGAAGAATACCTCATGGACGTCTATGAAGGATATCTTATGGACGTTCGTAATGGATGTCTTATGTACGTCCATAATGTATGTCTTACGGACGTCCAGGTTGGTGGCCTGAGAACGCCCATCGGAGGTCGATAAGATATCCTTTGGCTAAAAATTGGACGTCCACAGGATATCCAAAATAGACTGAATGGATATCCATCGAACATCAGATGGATGTTCAGGTGTTGTATGAGTGGGTAGGTACTAGAGTTATCGTACCCAACGTAGACAACAGCGGATATCTTGTGGACGTCAAATCATGAACATATCAAGCAACGATATCCTTGGATGTATTTTGGATTTCCATAAGTTATCAAAAAGGATTATTCTCTTGGACAACCGATGGATATCCATAGGATATCCTTTTTAGATATCTACGACGAATATCTCATGGATATCCATTAAGAACTTCTCATGGACATCCATCACGGACATTTTTTGTAGAAACACATTTATTGTTTATTTACTGCACCATTTTTAATTTATACCAACCAGTGAATTCGAAAAGTCCAAAAAGTGTACCGGAGAGTTTCAACTTAATGAAATGAAAAATTTCGACAAAGTGGAATTCCCCTTCTCTCCACACTATCCCACAAAGTGGAAAATTTGAGGCAAATATTTGTCAGAAAACAACTACCCCTCCTAAGGACATTATATCTGACAGTGCTCTATACCACAGTAACTTCTTGTCCATGGCTGAGACACCTTTCAAAAGTCTGGCTGTATAAATGTTATGATACTTTTTCATCTCACAAAATGTTGCTACTATGAAAGAGTTATATATTTTTTTATATGTGTTGAAAGTAAGAGATGGTGAAAATGTTCAACGAAATATCTGTTGAATCATTTAAAAAATATATTACTTTTTTTGCTCTCGCAACAATTCAACATTATTTCAATATTTGCAATCACTGAATTGAAGACATATTTCATTTTTAAAGCCAGATAAACAAAACTTTGGTATAACTAATCTATGCTGAAAGCAACCCCTAACTTCGATAATTGTTGCTCGAAATTCATTGGACAAAATAAAATGATTATAAGAACGTTTTTCATAAAAAAGTTTTGAAACGAACATTTTTAATAAGTATAACATTTTCTGTACAACAAATGCTTTTTGAAAAAAACGATAAAAAACACAGCAATGCATGTTAGGGGTGGTTTTTGGGGGTGAAGCTTACATTTTTAACTTAAGAACTCTTTGAATTTGGAAAGTCTCTTTATGGTATATACGAGGGGAAACTACTCTTTCATTAGGTGTACATCATAACATTTTCATTAATTCATTATTAATTTTAATTAAATTCATTATTCGAAATATCGAAAACTCGCCAGAAATTATTTTTGCGCAAAAAAAACATTTGAAAACTGATTCAGAGCTGACCAACTTGAGAACGGTTAGAGATAGACGAATTCTGCGAACTCCAATCGATTCAGAATGGCCGAATTAGTATATACTGAGAATTTGAACAAAAAAAATCTACGGACAAAAAAGTCGAGTATATCATGATAAATAATTTTTTGAACTTTTTAAATTTTAATTTTTCAAATTTCAAATTTTTATCCCCGAACGTATTTCGACGTGCTGATTCCGAATCTTAGAACGAAAATGTAAAAAACTCATCAGAAATATTTTTCGCGCCAAAGAAAACATTTGAAAACTAATTCAGAGCTGACCAACTCGAGAACAGTTAGAGATAGACGAAATCTGCGAACGCCAGTCGATTCAAAATAGCCGAATTAGTATGTATTGTTATTTCCGAGTCAATCAAAAAAAATTAAAATTCACTCGAAAAAGTTGCCCTAAAAATCATTAAAAGTACCAGGTTGTCACATCGACTTGAAATTTGCACTGTGTACGTAAAATTTCATGCTCATTCAAAAAATGTATGATTTTCTATGCTCAGATATAAGATTTAGCCGGAAAAAGGTGTTTAAGAAAAAACATTAAATTTTCTGAGATTTTTTACTTTTCATTTTTCGAATTTAAAATTTTTGTCCTCGAACGTATTTTGACGTGCTGATTCTGAATTTTTGAACAAAATGTCGAAAACCCATCAGAAATATTTTTGGCGGGAAAAAAACATCTAAAAACTGATTCAAAGCTGACCAACTCGAGAACAGTTAGAGTTAGACGAATTCTGCGATCGCCAATCGATTCAGAATCTTTGAACGAAAATGTCGAAAACCCATCAGAAATATTTTTGGCGGGAAAAAAACCATCTAAAAACTGATTCAAAGCTGACCAACTCGAGAACAGTTAGAGTTAGACGAATTCTGCGATCGCCAATCGATTCAGAATGCCCGGATTAGTAGATACTGAAAATTTGAATGAAAAAAATCGACGGACAAAAAAGTCGAGTATCATGATTGATAATTTTTTGAACTTATTTATTTTTCATTTTTGAAATTTCAAAATTTTGTTCCCGGATGAATGTCGACGTGCTGATTCCGAATCTTTGAACGGAAATGTCAAAAACTCATCAGAAATATTTTTGGCGGCAAAAAAACATTTAAAAACTGATTTGGACAAAACACATTTTCGGTACTCAAATACTCGCATATTATATTTGCATGAGAAGGTAGGAGTCTTCAGAAACGATATGAACTTTTCCTTTTTCTTCTCTGATAATTTTTAGCTGAGTTATGACCAATCAAATATTTCGGCTCCGTCAGAACTTTCAGCGGTGGGTAAGGGTGAACGTGAAATTTGATGTCGGCGTTCAATCACGTTTTCTGAGAAAACGAGCGCATTTCATAAAAAAATACCTGCGATCATTTTTGTAGAGAATTGAATTGTCTTTCACCATGTTGAGTTGTTTTTCCGAAAATCATAAAATCTATTTACTTATTTTTGAACGAAAAAAACAATGGAGCACCCCTGAAATTTTGATAAACAATTTATTTTCGTGTTTATCATGGTTCCAACAACATAGCATAAGTTTGGTGGTGCTGTAATCGATTCTCGTCTCAAAACCCAATCGTACTGGATTATTAAAACATTATAAATGATTCTTTCTAATTATGCTTATATCAATCGATTATTAGAAGAAAATTTTTATGGAGCATGTAAATCATTAGTGGGGTATTAAATAATTTCCAAAGACCCCGCAGTACGTTCAATTATAGTCACCGATCTGTAATGAGGATGATAGTTCGTCACCGACCGCAGCCGAATGAATCTTATTTAAAAATCAGAAAGTTCCGTAGACTAACTAATTGATCATTAGTTGTGAAAATAATAAAGCCAGTCTAGTGGTCTAGCCCGGTCTTGCACCGCTAACACTGAAATAGTCGACCTGACGCCAATTGCATTTCCGTGTGCATGATTCCATTGGCGCTAGTCACTTCCCGGCCTTCAACAATAGTCGAAGTTATTATTCGTAAGGCTGTAGAGGTTCTTAAAAACCAGCAGGCCGAGGCCGGAGAGGCACTCCACTCCGAGTTGGCCTCTTCAGCGCGAATAATGGAAAAAGGCAGTGGTGGAGTTGACTCAAGGACGTGTGAGGTGACGTTAGTTTTTGATTGTGCTCATTTGATTTGCATTGGAAGACAGGGTGGGTTTATTATGTTTTACTCTTTATTCAAGTTCATCAAACTTTACATGTATGACAATCAATATATTGTTGCGTCTTCGGGTTCAAAAATAAGTATAGTGGTATAGACTTGCCTTTATTATTCAAACTTCACTTGACAACACTGTAATACAAGTCACTGTCGAAACTGATACCAAAATACTTGTTTCCAAGGTAACTCAAGGTAACTTTCTAACTAACTTACTTCATCCCACAAATGCATTGCTTATATATAAAAATAAAGTTCTAAAAAATGAAGAAATCAATAGAACACAATAAGAATGTTCGACGATTGATCCAGAACAAAAGTTAGTGCTTCTAGATTTTTCCATCTAATTCATCGAACGATCTCGAACAATTCGAGAAGTCTTTATCAAAGGACCACGCACACTCCTTATGCAAAAAGTCTTTCGGTCAAATTTTCCAAATTTTTAGTATGTTGTTGAACTCTGCTTCCCGAACAAAAGCTACCATAGGCACACAAAAATTCTATGTATAGTTTACGAGATACAGAGTGTTGAAGTTGTAAGATGGAACTTTCAGGCCATTATTGGTGGATTTTCGATCTACACCATACTTCTATACTTGGCCAGTGCAATGGTATGCTTTTTAAGCATTTTTCAACCTATACCTCACATGACAGATTTGAAACCTCACTGAAGAGTGGCCAAATTGTTCAATATTCCGATAGCAGATATTATTTTTATATTTGTTAGTATTCACCAACTCCATTAGCGTGATTTTCATTGATTTCATGGTAAAGGAACTTTCCGTTTTCATTTCAAAGTATGAAGGAAGGAAGAATCAATATTGAATTTGTCCATAGTGTGAATTTATATAGTTACATTAGTATTTTATGTAAATACCTATATACTGACCGACCCCGTATTTCTTACTTTTGGCTAACCCTATTTAAATAGTTATTCTGTATACTCTCAGTGGGAAAAAAGTTAGGAGCTACTTTGTGAGGAATTAGTTTGAATTATCCTTCAAATGAATAATCATACGATCGGATTTTCAGCATCTCCATCCATTAATTGAAAACTAGACATAGAAAATTCCTGTATTTTTCACAGAAGTTCATGTGATATATCCCCTATACAATGTGAAGAAATAAGGAATATTGACCGGTTAGTTTTTTTTTATACAGGGTATTTCGCTAATTTTAGGTAATATTAGTCTCGTGTATTCTTAAGTTATAATATTCAAAATTTACGTCCTCTCAAGTGGCTACATGGCACATATTATAACTGGTGCACTTAATTGATCCAATTATGTAATCCAAAGAATATATAACAGATACTTATACTTTCAATCTCCCCTGTATATTTAAGGAAAAATCATATTTTTTGGAATCAGTGAATCTTATCGGATATACTGAAGACAGAAAATTCAATTTTCATACGATCCGACTCATGACGTTGATGCTCCATTCTGAAATTATTTTCATTTTGTGTAACTCGGAAAAAGTCATGATTTACCCTGTAAACAGTTTTAAAAAATGCTTGAAAAACATAACATTGCACTGGCCAAGTATAGTAGTATGGTGTAGATCGAAAATCCACCAATAATTTTGTGATATTCCCAGCAATAAAGTTCAGCCAATAATGGCCTGAAAGTTCCATCTTACAACTTCAACACTCTGTATATCGAAAACTATACATAGAATTTTTGTGTGCCTATGGTAACTTTTGTTCAGGAAGCAGAGTTCAACAACATACTAAAAATTTGGAAAATTTGACCGAAAGACTTTTTGCATAAGGAGTGTGCGTGGTCCTTTCAGGTCTGTTACAAAATTATGTCAAAAAGTGACTATACACAAAATAACAGAAACTTATATTCTACAGGCTGGTTTGATCAAACATCACATACTAACATCTCCCCCTCTTCAAAAGGGTTTGAATTTTTGAGGTTATCTTGAACGATAGAAAATAGCGACTAATGTTTGTCTTTCAGTCGCAGATGATTCCACAACAGATTTTATGAATGTCCTATTCATATTTTCGAACTAGAATCAAAAAGTTTTCCCGGATGTAGTTACACTAACACCCGAATTATTATTGTACATACTTACTTGAATAATAAATAATCCAGGAACGACAGACAAACTCGAGCAAAAAGTGAAGAATGAATTGTAGCACTCTGAAACTCGGCACATGACATCTCGACATCATGTATTATTAGAAAAAGAATTGTTTACCAGAAAATCAGGGGTGGAACCTAAAAACTTTTTCATTTAATAAAAAAATTGTCATTTCAGAAAATATAAGATTTGTCAAAAAACGATTTCTATAGGTTGAGAGATAATTCAATTCTCCACAAGAATGATTTTCAGTAATACCTCATGAAATACGCTAGAGTTCTCAGAACATATCATAAACCCTTTTTTGCGCGCCACTGGTGTTAATTATCTTCAGTAGAAATATACCTTGTTCCAGTTTTGATGGTGGCTGTTATTGTTCAACTAAAAAAGGCCACATTTTAAAATAAAAACGGAATTTCATAAAATGGCGATATTTCCATAGCAACGCAATTTATCAAAAATATTTCAAATATGTCTCGAGGTATCGGCCCAACAATTCACCCAACATCTAAAAAAAAATTCTAAGGACCCTCACATTTCCCAAATTATTGGTCAAAAATTTGAAATGTTTCCGGCTCTAAATTCACACCCTGTACAAAGAGAACGAATTGCAAAAAAAGAAACCCGACCCCAATGGCGCATAGACCAAGGATGACGCTTTCCACCATTGGTTGAAAATCCAACATCGGCCAAGAAATGTCCAAGTTATAGCTAGTCAAAATTATGCAATTTTTTTACTGTCCCACTTTATCTGGCAAGTAATTTACTTACTTTTGTTCATACGAAATATAAGTTTTAAATAATCAAATGTGTTTAATAAACAATAATGAAAACCATAAGCCTTCACTTTCAGCTATCTTACTTTACCAAACACTTTTCCAAGGGCAAAACTGTGCTACAACTAGGTAACTGAGTTTTTTTTTCAAAGATTTTCAATTTCCCATCAATCCTGTTTCATTCACTACGATGATTGTGGTCGGAATTGAAAATAAATGTCTTCAAATATTCAACAGTGTGCATTTTTTTCAAAAAGTGGTCATACAAATAAATCACAAGGACATAAAATGTGATGAAAACATTAATTTGCGTTTTTCTCGAAATCACTAATTTGCCGTTACCTACTTGTTGTACTCACCCCACGATATAGAGATCTGTTGTGGCAAGCAATGGAACATAAGCTCATATCATCTGCCTTTCAAATTTTGATGAAATAAAATTTTTGTGAACCAAGATATATTTCGATAATTTAATCCCACATAATTTAATCCTCCGAATACCACCCAACTTGCTGCATGTCAAGATTCTCTTCAATGAATTGAGTACAATGGGGATATAAACTCTCTCGTTTTACTCTTCAATATTATGAACTCATTAGCAGAGCAGTTGGATCAGAGTCGCTCATTACAAGTGTAGTTTTCTGCTACCGTAACTGAAAGAATGAAGTTGTTTATTTGCCAGTTATTATTTTGATTTCCATGAAAAAATATCGATGTACATTCTTGAAGAGGAGTGATTTCAATTCATGTACCCTTTGGTAGAGACACTTTGTTTTCAGGTTTATATACAGGGCTATTTCATCTCATGAACAAAATTGAACAACTCTCTCGAATTATCCATATCAATTTTTAGGATATGAAAGGAAAACTGAAATGAAATAATCCACCCCCATCAACTCCTTTTATTTTCAGCTACCCCTTACCAAATCCAAATGATTTCAACAAAAAATCCGTAATGCTGTTTTGTAGTATTAATTATATTTGGAACATTGCAGACCAACGAGATATAGATTCATTCTTCATATGGGCGTAGGTAATTTCCTCACCAACTGCTCGGGATTATTCGTAAGGTATCTTTCTCACCATAACTAAGGGTGGTTGTTAATTTTCATCGCGGATATTGAGTAGTTTTTTCGTAGTAGAGGTACCAAAGGCCTGAATATGGATAACACAACGGACTTACGTTGTTGCTATATGCTGACGATTTGGTCATTCTTGCCGAATCCGAAATACACAAAAAAACTGAAGATCGTTGATGAATACACAGCTGCTAAATTACTTACAATTAATATCAATAAATCTGAAGTTATCTGCTTCTCAAGAGGCGGCTCTCAGCGCCAAAATAACAAATTTCGTCTGAAGGACAGTACCCTTGATATAGTGAATAATTATGTTTACTTGGGTGTACAGTTTGTTGCATCTTCTCTCTTCAGGGAGATGGCACTCGTTACTGCTGACAAATCAAAACAAGCCATCGGCGCCATACTCCCATTATTATCGAAAACAAAAATGGATCTCTGGCAACCCAGAATAAAATTATTCGAAGCTATGGTTCTTAGCATCATGTCCAACTGTCTACCAGTCTGGGGCCTCAGATATGTTGACATCTCAGAGAGGGTACAACTCATTTTTTTCAAACGCCTCCTACTCCTCCCAAATAATACTCCGGACTATACAGTGAGTACAAGATAAGGTTGTCCACAATGGGGATATCCGAAACGGTAATAAATACAGTTTTGGTTAAATGGAAAAAAAGTTGCGTAACAGAGGGGTCATCTATATGGAAATATGAAATTTACAAAAAAAAAATTAATTTTCAAGTTATTTTGGAAAAACTGAATTTTTCAATTTCTTATTTTATTTTTTTCTGGTGTTATCGTCAGAGTTGGAACGAAATAAAAAATACTTCTTCACAGAAACTTTTCATAAGTTTTTGGGATATCAGATGTAATTTCCGACGTTTCGTTATCGAATAACCATCATCAACTTATTTTTTTTAAATAGGGCCCTGTTTCGAAAAATACTGTTTTTTAAAGTATTTTTTTTCTGAATTCAATGATGTATCACATATGACAATTCAATAACGTTTCAGATCTTTTTCGGTCATCATCACGAATTTTTGAAAAAATGTTCTAGTACGGGCCTTAATTGAAGAAAATTTACTGAAATTGGATATCGTAGAAGATCAAGAAAATCAAAAGTATAAGTTGACTTGTTTTATTTAATGTTAAAACAAAAGAAAAACATGAAATAACAATAAGTCACACACTTATACAATTACCTAAATAAAAAATACCTGCTATCATCAAAAATTATAAAAACTGTTCAAACAAATATCCATTATTCTTCAAACAAAGATAACACCTTTTAAGTGTTGAATTTGAAACTGTATTCAACATATCGGGTGTAATGCTTTCGAAAGCTTGAAGAACTAGTCTTCTTAGTTCGTCTTCCGTTTCAAAAATATGCTGGTAAACGTTATTCTTGATGTACCCCCAGAGGAAGAAGTCTAGCGGAGTGATGTCCGGCGAACTTGGTGGCCAGGAAACTGCTGAATATGTACCTATCCATTTGTCCGGAAATCTACTCGATAATTATCTCTTTACCATTTTGGCATTATGTGCAGGCGCACCATCTTGTTGGAACCAACAGTTACAAATTTTGGCAAGTGGCAAGTTATCTAGGGCTTCTTCCAAATCGCGTTGAAGTAATATGCGATAACGCTCCTTGAGTTGTGGTAAAAAAAAGGGCCAATCAACTGTGTGCCAAAAATTCCAGTCAACATATTGAAGCCAAAACGGTGTTGATGTCTACCCATTCGGTGAACTCTGGGGTTCTCTCTTGACCAATAATGAGTATTTCGCCGGTTGAAAATACCATTATTGGTTACCATACTCTCGTCCGACCAAATAATTTTATGGGGAAAGTTTTCATCATCTTGGCATTTCCTCGTATACCATTCGCAGAAAGTTCTTCGCTTATCCTCATCGCCTGGCCTGAGACCTAGGCAAATTCTAAATTTGTATGGATGGAATTTATGCTTCCTTAAAATGAAATGAGCAGTCGATTTTGGAATTCCACTGGTACGCTCAATTTCCCGAAGTGATATTTCTGGATTTTCAGTTACAGATAACATTACATTGTCTTCGTTTTCTTCATTACAGTGTTTATTTCTGAGGTTTGTAACCAATCGTCCAAAATTTTTTCTACTCGGTTGTCTTCTCTCTGGATAGTTATTCAGATACAAACGCTCAGCTTCCACAGCATTACTGTGACATAAAATAAAACACTTTAACATATCAAACTTTTCCTCTGGTGAAAAACTACTATCCATTTTATAACAAGAGAAAAGATTCAACAATCAGAAGTCGTAATATGTACTGAATGACATTTGGGAGAACTATCAAATTTTGTTTGTGGAATTAGACTCTGCTATTTCGATTCAGACTACATAATATACTCTACATAAACTGTAAAATGAAACTTACGAATAGCTCTTTTGCACATTTCAAAATAATTTTGTGACGTGGTAGGTAGAAGTTTTACATTCAACAATAATTAGAAGATGCCAATTCATATTTAATGAACACTTGTTGAAACTGATTTTATAATTTCTCAAAATTGTGCATTTGTTTACATTATTGTAGCTAGCGTAGGTGTGTAATTAATTTATGGTTGCTCTAGGTGTGTATAGTTAGATTAGAAACCGGGCGCGTGAAAATAGCTTTTGATATTTTCAAAGCAACATTGAATTGCCTAATCGAAATGTTCAGTATGAATGATTCCAGACTGCCAAAGATATGTTTTTTGCGACAATTAGAATTATCTAGGAGTGACGTCAGATATAATTGGGCCAAGCAAGTGTCACAAATGTTTGAATCTATCAGTCTCTCTAAACCCTTAGAGAACGTCAACTTGGCTTATATTAAGCGCAACAAATGCAAGCTACTAGCAACGCTCTTTGATAAACTTCACCAAGAGGATATTGCTTTATCTACCAACTCTCACTTTACGTCCTTCCACACTCACTTTACCTTCAACAAACATCCAAACAGTTATCTTCTTCTCAAAATGCCAATTCAAATAATAAGAACTATTGCCGAGCTGAGAATGTGCAATAATTACGTTATCAGATTCACGCTAAATGGTTGCACTTACTGTATCGACCCACGTGATCAGTGTACTGCTTGCAACCAAAATGAGCTCGAGAATATTCAACACATCCTGTTGAATGCCCTATATATTCTACTATGAAGCCTGCAAATTTTGATCATCTTCTAGAATTGAATTCCTCGATACGTGCCCTTGAGAATATTACGCCTTCCCTTGCAAAAATAATAGCAAGTTATATTTCAATTTCAATTTATTCATATATCCATAAAATACAGGCACTTTTATAATAAGAGATGTGGAAAAACAACATGACTATGTTGGATTCACCTAAGCTCGGGAGAGCTTGTGTTGTGTATCCAACATAATCAGTTACATTTAGATGCCTAAAAAATTAATTTATACTGTTATTATTTTTTTATTTTCTATCATTGTCTTTGAAATATTTTTTTTTGTTTTTTTTTGTTATACGTATATATAGGGATGGTGGAGTTTGTTGCGTGACTGCAAGGAGGTTTAAAATATTGTTGGAAACATATTCATATTCGAAAGCATAAGGGTTTTGACTTCTCTTTCGAAGCGTTTTATATTAAGTGTCCACTTTTGTGAATTTGGAAGCATATTGAATAATTTAGGGCCATAAAAAAATATTGTATTATGAGTGTGAGTTTTTCTAAAAATTGGTAGAGTCGCTGATTGATGTTTGGTGAATCTAGTGGTCTTTGTGTGATAATTGTTCCTATTCGTTTTTTCTCTAAAGATCCACACTAAAGCATTGAAAACAAATATATTTCTAATATTGAAGAGTTCAACGGTATTATATTAAGAGTTAGAGGAAAAACGTATATCTTTTTTAAATAAAATTTTCAGTATAGCGTTCTGTGTTGTTTGTACATTTCTTATAACCGAATTGTTTGTTCCCCGCCATGCAACGATACAATATCTGATAACACTTTCAGCCAATGAAAAATATATGGTTTTGAGCAGTTTCTTGGTAAGTATATCCCTAATTTTGTAAAATGTATGAATTAATTTTCTCATTCTTTTGATGACGTGATTTGTATGATCTTCCCATCTCAAGTGCTGGTCCAATATAACACCAAGATATTTCAAGGTTCTTGTTTTTTCAATAATAGGAAAATTGCAATTCACATGGGGTTGGAAACAGTTTTCTTTGTTGATACGAAGATTGTGCATTTGTGGTTGATCAGGTGCCAGTAGTGAAAAAGTGAAAAAGTTATTTTATTTATATTCAGACTGAGGAGATTGTAATGTAAGATGTCCCTGATTATCATTGATATGAAACATACTATTTATGTAAATAAGGTACATTATAGGTCCCAAGACTGTCCCTTGTGGGACACCTATTTTAACTTTTTTAAGTTCACTGTAGACATCATCAATTTTAACTTGTTGATACCGATTTAATAAGTAATTTCGCATGATTTCTAGAGCTGGACCTCTAACACCTACATCATCCATCATACCTACATCATACAGTTTTTATAATAGAATATCATGTGACACAGTATCGAATGCTTTAGCTAGGTCGAGAAATACTGCAAGACATTTTTCTGATTTATCTAAATTAACGTTCAGGTCTTCAAGTAATTGAAGAACCGCATCCTCTGTGCATTTATTTTTTTTTGGAATCCGTACTGATTTTTAGATATGACACTATGTTTTTATAAAAAGGCCATTAGCCTATTGTAGGGGCCTGGCTATTACTGATGTGATATCGCCCCCTGACTATCACGACCGAAAAACTAGAGGTGACAGAAGAAAATAAAAAGTCATTCATTCTGTTTTCAAAAATTGTCATAAAACTTTTGAATTGAAATATATAATATTTAGTTACTGATAAGTTAATAAAGACGTTTAGTAGTCTCTGTGAGTTGATTAACTTGACAAACAATATAAGAGACCTAAAATTGGTGACCCCGACGTGATGTGTCAACTCAGTTCCTATTAGCGTGTACTCGTGTTCATCTTGTTGCCGTAAATATGCCGAAGGAGGACGATATCCAAAAAAAATCAGATCCCCAGTCATCTTCAAGCAATACCATTATCAGATATTACTGCTGAAACCGTTGCTCGAACAGTTTATGAACATTGGATAGTACGTTTTGGTGTTCCATCATCAATCACTACAGACCAAGGCCGACAATTCGAAGCCTCTTTATTCAAACATCTCAGTTCATTGTGTGGCATCAAGTTGCAACGAACTACACCATATCATCCGCAAAGTAACGGAAAAGTAGAAAGATTGCATCGTACTTTGAAAGCAGCCCTTCGAGCGAATGGCTCTCTCAAATGGTCAAAAAGCCTACCAACCATCTTGCTGGGATTACGAGCTGCATTCAATCCAGAAAGTGGAGTTTCCATTGCCCAGATGGTTTACGGTACAACAATCAAACTTCCTGGTGAATTTCTGGGGCAAGCTGCCAGTCGAACAGACGACGTGGAAACCTTCGTGACGAATCTACAAGAAATCATGAGACAGCTGAAACCGGTTCCAGTAAATCATAAAGCGAGAAGAAATATTTTCGTTCACAAGGATTTGGCAAACTGTTCGCACGTGTTTGTGAGGATAGATAGAGTAAAAAAATCGTTAGAACCAGCCTACGATGGACCTTTCAAAGTGTTGGCAAGACAAGATAAGTTTTTTACATTGCTGATAAAGAATAAAAAAGTGAATATCTCTTTGGATCGCATCAAACCAGCGTTTCTTTTGATGTCACCTGAGGAATGCGAATATGATTGTTCTGTTCAGCCATTCTCTGGTGTGAAAACTAACGTTCCAGCCTCTCTATCTCCGATTCCTGTGCACCCCACAATTCCTAGTGATGTTAATGTTCCACCAGCAAAGCATACTCGCAGTGGCCGAACTGTGAAATTTCCAACAAGATACTTAGATCAAATTGTTATTTTTTGAAACAATCTTGTTTATTTTTTGTGTTTGTTTTGAATAGTAATTTAAATATTTATCGCAACTTAGTCACTGGAAAGGGAGTGATGTAGGGGCCTGGCTATTACTGATGTGATATCGCCCCCTGACTATCACGACCGAAAAACTAGAGGTGACAGAAGAAAATAAAAAGTCATTCATTCTGTTTTCAAAAATTGTCATAAAACTTTTGAATTGAAATATATAATATTTAGTTACTGATAAGTTAATAAAGACGTTTAGTAGTCTCTGTGAGTTGATTAACTTGACAAACAATATAAGAGACCTAAACCTATCTTTGAGGCATTGCTCAAAGATTTTGGCGAAATTACTTATTTTTCATTTATAAAATATCTATGCAAACAATGAATGAGTTTTGCAAACTACAGAAATAGCGTCTGTCTGACAGGCGCCTACTAGATATTGAATAGATTGTTCCCCCTGAACCACTTATTGGGATTTGTCTCGAAAATTAACTACAAGACGTTGTTTCTATTTGAACATGATTGTAGAAGGTGGTTTATTCATAATTTTGAACATAATAAATGTGGTACTTTCCATTAAAAAAAAACGAGTTACGTACAATTATGTCAACCGCTTTTCAGTTGCTCCAAATAGATGTCCCATTTATTTCTATCGATAGATACTTATCAAGTCTACTTAATTTCACCGATGAGTTGGGCCCATTTCTCATTTCTAAAGCCTACTTGACCAATACTCTTTTTTAATTTAGTGTTGTGAAACTATACCTCAGATTTTTATTTACTTCAAATTGTGACCCTATTTTGAGAACAAATTACGTCAAATACATATGGTTAGATTCAGAATGGAAAAACAAATTTAAATAAAGAAAAGAAATTGGAGTATTCCATTTGAAATGGAAAAGTTGATGTCACTTCCTGTGAAACCGGAAGTCGTATTTCAACTTTCAATACGGACAATAATTGATATTTACCTCTCATACAACATATCCAAAGCTCAAATTTCTATCTTTAAAAATAACAAAATGGCGTAACGTAACAAATCTCGTGGCCACCCGGTATGTGGAAAACTGAATATTTAATCAAAGAAAAAATATATTACTTTTTGGTCAGTTTTCCACCATAGAATTGTGCCATGGCAGCGGTGACCACTATTTAAGTTCAATTGGATGCTTGGCACACTTTTTAATAATTAACCCACAGTCAAATGTCAAATCCTCACCATTTAGTGACACTTAAGGTGGATTCATGCAACATCACTAAAACTAAAATGAATTTAAGATTTAGATGTTTTTTAAATTAAGAATATAATAATAATAATAATGATAAATCGTCTTTATTCATCCATGTAACATAAACAGGGAAAGACATAGATGAAATGGCGAAGTATCACCCAAGGGTGTTTTTCAACTTAACCAGGTGGTAGGATAAATTAATACAGTAGTAATTCAAAATACAAAACACAAGAAACAAATGATCTAAGTACAATAAGTTTAGAGAAATATCAAAATATTCAAAATATTACACTTTTTGATACACACTCATTGTTTAAAAGATAGACTCTTTCACACAATTATGAGAAATGGTACTTAAATATAGATAATAAAGTATATTGATTCAATGATTATAATAATAATAATGGTTCATGGGGATTGCTGATGAGGTTGAATACATTCAAGTTGGATTTTGTGCCATTAATAGTAATGATTTCAACTTCCTTTTGAAGTTCAAAATCGTGTAGTCATAGAATTCAAGCGGCAGTTGATTATAGAGTTTACAAGCATTATACGTGAAAGAACGTTGAAATATAGAAGTTTTATGTTTATGAACAGCCAGTAACCTAGAGTTTTTAGTACGATATTCACTAATATTACCAATTTTAATGAGTTTGCCGTATAGGTACGCGGGTGTTTGCTTTTTGAGGATTTTGTGGGTGAGATTGAGTAGATGTAATTTTCGCACATCCAATAATCTCAGCCTACCCGTATCAAGGTATGTTTGACTGATGTGATCATATTTTCGTAATCCATAAGATAGTCTGAAACAAGAGTTCTGTATTTTTTGCAAACGATTACTGTCAGCCGTTAAGAGTGCTGGCCCATATACACAATCATAGTATGCAATTTTCGATAATATCAGGAACTCACAAACCTGAAGTTTCAGATGAGAGTTCATAGCATGTCGATGGGGGTAGAGCTGCTTTAAAATATTATAAGAGATGCGAGTTAGTCGATTAACATGATTTGTGAATCTAAGTTCCAAAGACCTAGATTTTTTACCTCATTTTTTGTAGGGACTTTTTCCCCGTTCAATATGATTTCTATAGAGGCACTAGCGAGTTCACGCTTAAATTTAGCCCCAAAAAACGAGACGCTCGATTTACTGGCATTAAGCTTCAAGTTGTGTGCTGCCGATATGTTCAGTAAAGACTCCAAGTCAGAATTTATTGTATCACTAATATTGGGTTGTTAAATGTCGAAAGATAGATACAACTGAGTATCGTCCGCATAATGATGTATACTACAATGCGAGACAGATGAATGAAAGTCAGAAATGTAGAAGGAGAATAACAAGGGTCCAATAATTGATCCTTGAGGTACCCCAGATCTAATTGCTAGAGGTTCAGATGTATTCAAATCATAAATTACCATCTGCTTCCTTCCCTTCAGGTAATGCTCCATTAACTCTACAGAGTATTCGTCAAAACCAAAGTACTTCAATTTATGGAGGAAAAGGTCGTGATCCATACAGTCGAATGTTTTGCTGTAATCTAGCAAGGCAAGACATGTGACTTTACCTTGATCCACCGCACGGAAGATGTCATCCACTATGGTTGTTCATGCAGCATCAATTTAACGAAATTAAGGAAGTACTAGACATGCGCATATCGTTCCAACTGTCCATTTTTGAAACGTCTTCGGGTATTCTTTGATAAGAAAACAAAAGGTGAACCCTAACCTAAGATTATCGTGGTTTGTTGTTTTTTTTTTATCTATTCTGGTCTGGTGTTCACAGTACCGCATGAAAACTATCACCAAGACAAGTGAGTATGGTTAGTACTGAGTACGTTATTGCTTCTTCGGAAGCCTCTGGTGTTGTGAGGAATAAGAGATATAGAAAATATGGCGTCAAACGTATGCTGAAATTGCGAACATAACATAACCTCTTCCCTCTTTGAAAGCAATCAGCTGTGATTAAAGAGAGTACGCATGCGCCGTTTCTGATTTATGGAAGAAATTAAGTTATTGGTTGAAAGTTGGCCATCTTTCTTAGTTTTAATGTTAATTTTAATTGCTTAATTTCTTGCGTAAACACCTCCATTTCATTACATTGTTTTATATTTCTAATTTTAGTTTTAAATTCATTTAAGTTTAGATTTATACTTGCATGAATCCACCTTTAGTCCTGAAGACAGATAGTTGAACATGGATAAGAATGACAAACCCATCCAATCAATCTAAATACTTCTACATCTCAACTTTTCATATCTGAATATTTCGAATTAACTTTATGGCATCAATTCAGACCTGAAAATTTTAATCGCCGGCAAATAATTATTTCTTCATCCAATTAGGGAAGCAGAGCCAAAGAATCCACAATCAGACTTGCAGATACTGCTATATATTTATTGTGTCGTTCACGAGACTAAATGTAGAAATTAATGGGAATTTTATCTCATTAACAGTACCGTGTTTTTATTTGAATCTTGTGTATAGTTTGGAGCCGTTGCCATGGCTGTACGAGCACAAACAAAACAAATCCGCATCGAGTTCGATTGCAGTAAGAAATTGGATGAATTTGTCATGAAGCGTGCACACTTATTCAACTCAAATGAGGTCGACGATCCAATAGTACTCAGAAAAATAACATTTTTGTGTGGGTATTTTTACGATTGAGGTGTTGGTTGGCAATGAGTTATACAGTGAAAAAAATTGGGGTGAAATTATATAAGTTTTACAGATTTAAGTGCGTGAAGTTATTGTTTTTTTTGTATGAGCGTGAAGTTTGTTGAATGAGGAGCAGCTTCCCTAAAGACAAAACTATACCCAGAGTATGATCTTCTTTGAAGCAAAAAAATTCCCCAGTCAGCATCAGATAAATCTTAAATGAGCTTCTCAGTTATTTTTTCTACGTTCATGCAAAAAACAAAACTTTATTGAACTATATTTGGTGGAAAAACTGTCTTTTTATTGAACTGAGTGCAATAAAGACTTTATTGCACTCATCTGTCATTCTACTATAGCATTCTGTCATCATGACAGACATAAACTTTCAAATCGACGCCAAATTTAGCCCATTTTCTGTGAGATTGTATTACGTTTAAAATAGTTGCATGTTTCATCATATTCATTGAATAATGGACTATGAAATTACTAGAAAATGCAATTTGTTAAAAATAAAATTAATTCCTTCGAATATCATCTGAATTACACAAAATATTTTTGAATTACTTTTAGCAGATAGATTTAAACAAACAATGTCTTCCTTACAGTTTAGTGCCACCTAAATGAAACATTTTCTGGTTTTTGCATGAGCGTAGAAAAAATATTGTATGAAACTCGACGTGTTGTTCAACTCGGCCTGATGGCCTCGTTGGACAACTTCACGTCGAGTGCAATAAACACCTACTTTTTGCACTTGTTGCATAAATAACTATAATAACTTCGCTGTTAGATTTGCGATCTTTGACAATGAATATCTACTAGTAATACAAAACTTTCCGTCTTTCATATCATCCTCTATTGTTGACTTCAATGTTAACGAATGAATGCGGGAAGCTGAATACACTTGTTAGTAATGAATGAAGCGAAGAATTTGTATATAAGTGTATACATTTATTATTTATTGCAAAGCGCTTTCGACTTGCGTCATCTTCAGTGCTTACCTGAAAGTAAATACTCTAATTGAAGAAATTTGAATTTAAAATTGAAATTGAAATTGGAATTGAATTTTGAGGTTCTAAATTCCATAACCTCAAAATTCGATTCCAATTTCAATTTTAAATTCAAATTTCTTCAATTGGAATATTTACTTTAAGGTAAGCACCATAGAAATTATAATATATATACTTACTCTAGAATGCCAATCCCCTCTTCGTGGGACACTGAAAAGTATTGTAAAATTCCAAATGTTTTCATCAATGCGCATGCCCATTACCAGTCTCCTAGCTCTGCAGCGTTGACAAATTTCAAAAAATTTTATCTTTGTAGTCGTGATTCTGTCGAAAATAACCTAGCATTACTGTGAAGCCAACCCAAATTCCCGTTAAATTGTTGGGATCGTGCAACAGTGTTAACAGTTTTCAATTGCCGCCGAGGAAGGCTGGTAGTTTGCCAGAGCCGGTTTGGGTTAGTTTGGTGGTTTAGGCGATTTTTGTTCATTGTGAAATTAATCAATAACGTTATTGTGTTTATTTAGATGTGCTTTTCTTATTACTGTTGTTTACTTCAATTATTCATCGGTAGTGTGTATGTAATTGGTTTTCGGGTTTTTCTGTAGTGATTTTGACAATGTTGACGTGCTTGGTTCTATGGTGTGGAAATAAAGGAAATATTCCTGGAATCCATTATTCGAACTTAGTATGTTCAGTAATCAATATTATGCACTTATTACCCAACCATTTATATATTTTTGTAGATTCTTTTTGTAGTTCTATTGGCCATCAGGAAAAAGTACACATTTGAAAAATGAACACAGAGTACTACCTTTATTATCAAAAAGTATTCATATAATATTTATAAACATTAAAAATGGCAAAGTTCAAAATTTTGATTGGCAGTTTCTTATTTCTTATATTGAGTCACTCAGCTCTATAAACAATCCATTTATTATTACTCTTCATTTTGTTTTATTTCTCATTTTATTTCACTTGCTGTATTAACTCACCAAAAACGAATGTATTGGGTATTACCCTTAAAATGTAGACCAACAGTCGACACGTGCCTCAGACTGTTGGTCATATTCAGTATGGTGTAGCCAAGTGCAAAGATGTGCATATTGCCTAACTAAACCTTTAGTTTAATTAATATAATTATATTGAATGTTTTGTATCCTATTTTCAGTTCAGATTCCAATTTGATATTTTGAAAATAGGATTGGGATATTTCTGGATGAATCATATTCATCTTATAGCTTGCAGTTGTGATTTGTTGGGAGATACCTCATGTCCAGTAATCAGCTTTGCAGATGATAGTACTCTTCATACCTCTTTCTCTTCCAAAGCTCCGATATCAGTCAGTGAATACAGAACGGGGAAAAATCGTGAATGAAATAAATACGCACTTGGCAATAATTTCAGAATGGTGATCCAACAACTTCACTCACAAGCTAGCTCACTCCTCTGGAACATCGCAGAAAGGTTGGCGATCTGTCTGTGTTTTATAGATATTTCCATGGACGATGCTCTTCCGAAATATTATCAATCGTTCCACCGTTAGCGGTCCCTTTGAGACTGACCCGTCGAGCTCCAGTCCTCAGCACATCCATATGCCGTCACTTTGGAGACATGCCGAAAATCTGTTTCGCAGAATATCAATTCCTACCTACCTTCCTTTGGTTCTCACGATGTTCTCTGAACAATACAGGATGTTTCTTTCCGTGGGAATTAGAACTTAAAAAAAAATCATAAAATATGTATATTTCAGAAACGTCACCAATAGTTACCTATACTCAAGATATATTTTTTCATTGTTATTTTATTCGATGAATTTCTCGGATTTAATCAGTTTCACAACATAGGTATATGCCCACCAAAACTTTTCGTGTCTCATAGACTGCCCTGACACCAACGTATTATCAAATCGATTTTACTCAATATCATGAATCATTCAAAAATCTCACTGAAACCCACCCTGGTATGAATGAAACTGGTCCTGATCATGCGCACTAAATAATGCATCGAACTTTTTACAACACTTTCGTCCCATTGAATTGGCATTCTAGAGTAAGTATATATATTATAATTTCTATGGTAAGCACTGAAGATGACGCTTTGCAATAAATAATAAATTAATACACTTATATACAAATCCTTCGCTTCATTCATTCAATGTTAATTCCCAGCGTTTTTTTTGTTCTACGTATTTTGCGGGTAGGTACATCTGACTAGTACGCCTTCTTTGTACAGAAAAAATTTGGAAATTAAACGTGTTGGTCTGGATCGGATCGGTTACAACAACCCATAACAGCACAAGTCTTCATGATTTATGTCCTCAAATCTAAAAGAAAAAACTCCTAGTATGATACATATCATCATAACGTATTTTTGAATTGGAAAATCCATGATTATAATAACTCTACAGACTTGTGCACTCAATTCAGATTATACACAAGGAATTAGTTCTCACTAAAATGCCAAGAAGGTATTTTTAGACTTTTTTCTTGCGGAAAATCCACAAAAAGGACACACGTTGTCTTATGGAAAATGGCTTCGTTTCTACCCCATCGAATGCGCTTTCCGACATTGGATCTGGCATCCTCATGAGTTGTGTAAATTTGGAAAACATTTGTATGCCGGCTAACAGTTGCCAGCACTTGAATAAAAAAATTGTGCCTAGGTACTGACTGCAATGTCAATCCTCTTCTCTACATACACGCACCTTCCTGTCTCCAATTGAATCCTTCTGTTACTTTTTAAAATAATTGTTTGTATTTCAAAAGAAAGGATGTTTGGTCTTGAATGAGAGGAGTGCCGGCTATAAATAAGTTAAAGAGTATAGACTGCACGCCACCTAATCTGCGTTTGTAAACAACCCAGCAGATGGATTGAGACCTTATGACAAACAAGTGCAATAGTTGATGTTTATGGCTTGCTTTTTCGTGTTTCATTTCGCCCCAATGACTGATATTTTTGAACCACAGGGACGATATTGATATTTATTAAGTATATGAATTGTGAGGAACGTATGTTTAGAAAAATATTGTATTTCAGATGTTGAAATTTTGATTTGATAGTCATTCATTCAATAATAAAATGCTTCATGACTTTTCTGGAATTACATAGAATTACATAGATTTTGATGTGACCAGGATCCCGCGCCTATTTTCAAAAATGATTAATAACAGACTGAATCTTCCTGAGTAGCTTCATTTTGTCGAGACTCCCAGAATGTGCAGGCGTCAATCATGTCGATTTAGTGAGTGCAAAAATATCATTAATGAGAGTTAGTTTTTTAGTTGAAACTCGAGATAATTCGCCAGAGTACTTGCAAAAACTTTTGTCGTACAAAATGGATGGTAGGACTGAAGAGTCCCCCACTCCCAACATGTACCAATGACGTGGTCATAAGAAAACATTAGAAACCAGCGGATTTCTTTACCGTTGCTTGGTTGATATTTGTATAATTGAATGGTCATATTGTCCTACAAGTGGAATGGCAGGTGTTCCCAGTCCTACGCTCCGAAATTGTCAATTCCATGGTAAAAAAAAAAATATTAGGAACAGGCTGAATCTTCGTGAGTAGCTTTGTTTTGATGATACGCCCAACTTTTCCGCCAACGAAAATTCTCGAAAGTGGTAGCTAATAAACTGCGCAGGCGTTAATCATATCGATTTGGAAGGTACAAAAAAGTCATTAATAACAGTTAGTTTTTCAGTTGAACCTCGAGATAATTCGCTAAAGTACTTGCAAAAACTCTTGTCCTACAAAATGGATGGTAGGACTAAAGAGTCCCCCACTTCCAACATGTACCAATGACGTGGTCATAAGAAATCATTAGTAACCAGCGGATTTTTTTACCGTTGCTTGATTAATATTTGTAATATTGTATGGTCATATTGCCCTACAAGTGGAATGGTAGGTGTTCCCAGTCCTACGCTCCGAAATTGTCAATTCCATGGTAAAAAAAATATTAGGAACAGGCTGAATCTTCGTGAGTAGCTTTGTTTTGATGATACGCCCAACTTTTCCGCCAACGAAAATTCTCGAAAGTGGTAGCTAATAAACTGCGCAGGCGTTAATCATATCGATTTGGAAGGTACAAAAAAGTCATTAATAACAGTTAGTTTTTCAGTTGAACCTCGAGATAATTCGCCAAAGTACTTGCAAAAACTCTTGTCCCACAAAATGGATGGTAGGACTAAAGAGTCCCCCACTTCCAATATGTACCAATGACGTGGTCATAAGAAATCATTAGTAACCAGCGGATTTCTTTACCGTTGCTTGGTTGATATTTGTATAATTGAATGGTCATATTGTCCTACAAGTGGAATGGCAGGTGTTCCCAGTCCTACGCTCCGAAATTGTCAATTCCATGGTAAAAAAAAAATATTAGGAACAGGCTGAATCTTCGTGAGTAGCTTTGTTTTGATGATACGCCCAACTTTTCCGCCAACGAAAATTCTCGAAAGTGGTAGCTAATAAACTGCGCAGGCGTTAATCATATCGATTTGGAAGGTACAAAAAAGTCATTAATAACAGTTAGTTTTTCAGTTGAACCTCGAGATAATTCGCCAAAGTACTTGCAAAAACTCTTGTCCCACAAAATGGATGGTAGGACTAAAGAGTCCCCCACTTCCAACATGTACCAATGACGTGATCATAAGAAATCATTAGTAACCAGCGGATTTTTTTACCGTTGCTTGGTTAATATTTGTAATATTGTATGGTCATATTGCCCTACAAACTAAATGGTAGGTGTTCCCAGTCCTACGCTCCGGAATTATCAATTCCATGACAAAATAAAAATTATTAGTAACAGTAGGACAATGATAACTCATGAAAGGTTAGCGTTAGTCCTATAAAAAAACGGGTATGTATCGCTAGTCCTACAAGAATTATTGAAAATAACAAATTAATTAAGATCTGGTTTTCCGCTGGTTTCGACGTCTTTCAATTCTTCATGATAGTTTATAAACTACTTTTTGACGACCAAAAAAAAAATGTTTTCAAAATGACGTCGTGCCGCCATTTTGTTTTGACTCTCAATGCGAGTTAAAAAAATGAAAATGGCGGCCAGGCATCATTATGGAAGTTTTCAATTTTTTTCTTGTCAAAGAATAATTCATGAACTATCATTCAACATAACAAAAAAGTTGAAGAAAAATTTCAATCCGCTCAAAAGTTAACAGGGGTTTTAATATTATGTATACAGTAAAAAAAAACATTGTGAAATTACATAACATTACGTTGGCCACATATAACCAACGTAATGTTGTGTGAACATATTTTACACTACAAGTGATGTAATTAAAACCATTATTTATTACGGAGAATCCAACAAACTGTATTGAAATTTCCAATTAAATATTGTATGATTTTATATTTAATAATTATGTGATTTTCCTCGAAACTAATGAATTTAAAGTGAAAAATCATGTAATTTTCATTAACTTATCGTGTAATATCACATCGAAAGTCATGTGAGATTACTAATGTCGTAATGAAATTTTGAAAATTTCTGTACATTTACATTGTACTTTCACACTGTGTTTTCACAGTTTTAATCGTAAAGATACGGTGTAATAGTACGTTTTAACTGTGTTTTTACATTACTCACAGTATTCTTACTATGTGTTTTCACACCACTCTCTCTGTGTCTTCACATTGTTGACTGTATTTCTACATTGTATATTCTCATTTCTTATTGCATCTTCAAGTTTTTTAACTGACTTTGCAAACTTTTTTTCTCTAACAGGAAAAAAGGTTGACATTTCATCTGTGTCGACAGGTAACAAAATATGTATAACTTCTTATGAAATTACTTTTTTCCCAGGGAAGAAAGTGAGTACTTTCACATAAAAGGTAAAGGTAGATATGTGATTTTAGAATATTTGTTTCCGTCACAGAAAAAAATTGTCTATTATAAACGGGAAAATATTAGATTTTAGCTCAAAGTTGCGGTTTTTGTCTTTCGAAAACCGTTGATATTTGTGAAACGAAACGTATATTTTTTTGTATAGGAAATATTGGGGATTAAGAAAAAGAAGACGAAAATCTAGTGGCGTGAAAGTTGGGAGGGGCGAATAGGGATAACCACCTGCCGTACGCCCCTGTTTAGAGTTACAAACACATGATTTATCTTGAAATATGAAACTGAATGCTGTTAGGTGACATACCAAATTTCATTGAGAAAAATTAAGCCGTTATGGAGTTATTCTGGAAAATATATATTTTTTTTCAACACCCTGCAACTCGGTTAATACTCATTATGGGGTATATGTTTATTGGAACTTTCAGCCTTAAAATGAAGTGATGATTCTATCCTCGGAGTTTGTACCCTTTATTCTGGGACACCCTGTATATGCAGGATATGAATAAGCGATTATTTTCAACATTTAGAGAAGAGAATGCCGATTTTGTAGGTAAGTTGAAAATAAGGCAGGAGTAAAACAAAGTTTTTTTGGCATGTATAAGTGGGACCTGTCACTCTACTTGAAAATTGATGCATATATTCCAAAGAGGGTATGGTTGCTGGTTCAGTATAATAATTCCATATTTAATGAATTATTCATGATTTTCGGATCATCCGCAAACATCTCCGTGAAATTCGACAAAACACATTTTAGGTACTCAAATACTGCATATTATATCTGCATGAGAAGATAGGAGTCTTCAGAAACGATATGAACTTTTCCTTTTCCTTCTCCGATCATTTTTAGCAGAGTTATGATCAAATATTCGGCTTTGCCAGAACTTCCAGCGGCGGATAAGGGTGAACATGAAATTTGATGTAGGCGTTCAATCACGTTTTCTGAGAAAACGAGCGCAATTCATAAGAAATTCCTATGAATAATTTTTTTTAAATTGTTTTTTAACCTGTTGAGTTGTTTTTCCGATAAATCATATACTTTCCAAGATTACAGCAAAAATCTAATTGTATATTTTTAGACGAAAAAAAAAATTAAAAATTTGTTCCACCCCTGGAATTTTGGTAAACAATTTTTTTTTCGTGTTTATCATGGTTCCAACAACAATCATACCAAGTTTGGTGGTGCTACAATTGATTCTCGTCTCAAAACCCAAAATCGTACTGGATTACATGTAATGCTCGAGAAATGCCCAATAATTCCTAACTAATTCCTTACTAATTCCTCTAATGCCTGAGGAATACACTAGTATCACCTGTAATGCCCAATAATTTTCAACTAATGCCCCTAATTCCCAACTAATACCCGAGTAATGCCACTAATACCCAGGACATGTACACCGAAATGCCCCAGCGGTTTCCCCCTCGCTTTCCCCCTATCCACCTACAGTGTAGGCCCCACTTTAATTCTTCGAAAATCAAGCGTGAAATAAGTATGACTGGCATGTTGTCATAACAAATCTAATTGTTTACTTTATTCAAATTGAACGCGGAATCGCATGATGGTTTGTTTATTATTGCAGGTTATAATATACTCGGTAACCTATATTATTTTGATTGCAATTTGAAACGCTCATTATAGAATACTACGTGGATGATTTTGTTTTTCTACGTTCATGCAGAAAACAAAGCTTTATTGAACTATATTTGGTGGAAAAACTGTCTCTTTATTGCACTGAGTGCAATAAAGACTTTATTGCACTCATCTGTCACTCTACTATAGCGTTCTGTCATCATGACAGACATAAACTATCAAATAGACGCCAAATTTAGCCTATTTTCTGTGAGATTGTATTACGATTTAAATAGTTGCATGTTTCATCATATTCATTCTATAATGGACTATGAAATTACTAGAAAATGCAGTTTGTTAAAAATAAAATTATTTCCTTCGAATATCATCTGAATTACACAAAATGTTTTTGAATTACTTTTAGCAGATAGATTTAAACAAACAATGTCTTCCTTACAATTTAGTGCCACCTAAATGAAACATTTTCTGGTTTTTGCATGAACGTAGAAAAAATATTGTATGAAACTCGTACAAAAAGAGTTTATTGCACTCGACGTGTTGTTCAACTTGGCCTGATGGCCTCGTTAGACAATTTCACGTTGAGTGCAATAAACACCTACTTTTTGCACTTGTTGCATAAATAACTATTATTCACTTCGCGATTCTTGAGAGATGATTCTTTTATATCTGAATGAAACATAATCTAGAGTTGATAGAGATAATAGTAATTTATGTATTAAGTGGGTGAAGTGACACTTTTTTTTACGAGTAGGAAATAATGACGCACGACGCCGTAGGCCGAGTGCGGCATTCCTAAGAGTAAAAAAAAACACTTTACTCACGAGTTTCATACAGTATTTTTTCTACAACTGCCAAAAAAAATTACCAATTCATATTATTTTGCAAAAATAAAACGAATTTGGCATATTTTTATGATTCATTACTCGAACAAAGTTCGAAGAGAATGCCGGAGAGTTGAGTTTCGAACAAATGAAACGAATAATTTCTACAGAGTCGAAATCCCTTTTCTCTTGACAGTATCCCATAAAATGGAAATTTTGAAGCAAATATTAAAATAACATATTCATCGAGGTTAATATTATTATTATTAATGTTGACTTGACTTTCGAATAACTAGTCCATCGAAGTAACTTTTCAATTTCTTAGATTTGTATTCAAAATAAATAAACAATCCTCGTGAAGCACAGAATACCTTTTACTCTCTTTGAACTATGTCAAGGAAATCTCATATTTGCACTATCCACGATTTTCTCCGTTCAATCTTCATCATTTTAAATCAAATTTATAGTTATAAAGAATTCGTTATCTGGATAGATGCCCAATTTCACAAATTTCATTAATTATTGTTGTCAACTAGTTTCTGACGGCCAAACAGCCATAGCTACCTTGGATTACCTAGTGTAGATTAGGTCCAATAGTTCCTTAGAGGTATATGCTATTATTTTGAATGTATTCGCCGCGATAGTTTGGAATTTTGATAATACTCATTTAATAGTAAGAATGCTAAGAATATTATTGGTGAAACCTTTGTATATAAGATATTTATAGGTTATTAGTTGCCAAAGAAAATGAGACCTGGCTTTATGACAGGATTTCGTTGTTATTCGGATCTGTCACTGTTGTTGCATGAAACTGTCGGTTGCCTAGCAACAGCCGTTAAAAAAAGTGCACTTTTTCAACGCTTTTCCGTTTAATAATGAAATCGTATGTTGATAGTGAAATATTGTAATATTTTACGCATACAAAACACACAAAAAAGTGGACTTTTTTTGACAGTTGTAGAAAAAATCATATATCTACAGTGATCAGCAGATTTATGGCAACAAATGGGAAAAAGTTTATTTTAAATTTCACAGAAAATTTTATTTTTCATGAAGGTACCTGCATCCTCCCAAACTCAAATTGCACTATCCACATTTCAATTATATCCTTTCGTACACGAGGGAGCTGAAAAAAATTGCATGCGGCTTAAGAGTAAAGTACTTCAATTTTTCAAAAAACACAAAAAAGTCATTTGAAGCAGTGACTTATAATTTAGAGAGTGCTCCAAATTTGAATTCACAGCATCCTATTCCAAAAATAAGTTTTCACTGATTTTCTACTTTTTTTATCCCACCACCCTATGCATCATGAGAATTTGTAATATCAGAGTAGACTCATATCGTTCAATATTATCTAGACGACCAGAAAAACTCAACTTTCGCCCAAGTGTCATCTTGAAAATTGCATTAATCGTACTAGGTGCTGGCAAAACCTCATTGTTTGTGGCCATTCAGAAAAAACAAGTATTTTTTTAAATCAGCAACAAATGACATCTGCAGTTCGAAATAAATTGAAAGCAATCCAACTGTGTTCGATGAAATCACAGTCAGTAATATTTCGAGACTCCCTGAATCCAGTGGTGTAGTCAAAGTTCTGATAAAAGTTTTGAATTTGAATTTGTCGGTTGATTAAACGGCATATTTTTCAAATTTCATTCCCTCATAACTATGTTATTGATCAACACCTTTCATCGTTATAAACACATACACCATTTGAAAATGTGGCGAATCCAGTGGTGTAGTTAGATTTTTCTAAAAAAAAATCGCTAGTAATTTTTTTTATTTTTGACCTTGAAAAATTAGATTAGTTGTCCCTGGAAATGGAGATTTATTCATGAAATTTGGTGTCCTAGTAGCCTTTTTGAATGTCTAACTAATGAAAAAAAAAATAAATATCGTTTCAATCGGTTGGAAAATATGGATTTTATAAGGGTGCTCAGGTCTTGTTTGGGTCACACTGTATACAATGTAATGGATGCTACTATTTTCTGAGCTCTACAAAATGAAAATGATAACACTAAAACAGGGTGTTCAGTTTTCTCTGGGGATCTAAACTTTTTTTCAACGTCAACCTGTTTTTATCGGTATTTCTCTAAATGGAATAGATGTATTAGTCCGGTGGCAGGGAGGGTTTTCGTAGCCGATGAAGCGCGACGGGATCGCCCAAGTTATTCTTATGTATTTTGACCCGCTGAATTCGAATTTCGAGGGTGATAAGCCCTGAAATCACCCGGAAAATTTTTATGGACGATTTTCCGATGGAAATCGAAAAATCCATTTTTTCAAAAACAAATGATGTCATAATATTCTGCATAAAATTCTCTACAAAAAAGGTTTCCACAAGTTTTTCTTGAAAAGGCACCGTTTTCCAGTAAAACGTGCTCGAAATTCGAAAAAATGCGATTTTCTCAATTTTCAGTGCTCTCTCATTCAGTCACATAATGATATTTTCAGGATCACCTTTTCCCAAATTATTCATTGATCTCTCGACTATGAATAACAAAGGAGACATTCTTGAAAAAAATCATTCGTGTGGATTCGTGTGAAAATATCATTATGTGACTGAATGAGAGGGCACAGAAAATTGAGAAAATCGCATTTTTTCGAATTTCGAGCACCTTTTACTCGAAAACGGTGCATTTTAAAGAAAAATTTCAGGATCACCTTTTCCCAAATTATTCATTGATCTCTCGACTATGAATAACAAAGGAGACATTCTTGAAAAAATCATTCGTGTGGATTTGTGTGAAAATATCATTATGTGACTGAATGAGAGGGCACAGAAAATTGAGAAAATCGCATTTTTTTCGAATTTCGAGCACATTTTACTCGAAAACGGTGCATTTTAAAGAAAAATTTCAGGATCACCTTTTCCCAAATTATTCATTGATCTCTCGACTATGAATAACAAAGGAGACATTCTTGAAAAAATCATTCGTGTGGATTCGTGTGAAAATATCATTATGTGACTGAATGAGAGGGCACAGAAAATTGAGAAAATCGCATTTTTTTCGAATTTCGAGCACATTTTACTCGAAAACGGTGCATTTTAAAGAAAAATTCAGGATCACCTTTTCCCAAATTATTCATTGATCTCTCGACTATGAATAACAAAGGAGACATTCTTGAAAAAATCATTCGTGTGGATTCGTGTGAAAATATCATTATGTGACTGAATGAGAGGGCACAGAAAATTGAGAAAATCGCATTTTTTCGAATTTCGAGCACATTTTACTCGAAAACGGTGCATTTTAAAGAAAAATTTCAGGATCACCTTTTCCCAAATTATTCATTGATCTCTCGACTATGAATAACAAAGGAGACATTCTTGAAAAAATCATTCGTGTGGATTCGTGTGAAAATATCATTATGTGACTAAATGAGAGGGCACAGAAAATTGAGAAAATCGCATTTTTTTCGAATTTCGAGCACATTTTACTCGAAAACGGTGCATTTTAAAGAAAAATTCAGGATCACCTTTTCCCAAATTATTCATTGATCTCTCGACTATGAATAACAAAGGAGACATTCTTGAAAAAATCATTCGTGTGGATTCGTGTGAAAATATCATTATGTGACTGAATGAGAGGGCACAGAAAATTGAGAAAATCGCATTTTTTTCGAATTTCGAGCACATTTTACTCGAAAACGGTGCATTTTAAAGAAAAATTTCAGGATCACCTTTTCCCAAATTATTCATATCTCTCGACTATGAATAACAAAGGAGACATTCTTGAAAAAATCATTCGTGTGGATTCGTGTGAAAATATCATTATGTGACTGAATGAGAGGGCACAGAAAATTGAGAAAATCGCATTTTTTTCGAATTTCGAGCACATTTTACTCGAAAACGGTGCATTTTAAAGAAAAATTTCAGGATCACCTTTTCCCAAATTATTCATTGACCTCTCGACTATGAATAACAAAGGAGACATTCTTGAAAAAATCATTCGTGTGGATTCGTGTGAAAATATCATTATGTGACTGAATGAGAGGGCACAGAAAATTGAGGAAATCGCATTTTTTCGAATTTCGAGCACATTTTACTCGAAAACGGTGCATTTTAAAGAAATATTTCAGGATCACCTTTTCCCAAATTATTCATTGATCTCTCGACTATGAATAACAAAGGAGACATTCTTGAAAAAATCATTCGTGTGGATTCGTGTGAAAATATCATTATGTGACTGAATGAGAGGGCACAGAAAATTGAGAAAATCGCATTTTTTCGAATTTCGAGCACATTTTACTCGAAAACGGTGCATTTTAAAGAAAAATTTCAGGATCACCTTTTCCCAAATTATTCATTGATCTCTCGACTATGAATAACAAAGGAGACATTCTTGAAAAAATCATTCGTGTGGATTCGTGTGAAAATATCATTATGTGACTAAATGAGAGGGCACAGAAAATTGAGAAAATCGCATTTTTTTCGAATTTCGAGCACATTTTACTCGAAAACGGTGCATTTTAAAGAAAAATTTGTGGAGACCTTTTTTGTAGAAAATTTTATGGAGTATATTTAGGCGTCATTTGTTTATGGAAAAAATAGATTTTTCAATTTTCTTCGGAAAATTCTTTTACTTTTAGGTAAAATTTTCCGGGTGCTTTCATGGAGCTCATCACCCTCGAAATTCGGATTGAGTGGGTCAAAATACATAAGAATAACTTGGGTGATCCCGTCGCGATTCATCGGCTACGAAAACCCTCCCTGCCACTGGAATATATGATTTTATTAGCAAAATGATACTTCTTTCAGAAATATACAAAATGAAAATGATGGATGCAGTCACAGTGTTCAGTGTTTAAAGGTTACCTGTATTTACCATTAAAATTCATTTTTGGTCAAATATTGTAAGTTAGCGATTCTCTCCAAGGATATATCTGAAATTGACCTGTGATATACAGGGTGTCAAAAACAGCTTGCTACACATTGTAAAGAAACTGCAAAATCGTCCATATTTCAAACGCAACACCCAGTATGTTATCGCCAATAAAGATTCTACAGCTATCATTGAGTATTCCCTATGACTAAAACCAACCGTTTTTCAACAAAAAAAGGTTTCTTTCTCGAAAAATGACATTTCTCTTTTTTTTCTCCATAATCTCAATGTACGACTTTTTTACCACAAAATACATTTGAGACGTCTAAAGAGAATGAACAATCGATATCTTGTTTCACTTATGTACATTTGATGTAACGTGGCCAAACAGATTTTTCATTTTATGTGTTTATCACATTTTTCTAAGTAGAAAACCTATTTTTTCCATTGGATTCAGCACCAAAAAAAAAACGTTTGAAACTATTTATTTTTTTATTAAACACCGTTTGACTGGAATACATGTCCATACAAATGGTAATTTTTTGTTACATTTTCCAGATTTCACTTAGTTTTCCACTTCTTTTGCCAAATATGAATAATTTGGAAGGCAAAATCGCAAAAACAATGAGAAAGTTTCTTTGTAATAATTGTCAACGGCACCAACAAAACCTAATCGTAAACATTTCAGAAGTCATTTTGAAAATCAAAGAAGACTCAATACAATATCATGTAATGTCATTTTCCGTATATGAATGCATTACTATTATTAATTACTTCAAAAATTATTTCCTCTACCTCCATACTTTATTCCGCTCAGAATAAAAATACCTTTGACGTTCGAACGAACCAACCTGAAAATGTAGCGAGATCATTCTGTAGCGCAAAAACAATCCATAAATGGATTTGATAAAGGTGATTTTGTTCCGGTCTGGATGAAAGCCTGAAAATCCTATCAGTGTGTCGTTGAATGCACAATAATTTCTATGTGCTTTATTTTCTTTATTATGCGACCTGTCTTTATCCTGCTACTTCGGTAATTTTCAAAGCGTCGGCCGTATGAATCGAGCGCTAAATCTATCCGTCAGGAAAACAGCGCCATTCTGTTAAATGAGGGGCGAGTGGAGCCACTGCAGAGGGTTTTGATGATTTGCTGTGAAAATATGTTGCGAACGATTTTTGTTCGAAAATATGAATAGGATATTTATAAAATCTGTTGTGGAATCATCTGCGGCTGAAAGACAAACTTTAGTCGCTATTTTCCATCGTTCAAGATAACCACTTGGGAGGTATTCATGTTGAAAATGATAGTTTGAAGAAACTAAAGAGCACGATTTACTTCCCATGGCCTAAAAATTGAAAAATAATTGACAATTTAATTTCTCGAATATAAAAAAAGCGTGGGTGCTTTCGATCTATATTCTCAAATTTTTAAGTTTAATTTAACAATACGTTCAAGAGCTCAAGAGAACTTTATCAAGCACCCCACGCTTTTTTTACATTTGAGGAATTAAATTGTCAATTATTTTCTACCTTTTAGTCCATCGGAAGTAAAGCGAGTTCTTTAGTTTTTTTAAACTATTATTTTTTTTACAAAAAAATCGAAATCTCCGACTTCGAAAACCATACCAATTTTGAATCGAAACTGACCATAATCACAAATCTCCTTCGCCATCTTGGAGCCGTCATTTTGAATTCATGAATTTTGATAAAAAAATCACAATCTCTGACTCCGAAAACCCTTCTTTACCAATTTTGAATGGAATCGGACCATTATCACAAATTTCGTCCGCCATCTTGGAGCCGCCATTTTGGTTTTTTATAACAAAAAAAATGTAATATTGCATTGTTACCGGAACTATAAACACCTGCCAAATTTCAGATCATTCGGACGTCTGGAAATGGGTGAAAATCACGCCCTAAGGAGTCAGTTACAAACATACAAGCAAACATACAAACAAACAAACATGCAAGTGAAGCTAATATGAAGCGTGTAAAAAGGGGAACATTCTCGATGAAAATTGAAAAATGTGATTTATTTGTAATATCTAACAGAAAACAACTATTTCCCCGGCTGAAACCACGCTGGACATTGAACTACATCTGATAGATATTATGAAAAGACTAACTGAAAAAAAAATCTGAAAGTGAAAATTCGCATTTTCATTCAGATAGTTGATTTTTTTATTTTCTCTAGTTTTCATTGAAAATTAATAAAAAAAAAATAATTTCATTGAAGCAAGGTTCGCTTCTCTCGCATTTAATCCCTAATACATTTTGGTCGACGAAAATCTATTTCGCTTTGTCAAGCTCATCAGGAAGAATGATCAATTTGGATAGCAGGCTCTTCAGAAGTAATTATACACATTAAAGATGGAATTGTTGGAAATATTTCTTCTGTGGTAACACTTTGAAAGATATATTTTGACATAGACCGGTCATGGGCTTGTATTTCGATTTTTGTTCGAAAATATGAATAGGACATTCATAAAATCTGTTGTGGAATCATCTGCGACTGAAAGACAAACTTTAGTCGCTATTTTCCATTGTTCAAGATAACCTCTTGGGAGGTATTCATGTTGAAAAGGGTAACATTCTCTATGAAAATTGAAATATCTTATTCATTTGTACATCCTCCCTATCTATTTAATGAATTTTCTATGAAAACTAGAGGAAATTGAAAAAATCCACTATCTGAATGAAAATGCGAATTTTCACTTTCAGATATTTTTTTTCGGTTAGAGTCTTTTCACAATATCTATCAGATTTAGTTCAATATCCAGCGTGGCTTCAGCCAGGGAAGTAGTTGTTTTCTGTCAGATATTACAAATAAATCACATTTTTTATTTTCATGGACAATGTTTCCCTTTTCAACATGTTTCGAATGTTCAACACGCTAACGGAAATACATGGAATATATCATATACTTCTTTACCTTAATTACTTTTATACAATCACATGCCAAAACAAACGTGAGAAGTAAATTCACTAATACAGATTACGGGTTATATTACAGGCATGATAGACAAGGCAGAGGCGGAGGTATTGCAATTTTTATAAGGCACTGTAGTTATATAAAATAAATCAAAATCATCTTACAATGCTCATTGTCCAATATTGATACCTTATGGTATGAATTGAAGAACCGCATCATTTTTAGATGTGACACTATGTTTTTCTAAAAAGGTCATTAACCTATCTTGGAGGCATTGCTCAAAGATTTTGGCGAAACTACTAATCACCGATATAGGTCTGTAATTATTCAGTAGTTTAAGGTTTCCTGATTTGTGAATGTGAGTAACGATACTTTCTTTCCACTGCCTTGGTAATATTCCCTTTTGGAAAGCTAAATTGATAATATGTGTTAATGGTTGACTTATATGAAGGTGACAATTTTCAATACCCATCGATGTTATTCTGTCCGGACCAGGAGAGCAAATGGTTTTTCTAATTTGGAGATTCTCGTTTCCACTTCATTATTTGTGACTTCATCTGGGTAGATGGAAAATAAAACTGTTTTGTTATTCTGGAGACTTTCCGGAAGATAGTATGGTTTATTTACGTTTTTTGCCATTTTCTCGCCAATACTGACAAAATAATTATTAAAAATTTCAACTTTCCTTACATTTTCAATTATATCCTCTCCGTTTTGACCGATAATTGCTGTATTTTTAGTATTTTTTTTTTGAAGAGGATGTGTTTTAGGCTTCTTTTTTATGATTTTCCAGGATTTTTTGCAATTTCCCCGAGCTTCTAGTAGTAGTTTGTTTTTATAATAGTCATTCTTTGTGTTTTTGATCAATTTATTTAGCACGTTTCTGTAATTTTTATATCGCACTTCCAATTCAGGCAAGTGGGGATTGTGTAATTTTTTTTTAAGTGTCCCTATTTATCCACAATCATTCATGACTATTTCTTGTGGAATTCTGTACAACTTTCATTTTTGTCCTCGGAACCCTTCGATCCAGCCCGACCCTTCAACAATGATATGTTGAATAAATCATATATTATTATCTTGAAACAATCATTACGAGTTACTTGTATGATATTCCGGCCGTAGCCTCACTCATCCCTAGTATTTTCATCGGAAAACAGCGCCATTATGTGACCTGCAGTGTATTTTCAGAAGCGGGGCCTTTATTCCTTTATCTCGCCTTTCAGCGTTTTCAGGAACTTTCGCATTTGTTCAGGTTATTCATTAACGAACTTGTGTTATACTCGGGCTTTATCAACCTATGGAAAGTTTGATGTAAGCACCGTGTACAAAAAGAATATTGTCTGATGTTGGTTAACGAGATGGATAACACGAGGGTTCGAAATTGTATTGGGTATATTGTTTTATATCATAGATCACTATTGCAGGTCGCGTCAATTGGACGTGGAAAATTGGACGCACGACAATTGGTCGCGTCAATTGGACGTGGAAAATTGGACGCACGACTATTGGTCGCGTCAATTGGACGTGGAAAATTGGACGCACGACTATTGGTCGCAGTCAATTGGACGCGCGACATTTGGATGCATGTGACAATTGGGCGCGGCGTCAGTTGGACGCGGCGACAATTGGGCGCATGCGAAAATAAAAATAATTTTATAATTCCAATGAAATTTATTGTATAAAACATGCAATACAGGGCTTATATCTATAATGCGGTATAATTACAAATACCTGTAGGTACAAAGGGATAACTCATTTCAGCAATAAATAAAAACAATTTCAAAATCTAAGGGGGGACCATTATGTAATATAGGTAATAAGAACCACCAGGTAATAAAGGGATCCAGGCGACAAAAGAACGAAGAATTCCAAGGACTATTGAGAAGATCTTCGATTTGTCTGATAGGATAATGTGCAGACTGCAATTGTGGATTTACTCCCACTTTGTGATCAACACACAAGCGTACTTTAACTTTCCGGAATAACAGCAAAAAAAAATTATAAATATTTTTTTGGGTTCCACTTCTGATATTTTGGTAAACTTTTTGCTAACAATACATGATATCAAGAAGTCATGTGCCGAATTTCAATGTGCTACGATTCATTCTTCACTTGTGGCTAACATTTGTCTGTGGTTACTGTACTAAGAAGATATTTGACAAAGAAAAGGCGACAATACAAGAAATAGCAAACAGAAATAGCGGTTTGGTGTTGGGATAAAACTCCAGTACATTCATCACTACACCAAAGGTTCCAAACAGTTCAATGCAAAAATGATCGCTTGTAAATTCAACTGATTCTGGCTGATTTTAATGGTCATTTAGTCATAAATTATCGATGAATTGATGAATTTGCACTAATTTCTAACAGTCTCACCCATATTACTTCAGGTAGAAGACCATTTTCTGCGAGAAGGAAGGATTTAAAAAAGTTATTTAACTTCCTTGAGTTCATCCTAATAGTTCAGAGCGCTTTCCTAACCGACGCCAGTAAAGAGGCGGCTTTTATAGGAAGTGAAACGAATATCAGTGGATGAATCGGCGCTTCAGAATGGGAATCGCATAAATCACTTTGATGGACAGCCCTATCTCACTTCTCTCGTTCGGTATGATAGCGATTCTTGGCCTATCGCTGCCCTTTTTACATAAATAATCGCTGAATAATTCATGGTGACAATGACACGTTCGATGGTGAACTGGCGGAAACGTCGAGGTGCATGTTGGTTTAGTATGGGTGAGGGCGCGGAAATAATAATACGCCCCCTTGACGAGTTGATTTCTTCATGGTTTTAACGATATATAATGAGAGTTTTTCATTTTGCGTAACACACTGAACGACTCTTGACAGGATTTTTTGGGTTTGTATATAATCTTCTACAATTGAACTCATAAAACTATGTACTGAAAAAACTTATTTCCAAATTAAAAATGAATTTTATCGACAAGAATTTGGTACGGCATAAAATGGATAGGTTTCTCAAAAGAGTGCAGTCCTCCACGGCTAGTACAAGTGGCAGTGACGGAAGTGAATCAAAATCGAAAAAAACAAAAAATAGACATTCGCCACTTCTTACCTTGGTGAATTATTATTTTCTTTGATAGTAGACATAAAAACTAAAAAGAGAAATGAGCTTCAATTAGAAAATGATTTGATTATTTGAGTCTCAAAAATATAGAACTGTTTCGACAAATTCATAAAAAATAAACAGGCACAGCTTCTCACTGAAACTATAGTTTTTTTTGTAGTGCAGGAGCTATGAACATTTGGAGATTTTGACCAAAGAATACCACCGCAAAATGCGGAAACCAACTAAAAGCATAATTTATTCTGCTGTGATGGAAAGACCAGTAAAGACAGACAAACTCGAGCAAAAAGTGAAGAATGAATTGTAGCACTCTGAAACTCGGCACATGACATCTCGACATCATGTATTGTTAGAAAAAAATTTGTTTACCAAAAAATCACGGGTGGATTAAAAAATAGTTATTTATGATACAAGTGTTAAAAGTGGCATTTTATTTTGTGAGTGGGGAATATTGCGAAACGAGCGTTAGCGAGTGGAGCAACCCCACGAGCAAAATAAAATCACTTTTAACAAATGTATCATACAAAATTTTTTGTTCAACAGTTACTGCTAGTAAGAAAAAAACAAAAAAAAAAATAAGATCCATAAGGATTCGAACACACGATCTTTGGATTACAAGGCTGACTGACAGATACTTCAAATATAATAAACCCCAACGCACTTTATGAATGTCATTATTTGTCAGTGATGAAGGACATTCTACAGTTGGACTAAATACTACTTCGTTTGTAACTTCAAAAGGAATTAGTATTATCAATTGCGCAAACGACCAAATACATGTGTGAACTTTTATAAACGATTCCTCTTGAGTAGGTGTTCTGATTATAATATCTGATTGAAGTGTTTCTTAGAGAGATCTATATTACTGAGTATCCATCATCTCATCTGTCATTTTACTTTTAACACTAGTGTTAAAAGTACTTTTAACACTAGTGTTAAAAGTGATTTTGTGAAAACGTCAGTTTTTAGTTCATGTGTCAATGAATTAAAAACGTCATTTTTAATGTCAGTTGTACAAAAAATATATTTTTTTTTGTTGTTATTTCAGAAAATATAAGATTTATCAAAAATCGATTTCGATAGGTTGAGAGATAATTAAATTCTCCACAAGAATGATTTTCAGTAATACCTCATAATATACGCTCGTTTTCACAGAAAACGTGGTTTAACGCCGACGTCACATTTCATACTCGCGCTAATACGCCATTGCAAGTTCAGGAGGGCCAAAAATTAGATTTGTCATAACTTTGCTAAAAAAATAGTAGAAGGAAAAGAAAAAGTGTATATCGTTCCTGAAGACTTCTATACTTCCTCAGGCAAATATAACATGTGTATATCTGAGTACCTGAAATGTGTTTTGTCACACTTCACATAACCCTTCTACGATATTAACTGAGGATCCGAAAGTCATGGATATTTTAGTTGATATGAAATAATTATACTGGGGCAGGAATCAGTACCCTCTTTGGACTATATGCAACGATTTTAGACTAGTGAGACAAGTCTCACTTATACATGCCAAAGAAAAAACTGGGTTTACTCCTGCCTCAGTTTTCAACTCACCCATAATCCCGACAATTTCTTAAGTAATTGTTGAGAATAATCGCTCATACACAGCGTATATAAAACATTAAGTATGTGATTTCAAGCTTGAGGTTCACAATAGTGTTATTGAATATATACAGGGTGTTCCAAATTAAGTCGGCACCATTGCCAACTCCGTAATTATTGATGCTACGAATTCGGTTAAATGGACAAACTAGTAGCATTTTTAATGGCCTTCTCGACGCAGAAAACAAAAAAAAAATTGACAGTTGCGTTTTCGAAATATTTCATAAAATGATATTTTTTTAAATGGAACACTCTATATTTTATTATGCATTTCGACTCGTAACTACATTCTCAATAACAAAGCTCCTATGACTTTTTTTCCTAAAGTTGAAAATGAGCGACTTATGTGGAAATATTAATTTTTTTCACTGATACAAAAAAATTTTTTGTTCTAGAGAATAAAACCTCATGATTGTCCAAACACCCAATTTTGGTATTTATACGAATGACTATATTTTGTTACTAACAGCAAAATAAAACAGTAGAAAGAAAAAATTGCGCTGGGATTTGAACCCGTGAAACCCGTCAATTGACACAACTGAGCTATTTGCTATTAATTTACAAAACGATAATTTCCATCTTAAAACCATTCCACTAGCCGTATTTAGTTTGTGAATCAAAATATTTCTGCCATAATGATAACTTTGAAGCCGTTTTTGTACAGAACAGAAAATGCTGGAGCGTCATAATGCGGTTGGAAATAGCTATTTTTGTATTTAGAGCGCAAAGTGATGGATTGCCGGTCTGCTTCGCGTCGCGCGGTAATCTTTGGAGAGCGGCAATTACACTTTGTGCTCGAAATACACACAATATTTTTTCGACAAAAGCAGATCTCAGATACAGACAATACACTCGATACTTTATTGATCATTGATTACCTTATACTAATATTCATTTCTTTTATTATTTACTAGATTAAAATTGAATGTACAATTCTGACAATTTTTAATAAATATAGCCAAAGTCGGTATCCAAATTACTGGCAATACAATCCATATCTCTAACACATAAAAAAAAATGGCTCGACCACGATTTGAACACGGGTCGCCGGCGTGAGGTTAATAAATAAATAAATAGATGTTTATTTTATACAATTAGTGACTACATTTCACGTGTAATAACATGCCACAAATCAATGTTCCACAAGCTTCTAACCCAGGGAGGAAAGGAAAGAGTGGGAGATGGCGCAGAAGTAGCAACTCTCCTGTCCTCGATCAGGAGAACAGGAGAGCGCCCTGCCAGACCGGACCTAGTAATCCCCGAGAAGGGGCACCGTTGTCCGGTTACTCTGGTGTTAACGTAAAGCCGGACATTTCATTACCCGCGGTGATATTAACCAGTAAGACACACGCCTCCTGCAAAGCTTATGCGTGTTGTATCATTTTTATTCCATGTAGATACACGTTTGCAATAAGTTGCTGAGGTTAGTTGTTTCGATGATCATCCCGGAAAAGGCTGAAGCAAAAAACCGGGTCGAATCCGGCGTGAAGGAGCCTAAAGATACAAACATAGAGGAGCGACGCGTCAAGCGGCAAGCGACGCGACTAGCGACGAGACAAAAAACACGCACATAGTAAGGCGACACTTTTTGAACTCTTGTCAGTTTGATATATGAATTCTATTATATTTATTACCTGTTAATTTACATTCTTCAGCTACTTCTGCCCATAATTGCTCCAGTGACTACCGATTTCGGTGATCCGGATGGGATTTATTCCATATAGCTTATATTTTGAACACAGAATTTATTATCTGTTCGGTTTTCATCGTTCTTGAATACTTATCCCCAGTACTGAAATCAATAATCAAATTTACAAAATGCACTCTCCTTCCAAATACAAACGATTGCACTCACTCCCACGCTAGACGCAGCTGTCACGCGTAAATAAATATTGTCGCTTGAGATACGTAGGGCGTCATCGCGTCGCTTACCTCCTCACTATGTGCACTCTAACACAGAATGCACAGAAATATTCTAGTCGCATCGCTAGTAGCGTCGCTTGCCGCTTAACGCGTCGCTCCTCTATGTTTGTACCTTTAGCCTCTAGACCAAACAGAAGGCCGTGTTTTTGAACATTTACTCTTCATTTCCCCGACTAAATCATGGCTTACTCTTACTTTGTGCTCTTCAGCAAATCTTACACAGATCTCTGTGATACTCCTCTCATCTATTTCATAATACTTTCATAAAAAAAAAAAATTCATTTGAATTGCTCATAAAGCTGTCCATCAATTATTGTGTATAGAATACATCAATTTTAAAACGTTCTTCAGGGGCAATGAAACATATGATCTGCTGTTGATCTTTCATCGTGAAAAGTTTTTCTTTTCCTTACATGAGAAGTAGGAAACTCTGGGTCAATGCCATATGCACACGTAACGCAAGTTGAGATTCAGACGAAATTTCGTCCCAGTTATTTCTTAGATAATTCGGTAAATTTGTATTCGACAGGGCCCCCTGGCGGGAAAGGTTTGGGGTAGTTTTGATTTCTTCCATTTCACATGTTTTTCGAAGTACTGAATACGAATCTGGAATTTGCTAACAAAATTTCTTGACGGAACATTGAAAAAAATACAAAAAAAATGGTAAAAAATATATTTCGTTGTAGTTTTTCGCTTTTAACTCGAAAACTATAATTTTTTTGTGAATAACTTTTCCATTCAAAATGAAAGTACATTAAATTTCCTACAGATTCCACTGTTTAGTTTTCTTTTTCGGTAGACAGTTCAAACGCCAAATAAAAATGGGCGTATTTCTGCTGACTCAGCAAACACCCGCTTTTTTCACTCCAAAACTATTACTGACTAGTTAATGACATTTTTAGTGAATTCAAGGAATTATATTGCAATAAAACTAAAAGTAAAGGAATATTTTTACACTTGCTCGTCATTGGAGCAGTTTCAATCAAAGAACTCATCTGACAATCTCTAGTTTGAGGTTATGTCGATGACTGCCAGTGCGATAAGAAAGGAGAGTTGAGAGTCTAACACAACGCAAAACGGTTCTGGGCCATTCAGGACGTTACTTGCTCCTATATCGGCCTCTTCATTGCCTCTATAACTTGCTGGCTAGGCTGGGCTAGGCTGGCCAGGCTAGGGTCAGTCTGTTCTGACTGCCGAGCTCTCATAGGGCTGAACCCCAAACAAGTTTTGAGGTAACTTGCATTGAGTTGAGTGCTTTTATTGCAGCTTGGCCATCTGAGTATATGACAATGTTTTTTTTTTTCTGAAAAGTCATAACTTATAAGCTCTTATGCACGATGGTGTATTGCGACGATTTCCGCTTGAAATATCGTCGCTTGTTTGCCCAGGCTCAATGAGATTTTCATCTTCGGCCTGGTTCCGTTAATGTCGGCTCCTTAACCTCCATCAGTTTTTGAGCCATCAGTGTAGACAGCGATTTCTGCATTGATGGAAGGTTCCACGCATCCCTGTCCGTTATACTTGTCTTGAAAGTTTTGTAAAAGCTCTATCTGGGAAGTATGCTATCTGATGCATTCTTTTAATCAGGTCCTTTTCCAACTCTTCGTATAGCTTGTTGTAGTCTATCCCGTGCATATTGCTTGTGTGTGATTATCCTCTAAGCAGCCTGCTCATGACTGACCTGGCCTCGCCTTGTATGTATATGTTTAGGGAAGGTAGGTTGAGCAAGAACTTTGAGGCGGCTGTTGGGGTGGTTCTCATGGCCCGGTGGCACTCAGACATGCTTGTCTTTGCAGTCCTCCGAGTTGTCGAACCATTTCTACCGGCTTGGTCTTTGGCCACCATACCACCAAGCAATACGTTATCATGGGTCTGATAACTCTGGCAAAGAGCCATGTAGTCTTTTTCGGTTGCAGCCCCTAATTTTTTCCGCACATTCTGAGCACATTCCGCACAGATTGAAGGCTACTGTACTTTTTTCTATAACTTTTTATATGTGTTGGTTCCAAGTTAACTTATGGTCGAAAATTACTCCTAAGTAAGTAAGTAAGTGGACAAATGGAATTTCTATCCCGTTCAGTACAGGTGACGTAAGTCCTTCCAGTACTTTTTTTGAAACTATTCTGGTTTTATGAGGGTTCACTGTCACCTTCTCCTCTTTACACCACCTGTCGATTATATTTAGGGCTGACTGTGTAAGCTCCGAGACTGTCCTTGTGAATTTAACTTTTGCAATAATCGCGAGGTCATGAAAGCCTCTGAAAGATAGCCTTTCAATTAAATGGTTCATCAGAATGGCTCAAAGTAGGGGCGAAAGCACCCCTTCCTGCGGACATCCTCTGTTTTTCAAGTTAGCGTTCATTCACTGGCACAGTGGAAGAGAAACCCATTTTTCACTAAAGCGTTTGCTATAGACTCGGTGGATGCATTGTTGAAGGCATCTTTGATATCTATAAATGTCATGGCTATCTCTTTGTCTTCCAAGGACTTCATTATTAGCTTGCTGAGGTCGTCCAGTGCTAAGTCTGTTGACTTGCCTGGCTGATACGCACATTGCTGTTCGTTGAGCAAGCTTGTTTGTAGTACCTCATCTCTTTTTTATCTATCTATCAGCCTTTCCAACGTTTTCAAAAATACATTATACTTATGGGACGATATGCCTTGGATGTCTTGTCGCCTATTCCCCCTATCTTTGGGAGATATAGAACTTTCACCTCTTGCCACATCGTTGGTATATATCGTAGTGCAAACATTGAATATACTGCAAAGGTATGGAAAAAGTATTTCCTGCCCCTGTTGGACAAATTTGGACTATATTTAATCTACTCCAGGGGATTTTTATGGTTTGTGTTTATTGATAGCCCACCTGATTCTATTGGGTCTCGATATTTCCGTAGCAAGCCTCCAATCCAAAGTTGTTCGCCAGTTTGGCCTGCTTCTAGTGCTGTTGACTGTAGTCGGGCCATCAGGATTTACTGAGGCTGGAAAGTGTGCTTTTGTGAGCATCCTTAGACTTTTGAATGTTGTAGTGTAGGCATTGTTATTTCTTTTCAAGGAACCTACTTGGTTTACACTACCCTCTTTGGCTGAAACCTTCTGGCTTTACTAATTTCTTTGTTGCACTGCTTGAGTTTAGCCTTGTATGTGGTCCAATCTTGATTGGATTTTACTCTGTTGAAAAGCTTCCTCACCTCACCTCCGAGGGTTTCTAGATGCTCATTCCACCCGACCGTTTTTTTATTTCAACCCTTTTTTCTGAGGACAGATTTCCTTGTAGGCTTCGACTACTGCCTAGCCCACTTCGTCTACTGCCCTCTTCTACTGTCCTCTAAAGGCTCTCCCTGTCTCGTATTTCAGTCACGGGTCTCTAGAAAGACTCACTGAGTGAAGCTGAGTATCTTTCTCAGTTGGTCTCTCCTAGGTTTCTATATTTGACTGAAGTACGTAGTGGGGTAACTACATCATATAATATATGATATATAATAATATAATCATGTGAGATATTTTTTCAACGTTTTTGTATACTTAAGTGACTTGTACCTTTATTATATGATCTAAATAAGGTATGCGCAGAGAACTGGGGGGAATCCACTAATATACTTCAATGATAAATTAGAGTTTTGTAGTGAAAAAGTGGGAATTTCCCCAGTCAGCTGAAATATGCTAGTTAACAAGTAGTCCTTGAGCCCGAACGGTTCGTCGTAGAAAAAACTAGTAAAATTTGTAAAAAATGTTATGCTCTTTCATTCCTAAAATGAATGTTATTAACGAAAAATTTGTAGCTTTCAACTTATAAGCAATAAACCGCAAAAGAAATAAATTTTTTCAAGTTTTTTTGCAATTTTTTCAATGTTTCGTCACGAAAATTTGTTAGTAAACCTCAGATTCGGATTTAGCACCCCAAAAGATATAGAGGATGGAAGTAATTAAAACTACCCCAAAACTTTCTTGGTAGAAATATAATTTGATCATATTACTGATAATACAGCGAATTTCAGTTTCATCACCCGTACTGACAGAAAAACTGAATCCCTCGATGATCCTGCAATAGCACTGCCGCGGGAACAATGTCTGAGCTGTTAAATTATTCCGTTTGATTGTTACCAGACTGCTCCGTGGGAGGGTTATCACTTGTCGAGATTAATATCGAATTGGAAACGACAAATCGTCCTCGAGGCTCTGTAATTCTATTCATTATTGTCATCACCCCGTGGCTCCTGGGAATTGGAGAATTCCTCAGTTCTGATGACAATGCTTAGTTGCCGAATGACAATTGATGAGAGCATGTTTCCACTATGATTGTTTCTGCACAATTTAGGTCGAGTTCCTTGAAAACATTGAAAATCTGAGATATGGCTCTGCTGAACTGCTGTTGGGTCTGATACCTAATTGACTTGAATGTTAACATGTTTAAAGATAAAATTATACAGAACTATTGATGGGATGTTCCCACAAAAAAATCAGGCATAAGGAAGTCGTGTAAGGTAAATGTCCCAACTATCGCCACAATAGCGTGTTCGTGAGAATGACGAATACTTTTCGAACTCAAGGGGTAGTCTTATCTGGTTGCGATATTCAGTTTCTAAACTTTTCACTTTTAATTTCGTTGAACAGACAAAGAAAAAATTATCATAAAATTGTGAAATAATTCAAATTGAATGAATGGAAACTTTAAGCAGATGTCCCAATTTTCGCCACCTGAAAAAGGCCAGTAACCAGTTGCCGACACGTATGAGTACCAATTATCGACACCATGAGACACCATGAGAAATCGAAAATGATATATTTATATTTTCATCTATAGTGAATAAAACAATATAAAAAAGTTCAATTTTTATTCATAATGAATAAAGAACATCAAAATTAAAAAAAGCAACTAAAATATAAATATCCGAATAAACGCCCAGGACATATCACGTCCGACCGCTTTTTCCTAACTCCAAATCCTAGATGGAAGGATCCTGAAGTATTGGTTGGTACAAAAATTGTCCTATTGAAACAAACTCTTTGACTAAATGTCAAAATGGACTAAAGAAACTTGTCAGAAAATGGGTTTGGATATTCAGAACAAAAAATTCAGCAATCACAGCCATAGATCTACCGCTGTCACTCACCTTGCCCAAGCTGAAGTGTCTGAACAAGAAATGATGAAGAAAACAGGACACAACAGTTCCAGTTCTCTACAATCTTATATGAATATGCACCCAAAAAGACGCTCTGAAATCCTAACGAAAATGAGAGCGAGTTCCAGTTCTACATTCAGCGATGCCAGCAAAAACGTTTTCTCTTTAGCAGCTCTAATGAGACGAAGAATGAGCAAACAAATTCAAAAATAGTATTCCAGAACTGTTCTTTCAATGTTCAGAATTTCAATTGTAATGAATTGTAATGAATTGTAATTATCTATGTATGTATCTAAATGAATTGAAATAAATTCTAGTTCCAATCATTACAAAAGAAAAAGAGCACAAATTGTGAAATTCTCGGGGGTAATACCACGAGTGGTCGCAATACTATCGACAATTTCACTCACTATATGAAAGTCGCGTCTCCTGCGATATGAGGACCAATCAGAATGGGATTTCGCGAAAGTACACGCTTCCTTTCGCTTCCTTTCTTTCCGATCCGGAAAGACCACGTCGTCAAGTCAACCACAAATATAAACAGCAATGATACATCTTGTAATCTAATATGACATAAACGTCAGGTTGACAGACTTCATGTTTATTATTCATTAGTTGCAACTATTGAAGAATTCACTTTGTTTACTCGATCAAATTTCAAATAATAACTTGGTTGGTTCGTGAAATTATCTCAATAAATACGACTCGTGCTCACAATACAATCGATAATTCTGTCAGAAATCTTTAACTCGATCAAATTGCTTTGATCTCGTTGATTTCTGACAGAATTATCGATTGTATTGTGAGCACGAGTCGTATTTATTGAGATAATTTCACGAACCAACCAAGTTATTATTTGAAATTTGATCGAGTAAACAAAGTGAATTCTTCAATAGTTGCAACTAATGAATAGTAAACATGAAGTCTGTCAACCTGACGTTTATGTCATATTAGATTACAAGATGTATCATTGCTGTTTATATTTGTGGTTGACTTGACGACGTGGTCTTTCCGGATCGGAAAGAAAGGAAGCGAAAGGAAGCGTGTACTTTCGCGAAATCCCATTCTGATTGGTCCTCATATCGCAGGAGACGCGACTTTCATATAGTGAGTGAAATTGTCATATAAAATACAACTCGTGTCGATAAAATTGTCCTGAATATTCATCTCCTTCACAATTACTCGTTATCATAAAATTTGATAGCACGAGTTGTATAACTCGTCCAGTAAAGTCGAAGAATAATCGGCAATTTTATCGGCACTTGTTATATATTCGCCGCGATAATTTGGAATTTTGATAATACTTATTTAATAGTAAGAATGCTAAGAATATTATTGGTGAAACATTTGTATATCAGATATTTATAGGTTAATAGTTTCCAAAGAAAATTAGAACTGGCTTTATGACAGGATTTCGTCATTATTCGGATCTGTCCCTGTTGTTGCATGAAATTGTCGGTTGCCTAGCAACAGCTGTTAAAAATGCACTTTTTTACGCTTTTCCGTTTAATAATGAAATCGTATGTAGATAGTGAAATATTGTAATACTTTACGCACCCAAACCACACAAAAAAGTGGACTTGTTTTGACAGTTGTAAAAAAAAAATATTAATTTGACTCTTGAACTTGTTGAAGTGCTGACTTATGTCACTTGTCAGTTTATCAATATTCAGTGTTTCAAACATTTGAAAATAAAATTTAATACAAACGTGAGTTGAAGGCAGGAAACATCGAGAATTACACGTTTCAACAAAAAAACAAACAGGGGTAAGCGTAATTCAATTACTCTTACCCGACCGCTGCCCTCCAGCAAATTGTTTCAGAGAAATTGTCGTCGATTTAAACGATTATGCCGAATTTGTTCCGGCCCATAATTAGCCTTTTATATGCGTTCGTATCGTTTTTATTAGTAATGATAGATGAGGTGGACTTGTTGTCATTTATTCGCGGCTTCGTCGACAATGGGGGTCTCGTTCGAGCATAATGGGTGATCCGTCTTCCGCGTGACATCAGTTGTTGCTTTGGAACTTTTAACACCCTCTTTCTTTTGTGTCATTAGCCCGTGCTTTTATATAATCACTGGCGGAGGTTGATTGAACGGCAGACATTGGTACTCGAACGAATAACACTGGGGACGGAAATATGTCCCAAGTAGCAATTCAACGTTGCGGCAACGTGTTCGAAAAAGTTGTGCAACCAAACATAAGTTGCGTTGCCGACGTCAACACAACGTTGACGCAACCCTGTTTTACACCAATTTGGTCAATTATTTTTGGGTTTTTACAACGTTTCTGCTGCAACTGTAGGTAACAGTTAGTCGTTTCCTAAACGTTGCTGAATTTACTTAAGAACAACTGCACACCAGCACCCTCTCAAGCAGCAATGACAGTTTATTTTCTATGGTGTTCAGAAAATAGTTGATTTATCAACCAAATAATTACTGATGGCCAAAATGGACACTGAGAAAAAACTTTCTGGCAACTACTACCGCAAGTTAATATCGAAATATTTCATGCTCAATATTACCGAAAAATAACGATTACGAAACAGAAATTGCCAACGCATTACATTTTACTGTCAAATATACCATTGTTTCATGCTAAAAAACACGTGGTCTTTCAATCTGTTGCGAAATATTCAAATATCAAGAATAAGAAATATATTTTCATAAACAATTTTCAAGGTTGAAATCGATTCAAGCGTGAACTAAATACGGAATACCTATGAATTATTTCTAGAAAACTAAAATGAGGCTTTAAAATACTTTGTAAATGTTTGTTTTACAGTTTTAATGGCCGATCTTGTTTCCAACTAGAAGTACACTTCCAATATGGCGTAGGAGTAACGCGACCTTGGTTGTCAGGTTACTGAAAATAAACTAATTTTTAACGTTAGTCTGCCATACAACCAACTTTATACCCAAAGCGCGACTGGAGTTGCTTATCGGACCAAAAACTGAACCAATTAACCAACTAACGAATACATTCCGCTCCACATTTTGTAACCGGTCTCTTTCGCGTTTTTACCTCAGTTCTTCCAAATTATTAAACTGTTGTACATGGTCATAATCAAGTTGTTTCTCCTGGCTATAATACAGTTGTTCCTCTGGAAAAGTAGTTGCTTTTCTCAATATCTCTCTATTCAGGTTGGCACTTGTTCCTAAATAAATTAAACTTAATATTTCCAAACTGACTATCTGTCTTCATGTTAGCTTTTGCCCGTGAAGTTTCTTCACGACTTTTTTTTATCCGGAAGAGAAGACAGTGAATCTGTAAGCACTTTCCATTTCCGATTCGTAAGTTAGGTTAGGATCATTCTACTCGTTTTTCCTTTACTATAAATACATTTTCTGTCAAATAATTTAGCAAACAATGGTTCTTGTCACTGAATTGAAAAATATATAATAAATTGGGGAAATAATTATTATTTAAATTTGGCCTACACGTCCTCTGCAGTAAATATTTGAAGGAAGGTTAGTTGTGAAAACGTTTTCAATTCAACTGAAAAATTACCCACTGCTTAGTTGAATCTCACAAGGTCGCTTTACTGTTGGGAAATTGAATGTTTATTATGCTCCGGGAAATATCCACACAGAGCAGGTAATATTCTATAAGGTTTTGTTCCCTTTTCAAGGGGTTTTTCACCTAAACCTCATATAAACAATGCGGAGGGCTAACTCTTATCGCGGAGGCAAAGGTCGTGGTACGATTGTTGGTGAATTAACCCAAAGATATTCTTAGAAATTCAATTTATAGCCGTGAGAATAAAATAGCTAAATAAAAGTTATCATTTGGACGCCATCTACAGAAATTCTGATATAGTATTTCATTCTCAAAGCCAGTATCTGTAGAAAGTCTTCATTACACTGAAAGAGAAAATACCCCAAACATGCAAATAAAACAATTACTAAAAAATAGTATTTAATGAATTGAACGTTTGTTAAACCGAGTTCTGGGCTTGATGAGATCTAGAAAAGTCTAGAAGTAATGATTGAATCAGGTTGTGTGAAGAAATTTGGTTCTTTGGACTATTGTCGTTATTCAAATGGTCATACCAACTTACTTGGAATATTGGGTTAAATGCATTTAAACCTTACATATTTTCCTTGACCAATCATCAGTTATAAGAAAGAATCAACCAAACTCCTCTCCTGTTAATATATTTCAAGCTCCTCGGGTTCCTTGGTTCTTATATACAGTGACAAAAGCTCTAGAACACTCCTGAATTCCCCACCTGGTTCTGGACACCTGATCGAGTGTGTAATTCAGCCAGTCCAGCTATCATAGGAAGCTATAGTTGTTCTGTATTGTGGTAATTTGGCAATCGGCCACTAACATCGCCGCTCATTCAATGGCGAGAAATAAGCTTTTGAATTATAAAAAGTTTATATTTTCAAATTCGAATTTAAATCTGGTCGAACTACACACAAAAAAAGGAGAAATTGTTGTAAAACATGTTCTTTGACGCCTTTTGAGAAATCATGAAAATTCATTGGAAATAAAATAATTTTAAAAGCATTATAAATGACAAAAATATTTATTCCAATGAATTCCACTTTGAATTTTAAATAGATAGTTACCTCTTTGTAAATGTTATTAATAGACACTGATTGGATGATTTTCAAAAATAAAAATTTAAATCATCAGCGAGTTCTTCAAGTGAGACCAGACGCAGAAATGGACGAAATGGAGGATAACGGAAATTCAAAATTCAATCCCCTCCTCAATTTCTACAAACAGTGTTACCAATTGTCACACTATCAAAGAACAGCTTACCAACTGTTGGTTCATGTTTAGATCACAGACCTCATAGATAGAATGAAACCAACATCTTGCCTACGCATGAAAGCTTCAATTATACTATCTCTCTCTGCATGATCATTATAAATAACATCTATGGTTTGGACAGAATTCTCACTTTGTCGGAACTAGCTAATTGATCTAATTGTCAATCCAAATAAAATTAAGAAGAAGAAGAAGAAACAACTATTCATAATTTAACCTTGACTTTGACAGTTGAGTTATAACCGACTTTATTTTGAAAGAAATAAATATCTTTTACTGATTTTATTAAATAATTTATTATTCAGACTTGGTGGAGTATTCAGCGGCGTTCTTCGAGCTGTAAAATAAGAATTAATGAAGAAAAAAACATTGTAAATCATATTCAGAAACCTACAACTCAATTGGTGCCATGTTCCACGGTAAAAATGATGAAAATGAACGTTTGTAGAAATACAACCGTTATAATTCAAAAGGGGTGTATATCAGGAAGACTAGATTATTTTTTGATCCTTTGTATTCATCATCCTCTCGTGTCATATATGGGGAAATGTTATCGTTTGTAAATCTGTAAATTCTCATCGTAAACATGAATGACACGAACAAGTGTTTCCTCGTCTAACAGGTGGAGAATCATTACGAAGTGCCCGTTTCAATAAGTCATTTTTCTCGAACACAAATGTGATCAGTATCGTCTTCTCGTTGTCGGTATTCTTTGAAATCGTTTAGAGTTATGCTTATACGCGAAGGTATTCATTACCTCAGTTCTTTATACATTTGATGAAATTCCTGGAGTAGTTTCTACCAGTTTCATCAGGCCTTGCCTAGAATATTCAAATGAACTGACAAAAACTGTTAACCATAAATGGTTACTATACATATCTTGGTGATATAGTTATAGCCCAAGCAAAAGGAAGTTGAAACAGGTTCCAGTCTTTGCCAATTTGAAATTTGTCAATTTAACTCTGTTTTGTAATCTGACCAACATACTCTATTCGCACATTTATTGGATGAGTCATTTCCAGGACACAATACATGGTGATAATTTTCAAATTTAATTATAGTCTCTACCCAAAACTAAACTCAATATCGATTTTCATGGAACACAGTAAATTTTTTTTTTGTACCAAAAATCAATTTTTGGTCATATTTCATTTCAAAATAGCACCTTATTCAAATTAACAAATTATTTCGATTGTATTTTTGGTACAAATGAAAAAAAAAATTTGTTTCGTCCAACAAAACTTACAATTGACACAAAAAAGAAATATCTTGAATTAATATTATTCTTGGTGTTGGATCAATAAAATTACTCATCGAGCAAATTCGTTAACTTGCCTTTCTACTCTTGTACAGATTTCTTTGAATTAACATTATTTTTTTCATTTTCAGATTGTGAAAAAATCATGTCCAGAATCGGATTTTCTCCACAAATCAAACTTTCAATCAATATTATGGTAGATGTTTGACGAAATATGCATTTCATAAACCTGTTATATTCGAATATTCTTCTCTAATAGATCCTTGCTAAAGGATACCTACAACAGAATATATAATAACAAATAGAGAACCATAAATGGAGTTCAACAATCGTTTATACGTATGTTATTTCTATCATTGATAGTTTATTTCCATTAATTGCTAACTAGTAAAGTGCAGACAGCAGGTACTTCAGTGTTAATAACAACTTGCTGCATATTTTACCATATGAAATTTATACTTCGTGGGTATGAATAATATTAGAAATATTTGAATATTTTATCAATACAATGAATTTTGCTGCAATTAAAGCTTTACGAGTATTGGTGTTACGCTGTGGTGCACATTCCACTGACAATAATAATGAAAATAATAATCATTTATTTTATATTCTGTGCCCGCTATAAAGTATGTAACATATGAAAAATGAAGGGTTTTCATTGGCATAAGGGCAAGAAGGATACAGACGATTGATTGGGCATGACAATCTGAAAATCTAATTTGTCACATATCATTCATTTAAGCATTTTGGCTACATCGGATATGCGGGAATTCGGAAACAACTTTCACTTGTTTTTTACGTCTCCGATTCTGATGAAATTACAACTGATAATTCAGAACACGGTAAAATCCGTTTATCAGGCGCTACAAACTATCAAACTATTTTTTTTTAACTTACCTGTTTTGGTCTCATCAGAACAAATAATCCAAATGACATGTTTGGCAGTCTCAAGTAATTTCAGAGATACGGGCCTATTTTGAGTAATGATTGGCATTCCGAGTGTACGTTCCTACCGCGAAAAAAGAAAAAATACTAAAAATACATGCTTCGTTTCACCAGCACGACTCACAAGTTTTACTTTTTTTATTTATTTGCAAACAGCACATTTTACTAAGAAAGTAAACTTCATCATGACCATAAATATAACCTAAAAATCCTGCAAGGTATGTGAAAGAATACGTTCAATATGACAGTCGTTCCCTCTCGCTAATATTATGATATGATTGCAAAACAGTCGTGCCGTTTATTTCAATTCACATAGTGCCGTGTTGTGTCCTCAAAAAGTTATTTATTTGCGCAAATTCAATTTGAGAGTCATGCTGAAACTCCATTTCAAACACCAGCTTCATTCCTAAAAAGGAACAGAGAGAGAGAGTCTGGCTGTCCTCTTATCCAGAAGCGGCGAGTTCGCTACTCTTATGTAAGTTTGTATGTATTGCCCATATTTCCAAATTTCACTTGTTTTCAACTCCATCTGGTGTGGAGAACACATTGCATAATTTTTGGTAAGTGGTCATGGTTCACCCTGTATAGAGTGTTTCATTCGAAGTCATCACCAATATCCCGTAGAGATGACAACACTATAATTGTTTGAAATACATTCAAATCGAAGATCATATTCAATTAGCCTATATTCATATTTTCTGCGAAACGGGTAGATCTTCACAAACTTCAGTTAAAATCACGATATGTTTTGCTAACACAGTAGCTTTTTCAAGTGACTGTGTTACTCAACAAAGCTACTGTGTTAGCGAAACATGTCGTGATTTTAAATAATTTTGTGAAGATCGTATCGTATCCTGTGTAGTTTATAACATTACTATGGATCTATATCAAGTAACGGCCGAGTCAGTCAGATAATAGTTATTTATGATACATTTTATTACGAGCAAAATAAAATCACTTTGAACGAATGTATCATAGACATTTTTCTGTACAACTGTTACCTACTGCTAGTAAGAAAAAAAGAAAAAAAGTTTATCCATAGGATTCGAACACGCGATCTCTGGATTATTAGACCAGAGCTCCAGCTAAATGAGCTAATGCACTTTATTAAATATCTTCATCATTGCTCAGTGATGAAGGACCATCTACAGTTGGACTGAATACTTCTTCGTCAGTAACTTTAAAGGGAATATTAACAATTATTGCACAAACTCCCAAGTATATGTGAACGTTTATGAATAATTCCTCCTAAGTAGGTGTTCTGTTTATTATAAAATCTGAGTCAAGTGTTTCTGTTTTTTGAGATTTATATTATTTAGTATCGATCATCTCCATCTACCATTTTACTTTTAACATTTAACTTCAACTTTTTTTTAATTTTGGAGTTAAAAGTATGTTTAATACTAGTGTTGAAAGTAATTTTGAGAAATAAGTTCATATGCCTATAAATTGATAATATTATTTTTCTACAACTGTCAAACAAAGTCCACTTTTTTTGTGTGGTTTGTGTGCGTAAAGTATTACAATATTTCACTATCAACATACGATTTCATTATTAAATGGAAAAGCGTAAAAAAGTGCACGTTTTTTAACGGCTGTTGCTAGGCAACCGACAGTTTCATGCAAGCAACAACAGTGACAGATCCGAAAAATAACGAAATCCTGTCATAAAGCCAGTTCTAATTTTCTTTGGCAACTAATAACCTATAAATATCTGATATACAAATGTTTCACCAATAATATTCTTAGCATTCTTACTACTAAAAAGTATTATCAAAATTCCAAACTATCGTGGCGAATATATTCAAAATAATAGCATATATCTCTATGGAACTATTGGACCTAATTTACACTAGGTAATCCAAGGCTGTTTGGCCGTCAGAAACTAGTTGACAACAATAATTAATGCAATTTGTGAAATTGGGCATCAATCCAGATAACGAATTCTTGATAACTATAAATTTAATTTAAGTAGAAATTTAAGTAGAAAAGTGATGAAAATTGAACGGAGATAATCGTGGATAGTGCAAATATGAGATTTTTTACATATTTTGTCATTTTCCATTCTCATTTAGAATCAGCATAACCTCCAAACAGAAAGGAGCCTTGGTATCCAAAATTTGGAACGGGCTTACAAATTTGAATCTACAGAAATCACGATATATATTTATTCATTTATATTCCGAAGACTCAATCATCGAATTCTAATTTTCATGGGTTAAAAATAAATATTGATTTTTTTTTCAATTTGTCATAGCATAATATATTATAATAAATTCGAAATCGGAATGACTGACTGCTATTTGGAATATTACGCCCGAAAATTAAAATCACCTGTCACATTAGTCATACAATAATATTAATGAGGATTGAATATTCCATAAACTTTTTTCATATTGATTCGTTTCTTCAGTAAACGTTAAATTTAGTGGGGAATTTGTAATTTTTCATTATCCGTAAATGATTTGAATTGGCAATAATACTTTGATGTGGTTTAGGACGCAGAACTGATTAAGTTGGATTTTTTCCACTAGAGCTCTAGATATTGAAAATAGCATACAGAAAATGTAAATCAACGATGAGCTAAGCTGTTTTAATCAAAAACATGTATGGGTAATTCAGAAGCTGTATCAGAACTCGCTAATATCACAGGTTACTTACTGTATACTTAGCGATATGCTGAATAACAACGGTTCATTGATCTGTTGGAGCGTATAAATCGATCGAGTAATTTTTGTTTCTATCACAAATCATTAAATCCATACATAATGTTGAAATCACTTAAATAACTTAATGAGCAGGTATGGTCTTGTTTAGGAATATTCAAATTTTCCGGTAGATAAATAGTCATTATTTTACATTCCTTCGAAAGTACGGTAATTACAGGCATTAGCATAATGTGGTAATCTTATACGTTTCTATACCGCTGAAATGTTTTCATTATTAGGAAATGCTTTGAATTATTTCATTCATTGTTTATTATCACATAAATTATTTTAACGATAAAGCTTTTTCAATTATATCCGATGACAGGCATGTAGAATGTGTTGTTGATTTTGAGCTAGTCCAGGAAAAATATTCCGCTGGTGATGTCGAAAACCCATTTGCATAATTTGATGAGATGACAATGACACCATCTAGAATATTTCGATCAGTGACTCATACCGTGTGAAACAGAACTTCCTCAGATAGAGAATGTTTCAATCCACTATCTATTTTAATTTATGTAAAAAGTAATATTAGAGTAACTCAGATTGATTGGAAACAACATTGTATTGAACAGGATATTTTAATCTGCGGGGTTTCCTGTAACATTGACATTGGCCATACAGTCATCCTGAGTTGTTATAGATCTCCTTCGGTAAACCTTGCTGTTTTCCTCAAAGGAATTTATGATGTTTTAGTTGAAGCGTTGTTTGATAATACAGAAGATAGTTAGGCAGTCACTGTAGAAAGAGTGTTTGATGCAATCGCGCGTGACATCTAGGTTCTTTTGATAGAACCTCCCAAAAATTGCATAATTTATGCCACTGTACTAGTACGCCACCTGGATGGAATGGGAAACTTATAAGGAATTTCTGGAATTTCTTCCAGTTTTCGTTAACAATCTCATAATTTAATAATTTGTGGAATATTGATTGAAAGTTTGATTTTGTGGAGGAAATCCAGTTCTTGACATAATTTTTTGGGTTTATGACCTTCCACAATCTGAAAATGAAAAAAAAATTTTAATAAAAAGACATCTGTACAAGTGTAGAAGGGCAAATTGATTAATTTGCCCGATAAGTTACTGCGTTCACAAGACTGCTGTCTTGAAAGAAATTAATTTTTGTCAGTAACGCACCCTACACTGAATTTGCCTATCTGAAAAAATGAGATCGAATTAACAAAGAATACTTCTCTTTTTTTGAAAACTGTTGACGTTTCGGAGGCTGTATCTGCCTCCGTTATCAAAACTTCTTAGAAAGACGCTGAGGAAACTGAATTTGAATTGCGATTTTGGTAATAAGACCTTTCTTTGACAGAGTCAATTGAAATCTGTCATACATTCTTTTGATTGACATTTGGTATCTTGATATATAGGGTGTTCGGTATCAATCAATCACCATTCTATTAGTTCTTATTTCATCTCTGAGGAGGGGTAACCAGGTGCGGTCCATTTCGATGGAATTGGTTGAGAAGCAGTTGTTCGATAAAAGAATGCACGCAGTTTCCTTCAATTTTCTTTTTTCTTGATTTGATTCTCTCAATAAAATTTTGGTATTATTCCATTCCATCATATGATCGCCATCAGATGTTAGAATATGTTCGGATATTTTCGAACCCGTTATTTTTCGATTTCTGATGTAACTTTTATGTTCTTCCTGGCGCACAATCAATGGTCTTGATGTTTCCCCTATATAACTCTTACCACACTTGTACAGATTTCTTTGGATTAAAAAATTTTTTTCATTTTCAGATTGTGGAAGGTCATAAACCCAAAAAATTATGTCAAGAATTTGTGGAACTTTGGACGATTTGCTCGGACAGGGTCGGACTTATGTATTTGGAACAAAATTAGTAATTTATTGCTAGAAAGTTGTACTGGTGACCGATGTTCATAACTAATAAAGACAATGGAATGTTGTGTCAAGTTTTACGAACTTTTTTTGGTAAAGTTTTGTGTAACTGGTTGGTCATTTCGGATGGAAAAGGGCCCGTACACTCATAATCTTTAGAACTCACCTCATGGCTTACAGCATAGTAACTCACCTGTAACAAAAAATAAATGTGAGCAAGCTCCTGATGGGCCAATTATTAAAAATATCACAAACAACATGTTTGACAAGAACCTAAAATTGTTTTGTTTTATAAGCGATGTGAAGATGAAGATACTGAGCCCTATATGAAAGGGTAGAAATTAAACGATTCTGAACAATCTGAATTTTTGATGTCACGTAGGCAACTCAAATTTGGCAATTGTATACGTCAGCTGGATACTCTTAATTAAATATATGTTTTTTTTTCTTTACTCGGGTCTTTTCAGAAATCAAGAAATCGACATTGAAAAATACAACGAAAATAGCCTGTTTACATCATTGTAAATAAATAAATTTTGGAAAATTAAATTTGAAAACAACCTTCCGGCCATAAAAACCGAGCAACCTATTAATGCAACCTATTAATTGGTGTATAGGCTATTATAAATTATTTTTTCTACGACCACATGGAAATATGCCCATTTTATGGGCTTCATCGATCAAAGAAGTAGGCCGATTGTAAACACTTTTTCATATCTACATCGCGAACTGTACAGTAATGATCATTTCAGTACAGGCTATTTCATTTTCCACGACTGTCATGAATTACTAGATTGTCATTTTTATGATCATAAATAATATAACGCTTCCTGTAAACCTTGGCGGACTGGGGCTACGTTCGGCTTCTTTCTTAGCTTTACCAGCTTTTCTGTCTTCAGTCACTAGTGTTTCTGATCTTATTGATTCCATCCTTCCTTCTTTTTTATCAATATCAAAGACGATTTTTATGCTGAAGGTGAATCACTTTGTCATGCCGCAACTATTATTGATCCTCCTACAGATAAAAAGAATATACAAAAGGTATGGGACCGGCCTCTTCTGAACATTATAACTGATACACTTCTGGAATACACAAGTGTATATGATAAGGCTCGTCTGAAAGCAGCAATGATCAAGGAATCGGGTGCTTGGCTGAATGCTTTACCTGTTGCGTCTCTTGGGACGCTATTAGACGATGAATCTTTCAGAATTGCAATTGGGACTTGGGATGGACTCATCTATTTGTGTGCCTCATACTTGTGTTTGTGGTGGTCAAGGATGAAAAAGGTTCGCACGGTTTAAGCTGCAGGAGAAGTGCAAGGCGTACATCTTGACATCACCAGGTAAACGACATATTGAAATGGTGTCAGCGGATGTTCTTAAAATTTTGGAACGCTTAGGTACCAGTCGAGATGATGGTAAACGACCAGATGGTATGTCTCTCAAACCCTGGAAACACGGTAAACCTGTGGTGTGGGACTTCACTTGCGTTGACACGGTCGCAGCTTCCCATCTAGCCGAAAGATCGAAGTCAGCTGGAACTGCAGCATTGTCTCGCGAAAAATTGAAAAGAAAAAAATACCAAAATCTTGATAACAACTATTTGTTCCATCCAGTAGTGGTTGAAACTTTGGTGTTTATGGCCCAGAATATCTGTTATTTGTTCATGAACTCGGAAGGAGATTGATCCAAGCAACGAAAGATTACCGATTGAGAATGTTTCCTACTTTTTCTCAAAACTCAAACACCTATTAATGCAGCTACAGTTTCGTAAGAATTTATCATCTTTTCCACCAATCGATTTCCTGGAGTCTTTGAAGTCCACTAGATACTCGTTAGGACAACAAGAGGATTGTTCCGAATTCTTGGGGTTCTTGTTGAATTCTCTCCGTGAGCAAGAAAATAACAAATTCGATGCTCCTGACCGCTCTGAATTGAATGATTCCGTAGAATCTATCTCGTCTTGTGTTTGTGGATCTTTTGCTGAAAAAATCCTCACTAGTTTACGTTGTAGTACATGTTCAAGATTTAACAAAAACGTATGTGACTTTCTGGAGCTTCAACTGGCTTTTCCTGATATGACTGATAACCAGTCCGTGCAAAGCTTACTGTGTCATCATCTGGAAATATAACTTTTAACTGATGATGATCAGCTGTATTCTCGAATATGCGCCAAACTGAATGACAATAATTATAAGACAATAAGTATAGCTGAGGCACCAGTCAATCTAATAATAACCTTGATGCTCTTCAAACACCACTCGACCTCTGGCAGAAGCACCAAACTCTTACGAAAGTTCGAAATAGATGAACACCTTAATCTAGCGGACCACTATTATAATCTTTATGCAGTCATTGTCCACTGTGGTTCTGGCGTTGAATGTGGTCATTATTACACATTGGCCAAAGACAAAACGGACTGGTTTAAGTTTGATGATAGTTGTGTCACTGAATGTTCTGACGATGTCTTGAATTTATTGGAGCCTTTGGAGACGCCCTACATTTTATTTTATGAGAGAGGACATTGGCAGATCGGGATCTTCAGATGATGTGGTGCTGCAGGTTTTTTCGGGTTTTCCTGCAGCTGAAAAAGCAAATGCGCCACTGAAATCAATCAAGTCGTCCCGAAGCGCCAATTAATTTTTTTTGTTGTTTTATATTTTGTATTACTTTCGTTTCTTTTTTTTATTTGTGTATTTTAAATTAATACTTGTATGTTATTTCAGTGCGTGGAAAAAAAATACAGTGTGACCCATTTAAGATGGAAGCACCCTTATAAAACTTACATTTTTCAACCGATTGGAATGATTTTTGTTTCGTTAGGTAGACATGCAAGAAGACTACTGGGACACCAAATTTCATGAATAAATCTCTATTTCCAGGGCCAACTAATTATATTTTTCAATGTAAAAAATCTAGAAAAATTACTAGCGATTTTTTCATAAAAAATCTGACTACACCACTGGATTTGCAACATTTTCAAATGGTTCATATGTAAACTACGTTGAAATGCGTCAATTAATAAAAAAGTTATAAGGGAATGAAATTTGAAAAATATGCCGTTTAATTAACCCACCAATTCAATTTCAGAACTTTAATCAAAACTTTGACTATATACACTACTGTATTGAGGGTGTCTCGAAATATTACTGACTATAATTTCATTGAAATCTGTTGATAAATAAAAATTATGAGATAAAATGACATTTTCTTGAAAATTCATAAATATATTTTTCAAATTTTATTCTTTATAATTTTCTTTATAATTTTTTCGAAACCTCCTTTATACAGTGGTGTTTTCCGAATTTTGATAAAAGTTCTGAAATTGAATTGGTGGGTTGATTAAACGGAACATTTTTCAAATTTCATTTCCTTATAACTTTTTTATTGATTGACGCATTTCAACGTAATTCACATATGAACCGTTTGAAAATGGTGCGAATCCAATGGTGTAGTCAGATTTTTTCTAGAAAAACGCTAAAATTTTTTTTATATTTTTGATCTTGACAAATAAGATTAGAGTTGGCCCTGGAAATGAAGGCTCAATCATGAATTTTGGTGCCCTAGTAGACTTTTTGAATGTCTACCTAACGAAAAAAAAATCATTCCAATCGGTTGGAAAATGAAAGTTTTATAAGGGTGCTTCTATCTTAAAAGGGTTACACTGTATATAAGATCGAATCAAGTTTATTAACGTTCTAATAATTAGAAATTTCATATCAGTATTTACAAAATTCTTTAAAAAAATAAGCAATCGAAAATGAGTAGTAATAGTAAGGATCATTTGATATTGACATTGACACGCTAATTTCAATATAAAGATCATGACAATCTAATTCTATATTTTAAGTTTTTATTGCAGTTAATTTCATCATATTATTATGTGAGCTCGTAGCAGCGAGTGATAAGTGAGGGAACAATCGGGATTTGGATAGTGGGGGTGAGGGTTCAAATCCCAAATAACCATTTTTTTTATAAAATCGATTAGTGTTCGATTTTTGTTATAATTTTCAATATTCGTATCTTCAATTCCTTCAGTTTGTATTTATTATGGGAATCATAATGGCAGGAAAGTTGATGATAAAAAGTGTTATTAAAAATATTACAGATTTGTTCATGATTCAGATGGTCGTAGAAAAAGTAAAGTTTACAATTTGCATGAAATGACCCATTTCCCACTCGCCTACTCGTGGGAAATGTATGCCATTTCATGCTCATTGTACAATATACTATTGTAAAATTCACAAATTGATTAAAGTACTTCATCAAAAAATATATTAATTTTATTTGCAAATCTGCATTAATCGAAAAATACCGGGTGAGTGAAATTCGAGTAGGTGCATGGGGATCTCGGAAACGGTAAGAGCTACAGAGAGGGTTAAATGGAGGCAAAGTTGCGTATTATGGAGCTCATTGCTACGATGTTGAAAAATCTGAGCTAGCCCGCTCACTTTCAGAGATATACAGGAAAAAACGAAAAATTTGATTTTTGTTTTTCACTTATATCTGCTTTAATACAATAGATTTCCAGAAACCGTTTGCACTTTCTCATTACAACTTTCAATCGGCTGTAATAATATGTAAACGGAAGTGTTCTACAAGGTGTTGTTTTCCTTGGGCCACCCCTAACTATGAAACTTTAAATACGGATCTGGATTTTTTATCACTTTTTTTAGGCTTCAATAGTCATATTTTATCATAATTTTGAATACCACTTTAAATTTTCAATCGTTTCGATGGTATCTGGTCATCATCAGTGAAAATTGGATGATTTGAAAATTCATGTGTTTCGAGACATCTCTTATTCAAATGATATCGACTTATTGTATTGAGTGCATTATTTTTTCAAATAAAAAAGTACTCTCAAATGTTTGGAATATTTACATCCGAATATGTGTATCATTCTATGTTCAACATTTTCGTTTTATTATAGAAAATCGTAAAAAGTACAAATCTCTTTTTCATCTTGCTTCCAACTATTTCTAACATCGATTATGAAAAAGCTATTCCCATATTTACTGATGATTGGTCAGTCGATCGACAGTGTTGCAGAAAATTGGCTCTTTCTCGATACATTCACGGCTAATCTTCCACATAAAACTCCGAAAGTTGTTATCCTACTCGGAATCCACCCGTGAGTGTATTTTCTCGAGGAGTTTATGAGTATGTGGAAGCAAAGTTATATTTCTTATACCTCTATATACACTTGTTCATCCCTAACGGCAGAATATCCGCGGAAAATATCATCCATTAAGTAAGTTTTACGAGCTGTCTGAATGAGAGAAGACATTATGAAGTTAGCCAATCTATACTTCAGTAGTTGTGGGCTACAAACAACCTAAGTTGGTAAAGACGGTTCACTATATTTCCACAAGAGCCCTGTTTGATGATCTAGAGACGTACGACAAAGTTCTTAGACACTATTCGTGAAAATTTGGCTTTATTTTGATTGAGTTTTACTGAAAAAATAATATTAAAAAAACTTAAGAACACGCGCACTTTCAATGTGTACTAAAAATTAAAAAATAAATGACAAAATGTGATTACACGAATGTAAAAAAAGCGTCGGTGCTTTCAACCAATATTCTCATATTTTTGTTTTAATTTTACGATACTGACCGTTCAAGAGCTCAAGAGAACTTATGTCAAGCACCCCACGCTCTTTGAAAGCTGAAGTAAATAGTTTTTTTCTACGTTTATGCAAAAAACAAAACTTTATTGAACTATATTTGGTGGAAAAACTGTCTCTTTATTGCACTGAGTGCAACAAAGACTTTATTGCACCCATCTGTCATTCTACTATAGCGTTCTGTCATCATGATAGACATAAACTTTCAAATCGATGCCAAATTTAGCCCATTTTCTGTGAGATTGTATTACGTTTTGAATAGTTGCATATTTCATCATATTCATTATAAATGTATAATGGACTATGAAATTACTAGAAAATGCAATTTGTTAAAAATAAAATTTTTTCTGAATCTGAATTTCACAAAATGTTTTGGAATTACTTTTAGTAGATAGATTTAACCAAACAATGTCTTCCTTACAGTTGCTGCCCAAATGAAAAATTTTCTGGTTTTTGCCTGAACGTAAAAAAAATATTGTATGAAACTCGTGCAAAAAGAGTTTATTGCACTTGTTGCATAAATAACTATTTTACTACGATCTTTAGAGTAGTATTCCTACGGTTCACCAGGCGGACACCAACTATTTTATTGGATGAGATAGACCCATGGCTACTAAAGAGAAAATGATCCCGTTGAAAAATAAATTTTTTCGAAAAATGCTGTCCTCTGTCTGTCTGCAGTCCGGTGTCTTTAAAAACCACCTTATATTTCCGGAACCGTTGAAGATATCGAGTTGAAATTTTAATCAAGTGAATAACAAAAAAATAACATTCGAAAAATTTTTTTTGCTATCGGAAAATTCGTAAAATTTTCACGTCATTTTTTCGTTTTTCATAAATTACAAAATACAGATCCAGGGTTTCGTTTTTTTGAGGTCATATTTTTTTGAGAAGTACCACCAAATATCCTACAAAAACGTATAGATTTTGAGAAAGATCGGAGAATGTATAACGATTTCCCGGCGATTTTCCGAAAAATGTACATATTTTCAGTCTACTTTGTGGATAAACCAAATGAAGGAAATCAGGATTTCAAATATGCAATACATAGCGCTTGAAAAGATGAACAAAATGGTGAAAAGCCCATTTTTCCGAAAATTAAAGTTCTCATTTTTCAGAAAAGACATTAAAAAAGTTCTTTACATTTTTCCGATTAAATCAATAGTGCAGGAAATATTTCAAAAAAACGGAAAAATCTGTACATCTCCCCAACTGGAAATTTGTTTCTTGCAAGAAATACCTTTCAACGAACTAAAATGAAATCCAAAAAAAGCTAGACTTGGAATTTTTCAAAAGTACCAAAATCTCAAAAACTTAACAAGATATCGGATAGTGTGTACGAACAATTTCATTAAACTCGATTCGTAAAAAACTCGAAAGCCAAACAAGATATAAATTTTTTTTAATTAACTTTTCTATTGATCCTCAATAGGTCTACAAAAAGTTCAGATGAAGTTTTTCCATTTTTCCAAAAACAGACGAGAAAACAGTTGATAAACCTAAAGAAATTTGAAATTTATGATGAAAAAATAAAAAAATGCCAAAAAACTCGAAAACCGACCAAGATATTGAAAAATGTTATATGAATAGTTTTATCGTACCTTAACAGGTCTGCAAAAAATGTCCATAAAGTTTCTCCATTACTTCAAAAACAAACGAGAAAACAATTGATACACATGAAGAAATTTGAAATTTATAATGAAAATATTCTAAAATCTATTGTCGAAGAACAATTCCATTTCAAGTGATCCAGGACGATGAATATGGCAATGAACCTTCCGGTCATAAAAGATGACACACCTTGTAGACTAATTTTTAATACCATTCAGGTGTCTTGCAATAAATCTCATTGCTCTTCGAAGAAGAAGCAATGAGATTGATTGCAAGAGCGGTCGATTCTGTCAAAACAACGGTTTATATTCTTCAATTTTCTTATATTTTTGGGGCACGTAAATTTCCACAATACTAAAACTGAAATGAATTTAAGATTTAGATGAATGTTAAATTAAGAATATGACAGTGTTCAGGTAGCATCAATTTAACGAAATGAAGAAAGTACTATAGACATGCGCATATCGTTCCAACTGTCAATTTTTGAAACGTCTTAGGGTATTCTTCGATCAGAAAACAGAAGGTGAACCCTAACCTAAGATTATCGTATTTTGTTGTTTTTTGTTTTATCTATTCTGGTCTGGTGTTTACAGTACAGCATGAAAACTATCACCAAGAGAAGTGAGTATGGTTTAGTACTGAGTACATTATAGCTTCTGCGGGAGCCTCTGGTGTTGTGAGGAATAAGAGATATACAGGGTGGCCTATCGAAAACGTACCGCAAGGAATTGCAGGCTGGAAAAGAATATTTCGATAAAATCCGAAAGCAGGTCAAGTTTGTTTGTCAAGGGGACCCATTTTGACGTAACAAGCATAGTAAAACCCCAAATTTTTTTTCAAATGGAAAGGAGGGTCAAGCGATACCTCCTTAGAAATGTCATGCCCTATACAGTGCTGATTAGATTTTTCAAATCGATCTACTCTTTCAGAAAATATGGAGCGTTGAAACTCCAACCATCATGTGGGACGAAAAATACAAAAATCGGTTCAATTGTTCTTTATTGCAATAAGTTCCTTCAAATGAATTCGCTGTTTTTGCTGATACACAGATTTTTTTGGGCTCATTTTAGAGACTAAAAAATGAATAGGATTCATTTCTTCAAGTTTGAATTAGGTCAAGTAGTGGCTAGATACCTGTCGTGGTTGAAGTGTTTACGAATTGTTGACTTCAAAATTTATTATTATAATAATAATAATAATAATATTTATTCACAAAAGTTCAATGACACAATTTATACTAGACAATTACAGAATAAATATAGAATTCCCACAGAAGGATATACCTGTGCGTGGGTTCTTCACAATTTAAGTGCTAATTACAATTTCACTAAAATTAAACATAAATAGGGTAACTAAATAATAAAGGTAGGCCGTTTTATAAATATTAGACATGACAAATTATTATATCTTCTAACTTTCAAGTGAAGATGTGAATCAGTTTCTGTGCATGTCACTGTGGTAGTAAACATTTTTCATGTCAACGTATTGGTGTATCTGTAGCCTTGGCAAGCTCGAAATCCAGGTTTTGAGTTCTTTTTGAATAAATTGTTACTCCTGAAATTTTTTATATGATGTGGGATGAGATTATATAGTCGAGGAGCTAGGTATGTGTAAGATCTTTGGAAGATGTTTTTCCTCGAATTTGGAACATATGAATTTTCTTTGTGTCGAGTTTCATATTGGTGTTCTTTTTCTCTTAATTCATGTCTATTCATATGTTGTCTTATTATAGTTTTGAGGAAGTAGAGTTGTCTCACGTCTAGAATTGATGTTTCTTTATATAATGAATCGGTTGGGTAAGTTCTTTTTCTGAGGTGGATTATTTTCAATGCCGATTTTTGTACTTGTTCTAGGTGTTTTAGAAAAGTTGTGTTTGCTGCTCCCCAAGCAGCTATTCCGTATGTAAGGTGAGTTTCGAACAATGTATAGTATAGCATTCGCATCTGGGCTGTTTGTAGATATGGTCTCATGAATTTTAATCTGTATGTAACGAATCGTAGTTTTTTGACTAAGTAATCAATATGTGCATCCCATTTTAGATGAGCGTCAATGTATATACCAAGATATTTCAATTTATCTACTGATGAAACCGAAAGTTCTACGTCATCGTATTTTATTGATAGGGATTTGAAATGTGGTAGATTATTGGCGTACGAAGTGAAGGTAATGTAAAATGTTTTGGTTATATTTATACTCAGTAATTTACTTCCGAACCACTTAATTATCGTTTTGAAATTTTTTTCAGCTTTTTGTTTCAGAGAATTCCATGATTCCGATTGAAAAAAAATTGCAGTGTCGTCAGCGAAACTGATTATATCACCTTCCACATTCAGTGAGAAAATATCGTTCAGGTATATGTTGAAGAGTAGCGGACCCAAAACGGTTCCTTGAGGTACGCCGTACTCAACAGTGTGAAAGTCACTCTTCGCGTCTCTGATTTTCACGCATTGTTTTCTTTGATTCAGATAACTGCACAGTAGTGAGTACGGTAGACCTCTGAATCCGATGCTGTCCAGTACTTCTAACAGTTGAACGTGACTCACAGTGTCAAAAGCTTTTTTCAAATCTACGAATACACAAAGGGATGGTACTTTTTTATCTACGTATTCACTAATTTGATTCGTGAGAACTGATATGGCGTCTACAGTTGATTTGCCCTGTTGAAAACCGTATTGATTTTTGGATAAAATATTATTTTTATTTAGGTATGCACTGATCCGCGATTTTAGGATAGTCTCAAAGATTTTTGCGAAATTTGTAATTACCGATATTGGACGGTAGTTCTCCAATTTAGTTTTATTTCCAGATTTAAATATTGGTGAAATAATAGCAATTTTAAAGGGGTTTGGACATATTCCACTAATAAAGGACCAGTTTATCAGGTAAGTTAATGGTTTTGCTAGTTCTTTTGCTATTAATTTGATAGTTTCTGCTCGGAGGTTGTCGATTCCGGGGCACTTTTTGTTTTTTAGGTTCATGATGGTTCGCTCGACTTCTGGTTCGTTGGTTTCTTCTAGGAAAAAGGAATTTATTTTTCTATTGTTCAGATAGTTTTTACTATAATTTGGCCTTTTGAGAATATCATTTGCCAGGTTTGGACCAACTTTCGTGAAGTATCCGACAAATTCATTGGCAATTTGTTGGGGATCATGAGTTTTTTTACCATCATCTAATTGGATTTGTCTTATTTCTTCTGTATTTTTTCTGTTGTTTGTAATTTCGTTTATTGTTTTCCATAACTTTGAGGAGTCTCCTTTATTTGAATCAATTTTTATATTATAATAGTTTATTTTAGATTGATCCATTACTTTTTGTAGTTTGTTTTTATATTGATTGTAATTTGTTTGGTTCACTTCAATTGGGTTCTCCTTCATTCTTTTATATAATTCTCCTTTTTTATGGATTGACTTGAGGATACCATCAGTAACCCACGGATTTCTTTTGATATCTCGTCGTCTGATTTTCACAGTATTTGTGCTCAGTTCCACGATTTTGTTCACTTTTTCAATGAATATTTCAGTGGCAACTTCAATATCACCCGTTGTGTAGACTTCTAACCAGTTCTCACCAGATATGTTGTTTTAGTTTTTGATTGTCTATGAATTTTTTAAATCTTGAATTTTCAGGTAATTCAGTTTTAGTTTCAGGTGTGATAATTTGTAATATAATCGAATAGTGGTCCGTAATATCGGTTTCGAGGATGAATGGATTGAATTTAAAGCAACTATTTGAAGTATTTTTCACGAAGCAGTGATCAATACAAGTACCGGAGGTGAATCTGGTGATAGAGTTGATGTAGGATATAAATCCCTGAGCATTTAGGATATCCAAGTAGTTGTTTGTGATGTCATCGTTTCCCATTATATTGATGTTTATGTCTCCTAGAAGAATATGTGTGTTTATATTTTTTTCTTCACAATGTTCCAGGTATTCTGATAGACTTTCAATAAATGCATTTGTAGACGTTGATGGTGGTCTGTAAATAGATGTTAATGTTATATTTTTATTGTGAAGTTTGATTTCAAGTTGTATTAATCTGATTCCATTTGTGAGTTGTACTATATCGTAGGTATAAAATATATAATTTTTTATAAAGATCATTACTCCGTCATTTTGATTTATAGTACCGCCATTATAAATGAGATTGTATCCATTGATGTTATATAGGTCTGTATCTCTAACCTGCCAAGTCTCAGACAAAACCACTATGTCAAAAATATGTTTAGATTCTTGAAGCAATATTTTCATGTGATCTAAATTTTTTTTCACGCTTCTTATATTGGTGTGTAGTATTTTAATGTCTAAGTTTGTATTTTCCAGTTTTGTCAGTTGTGGTATATTCTCAATAATTTGAGTTTCTATCGTTTCAACCCGAAAGTCTCGGAGATATTGATTCATTTTGATTGATATTATTTATGGAGTAGACTAATTAGTAGCTAATAATAATAATAATATATACAAAATAATAAATACAAAAGTACACTCATATGTATAATTTCATTTTCTCACATTTTTATACATGCATATAGAGAGAGAAGGAGACTGTATGTTGTACAATCTCAGGATACTTAATAAATTGCTTGACAGATGATTTTATGTTGAAATACAAAACTTGAGATTAAGGACCGTCGGGTGTGAATTTAAATTCAAAAAGATAAAATGGAATAGATAAATTTGTATGGATAAAATTGTATAGATAAATTTGTATATATAAAATTGTATAGGTAAATTTGTATTGGAAAATTAGTATTGATGAAATTAGAGATTATGTTGTAGTTATTAAAATATATTTTAAAACAATTTATTTTTTTATTTTCTTGCTTGGTGGAGTAGAAGTATCTCCTGCGCCAATCCTTTGTCTGGAATTTCCTTGTTGTCTGGTTGTGTAAGCTACTGTAGTTCCTTGGTGTGCCGGTGGGACTTTTTGTGCAACTCTCGTATCAGGTATTTCTTCCTCCTGAGCTTTCTGCTCAATTTCTTCCTCTGTCTGGATGATAGTTTCCTTGTTCTTCAGGTTATTGTAAGTATAAGTGTCACCATTAATCACTAGTTTGTTTTTGTAGAGTTTCGCTTGGTAATTTTTTCCTTTTGCTTCTTTATAGTGTTTGTACAGTACTTGTTTTTCTTCTCTCTCTTGCGGGGTTAGGTCGTGATTAATGGTTATGCTAGTTCCTTTCAATTTGTTGCATTTACTCAGTATTTCCTGTTTTTTTAGATATCGTGTTAGTTGTATGAGAATCGGCCGTATTTTATCCGTATTACTTTTTCCTAGTCGGTATACGTTGCTTATTTCCCACTCGTACAAGGAAACGTCAAGTTTTTCTTTAAAAATATTGATTAGCTCTTCCAGCAAGTCTGTGTCTTCCTTCTCCTGGACTCCGTGTATGATTAGATTGTTTTCTTTTGTTTTCCTATTACTGTTTTCTATACTTCTCTTCAGGTTTTCGTTGTCTTCTTCCAGTAGGTTTACTTTTTCTTCCAACTCTTTAATTTTAGTTTTCGATGAAAGCAGTTCTTCTTTGAATGATTTTATATCGTCTCGTATCTCTTTATTCTGTTCACAAAGAGTTTTGAACATTTGCTTAATTTCCTCATCCATTTCTTTTATTGGTGATCTGGTAGATTTTTTCAGACCTGGCAACAATGTATGGTACCGTTTTAACGGAATGTGGTGAATCCAGGAGTCCAAAGGTCGCTTTATGATTGTTTTTAGGGGTTATCTACATAGAAACGCATATATTCATGCAATATTCGGTTGGTAAACTCACTCAGTATTACATTGGGCATCCATTACCACCTCAATGTTTGAACTACTAATTATTATTATTTCCGCACAATAACCAATACTTTGGGTTTATTTGGGAGGTCGTTCATAATATCACTCTCCGCAACGTTGACAAACAAACATGATATGGTGTATTCAATTGCAGACAGAGTGGAAATCATTGAGCTTTTTTTCAAAAACGATGAATGTGGAAATCGGGTCGCGGAGTTGTTTAACCAACGGCATCCTGACAAACATGCCTCTGGAAAAATTGTTCGCGACTTGTTGAAAAAATTTCGCGAAACAGGTTCAGTTCATAACAAAAAGAGAGAGCTTGAAAATCCAGTACTAAATGAACCTACGGAGATAGCAGTATTGGGGAAAGTTGCAGTTGATAGTACGCTAAGTACAAGACAATTGGCCATTGCGACGGGTGTGTCTCGTACCAGTGTCTAACGGGTATTGAAAAAATACAAATTCCATCCTTACAAAATTCGCTCAGTGCACGAACTGAATGAAGACGACTTTGATCGTCGCTTGAAATTTTGCGAAATTATGAGTGAGCGAGCGTTACACAATGGTAATTCAAGAATTTTTCAAGAGACACACACGCAACAGCCCCAGAAGTTAAATGTGTGGGCTGGTATTTTTGGAAATTTCATTGTAGGACCTTTTTTCCTTCCTGGAAATTTAACAGGCGATATATACTTGGATTTACTACCAAATGCCATCGACCCAGCTCTAACAAATCATTGAGAACGATCCCGCATACCATGAACAGGAACTGATTTTCCAACAAGACGGAGCTCCTCCTCATTATTTCCAAAATGTGCGCAATTATTTACATGACACATTTCCAGGACGATGGATAGGACGACGGAGCCCAATAGAATAGCCACCTCGGTCACCCGACTTAAGTCCTTTAGATTTTTTTTTGTGGGGACACATCAAGAGCCTTGTTTACAAAACACCACCAGACACATTAGAACAGTTGCAACGAAGAGTCATTAACGTATGACGCGAAGTGACACCCCAAATGTTTCAGAATGTACGACAATGGTTTGAAAATAACTTATACCACTGTATGCAGGTTGACGGACAGCAACTCGAACATTTACTTGACTAATAAATGAGTTTTGAAGTACAATTGAATAAATTTTTGCATTTTTCGTCACACATTATCGTTGGAGTTTCAACGCTCCATATTTTCTGAAAGAGTGGATCGATTTTGAAAATGTAAGCAGCACTGTGTAGGGAATGACAAGCCCCTTTTAAAGAGATATCGCTTAACCCCCCTTCCCATTTGAAAAAAATGTTGGGGTAAAACCTCTACTTAGGGGGTTGAAGGTTTTACTATGCTTGTTACGTGAAAATGTGTCCCCCTGACAAACAAACGACCTGTTTTCGGATTTTATCGAAAAGTTCTTTCCCAGCCTGTAATGCCTTGCGGTACGTTTTCGATGGGCTACCCTGTATAAAATATGGCGTCAAACCTATGCTGAAATTGCGAACATTTCATTACATTGTTTTATATTCTTAAGTTTAGATTTATGCTTGCATGACTCCACCTTCACTCGCCGTTTCTAATTTAGGGAAGAAATTAAGTTATTAGTTGAAAGTTGGCCATCTTTCTTAGTTTTAATGTTTATTATAATTGCTTAATTTTTTGCGTGAACACCTTCATTTCATTACATTGTTTTATATTCTTAAGTTTAGATTTATGCTTGCATGACTCCACCTTCACTCGCCGTTTCTAATTTAGGGAAGAAATTAAGTTATTAGTTGAAAGTTGGCCATCTTTCTTAGTTTTAATGTTTATTATAATTGCTTAATTTTCTGCGTCAACACCTCCATTTCATTATATTGTTTTATATTCTTAAGTTTAGATTTATGCTTGCTTGACTCCACCTCAACTCTTGCAAAATTCATTTTCTTCGAGGCATGGAGGACTCGAACATCTCCTTCCTGATCAAATATCAGAATCTCCAATAACCCCGAGGTGTCGAAGTGTGAACAGCAGCATGGATTACCGATATTACGTTCCGGAATAATTGAGGCCCATCAATGGCATCGGAAGAGGGATGAGCATACACACAGCGTAATCCGGCCAGACTAAGGCCTTTGTAGCCATCCGGGCTATACAAACCGTCTATTACACCGACACCTCTGAATGCGCTGATAAGTACACATTATTACTCTGGTTATTGCGTTCCGGATTATATTGTGAGCTGCGGAGAGGCTAATCCAGATGAAAATCATTGTATTTCGCGTTATGATGTAGCTGGATATTGCTACTTTCTTTGTGAATCACTGACGAATGGAAGGAGTGCGATGGATTATTTCTCAAACAGCAAATATTCACTTGTAATCTCCCTAGTGCTTGAATTATTGCCGGAAATTTTTCGAGTACATGAATTTTCTTAAAAAATTCATGTATGAGATAAATTTCCAGCAATTAATTCAAGCACGCGGGGGATTCGGTAAGAAAATTTCACACCAAAATATATTAAATTAATGGTTAATTCAACTGACTTGTAGATTATTCTGAGAGAAAACAAGTTGTAACATCAGTGGGCCATGAATGGTTTTTGTTGATATAATGACAGTTACGCGTTGGTATTAGTGGCGGTGTTTGTATGTGAGAAAGGAAAATTCATTTTGCGACATTTTCAACCTAAAATTACATTGCACATCACGCAGAACTAAAATAGTTTTGACTGGTCCATGCGGATTGTCTATTGGGAAGTGATGTGGAAAGGAATTGTTGCAAATTTCAGCCGAGTATTCATGAAAAGATAAGTTGAATGAAATTGTTTCAAATATCAAGTTCATGTAGTCAAGCATAGGTAGATTTGATTGATATACATTTTTTACCGATGGACCTATCATCGTTGAAATGCAAGTTCTCAAAATATTTTCAGACACATTCGAAATATTTAGTGAATATATAATTATGAAATATTATCTCCTTTCATATGAAAAATAACATTCCATTTGTACATAAAAGCAAAATGTTAACTATCACATGTCAAATATTTGACAGAAAAATTTCCACTTATTAATTTCGCCCAGGGTACCCAGGAGGATAGAAATTTCCGGAAATTTTTTGATTTGCCATGGCAACTATTTATTTTTTGATTGGCTGAAAGAGTGAGGTGTGAAATTTTCACTCAAATTGTTTTTTCGAGTGCCACATAACAGATTTCATTTTTGCTCATATTGAAGTTCCACGAAGGCGTAAAAGGGCCATACTTTATTTTATTTATTTTATTTTTTGAATTCAGACTTACGAACTCGGAATTCCGAATTCGTATCTCGGAATTCCGAATTCGTATCTCGAAATTCCGAGTTGGTATCTCGAAATTCCGAGTTGGTATCTCCGAATTCCGACTTCGATACTCGGAATTTCATAAATTCAACTTGGTATCTCAGAATTCCGATTAAACAACTCGGAATTATACAATTCCGCCTTGGCACGTTCAAATCCCGCAAAACAATTTATTCAATCAAATGTAATAAAAAAGAAATAAAAGTCAATTCAAAAACACAAAAGCGTTTTGAATATAAAATAGTATTAAGATGAAAATATTCATCAAAGTCCGGGACTTGAAGTAATGGCGCATTTCCGGTAGGACCTCCAAATAAAAAACAACGTGAGAAAAATCAGAGGACTTTAATCAAGGTTCAAGTATCTAAAAAAATTTTTGGACATGCCACAACTCAAAATAATCTACCATTCCTTAGTACAGTCACTTCTTTCCTACGGAATTTTGGGCTAGGGTGGAATGAATGAGGTACATCTAGAAAATCTGAATGTTATACAAAAGTGCATTTTAAAAATTATTTTTGCAAAACCCCGAGACTATTCCACCGATGATCTATTCACCGAATCCCAAATATATGACATTAGGCAGCTTTACAGCTTGAATATTCTAACCAGTGTTTTAAAATATATATATATATATATATATATACTGTGACCGCCAAAAAGTATGTACCATATGGAAAAAAAGTTTATTATTAGAGTATTGAAAAAGAGATTCTTGGGAAAAGTTTGTGCATGTCCGATAACCTAAAAATCGATTTTGACACATGTCACGTGATCGCTGGTATAGCGGCAAATTGAAAAAAATTACTATGAATAATCAAAAAGTCGGGTAAAATGGCAAGATATCGAAAAAAGTTATTTGAAAAAGTTGCTTAGAATTCAATGTTAGACACATTTACAAAGTTTGAGAAAATTATGTGGGAATATTGAAAACAGCAATTTTTTTAAATAGTTTTCTAGCTGTAGAAAAATATCAAATTATTTTCTTATGAATTGCTCGACCATACTGAAATATTTGTATTCCGATGATAATAACAAAACTTTCTCATTTTCTCCACACCAAAGAGCACTAAATTGAAAAAATTTAATTTTGTCTGAACCCTTGCTGTTACATTGGTTCGTATCTAACAGTTATATCAGAATTCCACGATTATTGCGATGATGGAGAAATACAAAAATATCGTGTTTTTCCAATTATAATCAATTTTTTATGATAATCGTGCACGATCGTTCCACTTCGCACATAATCTTAAAAATAGTGCGTCAAATCAAAGAGGCTAGAGTTTTCAACATTGCATGCGAAGTGAAACGCTCTGTCACGATTATCATCGAAACTTGATTATAATCTGGAAAACATCATGTTTCTGGAGTGTCATGTCATCACAATGGTCGTGGAATTCTGATATAACTGTTAGAAACGAACCAATGTAACAGCCAGGGTTTTAACAAAATCAAATTTTTTTTAATTTAGTGCTCACTGGTGGAGAGAAAATGAAAAAGTTTTGTCATTATCATTGAAATACAAATGTTTCAGTATGGTCAAGCTATTCATATGATAATAATTTGATATTTTTATACAGCTAGGAAAATATTTAAAAAAAATTCTATTTTCAATTTTCTGTCATTATCTTTTCAAACTTTGTATATATGTACAAAATTTAATTAATTCTAAGTAACTTTTTCAAATAACTTTTTTTGATATCTTGCCGTTTTATCACACTTTTTGCGTTTCCATAGTAATTTTTTTCAATTTGCCGCCATACCAGCGATCACGTGAAATGTGTCAAAATCGATTTTTAGGTTATCGGACATGCACAAACTTTTCCCAAGAATCTTTTTTCTAATACTCTAATAATAAACTTTTTTCCCATATGGTACATACTTTTTGGCGGTCACTGTATATCTCTTTCTATACCATCTCATACCTATGAGACAAGGTAAAGAGAATTGAAATATTTTTCTATACGTTGCGAGACCATTGAGCAACGAAGTTGTGTTTACTTGTGTAGCAAACTCTATAATGCGTTACCAAGCAGTATTAGAGATAGTAGAACTCAAAATGAACTCAAAACTAAAACAAAAAAATGGATACTAGAAAAAAAGTCAGTTTTTTCACAAAATAATAAATAACTATTAATTTGACAACTCTCCTAATTTATTAAAAAAAAAACATATATAGTTTACTGTCATATAATTTGACCATTTCATCGATTTGATTGTAATAACGAATAATAAGCTTTTTGTATTGTAATGAACTATATACTTTATTGTTACATTCTCACCATACTTACCAAATTGATCTTATTTTTAAATTAATTTTATTGTACCTTATGTTTTAAAATGGTGTTAATTTTAGAATTTTATAACTAACATTTTATTCCATAACCTAGATTTATGATCTCCCTTTACCACGTACAAGCTGAACATTTCAGTTTCTGTGGTCTCCCCGTTTATTTACAAAATCCTCTCAAAATATTGTATCATATATTTCCGATGAAAAAACATTATATATTTATATATATTTAATGTTTCAGTTGGAGAAAAACACGGAAAAACCCACAACACCATCAGGATTCAGATTATCAACTCTCTCGTAGAAAAAGACACATGCTTCCTGAGAGATGAGAGAATCAATCGGGAGTCATCGATTTGATATGGCGTGGATTTTATAATTAGTATTAATTCCATCCTGAGCAGAATATTGGACCAAATTCAAATTTTTGGAAATGTTTATATGGGAATCATCTTTTTGAATTCCCTTTTATTCCACAAGTTGAGCAGTATGGGCTCGCATCGTCGGTCAAAGTCTCCTCTTTTGTCAATAGTTCAATACATTGTTTTAAATGTACTCTTCGTTTGGTAAGTCTGGACTAGGGATTGAAAGTACCCAGAAGGGTTCCAAAGTAACGGAGCAGTAATTACAAAGAGTACATCTCAATATGGACTGCAGCTGACCGAAAAATGTATAAACAATTTTGAAATTATGAGTAGATTTATATTTTGTTCAAGAAATGGAAGCTTGCTGATTATCATTCATGATAACCAAATCATTTTGTGATGGATGATTCTCACTTGTCTTGTTTAATTCTTCATGCAAGCCTACCAGAAGGTGTCTTAGAAACTCTTCCAAATCTGCTGGGACGTTATGATTCAAGAAAGGAGCAAAATTTCTGAATACATGGACGAAAAATGAAATATCCACCATTTCCTGAGAAGAATGAGGACTTCAGATATTTTTCATCAAAGATATAAAAGATTTCACTAGATTTTTCTTCATTCTTGATGTGTAGTATTCAAATCCTCCATACAAAAATCATTCTTGAAAAATTCCAACAAAACCTTGGTGTTCGAAAGACACTGGATCATGCTATTCATAAAACAGTTATTCCCTACATTCTTCAATCCTCTTAGGCCAAATGTAGATATGGAGTCTCTTGTTGTTATGGCATGTTCAACGAAGAATCCATAGGTTCATTGTTCCTGTAATTCAAAGAAGGTGATAGAGAAACTGATAATGATTTGTCCTCTGTCCCCTGTCCTCTGTCCCCTGTCCTCTGTCCTCTGCCCCCTGTCCTCTGCCCTCAGTCCTCTGTCCTCTGCCCTCTGTCCTCTGTCCTCTGTCCTCTGCCCTCAGTCCTCTGTCCTCTGTCCTCTGTCCTCTGTCCTCTGTCCTCTGTCTTCTGTCCTCTGTCCAATCTAATCGGAAGTATATGGGGGCCACAGGCTATAAGAAAGTGCAGAAACTAAATGTAACAATATGTTTGATGGCTCATTGTTCTTCAACGGAAGACGATCAACGTTCTTGATAGTGATTATTTTTGATAACTAATATGTATCTCGTTGGAGAATTGAGACAATAAAATATTTCATCCAGTGGATGCCATGGAGGAATTGTACCCATTACGGAAGATGCATTACACCTTTGAATATCTTGGTATTTCGAAATTCCGACTTCGTATCTTGAAGTTATATTATTCCGACGTGGTATCTCAGAAATCGGACTCATAAACTTAGAATCCCATAATTGTTAGTACCTCTGAATTCCGAGTTATCAACTCAGAATACAATATTTTCATGCCATATTCATGTGCTCCTTGAAATACGGATGTATAATGCTTTTTTGATTCAAAACGAATTACAGTGGTTAAAAATTTGTTATAAAATATTAACTTGCATGAAACCATAATACACTGGCGGATCCAGGATTTCTTTCAGGGAGTGCCGAATTCACATGAAAGTTATACAAAAGGAATTGTACAAAATATTGAAATGTAATATAATAATATAATATATCGGTCATTTATAACAACATTATGTAGAAAGTAAACATATAAAAATAAATAAAATAAAAACATAACAAAATTGAAAAAACAAATCAAAAAATATTCTAATCAATCTGGTACCTAATCGAAACAAAATATTAATCTGATTTGAACTATATCAGATGTTGGAATCCAGCTTCCTGTTTTTATTGTTGGCAAATCGATCGATGATTTGTCTATGTACACAAAAATAATTGAGTGTGATTTACATCACTGGGTTCTACAATAGAAAACAACACCAAAATATCATGGACTCATCAATTTTATCAGGTACTTGATGGAATGTTGTGAATTCTGCTAAAATAAGTGAACATTTATGTAATTTCGGTGTTTTTTTGTATTTGTGGAATATCAATCAAGCAAAACAGCAGAAATTCACAATGAAAAGACGTTTACGGTGCTTTTATACAACGTCATGCAAAATTTAAACCGATTTACATGAAATTGAAACCGTAGTACTGGATACTTGATAAAATGGTGAACAATTTGCTAGAATAAAAAAATGTGAATAACAATTAAAAAGGTTTCACGATGCCTTTATACAACGTGGTGGAAAACGTACACCGATAACATGGAACTGACATACTTTTGTCAGGTAAACGATAATGTGGTGTCAGACATGATTGTAGTCCAAATATTATTCCGACTTCATGAGATTCATCTTCAAGAAAAACACAAATATGTTGTAATAAAACAAATTGTGCACTTCCTTTTGCATGAAATCACAATACTTGAAGGAAGAAACTTTGTATTTCGTGCAAAATATTTTTATTTTAAAAATTGTAGCAAAGCGCTTTCGACTGTTAAGTCATCATCAGTGCGTACCTGCAAGTAAGTAATGATTAAAAATGAATTTGAAAAAATTTAAAATTTTTGAAATTTGAAAGTTATGAAAAGTGAGGTAACTTACTCGTCAGGTGTACAAGAAGCCATATAAAAACGTCCATGGACCAAATCAAAATGTTACAAAATATAAACATATTTAAAATTGAATAATTTTTATCCTGTTTGAGGATTATTAAAGATAAAGATATGGGATACTACATTATATCTGTCTGAATGTTGAAGCGGAAGTGGAAAAGAAATTTAAATTGACAATGTATGCCAATGACACTATTGACAAGTGACAGTGACCATTGACATATGTGACATAGATTCAAAGAACTCAAATAGAAATTGAACTAATCCAGACATGAGTTTAAAAAGGAAACGTAAATCTGAAAGTGATTAGTCTAATGGGAACGTTTCGTTTTCCAAAAATACGCTACCAAAGAAAACTATCAAGATTACGAATAAATTATCAAATTTAGTAATGGGTGAAAAATAATGAGTAATAATCAGAAAGAAAATAGGGAGGTGGGTTCTCTATGGATCTGTCCATCCTCAACCAAATATTGCTAAGACACCGAGAAGAAGTCTAATGAGAACTTCACTCAATATACCTGCATACTGGGAAGACAAACTGAACCTAAGAGGTGACCCAAGTTAAGTGAATTAGCTCCAATGTTTGAGCACCCAGAATTGGGCTTAAGGACATGTGAAAAGTCTAATGAGAACTATCTTAGTCCAAGTTTAGGCAATTTGGGTAGCACAAACGTAAAGAAATGAAGAAACTTTCAAGCAAAAGATCAATATAAGGCCTCTATGCAGTTCTATCCAACCCCAACAAGGAAAGCTAAGGGAATGAGAAAGAGTATAATGAGAACTCATCACATTTTACCCGCTGATCAAAGTTGGAAGTCTCCGGCTTTCAATTCTGAGAACACGAAGTTAATTTTCACCTTTTGGTTTTTTATTGGCAACTATGTAGTTGTGTACAACTTCCAACTTTGATCAGCGGGTAAAATGTGATGAGTTCTCATTAGACTCTTTCTCATTCCCTTAGCTTTCCTTGTTGGGGTTGAGCAGTTCCTGCAGTTCTTAGGCCAACCGGCAGAGGCTTTTGGTGTCGTTAATTAACACCAGATTGTTTCAAGGTAAACATTGATTGGTGTTATTCGATAATATGAAGTATAAACCAGAAAAGGTTCTCAGACTAGTGTTTTATAACACCAAAATATACCATATATTACCGGTATGAAAATACAGTGTTTATCATGTTCAGAGTATGAATATATTCATGGAACTGGTGTTAAATTTCAACTATTTCTTATGTATGTATAGATCAGAACATTTCAATTTACACCATATTACTGTTTAGGAACACTCACTACTATTGTGGATTAATTAAACCTATATTGAAAAGGGGGAACATTGTATTATAGACCATATAGAATTAGCAACGGAAATATTCTGAATAAAAACAAAAAATACGACATTGTCAATGATGTTGGAAATAAAATCACTCTAGATAAAGAAAAGGCTGATTATTTTAATACTTTCTTTGCTAATATTGGTTCGGATATCGCAAATCGAATTTCCAAGAAAAATCTCCCAGACATCCACGTAAGTTCTACGGCAATTAGGGACTCTTTATTTCTTTACCCAACATCCAATAATGAAATAGTGAAAATAATCTCCAGCCTAAAAAACAATACTTCAGCGGGTCCCGATGGAATATCGGTGGAATTAATACAAGAATTTCATGTATGTTTACTGAAACCACTGTCTCATATAATAAACTTATGCTTTCTAGAAGGTTTAATTCCTACGGCAATGAAGGTACCTATTTTCAAAAATGGAGAAAAAAAAATTTGTGACGAATTATAAACCAATCACTCTCATCAATAACTTTGCAAAAATTCTCGAAAAATGTTTGAAAAATAGACTTGTTGGGTTCCTGGAAAAAAATAAAATTTTATCCCCTGATCAATTTGGGTTTAGGGAGAATTTATCAACAGAAAATGCGGTAAACAAATTAGTTACTGAAATCGTTGAAAGTTGCAATGAACAGAAAAAATGTTTGACAGTGTTTCTAGACCTAGCTAAGGCCTTCGACACTGTCAACCATAATATTTTATTGCAAAGGTTAGAACAAATAGGAGTAAGAAAATATTTTCCAATTACCTCTCAGGCAGAACACAAACAGTGAAAATCAATGAAGAATATAGTGAGGCTCTACCAGTCACCATAGGGGTGCCACAAGGGACAGTAATTGGCCCAATACTGTTTTTGATATACATAAACAGTATTATTCAAAATTGAAAATATTGAAGCCACTATTACATCTTATGCTGATGACACAGCACTGCATTTTGCGGGAGAATCATGGAATTCTGTCTATGAAAAAGCAGAGAGCGGCCTGAAAATTATGTTCTTCTGGCTGAGTAATAGTCTTTTAAGTCTGAATATAGCTAAAACTAAATTTATCACATTCACAATAACTGTCAAAGATTAGCCAGTAGAAGATAAACTCGTCATACACGGGCATAATTGTAACAATTCTGTCGGTTGCACTTGTCCTGCCATACAGAGAACTAGATCAATCAAATACCTAGGAGTAATGATTGATCAATATCTGCGCTGGGATATACACATTGAGCACACAGTTAAAAGGCTCAAAAAACTTGTATATAAGTTCTACCAGCTTAGAAATATACTAAATAAGAAAACCATATTAATGGTATATGATTCTCTAGCAGAATCTGTCATAAGATACTGTATAACTGCTTGGGGAGGCTTGAGCAAGACTTATTTATCAACTTTGGAAGTTATGCAGAATACGCTCATTAAAATTATCTTGAAAAAAAAGAGAAGGTACTCCACCGAAGCTTTATACAATGAGGCCGGATTACTTAATGCTCGTCAACTGTATACCTACCAGTGCCTGATATGGATGATGAGTTCTCCAAAAACCCAATTGGATTTGATTCAACACCAGAACGAAAGCAAATCAAGCCATATCTGTACCTTTGTGCAAAAAAACTTACAGTAAAAGGTTTCTACATTATTATGGCCCAACACTCTTTAATCAATTACCAGTTGCCATCATAAATGTAACAAATAGATATAAGATGAAAAAAGAATTGAGATTTTATGTAGAGAATAATTTTAATGAAATCAAGACTATCTTTTGAATAATGCTTAGCTTGCCCTGTACACTCGACTTTCTTTCTCATGTCTCCTCTTTCTAGGAGGAAAATATCTATAAAATAACTTTATGTCCGAATGAGTTCCACAACACAAGCTTGCTTAGGTGGCTCATTCGGATAATTTAACCAACTTAAATATGTATGTATTAAATTTGAAAATAACTGTTTAAGTAACTATAGGTAAAACAAATTGTTTAATTTAATAAATCTCTCTCTCTCAAAAAAAAAAAAATTGTTATTGTTATTTATTTTGTTTGAATTATATTTCTATATTTCCATTTTGCCATTGCTTGTAAAGATTCCTGTGACCTGACTGAAATCCCAAAGTTCTAAAATATCTCACTAAGCCATTAGAATATCTTCATTTTCCAGAAACTTTTATTGCATCTCTTCCCGTACAAGCTCGTCCCGAACGAATTGTAGTATATTTCCTTTGGGAATCCATAAATAAGATTGCTTTTCCCTTTGATCAGCCACAAGCATCGGCGATGTTTTTCATTGTGAAAATTACATTGCACACACAGCGTGGGTCACCCGAATTTGGCAATTTGTGAGAAAACTGAGAGGCGTGCCGGAAATACAGAGTGTTGTTGTACACTTTTCATCGATCTAGATACATTTTTTTGTTAAAAAAAATTCAAATTTTCCACATGTGTGTTCTCAGAAGGAATAAATTTGTCTCAAGGAACCTATATCTATGTGAGGAGTTATTTTGCTCTGGCCTCTTTTAATTTTTTTTATTGCTTGTACTACCCAATAGATTGTCAACAATTCCTTTTCTTTCTACCGGATCTAATCAACTTCTCTTAGGGGTTTTAGATAATGAAGCAAAATCAGCAGAAAATAAAATAACATTCAATAAATATTAAAATAGTGCTTGACAGAGCTTCGGGAAAGTTTGGGAACTAGTTTAAATTAAACCTCATTTTTTTTATCAAAATCTTTCCCTCGCGACTAGGATTTTTGCTAGTATTGATAAAAGAACAAGAAGTTTAAGCTAATATGTTGACGCATGACGGCTTAGGCGGAGTGCGGCAATTCCTACGAGTAAAAAAAAACACTTTACTCACGAGTTTCATACAGTATTTTTTCTACAACTGTCAAAAAAAATTAACAATTCATATTTTTTTGCAAATATGAAATGAATTTGGCATATTTTAATTGATTCATTATTCGAACAAAGTTCGAAGAAGAGTATGCCGCAGAGTTGAGATTCAAACAAATGAAATGAGTAATTTCGACAGAATAACCTATACAGGGTGAACCATGACGAGTCGAAATCCCTTTCTCTTCCCTATCCCGCAAAATGGAAAATTTGAAGCGAATATTGAAATAACATATTCATCAAGGTCAATATTATTATTATTAATGTTGACTTGACTTTCGAATAACTAGTCCATCGAAATAAAATATAATGTAACGGAATAATAGTAATATGCAAAATTACCTTGTTTTTTTTTAATGAAATTCGTCAAAGATGAAAATGCACCACACGCTTCAATAAAAAAAACCGGCAAAATTTGTGAGGTTAGGATTCCATTCGAGAGCAAGACCACTTCAACTCAATAAGGTCACGACTTTGAACACATTAAAGCATATTGGTTTTAAAAGGAAACGTAAACAGAGTCCTGCGAGAGTCATTGGATTTAAAGTGGTAAATAAAACGCTGTTTTAAATCTTCTGAGATTTAAAACATTCAATAAATGAATATTCACGTTTTACTGCAATAAAGACTCCGCCAATTTGAGAATATTATTATTTAAATAATTGCGTCTTGAATCTTTTTAGAAAACTGAAGAACGGTGTGTCGAAATATGCCATTCAATTAAAAAAATGCATTTAGATGTTTAGATGCAAAATAAAATTTGATATTTTTTTAATATTTTTTAAGTAAGAGAAAAATACATTAAATCAGTGACGCCCGAGTTATGTTGAAGTGTTTTATTACATTTTATCAGAAAAGTGCCATTCGTTGGGGAATTTTTCAGAATAGTTTGCTTTCGAATATTATTTTATGATATGCTTGGTATACATGCGGATTAAAATATTACCACTCTGCCGGCCATTATAGAGACTTAAAAGTTGTCGAGTGTTAGTAAACAAAATAAACCTCTTTTAGGATTAATTAATTATTTTTAAGTTAATTCAGTCCGCTGTAAATACGTTCTAAGAGCAAAACGTCAGATAATAAGTTTTAATTTATGTATCTAAAGTTGCCTTGAAGAACTCTTCAAGAATATAGAATTAAAACTTAATGGTTTTAATACAGTTTTAAAATTTAGTCTTGAAGGCCTTTTTAGGATGGGCCCTTTTTGACTAGAATCTGCTTTATGATGGTCTCAGGGCTGTCTTGAAGATCACTTGGTTTTATTCGATATTTTACTGTGTAGTTTTAAAGAGATCTTGAAGATCGGAATAAGAGCGTTAATGTTACTTGGGACGTCAACAAATGTATCGAAGGGGACAAGTTTTCATCAGAAAATGAACACGCTCCCTTTCATCCCCTGCAAGAGGGAGCTACTAACTTCAAAATCTTAAATGCGAAGGGGTATCGAGTAATACTTCATTTTAAAAGAATTTTTAATCTCTACACGTCGGTGTTTCTTTTTTCTAAATTTATCGTTCCGTTAACGAGATATTTAGGTTTGCTCCTCCGTACCATTCAAATAAAAACTGTAACTGTTTATTCTCATTCCTTTCACTCTTGGTGAGCAGAATGAGAACTAACAAAACTTGAATATTTTCAAAAAAAGACTGAAACAACAGCTGCTAGTCCTGAAGGCTTGATGCTATAATATTTTGTTATGTTCCTAATGTGATATAAGAATATTACATTTGATGTGTTTTGTAGTATTTGTATATGGTATAAAGTATAATCTAATTGTCATTTTCAACGTTTTCTTTTTTTCTAGCAGACTGTACATTCCTATGTAAAGATAAATATGATTATTATTATTATTATCATTAAGCTATTCATTGAGTTCAGACATGAATGTGATGGAAATATATAAATGTAACGTTTTCTTTTTAATAAATCAGATATTTTATGTTGAAGAATATATAAAATTAATTCCCTGCATGTGTTTGAGATTTTCAACAGTTAACATCCACTGTCGTTATCAAATGTGTGAATGCGATATCTCGGATACTTATTAAATAGCAATCTGTGTCATGAGCATTCAACTAATGTACCTGCTATAAGGTAATTATGCTCTGCGTTGGGTCTCTCGGGTCTTCAATGTTAATGAATGTAATAGCGTACCCGCTTCATGATAATAAAATTCATTGCGGACTTTTCAGGAAATGTCAATAAATAGGCCGTCAGATTGTGACAGATTTAGGTGCCCCATTTCCGCATACAAGCCTCGAATAGGTTTGAAACGTATATCGATTTGGAGTAAAATAAAGATATTTTTACGAGTGACTTCTAGGGATAACATGGAAGTCCAGAAGAATTCTAGTTACAGGAAATAACCTGTCCTACACTAATTCTCGAATGGAATCATGAATTAGAAAAAAAAACATTATTTCATATGGAAACTTAACGCAATTGAGAACATTTTCACCATTCCAGAAAGCAAAATTTCGTTTTGAAATATCAGAACTCAAATATCAAAGGACAATTACCCGTAATAAATCCACATAATTCAACCACAAAGAAGTCTTTTTTCCACCGCATATTATTATTTCAAAAACTGTAAACACATTCGGATAATGGTAATATTTTCTAAAAATATAAAGTTAATGTAAGCTCTTGGAACACTTCCACTTTTAAAAATCATTTTTATACTTTACGATATCCACATGTTATTGTTAAGGTGAAGCGAAATTATGAATCTTCGGAAGCATCGTAATTTATTTTTTATGATAATATGCACACCAACGAAACATGCACACTATCCACTATCCGAAAATTTCGTCAATTGCAACTGATATGAAATGATTTAATTTCTCTCCAGTTAACACTTAGGACTCATTTGCAATATAGAGACAATGTATTAAATTTTGATTGAAAGTTTGATTTTGTGGAGGATATCCGATTCTTGGCATGGTTTTTTGGGTTTGTAACCTTCCACAATTAAAGATGAAAAAAATGTTAATTCAAAGAAATCTGCACAAGTGTAGAAGGGCAAATTCATTAATTTGCCCGATAAGTTACTGCGTTCACAAGACTGCTGTCTTGAATGAAATTAATTTTTGTCAGTAACGTATCCTACACTGAATTTGCCTATCTGAAAAAATGAGATCGAATTAACAAAGAATACCTCTCTTTTTTTGAAAATTGTTGACGTTTCGAAGGCTGTATTTGCATCTGTTATGAAAACTTGCTGGAAAGTCTGAATTTGAATTGCGGTTTGGAAATAACAAGATTTTTCTTTGACAGAGTCAAATGAAATCTGTCACACATTCTTTTGATTGACATTTGGTATCTCGATACATAGGGTGTTCGGTATCAATCACTCACCATTCTATTAGTTCTTATTTCACTCTGAGGAGAGGTAACCAGGTGCGGTTTTCGATACAAAATCCAAAAACACTGATGAATGTTCAAAGAATTTTGTTTACAACATACCTTGTTCGTGTGGTAAGAGTAATGTAGGTGAAACAACAAGACAATCGAAAAATAACAGGTTCCAAAATATCCGAACATATTCTAACAACTGATGGCGATCATATGATAGAATGGAATAATGTCAAAATTTTATTGAGAGAATCAAATCAAGAAAAAAGAAAGTTAAAAGAAACTGCGTGCATTCTTTTATCGAACAACTGCTCTTCAACAAATTCCATCGAAATTGACCGCACCTGGTTACCTCTCCTCAGATATGAAATAAGAACCAATAGAATGGTGATTGATTAATACCGAACACCATGGCCCCCACAAGGGTGGGGCTGGGTGGACTAATTCACATTAGTGTGTTGAATATATTTGTGGTGCGCCCCTCCTGTTACCCCACCCGACGCATTAACGGACCACGTGGCAATGCGTCACAGCGCACACAGCGTACGTCGATATCCCTTTCTCGAGCTAGTCGAGGAGAAATTGTAATGCTCTCTCAACATAATAGCAAGCTATTCTTTACGCTCTAATGAAACCACCATACCCAAGATAAATACTTTCCGATATTGTATGTACATCAAACATTAATGAAATGTCTCAGTATCATTCGATGTTTGCAAATGAAGGAAATGAGTACTTACTCATTTCAAGATTGAATTGTATGGGTAAGAAATAACCATGCAATTATAGTATATGACGCGACTGTAAAATAGGCAGGAGTTGGTCGTCAGTGAGATCCTGCACTGAAAAAAATGTGGTACGTTATATCAATAAAAACCGTTTTTTACCTCTCCGTTCATTGGCAAAATACATTTTTCATCGTGGCAATGAATAAATATTCAGTGACTTTTTTTAGGTATTTATTGATACAACGAATTCAAGTTTATTGAGATCAAATATGATCGTTTCTTACATTTATGAACAGTTTTCGTTGCTCCTGCGGAAAAGTTTATTGAGGTGAGGAAAGGGGTACACTGAGATCAATGATGATCTATTTTCAGACCTATGAACGTGTTTCATTGCGGCTATGGAAAAGATCATTGAAATGAAGAAAGAAGTACATTGAAACAATGTATACTATTTTATGAATAAAATGTGGTACTCAATACCGTTTATTACCTTTCCGTTCATTGGCACAATACATTTTTCATGGTGACAATGATTCAAGTTCATTGAGATCAAATATGATCTTTTTTACATTTATGAACAGGTTTCGTTGCTGCTATGGAAAAGTTCATTGAGGTAATGAAAGGGGTACACTGAATCCATTTGAAATTGTTCATCATATCAATGAACGTAATTAATGGTCCCAGAGATTATTTTATTGTTACAACGAATCCAAGTTTATCGAAATTAATGATGATCTATTTTCAGATCTACATACAGGTTTTATTGGGGCTATGGAAAGATAATAGAAGGTGTAACGAAGTTTCTAAGTCCCAGTTTTGTCAGGCAGATAGAAGCAACATTTTCCTCCCATTCTATAACTCCGTAATTAATATGTCCATGAATATAATAATAAGCCTTATGTCGAACCAAGCCATCTCGTGTTTAAATATACTCATAAATTTTGCCGGCATCTGTTCAGCCGAATCCTTGCATAGAAATCTCCGTTGCTGGCAAGTTAGCTTTAGCTGGTAGTACACAGCGCCTCCACTAGAGGGACCACTCCGCACGACTTCGTTGTTTCCACAGAGCCGGTTAACTTAAGCAGACAGAAGCGATCGTTGAAGCATCTTCTCAGGTAGCATAGACTACAGAGACAACCGAAGAGCTCCGAAAGGAGCCAGCCGAAATAAAAGATAACTTGGAGATACGCCTTCCAATCAGGATTCCGATGTTCTGATGAATGCATGTTAATTATTTTGAATATCTTTCGGAAACTCACTGTATGCTCAATATCAGTGGGAGGCCTCCATTGCATTTACGAATGATATGCAATGATTGAATAAATACCACTTATTCAAATGATAAACAAAATAATTAGTGCAATGTGTGAAAGCATCACGAAAATGAACTGAAATATAGATTTAATGTATATCAATTATTGAATCAAGGAATAACCGATACTTAATAATCACCTTTCATTGGATTGATGAAAAATATCCATCGTCGAACTAATCTGAATCATTATATCAATCATACAGCATTCATTCGAAGAATGGACAATAATAACTAATTTGATGAATACAGTTTCATCAGTTGAACGAATACAATATATTGCTTGGGTGAACACTCTTCATTTGTTTGATGAATGGAAATCATTACCCCAACGAACCTTGCATTATAGTAACCGATTATCAATAAACACCATTCATTCAATTGATGAAAAATATCCATCGTGAAATAATCTAAATCATTATATCAATCATACAACATTTATTCGAAGAACGAACAGTAATAATTAATCTGATGAATACACTTTCATCAGTTGAACGAATACAGTCCATTGCTTGGGTGATCACTCTTTATTCGTTTGATGAATGGAATTCATTACCATAACGAACCTATTCAATGTACTTGATATCAATGAATGCTTTCATTATTAAGATCCGTATTCATAGTATGGATAACCTGTGGTACATTGACATAACGATTGCGTTCATCGGACCAATATTGATGAAAATATTCATTGAGTCACTGAACTTTTTCATTGTATTCAAGTACCAATTTTTTTCTGTGTGGGTCGTGGGTCCAGGGCCCGTAATCGAATGTGGGGGCCATGTCGAACACCCTATGTATCAAGATATCAAATGTAAATCAAAAGAATGTATGACAGATTTCATTTGACTTTGTCAAAGAAAGATTTTATTTTCAAAACCGCAATTCAAATACAGTTTTCAGCGTCTTTTCAGCAAGTTTTGATAACGGAGGCAGATACAGCCTCCGAAACGTCAACAATTTTCAAAAAAGAGAAGTATTTTTTGTTAATTCGATCTCATTTTTTCAGATAGGCAAATTCGGTGTAGGGTACGTTACTGACAAAAATTAATTTCTTTCAAGACAGCAGTCTTGTGAACGCAGTAACTTTTCGGGCAAATTGATTAATTTGCCTTTCTATACACTTGTACAGATTTATTTGGATTGTGGAAGATTACAAACCCAAAAAATCATGTCAAGTATTAAATTTTCTTGAAACAGTGTGTGGATACACGATCTCCATGGATTGGATGTTATAAATTGGTAGACAAATTTCCGTCCCTTCTACAGGAGGTTCTGAATTATGTTTGTGGAATATTCGTCTAAAAATAAATTTTGATTACCTATCCCTTTCACCGGAAAAGGGTTTAGTGTCGCATTGCAGATTTATTGCTTGTTTTTTTATTTCGCATATGTGGCTTATGCCATACTGAAGAAATAAAAACATTCTTTTTCAAATGTTATTGTACCGAAGGGTTGACACCCTCCACGTTAACGTCTTAAAAAAAATTAAGTGGAACTATTCTTGGATATTCTAAGTAAATGAGTGTATTTTGATTTTTGTTCGAAAATATGAATAAGATATTCATAAAATCTGTGGAATCATCTGCAGCTGAAAGACAAACTTTAGTCGTTTCCATCATTCAAGAAAACCTCTTGGGAGGTATTCATGTTGAAAAGGGCAACATTTTCCATGAGAATTGAAAAATGAAAAATTTGATTTATATATTATATCTAACAGAAAACAACTACTTCCATGGCAAAAGCCACGTTGAACATTGATATTCAATTTTTTTAATTTTCTCTAGTTTTCATTGAAAATTCATTGAATATGATTAAATGAGAATATTATGAATAAATAACTTTATTAACATAGTGAAACTAACAAGAACAAAGTAAAAACATAAAAATGATTGATCGGCTCTCCGGGGCGGCTTAAATGGTATTGGTGGCGCATTCTCTTTCAGAGCTGCAGGGAAACCCACCCGGAAAAACCTGCAACACCACATCATCTGAAGAGTTGGAATTCCTTGATAAAGAACATCTAAAGAGGTCCGACGAATTGTGACAATCTGCTTAACGGTAAAATAAGATGTATGGTGTCTTCGAAGGCTCCAAAAGGTCCAGTTCCAAAGAAGGTATTCCATTTACGCAATTGTCATCAAATTTGTACCAGCCTGTTTTATCTTTGGCCAAGGTGTAATAGTGGCCAAAATCTGCTCCAGAACCAAAGTGAACAATGACTGCGTAAAGCTCGTAATTGCAGTCGGCTAGATTGGGGTGTTCTTCTAGCTTGATTCGTTGAAATAGTTTGATGCATCTTTGGGTTGCTGAGTCATAACTGAAGAGCTTCAGAGTTATGATCAGATTTGCAGGTGTTTCAACTATACTTGTTATGACTGTTGTTATGGCACAGCTTTGACAGTACAGTTGACTATCACCTGTTAGGTATTCTGGTCTCAGGTGATGAATGAGTAGATTCTGTATGGGCTAAATTTCTGAAACATTGGGAAACGCGAGCTCTAATTCAAAAAAGTCATTAAAGATCCTGCTATTCATTCTGCATTTGCTACAACATGAAACTGTGACGATCCTTCCTCCAAAAGATTTTTGTACTGAAGAAGCGATAGGTTGAAATTCCTCACCATCAGGGCATTCAAAAATATCGACTCAATTATTCTCCTGCTCATGAAGTGTACTCAGCAGGTATCCTAAAAATTCGGAACTGTCTTGTTGTCCTGACGAAAAACTAGTTGGGCCCAAAGACTGCATGAAATCATACGGAGAAAAAGACACCTTTTTGGAAAATTGAAGTTGTTCGAACAATTCCGAGAATAATGGGGCAATATCATTGAAGCAAGGTTCGTTTCTCTCGCATTTAATCCCCAATACATTTTGGTCGACGAAACTCTATTTCGCTTTGCCAAGCTCATCAGGAAGATTGATGGAAAATTGGACATCAGGCTCTTCAGAAGCAATTATACACATCAAGGATGGAAATAAATGGTAATATTTCTTCTGCGGTAACACTTTGAAAGTTAGTTTTTGACATAGACCTGTCATGGACATTGCATTTTGATTTTTGTTCGAAGTATGAATGGGATATTCATAAAATCTATTGTGGAATCATCTGCGGCTGAAAGACAAACTTTAGTCGCTATTCTCCATCGTTCAAGATAACCTCTTGGGAGGAATTCATATTGAAAAGGGGACCATTCTCCATGAAAATTGAAAAATGAGATTTATTTGTAATATCTAACAGAAAACAACTACTTCCCATCCTTGATGTGTATAGTTGCTTCTGAAGATTGGCAAACCGAAATATAATAGAATAGAATAGAAAAGAATAGAAGCAAAATAGATTTTCGTCGACCAAAATATATTGGGGTTCAAATGCGAGAGAAGCGAACCTTGCTTCAATGAAATGAACGATTTCTGTGAGTGATATTTTTCAATAACATTCTTCTTTTTATTCCATTAATTTTCAATGAAAACTAGAGAAAATTAAAAAAATCGACTATCTCAATAAAAATGCGAAATTTCACTTTCAGATTTTTTCTTTTCTTTTCAGTTAGAGTCTTTTCACAATATCTATCAGATGTAGTTCAATGTCCAGCGTGGCTTTTGCCGGGGAAGTAGTTGCTTTCTGTTAGATATTACAAATAAATCACATTTTTCATTTTTGAATTTTTATGGAGAATGTTCCCCTTTTCAACATATATGTACAGGGTGTAACCTAAGTACGTTAAAATATTCAAGTGTCGTATTCCTGAGACAATTTTAAGAAAAAAGTTTAAATAAACTTGTGTCCGGAAATGCTTCGTTTCGGACATACAGGACGTTGAAATTGAATTTTTTTGCTAACTTTTGCAAAAATTAAGTTATTTGCACGAAATTTGGTACCCGGGGTTTTTTTGACGTGGGAAATCATAATTTCGTATTATTTTTCATGTAACATCTAGAGGGCGCTGCGTACGCTGTCATTATTTATTTCAAATTGCCCTAACATTTTTGACAGTAAACTTTTGGTACTTTTCATGAAAAAATCTTATTCCAACACCTTTTCCAATTAAAAAAGGTATACTTCCTCAACAACGCTGGAGGTGATCTTTTTCGAGATATTTACAATTTTCTATATCAATGCATGATACTTAGCTCCTAGGGCGTTAAGTGAAGTTGCTTAGAAAAATTTCAACAATCTGTATCTCGAAAACGAATAATTTTCCGATAAACATTTTATTGTAAAAAAGTTGTTTATTTTGACGAGATCTACCACATACTTAGTTTTTGGAATGTTCTCAGCAACTTAGCGCCCTAGAAGCTAAGTAACATGCATCAATATAGAAAATTACAAATATCTCGAAAACGATCACCTCCAGCATTGTTGAGAAAGTGTACCTTTTTCACTTGGAAAAGGTGTCGGAATGGGGTTTTTTCATGAAAAGTACCAAATGTTCACTGTCAAAAATGTAAGGGCAATATGAAATGAATAATGACAGCGTATGCAGCGCCCTCTGGATGTTACATGAAAATTGATGCGATATTATGATTTCCCACTCAAAAAAAAACCCGGATACCAAATTTCGTGCAAATAACTTATTTCTTGCAAAAGTTATTTTCAAAAAGCGAAAAAAAAAATTCAATTTCAACACCCTGTATGTCCGAAACGAAGCATTTCCGGACACAAGTTTATGTAAACTTTTTTTTTTAAATTGTCTCAGGAATACGACACTTGAATATTTTAACGTACTTATGATGTTTTGTACTGATGCCTTTCCAATTCAATTATGATCTGATTTTACGTGCCTCCTCAGTACATACAGCCTGGCAAATACAGCTATGAATGTGAAATCGCCACTCCTATCGATGCGCGGTAGCAGAATAGGTCAGTACAGTCCGTTAAACAAGTATGAGTCACAATTGGTCAGTTTTATTGTATCTGTCGTATCGCAAAGTCCACTGTGAAGTGATTTTTGATCACTGAACGTAGAATTATACTACCCCCTTCATCGTCCAACTATTTTCTCATTCGAGCAGTATATAATAATATAACCTGTGAACACTTTGGTATGTGGTTGTTGAAAATCAATGATTTAAAACGATATAATAAAATTATTGACTTATAAATTGAAGCGTTTATATCACTGGACACGGTTAGATATTATAGTTTGAATTTTTTTAAATTTTTCAAAAACCTCCTCCCCAAAAATTTCGCTCCATTCTTTCGTTGTTGATATCCTCCTTTCTTTTTTCCTGTTACCAAGTATCTCACTCATCAGTTTTCAACCCACATATTTGATCACTTTCACTTTTCGCGCCACTATTCCAGCCAAAAGTGAAGAATGAATGTATTATTAGAAAAAAAAATGTTTACCAAAAAATCAGGGGTGGAACCTAACAAATTTTTCATTAAAAAATAATAAAAAAATTTGTTTTTATTTCAGAAAATATGAGATTTATGAAAATACGATTGCAGTAGGTTGAGAGATATAATTCAATTCTCCACAAACATGATTTTCAGTAATACCTTATGAAATACACTCTTTTTCTCAGAAAACGTGTTTTAACGCCGACATCACATTTCAGGCTCGCGCTAACCTCGTCTATGCAAGTTCAGGCAGGGCCGAAAATTAGATTTGTCATAACTTTTCTGAAAATTACAGTAGAAGGAAAAGAAAAAGTGTAAATCGTTCTAGAAGACTTCTACTTCCTCATGCAAATATAACATGTCAGTATCTGAGTACCTAAAATGAGTTTTGTCCCACTTCACATAACCCTTCTACGATATTTACGGAGGATCCGAAAATCATGGATATTTTAGTTGATACGAAATAATTATACTGAAGCAGGAATCAGTATTCTCTTTGGACCATATGCTACGATTTTAGACTAGTGAGACAGGTCTCACTTATACATGCCAAAGAAAACACTGTGTTTTACTTCCGCCTCAGTTTTCAACTCGCCCATAATTCCAACAGTTTCTTCAGTAAATGTTGAAAATAATCGCTCATACACATCCTACATAAAAAATGAAGTACACTGATAAAAAGGATGTCTTCAATCAAATATATATATATATATATATATATATCCTCTTGAACAGAATCATCTTCTGAAAAGAATAATTATTTCTAATTGATGAATATACTCTCATCTCAAACTTATTGAACTATTTGCTTCTTTACATTAATTCTCTTGAAATTAATTTGTTTGCATTAATACATTCCAACTCTTTACCCTAGAGAAATCCTACTTGTGAAAAATGCTCCTTTTGACTCAAGAACATGATTTCTTGGCAAAACCCCGCTACCGGAACGACGCGAACCCACCCGAAAGCGCGCACTGCGACTGCCGACTGGGACTTCTATCCTGTTTGCTTTTGCCCGCGTTTCGTTTGGGGGTTGTGTTTGAATCATAATTTAAGTTGTTAGTTTTGTGTTTGACACAGTGGTTATGTGCAAATGTGCTGCTACAGAAGTGCAATATGGAGGTCCAATTATTTCTGCACGATTTGAATTTAGGTCATTTATGGACCAGTTGTGGAGGTAGGTTGAAGATATTTTTGTTTTCAACAGGTGTGTGATAATGGCGAATGACGCTGTCGTTTCTATATTCGATCGCATTTCTATGCGTCACCGAAGAGGTACCTACGTTGATTATATAGTTTCTGAAATTAAAATATTACAAAACTATTCTCATATATAACCATTATACCTCAATTGTTCGCAGTTGTTCTCTGTTTGTTGAACTGTACCATATGAACATGGCTTCCATGGCATATTTTTATAACCAAGTGCACATTTGTACTGAGCCTCCAAATGCAGATAATCTTGAATCAAAAATGTATTGCATTATGAAGAAGAGTATTGTTCGTTATTGAAGTTGAAATATTCTTGCCTCAACCAACTCACACCATCGAACAAAGAACGTATTCACAATAATGTTCATTATCAAAGTTGAAATATTCTTGCACCAAACAACTCTCATTATTCAGTAAAGAAAGTGTTCATATGTCTCAAAACAGTTTCCTTTCAAGTGGTCAAGAAGATTCTGTCAAAAAATCAAACTAATATTTGGTTGGACCTATTCAAGAATAGAATCGACTTGAATCAATGCAATTATGCATTGATGCAAAATATCCTTTTTATCAGTGTATGTGATTTCAAGCTTGAGGTTTGCACTTCACAACAGTGTTATTAAAAATATACGCAGGATATGAATAAGCGATTATTTTCAACGTTTACTGAAGAGAATGCCGGTTTTATGGGTGAGTTGTAAATGAGGTAGGAGTAAAACAGAGCTTTTTTGGCATGTATAAGTGGGACTTGTCACACTACTTTAAAATTGTTGTATAAAGTCCAAAGAGGGTATGGGTTGCTGCTTCAGTATAATAATTTCATATTTACTAAATTATTCATAATTTTCGGATCATCCGCAAACATCTCCGTGAAGTGCGACAAAACACATTTTAGGTACTCAAATACTCGCATATTACATTTGCACCAGAGAGTAGGAGTCCTCAGAAACGATATGAACTTTTCTTTCCCCGTCTCCGATCATTTTCAGCAGAGTTATGACCAATCAAATATTGGGCTCCGACAGATCTTTCAGCGGCAGGAGAGCGTGAACCTGGAATTTCTGAGAAAACGAGCACATTTCATAAAAATATACAGGGGATCATTTTTGTGGAGAATTGAATTGTCTTTCACCTTGCTTTCCAGGAAAACAGCAAAATTATATTTATTTATTTTCAAACGAAAATAAAAAAATATGTTCGACCCCTGGAATTTCAGTAAACAACAATTTTTTTTTTCGTTTTAATCATGGTTTCAACTACTAGCATATCAAGTTTGATGGTGCTACAATCGATCCTCGTCTCAAAACCCAATCATACTGGATTATGATAGATAATTCAAAAAATAAAATCATGCGTGTTTCCTACCAACACATAATATCTAATGGCGATATCACAATGAAAGTAATCACCAACAAAAAGTGATATTGAAAATACTGGGATGAGTAGCCAGATTAAAGTGGGCGCTACATTCTTGTGGATTCTATTTTCGCCCACATAACTTTCCTAATCCTTTCATCATTGTGGGATATCTTTTTGCGGTGCTGAGTGCTGCATATTTTGGCACGAGTTCAACCATACCATATGAATGAACTCTGCTTTTACGCTAAGATCGCCAATTAATATATTTTCATTCATTTCCATAACATGGAAGAACTGAAAAATTCAATTTCAGTGGCGTGAGGTATGCGGTTCCGAGGGACAGATACCAGTTACCGATGAAGTTGTTTCTTCATATGGTAAAAATAATCATTTAAAATTTGAGTGAATATATAGGAAATACTCAATCAAATAATCAGCGTACCGGATATTCAGTGACTGAGATCAGTGATGATTTGAGAAGGGATAATTGATCATCAACAATTCACTGGAAATGAGACAATTCCCAACAGCGTTGAAAAACAGTATTGTCATACCCATTTTCAAAGGTGGAGATGAATATGATGTGGCGAATCACAGACAAATTTCACTGAAGAATTGTGGAAGCTATAGTGTTGAGTTTCCAATTATTTTTGTTACTATTTAGTTTTAAGTCAAGTTAGGTAATAAGTAAGTCTACATTCTTATATTAAGTAATATTTCTCAATCAGATTCATAACTATAATAAATTCTAGCATTCACATCCTCGCGGTATACACGGTATATATAAATATATTTCGTGTCTGTCAGACTTGGCCGAATTGGGTGTTTTTACCGAGAAGAGTCGCATTGAAAGGGCAAGACATCTACAACGTGTACTCGTGTCAATAATTTCTCAAGTGCCTAAAATCAGAATCGCAACGCTTTTATGTGAAAATATTACGGAATCCTAACATTTTACTGAACAATCATAAGTACAGTCCACCCCCATAGTGACTAGGAGGTTGCAACCCCACACAGATAAAAGAGTTCTCTTAAAATAAGTGAAAGGAAATTAAATCAAGCTCGCCATGTCCAAATGAATGTTGTCTTAAATAGAGTCGGTAATATCTTCAACTAGAAGAACTGGTAATATTTTAGTTGAAATAAATAATTCTTTATCGCAAGATAATATAATTAAAATATTTACTAAGCATGTTTAATTCGAATTCACAATTATCTTGTTTTAAATAATGTATGTATTTGTTGCAAATGTGTATTTCCTTATCGAAAGATATTCATGTTCTTGATCCAAAAACATATATTCTCTCATATAAAGGAAATAATGCTTTGGGTACGGGGTGTTCCAAATTCGATGCTCACCATTGGGATTTCAGAAACTATAAAACATACAGCAAAGAATTAATTTTGCCAAATTTGCATAATATGGAGCTTAAGGAGATTGTGAGACGCGATGTTATTCAACAATAAGTGACACATTGTGCAAGATGAAAGTTGATATAAACATGTAAAATTGGTAGGATGTCTTAAAATTTTTTCATAAAATACGTTACATTTAAAATTGTTAAAATTTTTTATTTTGACCACACCAGGCCAAAGCAATGCTCTTGGTTAGGTTAGGTCAAAATAAAAATTTTTAACAATTTTAAATGTAACGTATTTTATGAAAAAATTTTAAGACATCCTACCAATTTTACATGTTTATATCAACTTTCATCTTGCACAATGTGTCACTTATTGTTGAATAACATCGCGTCTCACAATCTCAACAAAGATTATCCCTGATGATGGAAATGATTTATTAAATTTCCGAAAGCTTGGACAAACTTTAAAGTAGTACTCTTTGATTTTGCTGCAAAGCCCCACTAATTACTAGTTCCATATATATATATATATATATATATATATATATATATTATATTTGAGCTATGGAATTATAGGTTAGGGAGGCGTTTCAAGAATACAGGTTTCGTAAAACAAATTTTTGAAATTACCACTTAACAAACCCCACAGATATCCCACTGACCAGCTTTATGCCGAAGCGAAGGTTTTAGATATCCAAAAGATATTTTATTTTCACATAAATACAAGGCAATACTCAAACAGAGGTACATTACAACGTCGTACACATGTTTACCTACATCAATATGTAATGTCAGTTATTACGATATTGATATGAGTTTCGTAATGAGATACATTAAAGTACTAGTGCGGTGAAGTAAAATTCATTTGTTTCTCTTTTTAAATGTCGGTCTATTTAATGGAAAGGGATAACAAGAACTAATTTATTATAAATTTCAGTGTATATCCAGGGATTTATCAGGTAATAAGGTTTGAATTTTTCAATTTGTAGCGGATTCTATATCTGAATCTATTCTCTAATGGTCTGAACGTGGCAAAGTTGACAGTTCGCAAAATAAATCAACAATGGGCGCATGATTCTAATATCATTAATTTAAGGAATATTGATTAATTTTGAGTAAACAATCAACATTATTGGTAGTAGGTAAAATATTGTAAAATATATGTGTCGTAAATTCATATTACGATAATCGATGGGTTACCAAACTCGGCCTAAAGGCCTCGTTTGACAAATATCGTAATATGAATCTTTACGATAGTTATATCGTAAATATCTATTATGAAACAATAAATAAACAAAAGTATATTACACCCTTTATGAACAAAACCATTGGGCAGAGAAGTTATTTGTACTTAGCGACCAGATTATTCAACACCTAGCCCGAGAATATAAAAATGAAAATCACACATAAAAAATAAATATATAATGAATAGGCCAAGAAGGAAGATACATGAATTTATTGACAATCTATGATTGGCAATTAACCAATTACGTGCTTTCATTGTGATATGCCATGGTTATGCAATGATGTTTTTTTTTGTTGTGTGAAATCACTATCTTATTTATTTCTAAATGTTTTTATCAATGGATAATTATTAGATGCATTCAGCTTTAGGTACTGAACTCTTTTTTATATACTTTGATTATAATTTAATTGTTTCACCACGTACAAACTATCGTTCAGATAGTTTCTGTGGTTTTATATGTGTTTATTGAAGTTTTTTCTTGAATTTTAATCTGTAACTGTGCTATATTATTTTGTCAATGAACATACATACATACATACATTTATGACCTACCTAGTATCAAAATACCTGCCTTCATAAAACTGTTGCATTTTTGGTCCCTCGGCTCTTCGACTATAAGCCATTCTCATATTTTTCAAAGTGTCGTATCTCCTTCGGTGCCTTTATACACCTAAGTTATTTTTATGTGTTTTTTAAATTTCAAACAGTGTCAGCTGTTTTCTGTTTCAAGATACACTAAGTGGATGCGAATCTCATAAATATCGAATATGAATTCTGGGAGTGTTTGGACAAATAAAATGGAGACAGTGGCGTAGGTCAAATCTGATACGAATTACTTGCATTATTTCCTCAATTTCACTTGAATTTTATATAAACCAAATACTTACAGAGTACTACAAGATGAAAAAAAATAATTTTGACATAGACCTGTTATCGTTGCTTTATTTGGTACATTAATTTGAACTAATGAAGCGCTTATTCAGCTATAACTACATTAAAATTATTAGGGCCAATGGCGTCTCAGTGGGCACCATAGCCAAAAATATTATAAAACTAAGTGCGTCACTGACTTTTTCATGGTAGGTTTGCATTTTTTAAGATTAAGCAACTGAAAATACAACTTTTTGATCGGTATTTTCTTCATACCTAACTTCGTTTTCGAGAAAAAAAACAGAAATTCACTTTAACTCACAAACTCTTGTGCCCCCCTGCGCTTTCGTTGTTTTTAGAATGACTGAATTTTTATGTTTCTTCTTGAAAACAAAGCTATTCAGGGCTGAATAAGCGCCTTATTAGTTCAAATAATTCATCCAAATTTCAATCTAATCGATTTGATGATATTTATAATATTTCATAAATACTGTTTTTTTAACGCTCTTTCTCTCATAAACGAATCATCCCCAGACATCTGTTCATAGGAACTATTTTCTTAAAAAGAATCATCCTGTGCAGATTCCAAACGTAGTTAGGAAACACTCTGTATTCACTACTTACTCTGAGGGCTGACGCTTTGATGGCTAGCTATATCTAGATTATCGCCTACACACCAAATTTTGCGACCTGAAATCACTTTTTGACTAATTTTTTCACACGTTTGACATTTTCTCGCAACGAAGTTCACCACTACTCTGAGGGCTGACGGTTGTTTTTGATCTAGCTATAACTAGATTATCGCCTACACACCAAATTTTTTGACCTGAAAGCCTGTTTTGACTTATTTTTTTACATTTTTGACATTTTCTCACAACCAGGTCCACTATTACTCTGACGCTTTTTTTGATGGCTAGCTATATCTATGCTATTGCCTACACACCAAATTTTGCGACCGGAAATCACTTTTTGACAAATTTTTTATTTGTTTGACATTTTCTCACAACCAGGTCCACCACTACTCTGAGAGCTGACGGTTGTTTTTATGGCTAGCTATATATATATATATATCTAGATTATCGCCTACACACCAAATTTTGCGAACTGAAATCACTTTTTGGCTAATTTTGTTTTACATGTTTGACATTTTCTCGAATCCAAGTCCACCACTACTCCGAGGGCTGACGGTTGTTTTGATGGCTAGCTATATCTAGATTATCGCCTACACACCAAATTTTTTGACCTGAAATCCTGTTTTGACTTATTTTTTTACATTTTTGACATTTTCCCACAACCAGGTCCACTATTACTCCGACGCTTTTTTTGATGGCTAGCTATATCTAGGCTATTGCCTACATACCAAATTTTGCGACCTGAAATCCCTTTTTGACAAATTTTTTATTTATTTGACATTTTCTCACAACCAGGTCCACCACTACTCTGAGAGCTGACGGTTGTTTTTATGGCTAGCTATATATATATATAACTAGATTATCGCCTACACACCAAATTTTGCGACCTGAAATCACTTTTTGACTAATTTTTTCACACGTTTGACATTTTCTCGCAACGAAGTTCACCACTACTCTGAGGGCTGACGGTTGTTTTTGATCTAGCTATAACTAGATTATCGCCTACACACCAAATTTTTTGACCTGAAAGCCTGTTTTGACTTATTTTTTTACATTTTTGACATTTTCTCACAACCAGGTCCACTATTACTCTGACGCTTTTTTTGATGGCTAGCTATATCTATGCTATTGCCTACACACCAAATTTTGCGACCGGAAATCACTTTTTGACAAATTTTTTATTTGTTTGACATTTTCTCACAACCAGGTCCACCACTACTCTGAGAGCTGACGGTTGTTTTTATGGCTAGCTATATATATATATATATCTAGATTATCGCCTACACACCAAATTTTGCGAACTGAAATCACTTTTTGGCTAATTTTGTTTTACATGTTTGACATTTTCTCGAATCCAAGTCCACCACTACTCCGAGGGCTGACGGTTGTTTTGATGGCTAGCTATATCTAGATTATCGCCTACACACCAAATTTTTTGACCTGAAATCCTGTTTTGACTTATTTTTTTACATTTTTGACATTTTCCCACAACCAGGTCCACTATTACTCCGACGTTTTTTTTGATGGCTAGCTATATCTAGGCTATTGCCTACATACCAAATTTTGCGACCTGAAATCCCTTTTTGACAAATTTTTTATTTATTTGACATTTTCTCACAACCAGGTCCACCACTACTCTGAGAGCTGACGGTTGTTTTTATGGCTAGCTATATATATATATATATAACTAGATTATCGCCTACACACCAAATTTTGCGACCTGAAATCACTTTTTAACTAATTTTTTTACATGTTAGACATTTTATCGCAACCAAGTTCACCACTACTCTGAAAGCTGACGGTTGTTTTTGATCTAGCTATAACTAGATTATCGCCTATACACCAAATTTTTTGACCTGAAATCTCGTTTTGACTTATTTTTTTACATTTTTGACATTTTCCCACAACCAGGTCCACTATTACTCCGACGCTTTTTTTGATGGCTAGCTATATCTAGGCTATTGCCTACATACCAAATTTTGCGACCTGAAATCCCTTTTTGACAAATTTTTTATTTATTTGACATTTTCTCACAACCAGGTCCACCACTACTCTGAGAGCTGACGGTTGTTTTTATGGCTAGCTATATATATATATAACTAGATTATCGCCTACACACCAAATTTTGCGACCTGAAATCACTTTTTAACTAATTTTTTTACATGTTAGACATTTTATCGCAACCAAGTTCACCACTACTCTGAAAGCTGACGGTTGTTTTTGATCTAGCTATATCTAGATTATCGCCTACACACCAAATTTTTTGACCTGAAATCCTGTTTTGACTTATTTTTTTACATTTTTGACATTTTCCCACAACCAGGTCCACTATTACTCTGACGCTTTTTTTGATGGCTAGCTATATCTATGCTATTGCCTACACACCAAATTTTGCGACCTGAAATCACTTTTTGACAAATTTTTTCACACGTTTGACATTTTCTCACAACGAAGTTCACCACTACTCTGAGGGCTGACGGTTGTTTTTGATCTAGCTATAACTAGATTATCGCCTACACACCAAATCTTTTGAACTGAAATCCTGTTTTTACTTATTTTTTTACATTTTTGACATTTTCTCACAACCAGGTCCACTACTACTCTGACGCTTGTTTTGATGGCTAGCTATATCTAGGCTATTGCCTATACACACCAAATTTTGCGACCGGAAATCACTTTTTGACTAATTTTTTATTTGTTTGACATTTTCTCACAACCAGGTCCACCACTACTCTGAGGGCTCACGGTTGTTTTTATGGCTAGCTATATCTAGATTATCGCATACACACAAATTTTGCGACCTGAAATCACTATCAAAATTATAATGCTGCCTCCCGATCTAATACGGAAGTCTCTTGACATCCCTGCTCATAAGGGCTTTTAAAAATACTTTATTTGCTGCAAGTAATTTTTTATTTTATAATTAATCTCCCCGTTTTGAGACTGTAAGACTCTTTACGTGTTGATACCCACTTCAAAGTAGATATTTATTACCACAGCAAAAATATCTCATCCAGGGCAATCCGAGATTTTTATGATTTATCTCTACACCATTGGAAGATTAACATCGCTTCTGATACTCAGTCAGCTCAGACCGGGGTAAAAATACATCTACAATGCGGGAAACATAATTCATAAGGCTTTTAATAACTCTACTGTTTGGTTTTGGTTTGTTTTACGTCAGTTATTTCGCGGCTGTTCGCTTTCATTGCAAACGTCTTCCTAATTACATCAAAGCTAGTCGTAAAGATGTTTCAATCACATGTCATTATTTTTCTTCACAAGTGATGATGTTTGGTCACGATATACTGATTTTGTTACTTCTGCTGACAAAGTATTATTATTCAATTAATGCAGTTTATCCAGCAAAGTCGAGAGCAAAGTTGATTAGGATTGAAAACAGATTTTTTTTATAACAAATTGTATAAGTAACAGTGGCGTAGACAAGGTTTCACAAACGACAAAACTACGAACTGTATGGCTTGATGAAATTATTATTGTTTATTATCACACGATATTAATAATTAGTATATCCATTCAATTTAACATTTAGCTAATTAGTAGATAAGGCAATATTCTGAAATTAATTTAAAACAAACAAGACGCAGGTATCTAGCAGAAATATCTGATGCGTATTAATAAAGACAATTTTGTATGTAAAGGATGCACTTTAATAGGAAAAGTGGCTCCTGTCGAATCGGCTGAATTTTTTATTTGTTGTAGTTCAAGTCATTCCAAACAAAAAGTCAAATGGGTATAACATTTTCTATAGGCTAGTTTCGACGCTAGACGGCGTTGAAAATTTTCATTTTTTCTCTAATAGTGTTAAACAACAAAAAACGTTACCCTGAATAATTTTCACTATTCTGAGTAATCAAGATCTAAATATTCATCAATATAAGATAATATTAAAAGTTTTTTCCCATTGGTGTTATTACAGATGGTCAATTATAAAGCGTGTTCCATCTGGTATGGTCAAACTAATAGTTCAATTTTCAAATAACTTTTTTTGATATCTTGCCATTTTACCCCACTTTTCGCCTTTTCATAGTAATTTTTTTCAATTTGCCGCCATACCAGCAATCACGTGACATGTGTCAAAATCGATTTTTAGGTTATCGGACATGCACAAACTTTTCCCAAGAATATTTTTTTAATACTCTAATAATAAACTTTTTTCCCATATGGTACATACTTTTTGGCGGTCACTGTAGAAAGAAAACACATACCAATAGATATCTCCATTATAACTCAAATCTGCACACCAGCCTGAAAAAGGGAATTGTCAAATGTTTTTACAACAGGGCACAAGTGGTTTGCAATTCAACACAAAATCTGAAAGAAGAATTGAATTTTATAAAGTCCGTTCTCAGGGACAATGTTTTTTCCTACGAGCGTGCGGAAAAGTAACTTTTCCACACGATTTTTCGTTTTGAAAGTTGTACTTTTCCGTAAGATTTAAAATGGTACGGAAAAGTTACTTTTCCGCACGATTTTTACTTTTCCGTACGATTTTTACTTTTCCGCACGATTTTTGTATTGTTGAAAATGAGGATATTTAGGACTAACTAAATGATCTATGTAACTATTCTGTATTATTAGTCATTTTGTAGCATTGTTATTAAGATTTGTTTATTATAAACCTTTTTTTCAAAAATAAGATGTACAAAAACACTCGTAGGAAAAATATTGTACCTAACTCTTACGGAAAATGTCTTTTCCGCCCTTAACGGCTTGCCCGAACTCCGCTCCGCGTCGTTCGTGCAACTGCAGTCGCGTGCGGAAAAGTACTACTTTCCGCACTTGTTAGGTAAATAACTAATCCAAATGAATTCGTGGAAAAAACCATTAATGAAATTGAACATAGTACTACACTTTACAATCGAACAACACAACACACAGACATGCGACATCTCCATACACATCCAACAAACATTATACCTTATGTCCCTGGACTGTCTGAAAATATAAAACGGATTGGCCATAGGTATGATTTAAGAACAACATTTAAAACAACCAATACATTGAGATCAATACTCACACAAACAAAACCCAAAAACGCTGGTGAATGTTCAAAAAATTGTGTTTACAACATACCTTGTTCGTGTGGTAAGAGTTATATAGGTGAAACATCAAGACCATTGATTGTGAGCCAGGAAGAACATAAAAGTTACATCAGAAATCGAAAAATAACGGGTTCGAAAATATCCGAACATATTCTAACATCTGATGGCGATCATATGATGGAATGGAATAATACCAAAATTTTATTGAGAGAATCAAATCAAGAAAAAAGAAAGTTCATTCTTTTATTGAACAACTGCTTTTCAACCAATTCCATCGCAATGAACCGCACCTGGTTACTTCTCCTCAGAGATGAAATAAGAACTAATAGAATGGTGATTGATTGATACCGAACACCCTATGTATCAAGATACCAAATGTCAATCAAAAGAATGTATGACAGATTTCATTTGACTCTGTCAAAGAAAGATCTTATTTCGAAAACCGCAATTCAAATTCAGTTTCTTCAGCGTCTTTCCAAGAAGTTTTGATAACGGAGGCAGATACAGCCTCCGAAACGTCAACAATTTTCAAAAAAAGAGAAGTATTCTTTGTTAATTCGATCTCATTTTTTCAGATAGGCAAATTCAGTGTAGGATACGTTACTGACAAAAATTAATTTCTTTCAAGAAAGCAGTCTTGTGAACGCAGTAACTTATCGGGCAAATTAATTAATTTGCCCTTTTACACTTGTACAGATTTCTTTGGATTAAATTTTTTTCATTTTCAGATTGTGAAAGGTCATAAACCCAAAAAATCATGTCAAGAAATTACTTTGACTTTGACAAGTAATACCTTCAGGTTCATTTATATCAATTTTTAGGTTATGAGACTTCTTGAATACTATTGTTGTCTATTTATTCGGTAACTTAGTTAAACGCACAAGCAACTTAGAATGAAATAGCGGAACGAATAATCATGAAGGGAGGGAAAGAAAACAAACTTTAATCCAGGCAAATTTTGAGAAATATCAACAAGCAGCGGGAAAACGTAATAAGTAACACGGAATGTATCGACTGTTAACATCCTCGGCAAGCGACAAGCCTCGGCTTTGCCTCGGCTCGTACTCGCTCACCTCGACTGTTAACACGTCTTTACATTCCTTGTCACTTGAATAACTTTTATGTCAATAGTTTCATAATTTCAAGTATTGATAATGTGCACCACAAAACACGCAAAACCGAAAAAAAAAATACTCAGATACGTTTTAACAGGATTAGACCGGGTCGTTTGAGAAATAGAGCATGTAACTAGAGCGGATCTTGCCGTGTAGAAAAATCGTCAGAGTTCCTTGGGGACAAGAAGTAGCGGCAATTAAGGAAGCTCTTCGCGATTAACCGGTAACGCGTCCGAGTCACGGTGACTTGCATCGACAAGAACGGGCACAAGAGCAGCTCACTTGCGCCCTAATTAGACCCCGGCCATACAAACCAATATCGCGGCGTACTGTCCGTAGTAGACAGGATGAGTTCGTGAAAAAAAAAAAGAATAAACTATGCTCCGTTCGCCCTTTGATCTCGCCATAAAGAGATATAACCATTAGGTTTTCATCATGCTATGCCGGCCATTGCGGCCAGCGATGCTGCTTCGCTTGTGTGCTCTCAGGGATTAAGGAAATATAAGTGGCGAGCTAGGAGACTGCTCGTTCATTATGAATTAATGTACGACCTTTCACATCAAACGCGGATGTTCATTTCTGCGATGGAATACGGTCTGTTTCTTTCGGTCGACTGCTGTTGTTGTTATTCTTTCCGTTATGCCGGTTATCTTTACGGGAAAATTCGCTTACGACCGATGGATATCCGAAGGGTTTGTTCGTCGTTTTACTGATGAGCTTCCATTGCGTTTACAACGTTTTTTACTATTGGGTGAACCATCTTCCATGTAGAGTGTCTTATTTCCCTGCTAAAAATGTCACATGAAATCTCATCAAAAAATTTAGACTAATTATGAGAGTTTATAAGGATCTACGCGGAAAGGCTGTAACCTACAGGTACGTAACCCTGGCACATACACTTTTTGGAAGGTTGTATGGGGATTTATAAGTAGATGTTATTTATAAGCATACCCGAATACATATCATACGAGTTTGTATCAGGCAGCGGTTGTTATAAAATTCGATGAGGTATTCCACTTTCGATCACAACGATATTATACAGGATGTCCCATCGAAAACGTACCGCAAGGCATTAGAGGCTGGGAAAGAACATTTCGATAAAATTCGAATACAGGTAAAGTTTGTTTGTCAAGGGACACATTTTGACGTAACGAGCATAGTAATACCTTCAACCCCCTAAGTAGGGGTGTCACCCCAACATTTTTTTCAAATGTGAAGGAGGGTCAAGCGATACCTCTTTAGAAGGGACTTGTCATGCCCTATACAGTGCTGCTTAGATTTTTCAAATCGATCTACTCTTTCAGAAAATATGGAGCGTTGAAACTCCAACCATCATGTGGGACGAAAAATACAAAAATCGGTTCAATTGTACCTTATTGCAATAAGTTCCTTCAAATGAATTCGCTCTTTTTGCCGATTCGCTGTTTTTGCCGATGCACATATTTTTTAGGCTCATTTTAGAGAGTAAAAAATGAATAGGATTCATTTCTTCACGTTTGAATTAGGTCAAGTAGTTGCTAGCTACACGCAGAAAAAAACTTGGTTAAATCAACAAAATATCATTCAACTCGAATAAATAAAAGTGTCAGTATCCCACAATTAAATATCAATTCAAATGAAACAAATATTGTCATTGATTTGTCTCTCTGAAATCCTTTTAGATTTAATGCAATTTGCTTTCAATTGATTATATGTTTTGTTCATAGAAAATCTTGTTTTTTCTTTTCGAAAACATCAGATGTTTCAGTCGATCATATGATTTGATATTTCAACATTACCTTTTAGAATTTTGATTTGAATTTGATTCCAACCAACAAAATATTTTGATAACTCATTCAGTTCATCGTTTGATTGAACAAAATATTTCTTGAAGTGGAAACTACACAAATCAAAATGAACGAAATATTTTTTTGAATCAATACCTTCAATCTCTTCGATTTGCTAAAGGGATTTTTGAATTTACAAATTATCTTATAGAATGAAAATATTTTGGTAATTCATAGAACAAAATATCCGTTTGAGTGAATGTTATTCCATTACCCTTCTGACAAAATATATTAATTCGATTTACGAATGTTTGTTTAAACTCATTAATTATGTTAGTAGATCGAAAAAAAAAGTTTTATAAAAGAAAACATAGTTTGAATTGATTTGAAAGAATATTTTGTCAACTGAAATATTCAGAAATGATTTCAAATAAAAAATTCATTCCAATTAATCATCAGGTCCATTCAAATCCTGATACATCTTTCATGAATATCTCGAAAACCGTGACAGGGGTCGTTTGAATTTCCGCAAATTTTGTATTTTGAAGCTCTTTAACAAGACGTCCACCAATCAAACACAGACATTTAGTTTAAGGAGATTCAAGAGAGTGAAGATTATGGATATTTTTCACGAATACAGAGTATATCTTGAATTATATAATTAATTTCAGGAGGTAATTTCTTGTCATATTTTATGGAAAAAAGTTTATCGTGTCCTAACTTGCTTCGTTTCCGAGTAACGGGGTGTCAACTGCGACGCCACTGGAATTGAAATAAAAAATCTGATTTCACGAAAAGAAACCCCTTGGTACTACTAACAAACACGAGATTTAATCGAAATCGACCAAAAAAATTTTAGTCGATCATGAAAATCCGATTTTTTATTTTTGACACTCCGTTACTCGGAAACGAAGCAAGTTAGGACACACATTTATATAAACTTTCGTTCATAAAATATGACAAGGAAACACCACCTGAAATTAATAGCATCATTTAAGATACACCCTGTATATCTGCTGAACCAAAAAAGCTTGAGATGAATTTGGAGATTTTTAACAGAGCTTCAAAACACAATTTTGTGGTAACTTTGTCCCTGTGTCTTAACAGTTTTCGAGATGCAAAAGACTCGATTTTGAATAGGCCCTCCACTAGTCGATCCTGAAAAATAAAAATCACGAATATATCATAACTATATTCCTCAAACGAACTAAATGGTTGATTAGTTAAAAAATAAATTATAAGATTTCTGTTCGTCCAGATACATCCATGACTACGAATGAATATTATTCAAATTAAATAGTAAGGTATAAAGATTTTGAAGATCTCTTGGAAAAACCTTCCTAGGTAATCAAGACAGGAAATGAATGAAATGTAAAATACATTTGAACAAATAATTTATTCATCTCAATTTGAACAATAACAAAAAATAAAATATATGATTCTTTTGTATATTATATATAAAACTACCATCATATCATAATCAATTCATTTAATTCTTTGCATAATAAATTATCCTTTGCCTTTATATTTGTCTCATCACCACAAAAGCTTGATCTTCCTTCCTCAGAGCTTCAGTAGATGTTTTCCTTTCACCAAGAGATGGTATGAGTTCTTTCAACTTATTATCGTCCAGCTTTTTGGCAATTTCCAATGTTATGTCATTTTCTGAAAAATTCATTATGACTGAAAAATCGAAAATTGACCTGAATGGTAAAGAAATTGTAATGTGAGATAAATACATAATTGAATTCAGACTGAAATAAATTGAAAAAAATATATTTATTAAAATAGAACCATATTTAAAAAAAATTGATGAAGAAGTTGATGTTGGTTGATCGACAAATGTCGGATAATAAAACTGAAATTGTCACGAGAACGCTTATGAAAAGTGACTGTGAAGAAGTGGTTCAGTTCTGGCGATACCACAAAAAAAAATAGAATGGAATACTTGAGAATTATAATACTTAAGGCACTAAAAAAAGGTAATCAAAAGATTCCAAAGACAAACTAAAATAACAGATAAAAGCTGATCTAGACCACTAAAAATTATGAATTTGGTCTCAATCTATTCGAAAGGCATCTAGAAAAAATGTTAAACTTGAAAATTAGGGCCGGCAAAAACTGCAAAAGTTATAAACAATTAAGTCAAGAAGAATATGTTTGTTTTTTGCAAAATATTTTAAAAACTATTTGAGATATCCAAAATTCAGGCTTTTCTTGAAAGTATTTAGAAAAGATCCTCGTTAAAAGAAGTAAGAATTTTTTAAATTATTTTCATCGGGGATTACGTTTCCAAAGAACGTTTAAAAAAACCTTATTAGCAATCTTAAGGATAATAAAGACAATTGAAAAAAAATCTGTTTGCTAAATTTACGTTTTTCATTTCTCAATGCCTTGGATTGTTAATACAAAAATGAAAAAACAAAAATTAAAAAAATCTAGATTTTTTGTTTAGAAATAATCAGGGATTTATGTTAACTTTCAATAGGTAAAAATTAACCAATTAACAAAAGTATATTTGTTGAATCTAATTTCAATAATTTCCGTTGCAGAATGAGAAACATGATTTCAATTACTTTGGTACTGGTATTTAAGCTCATTAGTTATATTATGTGAGATGGAAACAAAAATAAGTACCTAATTCGAATTCTGAAATAACTTCACTAACCTGTTGCCCTAGAACCGCCATGATGTTTTGAAATGAATCTAATTGATAGTTTTATAGAAACCTTATTATCTTAATACGTTACTTACCAGCTTTCAAATTCTTCAAGGAGCCAAACAATATTATTTTGGTCACTATTATTATAATTAATAGTCACAAACACTAAAAACACAATTGAAAAGAAACCTTGAACTCCGATACAACGCTACTGATGTTACTCATCAACCATCATCCTTCTACATTTTCGACGCGGACGCGGGTTGCTAACTGTGCCAATACCATGTGATTGTTACGCTTGCGTGTGGTGTCGCAATGGTAAATTTGACAAAATATTTCGAAAGGACAATTCGATGTATGTTGAATTAATTTCGTATTACTTGCGTGAACAAATTTGTGTTTTCAATGAAATCTTTCTGGTATTCACGAGGAAAACATATTTTGTTCCGTCAAATCAATTTTTGCTGAAGTATTTCTCTAATTATTTGTTCAGACAGAATATGGTTTTGAAAGAAATTATTATTTTCTGTCTTGTCAATCAATCAATAATGTTCATAGGACCTTCTATGGTTGTTTACATGAAACCATATTATAAATTTAAATTGAACAAACTTCGGATTGAATTCACAAAGTACTGAATCAATTCTTTTTGTTCAACCAAATCATTAAATTTTGAGGTAATTCACTAGTTAGTTGGTTGAACATAATATCTTTCAAGCGAAATATTTGTGATAGTCATAACGATTCACATATAATGTCCAACCAATTCTGATACACATGTCCAATACACAAAAAAGTATTCGACCGAAGTATATATTTTCTCATAATAACAAAATATTTGAGTAAAATATTTTGTTCGTTCAGTAAATGCTGCTAGTCTATTCAAGCTTGTTTTTGCTGCAGATGCAAATAAATTTTTTCATTCAACAATAAACTCTTAACAAAAAGAAAGTGATTGTAGCAACAAAATTGTTTTTACCGTGTACCTGTCGTGGTTGAAGTGTTTACGAATTGTTGACTTTAAAATTTATTATTATGGTGTATTCAATTGCAGACAGAGTGGAAATCATTGAGCTTTTTTCAAAAACGATGAATGTGGAAATCGGGTCGCGGAGTTGTTTAACCAACGGCATCCTGACTTGGTGAAAAAATTTCGCGAAACAGGTTCAGTTCATAACAAAAAGAGAGAGCTTGAAAATCCAATACTAAATGAACCTACGGAGATAGCAGTATTGGGGCAAGTTGTAGTTGATAGTACGCTAAGTACAAGACGATTGACCATTGCGACGGGTGTGTTTCGTACCAGTGTCCAACGGATATTGAAAAAATACAAATTCCATCCTTACAAAATTCGCTAAGTGCACGAACTGAATGAGGACGACTTTGATCGTCGCTTGCAATTTTGCGAAATTATGAGTGAGCGAGCGTTACACAATGGTAATTTTCTATTCAATGTGTGTTTTTCGGACGAGTGTTCCTTCTTCCTCCATGGTTTAGTGAATCGCCACAATTGCCGGTACTGGGCTGACATCAATCCATGGATTTTCCACGAGACACACACGCAACACCCCCAGAAGTTAAATGTGTGGGCTGGTATTTTTGGAAATTCCATTGTAGGACCTTTTTTCCTTCCTGGAAATTTAACAGGCGATATGTACTTGAATTTACTACAAAGTGGCATCGACCCAGCTCTAAAAAATATCATTGAGAACGATCCCGCATACCATGAACAGGAACTGATTTTCCAACAAGACGGAGCTCCTCCTCATTATTTCCAAAATGTGCGCAATTATGTACATGACACATTTCCAGGACGATGGATAGGACGACGGGGCCCAATAGAATGGCCACCTCGGTCACCCGACTTAAGTCCTTTAGATTTTTTTTTGTGGGGACACATCAAAAGCCTTGTTTACAAAACACCACCAGACACATTAGAGCAGTTGCAACGAAGAATCATTAACGTATGTCGCGAAGTGACACCCCAAATGTTTCAGAATGTACGCCAACGGTTTGAAAATAACTTATACCACTTTATGCAGGTTGACGAGCAACTCGAACATTTACTTGACTAATAAATAATCAATTTTTGCATTTTTCGTCACACATTATCGTTGGAGTTAGGGTGACACCCCTACTTAGGGGGTTGAAGGTTTTACTGTGGTTGTTACGTCAAAATGTGTCCCCCTGACAAACAAACGACCTGTTTTCGGATTTTATCGAAAAGTTCTTTTCCAGCCTGTAATGCCTTGCGGTACGTTTTTGATGGGCCACCCTGTATTATGTGCTCATTCACACAATCTTGTCAATTCATAATCTTATTGGATATCGTATGAAGAAAGTGGATTCAAGATTCGATGGTCTGTATCAGGAATTCCGTATTTTATTGGGTATCTTGTGGAAACAGTGGGATCAGGATGTGATGGTTTGGATCAGGAATTCCTTATCTAAATTTATGAGATAAGTTCTCATACAATTCAAAATCACTGAGAATTCACAAGTGTCGATAAGAAAAGAAGGATGAAAAGTATCAGAGTTTGTTTTAGGCAGTGGTGGTGCAAAGAGACTATACACGATTCGATTAGATATTCCAGTTTCAATCACAATAATGTTTTGAATGAGGATAAAACACAAAATTTATAATCTTATTCGGTGTCGTATAAAAAATTGGGTTCAAGATTTAATGATCCAATCTGTATTTGGAAAATCTATATATTTCAAAATTATTTCGATTGTGAATGATACATTTTTTTATGTTAATCGGACCACCGAGAATGAATTTATCTACTTATTATTTTCCTCGTATGTAAAATGTATTCGCTGATAAACCGTTTTCGTTTCTTTTAGAATGAACTGCATGATTCTTTTACAGTCGTGAGCACAAAGCTCTGAATAATGTCCGAATGTATGAAATGAATGTATCTCTAACCATCAGAGACTTCTACCGAAGTGCTTCTATCTTCACTCGAAAGATGGAGCTGCCTAGACCACATTTTATAGCGCGGGATCAGAATGGGCAAAGAGCCAGCCATAGTAGGATGAGAGCTGTAAAAATACGGACGAGGAACAGATGGCATCAAAACTGTCTGCAGTGTCTACCTCCTCCAAGTTTCTGTTGGAAATGAATGTGTAATTTACATATTTTTTTACCAGCACTGCTGATAAAAAAATATAAAATATGTAAATTTACACAGCAGTTCTAGTTGTGTGTTATTTGTGTATTTGCATATAATAATCCAGTGGATTTATTATCAGGGGTAATATAATAAGTGGTATGATTATTACCGATAATTTTTTGGAATATTAATGAATTGCAATCCCAAAGCTGAAAATACAACGAGTCGGCAGGACGAGTTGTATTTTCTTGCATTGGGATTGCCAATGAATTGATATTCCAAAAAATTATTGGTTTTTAATCATACCACGTATTATATTTAGGACGACAATATATCGATTTGAAATAAAGAAAAATCGTGTCACCTGGTAATTGATGCTTTACTTCTAGCCGTATTCAACGGAATACTCTTTTCCACGGCCTCATCTATGATACCAATGGACATTTGTCCGCAACGATCGCTCATATTGATAAATAAAGATAACTAGTCAAAACACATAAATTTGACGTTTATAATTTAAATCATTATTTTCACTTGACAAATAGTAAAACAAAAACTAAACAGGTTTATCACCGTGAAAATACAGCGACAAGCTATATTTTCACTGTAGTTCGAATTCTATTGGCTGAATTTCAAAATTTGAAATCCACTGATTGGTTGTTAAGCAAGGAAATATATTGTCTTCATATGGAACGTGCCAGGATCAATCTCGCAGAAAATCTTTTTGTTTTATCTTGTGACTGCTATAAAATCTCATATGATTTCATTCATTATCAAACTTGAGGACCTCATAGAAACATGTAGGATTCATGCCACATTCAAATCATAAATTTAGGAAATGCCATTAGAAATGAAAAGAATATGTATATCTGTAATGTCTATGAAATACTGATGAATATCGTATGTGGCTTTATACTCCAACTTGGAGAGAAAAGAAACAAAGAGAAATCTGGTAATACCAATAGTATAATTGCTGAAAAAAAAAGGTGCTGATAATAGTAGATTTGAAAAAAAGATCGACTTCTCAGGTATTATTCAGCCTTTGTTACTGTTTATAATGTATGCAAAAAAACGGTAGGGATATATTTTGACGGCCTAGGCCGGCAAACAATTTCCTGGACCGTTTCAATCCCGAGAAATTGTATTGCTTGGCAATGGACTAAAATACCGAATATGTATATTTTTGGGTTTTGAACTTGCTCCGAGAAAGTAGGCGTTCTTGAGAGATTTCTGAATACATTCTTACTGTGTAAACCAAAATTACACGTACCTACTAGTACAGTGACCACAGATAAATGTAAGCGACAAGTGAAGAATGAATCGTAGCACTTTAAAACTTGGCTCATGACTTCTTGACATCTTGTATTGTTAGAAAAAAATTTTTACCAAAAAACCAAGGGTGGAACCCAACAAAATTTTTAATTAATTTTTTTTTCTGTTGTTTCAGAAAGTATAAGATGTCTCATGAAACAATTTCAACAAGGTGAAAGATAATTCAATTCTCCACAAGAAATATACTTAGTAATTTCTCACAAAATGCCCTCGTTTTTTTCAGAAAACCTGATTGAATTCCGATATCAAATTTCAGGTTCGCGTTAATCCGCCACTGCCATTTCCGGCAGGGCCAAAAATTAGATTTTTCATAACTTTGCTAAAAAAATAATAGTCGAAGGGAAGGAAAAAGTGTACATCGTTCCAGAAAACTTCTATTTCCTCATGCAAATATAATATGTGAGTATCTGAGTACCCAAAATGTGTTTTATCCTACTTCACATAACACTTCTACCATATTTACGGAGGATCCGAAAGTCATGGATATTTTAGTTGATACGAAATAATTATACTGAACCAGGAATCAGTACCCTCTTTGAACCATATGCAACGATTTTAGAGTAGTGAGACAAGTCTCACTTATACATGCCAATGAAAAAACTGGGTTTCACTCCTGCCTCATTTTTAAACTTACCTATAATTCCAGCAATTTCTTCAGTAAATGTTGAAAATAATTGCTTATACACATCCTACATAAGGAATGAAGTATGTGATTTCAAGCTTGAGGTTTGCACTTCACAACAGTGTTATTAAACATATACGCAGGATATGAATAAGCGATTATTTTCAACATTTACTGAAGAGAATGCCGGTTTCATGGGTAAGTTGAAAATGAGGCAGGAATAAAAAATTTTTTTTTTGCATATATATATATAAGTGTGACCTGTCACACTACTACAAAGTGTTGCATATAGTCCAAAGAGGGTATGGGTTGCTGCTTTAGTATAATAATTCCATATTTACTAAATTATTCATGATTTTTGGATCATCCGTCCGTGAAGTGCATATGCGACAAAACACATTTTAGGTAGTCAAATACTCGCATATTATATTTGCATGAGAAGGTAGGAGTCTCATCAGAAACGATATGAACTTCCCCTTTTCCTTCTCCGATCATTTTCAGCAGAGTTATGACCAATCAAATATTTGGCTCCGCCAGAACTTTTAGCGGCGGTAAGCGTGAAGCTGAAATTTGATGAATCAATTGAACCAACCAATTGTATTAAATTCTTAGGGGTATTAGTGGATGAAGGCTTGAATTGAAAGGAACATTGCGCCTTCCTGATCTCTAAGCTGAACTCTATCTGTTACACGTTCAGGAACTTGAAATGTATTTTAAAACAAGAACAATTATTAGTTCTATATCATTCCCAAGTCGCCTCACGGTTACGCTATACGGAGTGTGCTTTTGGGGTACTTCCACTCGAGCACCTGATGTATTCATTGTGCAAAAACGTATATTGAGAATAATATTCAATAAAGCAAACACGGATTCATGCAGACCAATTTTTGAAAACCTCCAAATTTCAACACTTGTTGGTATTTTAATTTTTGAAATGTGCTTGTATATATTCACAAATAGTCATAAGTTCATTACTAATAAGGAAATTCATTCCTACAATACAAAGAACTGTACTGATCTGTATGTCCCACAGTGTAAATATGTTGTCTTATCTAAAACTCCTCGCCATCTAGGACAAAAGATTTTTAATAAACTTCCAAAAGACGTAAGCAAATCTGCTGATGTATCCTTTTTAAAACTCGTTTGAAAACCTATTTAGTCAATAATACTTTTTATACTGTAGAAGAATTTTTTGCTTCTTAGCAACAACTTGTGACTATTCCTATATATGTATTTGACATCTTTGGGAAAATAAATGTATTTATTTATTTATTTATTTCATGGCGGCGTTCAAGCACGTTTTCTGAGAAAACGAGCGCTTTTCGTTAAAAAATGCTGGTAATCATTTTTGTTGAGAATTGAATTGTCTTCCGCCTCGTCTAGTTGTTTTTCCGATAAATCATATTCTTTCCAAGATTACAGCAAAGATCTATTTATTTATTTTTAAACTAAAAAATAAAACATGTTCCACCCCTGGAATTTCGGTAAACAATTTTTTTTCGTATTTATCATGTTTCCAACTACTTGCATACCGAGTATGGTGGTGCTACAATCGATCCTCGTCTCAAAACCCAATCGTACTGGATTATACTCCAAGTTCCGAAAGTTCAACTGTATATAGCTTCATGCATACCTAAGAACCACTGAATACTTGGTTTTTGCCGGATCTCTTAATGAATTCCCGAAGAGCCTCTGACCAAGAGAATTTACAATATTCCGATAGGGCACTGAAAGTCGACGATTACGATGCCATCTCGTACACGGACGGGCCTGGCGCTTTGCGGTTACTTTGTGAACTGCTCTGCCGTTTCAATCGAGAGCATGTTCTCCTTAGAACGATTGTATCTTCGAGTATTTATTCGGTAGTACTGTATCTCTATCAGAGCTGCGAGCTACGCGCTATCTCTATTACCCAGCCCACTTGATTATTTTACATTTACACGCATTTCCCTCTAACATTAGCGTGTTGTTGTTCTCCGAGTCGTTCGTCGTTTTGCCTCGACTTCGATGGAATAATTATAGCCATTACTCCCGAACAAAAGTAGATTAGATCACAGATAATAATTGGCTACTGTAATGTATTCCGCTGGATTACGATGGGTTTTTCGTTAATGAACGGCCGGGGAAGTTGCGCTTATGTAAGGTTCAACTGGTTGGAGAGTGAAATTGCTCCTCTGATTATATTACGAAAAACGAAGAAGAATAGTTATTTATGCAACAAGTTCAAAAAGTAGGTGTTTATTGCACTCGACGTGTTGTCCAACGAGGCCATAATAAACTCTTTTTGCACGAGTTTCATACAATATTTTTTCTACGTTCGTGCAAAAACCAGAAAATGTTTCATTTAGGTGGCACTAAACTGTAAGGAAGACATTGTTAAAATATATCTGATAAAAGTAATTCAAAAACATTTTGTGTAATTCAGATTACATTCGAAAGAAAAAAAATTATTTTCAACAAATTGTATTTTCTAGTAATTTCATAGTCCATCATATAATGAATATTATGAAACATGCAACTATTTAAAACGTAATACAATCTCACAGAAAATGGGCTAAATTTGGCGTCGATTTTAAAGTTTATGTCTGTCATGATGACAGAACGCTATAGTAGAATGACAGATGAGTGCAATAAAGTCTTTATTGCACTCAGTGCGATGAAGAGACAGTTTTTCCACCAAATATAGTTCAATAAAGTTTTGTTTTTTGCATGAACGTAGAAAAAATCAAAACTGATTCAACATACTTACTTATATTCGATTATACAGGGTCGCTGATATGTATGGAAACGGTCGATTATCTCTTGAAGTAAGATAGCTAGCGAAAAATATTGAAATACAAAAGTTTTTGGGTTTTTCAAAATCCATTATATTAACGAGAAATTAAGTACTTATACAGGATCAGTCAAAAAGTCAGGACGAAACAAAGTTGCTTTTTCTCTAATGGGACACCCTGTATATTATTCCACATTTCAATTCTGATCGAAATTCTGAACAATATTGATTCAGCACATCATTTCCTAAATTCAACCGTTTACGAGATATCGAATTTTGAAAATATCTTTTTTCTACTCTCAAATGTATTAAAGAAAAAGCACGAAATGATCGATATTTATTATGAAAGTCACAAAAGGTGGAGAATATGCCTAAGACCATTTAATTATAATTTTTTTACAGAAAATGAATAAAGCATAATTATTCAGGGTTGATAAAAATGCATGAAACGATAAAATGTATTTTTTAATGAATGTCCAGGATCACTATCACTATTTTGAATCAGGTTTGAAGGCCGTCGTGGTTTGGAATACTTTCCTAACGTTTCGCTCGCGCGAGTGGCTAGCTTCTTCAGAGGTCTGTTCATCTTCGTTCTACTCCGATGACTGAGCTAGGTCTGACTCTCAAGTCATATTTATGGGTCGTAAGGTAATTCTGGGTATTAATTACCTGGGTCGCATTTGCACTTGTTATTGTGGTAGTCGAAAACATCTCCTTATTACCTGCTGTCATTAATTCGTTACTTGTCCTTACCCTCGCATTTCTCAGAATTGGGGCCCATATGCGGTTGATATTCAGGGTTTCTTCCTTTCTGTTGAAATTCTCCGTATGTTTGTGGATTTCTATTGCTTCTCGTACGAGACAACTGTGATGCCCTTGGTTGGGGGCAAGGAGTTTTACGTCGTCAAACCGTATCCTATGTTCCCCATCACTGAGTGCGTGTTCCGCTACTGCCGATTTGTCTGTTTGACCTAATCTACAGTTTCGCTGATGTTCCTTCAGCCTGGTTCCTATGGATCTTTTCGTGGTCCGATATACACTTTTCCGCAAGTACACGGTATACGATACACCCCCGCGGCCGATAGCGGGTCCCTTTTGTCCTTTACTGACCTAAGGCTTTGCTGTATTTTCTAAGTGGGCTTGAAAACTGTCTTTATCCTGTGTTTTCCCAAGATTTTTCCGATTCTGTCAGTGACTCTATGGATGCAACGGTTGGAGTGTCCTCTCTATTTTGACTTAAGGAAGTCCTTGGTTTCATGGCCTTTTTGATCTCGACTATACTATAACCATTTGATCTTAAGGCTACTTGAAGATGCTCCAATTCTTCTTGAAGATGCTCCGGTTCACATATCTTTCGAGCACGATCCGTCAATGTGGAGATAATTCCTCGTTTCTGACTCGGATGGTGGTTCGATAGTGCTGCAGATACCTATCCGTGTGTGTCGGTTTCCGGTAAACTTTGCGGGTTAATCTCGTGCCACATCGCTCGATGAGTACATCCAAGAAAGCTATCCGTTGGTCCTGTTCAGTCTCCATGGTAAACTTGATGTTAGGGTGTTGGGAATTCAGGTGGTCTAAGAAACGGTTAAGTGACTCCAAATGACGAAAGTGTCATCTACGTAACGTAGCCACATGGTCGGTTTGAAGTCGAAAGTATCGATTGCTTTCTTCTCGAATCCTTCCATGATAAGTTGGCTATCACCGGACTGAGTGGACCCATCGCCACGCCATCCAATTGCTCGTAAAATTCCCCTTTCCATTGGAAGTAACTTCCTGTAAGACAAGCCTTGAAGAGCCCAACAATATCCTTTGGAAACATATTGGCTATCTCCTCCAGAGAATCTTCCAGTGGGACGTTAGTGAACAAAGACACCACGTCGAAGCTGACAAGAATTTCACTCGGTTCCAAGATGGTGTTCTTGATTTTTCTCACAAAGTCTGCAGAATCCTTGACATAAGAGGCAGTTTTTCCCACATGTGGCTGAAGAAGCGAGGCTATTATGCTTATGTCAAGGATTCTGCAGACTTTGTGAGAAAAATCAAGAACACCATCTTGGAACCGAGTGACATTCTTGTCAGCTTCGACGTGGTGTCTTTGTTCACTAACGTCCCACTGGAAGATTCTCTGGAGGAGATAGCCAATATGTTTTCAAAGGATATTGTCGGGCTCTTCAAGGCCTCTTACAGGAAGTTACTTTCAATGGAAAGGGGAATTTTAGGAGCAATTGGATGGCGTGGCGATGGGGAGTCCACTCAGTCCGGTGATAGCCAACTTCTTCATGGAAGGATTCGAGAAAAGCAATCGATACCTTCGACTTCAAACCGACCATGTGGCTACGTTACGTAGATGACACTTTCGTCATTTGGAGTCACGGACGCGATAAACTTAACCGTTTCTTAGACCACCTGAATGCCCAACACCTTAACATCAAGTTTACCATGGAGACTGAACAGGACCAACGGATAGCTTTCTTGGATATACTATCGAGCGATGTGGCACGAGATTAACCCGCAAAGTTTACCGGAAACCGACACACACGGATAGGTATCTGCAGCACTATCGAACCACCATCCGAGTCAGAAACGAGGAATTATCTCCACATTGACGGATCGTGCTCGAAAGATATGTGAACCGGAGCATCTTCAAGAAGAATTGGAGCATCTTCAAGTAGCCTTGAGATCGAATGGTTATAGTATAGCCGAGATCAAAAAGGCCATGAAACCAAGGACTTCCATAAGTCAAAATAGAGAGGACACTCCAACGGTTGCACGTGCATATCTACCATACATCCATAGAGTCACTGACAGAATCGGAAAAATCCTGGGAAAACACAGGAAAATGACAGTTTTCAAGCCCACTAAGAAAATACAGCAAAGCCTGAGGTCAGCAAAGGACAAAAGGGTCCCGCTATCGGCCGCGGGGGTACATCATATACCGTGTACTTGCGGAAAAGTGTATATCGGAACCACGAAAAGATCCATAGGAACCAGGCTGAAGGAACATCAGCGAAACTGTAGATTAGGTCAAACAGACAAATCGGCAGTAGCGGAACACGCACTCAGTGATGGGGAACATAGGATACGGTTTGACGACGTAAAACTCCTTGCCCCCAACCAAGGGCATCACAGCCGTCCCGTACGAGAAGCAATAGAAATCCACAAACATACGGAGAATTTCAACAGAAAGGAAGAAACCCTGAATATCAACCGCATATGGGCCCCAATTCTGAGAAATGCGAGGGAAAGGACAAGTAACGAATTAATGACAGCAGGTAATAAGGAGATGTTTTCGACTACCACAATAACAAGTGCAAATGCGACCCAGGTAATTAATACCCAGATCTACCTTACGACCCCTTAAATATGACTTGAGAGTCAGACCTAGCTCAGTCGTCGGAGTAGAACGAAGATGAACAGACCTCTGAAGAAGCTAGCCACTCGCGCTAGCGAAACGTTAGGAAAGTATTCCAAGCCACGACGGCCTTCAAACCCGATTCAAAATAGTGATAGTGAAAATTTCGGCCGCGAAAGCCTTAGACAATTTATCAAATGTCCAGGATATTTAAAATTTTATGAAAACAATAATTATGTCAGAAGAACAAGAGAGAAAACAAGTTTTAATAAACAACAAATTTTTCTTTGGAATTCTATTCAATAAGGTGCTCAAAGTGTTTATCAATATCATTTACCTCCTGACAGTAATGAACTCGCTGAACAAAATTTTGTAGTAAAAGCATATGGGGAGGAATGGTAGAAATTTCATGTCTTATTCTTTCTTGAAACTCTTCGATATTTGGTGGCCAATTTTTGTAGACTACATTTTTCTTGTGGTCCAATAAAAAAAGTCAAGTGGGGTCACATCGCGAGACCTAGCTGGCCATTCAATTGCACCCCTGCGCCAAATCCATTTATTAGGAAAAGTTTAATAATAATAATAATAATAATAATAATAATACTTTATTTTCTTAAAGACATGCATAAACATGTATAGAATTTGTCAAAAAACTAGAAACTAGAACTAAAACTAAAAAGGAAAATTTTGGCAACTGGCCAAATCATCATCAACATGGGAAAATGTTATTCAAAAAATTCTTCAATGGAGTAAAATCCACCGTTAAGTAAGTATTTCCTGAGACATTGTTTGAATCCTTTCAAAGTATCAGATGATTTAATATTGGACGGAAGTTTATTGAATAACCTTTTCCCAATTACACTAGGTGACCTATATAAGAGGTTAGTTCTAGAAAATGGCACACGCAGATCATTTTGCTGTCTTGTGTTATTGCCATGGATATCCTTATTAGTCTTAAAAGAATTTAAGTTACAAAATATAAAAACACACACTTCAAATATATACAGACATGGTAAAGATAAAATTCCATAGGTTTTAAAAAAATCTCGACAACTAGTGGTACGAGAGACACCGGCGATACGACGAATTAGTTTTTTCTGTGAAATAAACACATCATTGAAACAAGTGCATGACCCCCAAAAACATATTCCGTATCTTAGTCTTGATTCTGCTTGAGCGAAATATAGCATGATTAATTGTTCCTCCGTCAAAACTGATTTCATGTTTTGGAGTAAGTAACTGACAGAGTTTAGTTTTGCAATTACTGCCTCACAATGTCTCCTCCAATCGAGACTCTCATCAATGTATAGGCCCAGGAACCTCACACACGATACATTTTTCAAAACGTTATTATTGAAGTTTATACAAACGGTATCCACTTGTTTTTGCCTGTTATGAAATTGTATTGACTGAGTTTTTTCTGCATTTAGATGAAGTGAATTTATGCAGAACCAGTCATACAAACTAGAGAGAACTTCATTACATCTGTTTTCCAAGGAATATTCGGGTTTTTTCGAGACAAGTATGGACGTATCGTCCGCATACAACGTGAAATGTGTGGATGGGCTCACTCTAACAATGTCATTTACATATATAAGAAACAATGTTGGGCCCACCACTGACCCTTGAGGAACACCTACACTGATGTCCAGATAATCCGAATTACAGGTAGTCATTGTTTGCTCAGTCACCCCTGGAAGACTAACGTACTGGCGTCGTGCGTGCAGATAAGATTTTATCCATTCCAGGGCAAGTCCCTGAACACCTATATTAATTAGTTTATTAAATAAGGTATTATGGTTTACGCAATCGAATGCCCTGCTGAGATCACAAAATATCCCAACAGGGCACTCGCCCGCATCAACCAAATTGACCAGATTTTCATAAAACGAGTGGACAGCACTGTTTGTGGATTTGTTCGCTTGGAATCCATGCTGGTTATCGATTATTATATGATTCTGTTCCAGGTGACAGTTCAGTCTCTCTAAATAGGCATATTCAAATATTTTTGAAAATATGGAGGGAATGGTTATGGGACGATAATTACTTACCTGCTTTGGATCGCCTTTTTTCAAAATTGGAACAACCTTTCCAGTCTTTAGGCAATCCGGAAAATTACCATTCGAAAACGAAAGATTGATAAGATGGGTCAAAGGAGATATTATAAAATAAGCAATTTTTTTTAGCAAAAATGCTGGTATGTCGTCAGGGCCACATGATTTTTTATTTTTAATCTTTTTTAGAAGCAGTTCATATAATTCCATTTGCGTATAAGGATACAATAACAATGTAATCTGCGACGAATTTGTGAGTTCATTCACAGAATCCGTTGCAGAAACACACGGTATATTTTTAATTATATCAAGTGGAGCATTTCTAAAAAACAAATTAAAAGAATTAGCGACATCTACAGGATTCTCTAGCAGGCCATTTTCATTTGACAGCAAAGATATATTCTGATTTTTTACTTCATTATTTCTTGTGAATTCATTTATTACCTTCCAAGCGCTTTTTGTAGGATTATCAGATTTTTCAATTATGTTCTGATAATGTTTTTTCCGCGTTTCCTTCAAAAATTTTAAATGGTCCCTTTTTTGGGTCTTATAATATTCACGAAGTTCCGGGAACGTCCTTGACAGAGCATGTAAGTTTTTCAGGTTAATAGATGATTGTCGTACATCATTATTTATCCACTTAGCATTTTTTGTTTTATTTTTTAAAGATTGTTTCGTTATTGACGGGAAATGTACATTAAAGTGAAAGATAAAAGTGTTCATAAAATTATTGAATGCTAAATTTGTATCTAATATGCCGTACAAATGATTCCAGTCTTCAGTCATAAGGCCACGAATAAAATCATTTATCGAACTCTCCGTGAAATGTCTTGACCGATAAAAAATTGGAGAGGCAGCCACATCGCAGTTAACTTCTACGAGAACAGTCCGGTGATCTGATACAGTGTTTCATCTAGATATGCCCGTACCATGCACACGTCCGAAATGTAGAGGAGCCCCATCTTGTTGAAACCATATTTGGTCTGCCGGCAAATTGGGATTGTTATTATTCAGGAATAATCGTCTAAGCTATGGAATAATATGCAGTTTTAAAAGTATAAATATCAGAAAATAGATAAGAAGTTTTTATCGCAATCAACCAATATCTCAAAAATTTGTCTATTAAATTCTTTGTGTTTCAAGTATTTTAGGTAGTGGTGATATTTAAAGGAAGTCTAGAATTGTATATGTCTTCTATGGCTATATACTTTTTGAATTTTCAGGCATCAAAGCTACCACCAGAAAACTACCTACCCACACAAAACTAAATATTGAAACAGAATTTATTTAATTATCCATAATTATTGTAATTATTATAGTTAACGCAAATTAAGTATGTTACTGTTACTGAAGCAACTCACTGAACTTTTCTTTCAATTTTTTTTCCAAAAATATTCATGGAGATTGTTCGCCAAATTTGATATCCCATCATAATTTGGAGACATTGTGATTCTCACATCAAACAGACCAAAGAATTGGTTGAGAAAAATACACTCTGATTTATCCAACGTTTTTTTGTATCAAACAAATATTCGTATTGGAATTCAAATGAACCTCCGTTTTATTTGAAATAATAGGTTTATTTCACCGTGTTGAAACAACGAATTTGTTCGACTTAAATATATTTTGTTTGATTCAATACTATTTTTTTTTGTGCATTCAATTTATTTCAACTACACTGGTCCATAAGAGTTTTCACACGTCACTCCTTATTCAAATTCCACGATGTCCAATCTCATCCTGTGGTATTAGACCAACTAATAATATTAATTAATTCGGTCTATAATCTACCATGCATTGAATGTTTACACTCGAATTAATTCCAAATGAATAGAACAAACGCGATGAATTATGTTGGCATCCGTTATTCCATCAAATCAATCCTCAGTGGTAATTATTGAATAATTAAATATTAGAAAATCATGAGAACACAATTCCAAATCCTCAGAAGATATCGAGCTATACATCTTTTCCAAACGACTTATTAATTTAAGCTTGACATAAGCGATAGATAAATCCATTTGAAAATATTTAGCGACTCAAGTTTTGAGTTATTGGTATTCTAAAACATCTAGATTTAACGTTATTCATATTTATACGAGGACAGGTGTTTAGAAAGCTATATCTCTGTTTATTAATGTTATCGGATTGGAATCTCCTCTGTTCGGATATTGGATGATCTCTAAATTCCCCGCCAGAGGGCTTGGAGGCTTCGCTCGATATTCATTAGGTACACCTTATATGTAAAACAAAAAAGATCGTTGTTTCGAAATTATGGGTTTCATCAGATAATGGGAATCCGATCTAATTAAAAATAAATGATTTATATGGCCCAAGATGGTGTCGACTATCGAGAAAATGATCTATTAATTGACAAATTTTAATGACGTTATGAATTGTGAGAGATTTTATCTTGATATCCAATACTCTAGACGGTTTTGTTTATACAGATCGGTTTTTGATAATCTTTATATGTTCGAGAATGTATGTTTGGAACATTTGGTGTGGATAGGTACAATTCAAGAAATAGAAGCTACCCGAAACACCTAAACTACGTCAATTTCACTCGACGCGCGTTTCGCTAACAAGAGCTATACGATTACTACGCTAGAGAACAAAATTCTGATCCCATTTATACCTACTACTTATCTGAGTGGTTAACTGCACTCATTTTCTATTTTAACTGACCCTCTATTTTATACCTACCTCAGTCTCTAAACTACTTGTTTCGCATTTGTTGACACTTGGATTATAATGACTATTGATATAATAATATTTACTTTACCGACATATTCGAAAACGAGAAAAAATTATTAGTAGTAAAGAAACGAATTATAATAAAGTAAGTGATGGTAACACTGATGAATTATGAAGAAAACAAACGTTAATTGTACTATGAACTTGAACAAAGGGCTGTATGGAATGGGGCCCTTATCGGCATCAATACTATTTTTAAAATTCGCAATTTGTAGATTCTCAAATGCATCGAGATGTCTGCTGTCATGAACCTGTCTAATAAGTGTCAAGCTTGTGTCATCAAATCGGTGGTCGTGGTCCAAAGCATGTTGAGCCACACTCCATTTTTCTGGTTTCGAAAATCGGATATGAGCAATGTGCTCTCGGAACCGTACTTTCATGGCCCTACGGGTCTGTCCCACATACTTCTTCTCGCAGTCCTTACAGCTAATCTCCGACTTTTCTTTAAGAGTAACCAAGATTTGTGGCAGTTTATATGGAGTCCTGTATATCACAGAAAAAAAATTGGCACCTGAATACAATGAAAAAGTTCAGTGACTCAATGAATATTTTTATCAATATTGATCCAATGAACGCAGTCTTTATGTCAATGTACCACTGGTTATCCATACTATGAATACGGATCTTAATAATATCAATGAATGCTTTCATTGATATCATGATCAAGTACATTAAATAGTTTCGTTATGGTAATGAATTCCATTCATCAAACGAATGAAGTGTTCACCCAAGCAATAAATTGTATTCGTTCAACTGATGAAACTGTATTCATCAAATTAGTTATTATTGTCCATTCTTCGAATGAATGCTGTATGATTGATATAATGATTCAGATTAGTTCGACGATGGATATTTTTCATCAATCCTATGAACGGTGATTATTAAGTATCGGTTATTTCTTGATTCAATAATTGATATACATTGAATCTATGTTTCAGTTTATTCTCGTTATGCTTGCACACATTGAACTAATTATTTTGTTTATCATTTGAATAAGTGGTATTTATTCAATCATTGCATATCATTCGTAAATGCAATGAAGGCCTCCCACTGATATTGAGCATACAGTGAGTTTCCGAATGATATGCAAATAATTTACATGCATTCATCAGAACATCGCAATCCGGATTGGAAGGAGTATCTCCAAGTTATCTTTTATTTCGGCTGGCTCCTTTCGGAGCTCTTCGGATGTCTCTGTAGTCTGTGCTACCTGAGAAGATGCTTCAACGATCGCTTCTGTCTGCTTAAGTTAACCGGCTCTGTGCAAACAACGAAGTCGTGCGGAGAGGTCCCTCTAGTGGAGGCGCTGTGTACTACCAGCTAAAGCTAACTTGCCAACAACGGAGATTTCTATGCTGAACAAATGCCGGCAAAATTTATGAGTATTTTTAAACACGAGATGGCTTGGTTCGACATAAGGCTTATTATTATATTCATGAACATATTAATTACAGAGTTATAGGATGGGAGGAAAATATTGCTTCTATCTGCCTAACAAAACTGGGACTTAGTAACTTCGTTACACCTTCTATGATCTTTCCATAGCCCCAATAAAACCTGTGTGTAGATCTGAAAATAGATTATCATTGATTTCGATAAACTTGCATTCATTGTAACAATAAAATATCCTCTGGGACCATTAATTATTATGTTCATTGATATGATGAAAAATTTCAAATGGATTCAGTGTACGCCTTTCATTACCTCAATGAACTATTCCATAGCAGCAACGAAACCTGTTCATAAATGTAAAAAAAGATCATCTTTGATCTCAATGAACTTGAATCATTGTCCCGATGAAAAATGTATTGTGTCAATGAACGAAAAGGTAATTAACGGTATTCATTGATATAATGTACCACATTTCATTCATAAAATAGTATACATTGTTTCAATGTACTTCTTTCTTCATTTCAATGATCTTTTCCATAGCCGCAATGAAACATGTTCATAGGTATGAAAATAGCTCATCATTGATCTCGATAAACTTGAATTCATTGTAACAATAAAAACATACATATTTCAGTGAATGGTCATTCATTGACTCGACGAAAAATGTATTGTGCCAATAAAAGAAGAGGTATTCATCAATAAAATGTACCATATTTTTTTTAAATATATACATCAGTGCTCTGGGACCATGAATTATGTTCACTGATGTGATGAACAGTTACAAATTGTTTCAGTGTACCACATTCCTCACCTCAATGAACCTTTCCATAGCAGCAACGAAACCTGTTCATAAATATAAAAAACCATCAACTTTGATCTCAATGAACTTGAATTCATTGTATCAATAAATACCTTCGTACATCAGTGAATGTTTAATCATTATCACGATGAAAAGTTAATTGTGCCAATGAACGGAAAGGTAATAAACGGTATTCATTGATATTATGTACCACATTTTTTTTTCATGAAATAATATACATTGTTCCAATGTACTTTTTTCTTCATTTCAATAATCTTTTTCAAAGCCGTAACGAAATATGTTCATAGGTCTGAAATTAGATCATCATTGATCTCAGCGTACCCCTTTCCTCACTTCAATAATCTTTTTCGCAGGAGCAACGAAAAATTTCATAAATGTAAGAAACGATCATCTTTGATCTCAATAAACTTGAATTCGTTGTATCAATAAATACCTACAAAAGTCAATGAATATTTATTCATTGCCACGATGAAAAATGTATTTTGCCAATGAACGGAGAGGTAAAAAACGGCATTTATTGATATAACGTACCACATTTTTTTCAGTTTACCACATTCGTATGGAGGGTATGGAGAGTAACTCAAGGTTTCTATGGAATAACGATATATTTAGAAGGGTTTTCCTCTGTTCGAAATGTCGTAGAGTTACGAAGGGTTCTCTTAAATTTATGTTTCCTAATCAGTTTGTCTACCAGGTCCACAGAATAACCGTTCAACTCAGCCCCTTCCCCGATGATCATTTTCTCAGTTTTGAATCTCTCTTTGTTGAGTGGAAACGAGAAGAGTCGATCCATCAAGAAATTGAATCCCGCCATTTTGTGCTGCATGCAATGGTGGGAACTCTCAGGGATGTATCTGAGTGCGTTCGTGTCCTTTCTGTAGATATCAAATTCAAGCTGATTTTGGTCGTTCCTAATTACTAATAAATCTAAAAATGTGAAAATTGTCAAGCTGTGTGCACGTTCCAATGTAATTGGATGAAGAAAATCTTAAATCTTTTCTGTTTATGGTACCTCTTGGTTTTGGGATACCCTTTTGTCGCTTTGGGGAGTGTGAAGGTTCTCATTAGACCTATCTCATGATCCTGAGCATGGAATTGGTTTCACAAATTACCAAGGGACTGTGTCTTAAGCCTGGTTCTGTGCACTTCGGGTGGAGGTTCTCATTAGACCTTTCTCCCGGTTTGTCATATTTCCTTGGGTTTGGATGAACAGAACTATAAATAGATTTACAGATCAATTTGACTAATTGGTCATTCAACAATTTTCAAAACATAGATCAGTGTTTCTAGAAGTTCATGTTCGAAGCCAATTGTCATTGTCAACTTTTGACACAATGTCAATTTCATTCATATTTCATTTAGTTTGACAGTATACTAAGTTCAGCAGACATGTGTTACTCTGCCTGTTGCAACTTTTATCCAACTCAATCCTGGAATAAGGATTTTTTTAAATGTTAATCAAATGATGTCCCGTTTTAAATTTTTACATGGTCCTATGGACACATGATATTTTTATGGTCTGGCTCTTGTACACCTGACGAGTAAGTAATTTTTCAATTTTTCAAAATTCACATTATCAAAATTTCCTAAATTCATTTCAATGTCACTTACAGGTACGCACTGATGATGACTGTATAGTCGAAAGCGCTTTACTATGATTTTATAAATAAATTTCTGCACGAAATACAAACCTTTTCTTCATCCAATCAAATCTCAAAATGGCAACTGTTTTTCGTTTTCAGTTTCATACGTGAACGATATGGTCTGAAATTGGCTATTCACTTCTGAAACGAAACTGTCTACGTCGACCTGTTTTGTATCAAAAATAGCGAACACGTCGTCCACATATCTATAACCCAAACCCTAGGAAATAGATGAAAATAGATGAAGCTGAGCCATGGGCAATCCTCGGACTCTCTTTTTTTTTGTTTCTTTTTTGCTTACATCTCAAACTTACTCATAAATAAATCATCAACTTTTTTTTCAAATATGAACTGGGGTCACTGGCACCTGATTTTGAAGGCCTTTCTCTACCCAACACCGGTTTGTTTGAATGAAAATCGGCCAAGCCGTTTTGAGTCAGTAAAAAAGGTAAAATTCTGCTGCAATTAATAGTCAAAATAATATATTTGTCAAATATTTCAATCAAATTTCAAACCAATTTGAAAAGGATTGGCCGATTTCCACAAACAAAGCGGTGTTGGATAGAAAATTAGAAGTCCTTCAAAACCAGCTGCAACGTAGATTATTGCAACCAGAAAAATAGTAGCAGAGAAACAAATTCAATATATTATTATCATCATTATCTCCAGAACTAGCAGCCGAAATTCGTGATGTTGTACAAAATCCGCCGTCAGACAACGTAGAAAGATGCCGTGTTGAAAAGAACTTAACTTTTCGATGAAAAACGAATCCAAAAACTCCTATCCATTGAGTATGCATTAACTCCTTGGCAACTAGGTTGGTTCTGTGGACAAATAATACTGAAAGAAATCTTCATCCAAAGCCTTCCCACAAAATTTTAACTACCCTTGGAAACGAGTCGTTATTAAGATCGATTCAGATACATGGGTGCCCACCCAGGGATTTTGACCCCGCATGATGAATTCCTCCAGTATTACACTGATAAAAAGGATGTCTTTAATCAAATATATATATATATACTCTTGAACAGAATAATTATTTCTAATTGATGAATATACTCTTATTTCAAACTTATTGAACTGTTTGCTTCTTTACATAAATTATCTTGAAATGAATTTGTTTGCATTAATACATTCCAACTCTTTACCCTAGAGAACTCCTACTTGTGAAAAATGCTCCTTTTGACTCAAGAACATGATTTCTTGGCGAAACCCCGCTACCGGAACGACGCGAACCCACGCGAAAGCGCACACTGCGGCTGCCGACTGGGACCTCTATCCTGTTTGCTTTTGACCGCGTTTCATTTGGGGGTTGTGTTTGAATCATAATTTAAGTTGTTAGTTTTGTATTTGACACAGTGGTTATGTGCAAATGTGCTGCACCATTGAATATAGGTCATTTATGGACCAGTTGTGGAGGTAGGTTGAAGATATTTTTGTTTTCAACAGGTGTGTGATAATGGCGAATGACGCTGCCGTTTCTATATTCGATCGCATTTCTATGCGTCACCGAAGAGGTACCTACGTTGATTATCTAGCTTCTGAAATTAAAATATTACAAAACTATTCTCATATATAACCATTATACCTCAATTGTTCGCAGTTGTTCTCTGTTTGTTGAACTGTACCATATGAACATGGCTTCCATGGCATAATTTTATAACCAAGTACACATTTGTACTGAGCCTCCAAATGCAGATAATCTTGAATAACAATGTATTGCATTATAAAGAAGAATATTGTTCGTTATTGAAGTTAAAATATTCTTGCCTCAACCAACTCACACCATCGAACAAAGAAAGTATTCACAATAGTGTTCATTATCAAAGTTGAAATATTCTTGCACCAAACAACTCTCATTATTCAGTGAAGAAAGTGTTCATATGTCTCAAAACAGTTTCCTTTCAAGTGATCAAGAGGATTCTGTCAAAAAATCAAACTAATATTTGGTTGGACCTATTCAAGAATACAATCGACTTGAATCAATGCAATTATGCATTGATGCAAAATATGCGTTTTATCAGTGTAACGAAATTAATACTTCTGAACCAAAGAAACGCATGTAAAAGGAATGTATGGGAACTGTCTTACAGTTTACATGCATAAGGGTCAAAAATATATGCTTGTAAATTACACATACTTCAAAAATCCTGCATGGACAATTTATAAGCATACATTTCTGACCCTTGTGCCTGTAACCTGCGAGACAGTTCACATACGTTCCTTTTACTTGCGTTTCTATCAAAAAGTCGTATTTTCTTTGGTTCAGAAGTATTAACTTTATTAATACTGAAGAAATTTATCATATGGGGTCAAAAACCCAGGGTGGGCACCCATGTATCTGAATAGGCATTTAGAATCAGGCCGCGGGGTCGCCAATTTCCGTATTATAATAGAAATTATATTCAAGAAATAAAAAGGCGTGGATGTAGCAACTTCGAAAATTAATTATTATATTTGTATCCTAGTAACAATTCAAGCATGATAAATTTACCTACAGTACGTTAACAAAACGTAAGATACTACAAGTTAATGTAAAATCTATATCGCAAAATATCCTATAACAAAGTAAATGATATTATTATATGCAGCACCACCAATAAATCTCTTCGAGTAGGCTATTAGTATGAATTATTCAAACAATTACACGATAAGAGACAAATTATACAGAAAGAGTTGAATTACATAGTGTTCGTGAGACGCGCGTGCTTTACCAGTTTGAGCGCAGTAGCCGCACATTCCGCACCCACAATGAATACAAAACGAAATTTTGCTCTCCGACAATTTCTTGTTCGGAGGCGAAACACAGCGGTTCATCACGAATTGAACGAAAATTTTCTCTAAATCTATACAGGGTGTTTCAAATTTCAGTATCAAGGTTTTAGGGGCGTATTTCTTAGGTCAAAATGAGACTTTTTTTTCTTATAAACATGTGTCCACAACCGCTTCATTTCTGAGATACAGGATGTTGAAATTTAACAAAAAAATCAGTTTCTTTTCAATATCTCTAAAACCACTTTGGCTTCTCTTTTTAATTTTGGAGCATGCAAAGTACACATAAAAATACACTTTTTCCATGGTGAACGTTTTCTTAATTTCCATCAGCGGCGTCCCTGTACACATGACCTGTAATAATTTTGATCAAAATAATGATACGCTACTGTTTTTTTGTCAAATAAGTATTTTTATAATTGTCTTCTTTCTTCACACAAACATGGTCTTTTGATTTTTTTCGTCCGACCGACGGTTTTCGATTTAAAAAATAAAAGGTAGTCATTTGCTTGTTCCTAGGCGAATTTTTGTTTGTCTCATTTTGTTATTTGAATCGAAAACTGTTCTTCGTACGAAAAAAAGTCAAAGGACCATTTTTATGAGTAGATAGAGGACATTCATAAAAAATATAATATTCATTAAAAAATAAACATTGGCGTATCATTATCATTTTTGTTAAATTTCAACACCCTGTATCTTAGAAATTAAGCAGTTGCGGACACATGTTTATGGAAAAAAAAATATTATTTTGACCTGAAAAATATGCCCCTGAAATCTTGATACTGAATTTTGAAACACCCTGTATATCAAAGCTGGTTTTTCGTTTAATTTGTTATAGACGATGTGTACACAAACGGGTGGCGGAAATTTGATCAAAACACAAATGATAGAAATTTTTTTGATGGAAGTCTTTCGATCGTAAAACAAAAGATAGAATGTACTTTTTACAGAAATTACATTTGATCGAAATTTTTATGATAGAAAATACATTTGATCAAAATTTTTATGATAGAACATACATTTGATAGAAACACTATTTGACAGAAAACTCATTTGATCGAAACAATTTTTGATTGTTGATAAATTTTGAATTTTGGTTTGGGCATACGAAATTTGACAATCCGATGGTACGAAAATGATCTTATTGGTTGAATTGGTAGGTGTGACAAAAATTCAATCAAGCAGAATATTGTTTCAGACAATAAGAACATTTCTGTACCATCGGATCGTTGGATATCATACAGTATGGTGCAAATGAATGGAATAAATTCATTATTTTGTAATAAGGCGACCCTACAGAAAAATCCTGATACCCGTCGATTTTTATTATCGAACGCGCATTCTGTCAAATATTTTTGATAAGCATGACGTCATTGGTGTGAGCGTGATGACGTCATCGATGATTTTTTTAAATGGACATGTGGGTCATGTGATATGTCATTGGAAAGGTGTTTCATTTACCTATCCAACCATATCGAAAAATTTGTCTAATGGTTGTTGTATGCAGAAAAAAATTGATTTTGAAATTATAGATCACTCATTACAAAATTATTAAATTCTGTGTCCAATTAATGATTTTTGAATCTCTGTAAGTAACCAAGATCTAATTTTGAAAAGGCCGTCCCTGGGAACGAAATGATAGCTTCTTACTTGATTTTTTGCCGGTTCACAAATGTGGGTCTCATCGAAACTGCTACATTCGAATTAAACTCAATCGGCTTGTCGAATGTTAATGGTTATAACAGTAGAAATATTCAAAAATTATCAATATGAAGCTCACTGACACAGAAAGAATCGAAATTCTTATAATGATTGGTTGTGAAGACAAAACACGAACGCAAAAAGAAGTTTGTACTCTGTTCAATAATAAATATCCCAACCGAGAACCAATTTCACAATCCACGGTAAGCAAAATTGAAAAGAAATTCAGAGAAACGGGTCATGTGAAAGACCTACCCAAAGGTAGTAAGAAACAAATTCCAGATGACAAGAAACTAGATGTTTTACTAGCTTTTCAAGATAATCCCCATACGAGTTCAAGGCAAGTAGCATTAGATAATGACATTGACCATTCAACAGTTCTTAGAACGCTAAAAAAGGAGAAGTGGCATCCCTACAAAGTTAGTTTAGTTCAGGAGCTTCTGGAAGACGACTTTGATAGAAGAATTGAATTTTGCGAAATTATGATGGAGAAAAATAACACAGATCCGATGTTTTTCCGAAAAGTCCTTTTTTCTGATGAAGCTACATTTCTCCTAAACGGTCATGTCAATCGTCAGACGTGTCGGTATTGGGCTACTGAAAATCCACATTGGATGCAGGAATATCATACTCAATATCCAGAAAAATTGAATGTTTGGGCGGGAATTATAGAGAATATGATAATAGGACCATATTTCTTCGATGAGTCCTTGACAGGTCCTCGATATTTAGAATTTCTGCAAAACTTCTTGCTACCCGAACTGAAACGGCTGTTCCCAAACAGAACTGATTTGTGGCTGCAGCAAGATGGTGCGCCGCCACACTATGCTGTCGTGGTGAGACGCTACTTGAACAACGTCTTTCCAGATCGGTGGATAGGAAGAAGAGGAGCAATTGAATGGCCACCTAGGTCGCCAGATCTAACACCTCTCGATTTCTTTTTATGGGGATACTTGAAAAGTAAAGTGTACCAAAATAGACCACACAATATCCGTGATCTCAAAGACCGTATACGCATCGAGATGGGACGAATCACTCAGGACGTTATTGGCAGAGTTCGAGAAGAATTTACTGCTCGTCTATCCCACTGTCTTATAGCAGATGGTCGGCAGTTTGAACATTTGCTTTGAAGTTGTTTGTATTCATTGAATGGGAATTTTCTTTTATTACTACAATTGTTTGTTAGAATAAAAACCCAAATTACTTGAAATCATGAATATGATTGGATAGCTGATTGGAAGACCTTTCCAATGACTTATCACATGACCCACATTTCCATTTAAAAAAATCATCGATGACGTCATCACGCTCACACCAATGACGTCATGCGTATCAAAAATATTTGACAGAATGCGCGTTCGATAATAAAAATCGACGGGTATCAGGATATTTCTGTAGCGTCGCCTTATTACAAAATAATGAATTTATTCCATTCATTTGCACCATACTGTATACCTACTGCAATAACATTTTTCTGTCGGGTTCTGCCGGTTTCAGGTCGGGCTTTAAGCGGAAATCTCCGAGTATTTGCGAAGTTTCTTTTATGATTTATGTTTCATTAGAAATTTGATTATTTCACCAAGGATTTCAGGATTTACACTTGGATTTCAAGATTTCAAAAGAATTTCAAGATTTCATGAAGATTTCAAGATTTCACTTAGGATTTTTGGATTTCTTGAGAATTTCAAGATTTCTATTGAGATTTCATAAGGATTTCAAGATTTCTATTGAGATTTCATAAGGATTTCAAGATTTCATTCGGATTTCAAGATTTCATTGGGATTTCAAGATTTCTTGTAGGATTTCTCAATTTCACCTGAGATTTCTGGATTTCATAAAGATTTCATAGGGATTTCAAGATTTCATATTGGATTTCTGTATTTCAGGTTGGATTTTTGGAATTCAACATGGATTTCAAGGATTTCTGGTCATGTTATACACCAGATTTCCGAAGTGAGACACCCCTCGGGGCTGAAGCAGTAAATACGGCAGTGTACTTATTGAACAGGCGAACTTGCAAATCTGAAGAAAGTAGAACGTCTTATGAAAAATTCACCGGAAAAGAACTTCATCTTAATCACCTGAGAAAATTCGGTGCTGCTGCCTATGCCCTAGTTCCAAAAAGTTTTCGGAACAAATCTTCCAGCAAATCTAAAAGACATTTTTTAGTTGGTTATGATGGAAATGGTCCCAACTACAGATTATATGATTCAGAAACCAGAAAAGTTCGGATAGCTCGAGACATTAGTTTCAATGAAGAAAAACATGAATGCAATAGTGATCCTAACTATGCCTTTTTCGAAACTGAAACATTAGAATTTGACGTTGAACCTGAGAAGAACGTAGAATCTGAAATGAATATTGAAAGTGAATTGTCAGAAATATCCAGTGAACCTGTCCGTCAGTTGAGAAGTAGGGAACTTATTGAACCCCCACAGAGATACGAAGCAGAATTCGCCTGTGCTGCTGTAATCAATGAGCCCCAATCATACCATGAAAGTGATCAACGCAATGAATGGAAGGCAGCAATGGAAGAGGAAATCTGTTCTTTGAAAGAAAATGAAACATGGTATCTTGCAAAGCTACCTAAAAATCGAAAAGCGGTAGGTTGCAAATGGGTCTACAAGATTAAATACAAACCTAATGGAAGTCTGGATCGATTCAAGGCTAGACCCTTCCCAAGTTCCTGGAATAGACTGCACAGAAACTTTCGCACCGGTTGTCAGACATGACTCGGTGAGATTATTACTATCAATGGCAACTGTCAGAAATCTCGAAATAATAATAATAATAATAATAATAAACGATTTTATTGAGTAGACATACAGAGCATAATACATAAATGAAATTATGTCGATATGACACTCAAATGGCAGAGTTCAATTCCACGATTAGATCGCTTATTGCTCTTCCACTCAACCATGAAAAGGAGCTCATTCTTTGTGCGGAATGGGCTCCAACTTGAGTATAGATCGCACACTTACAAGACTAAACATTAAATATACATATGTACATGAACTAGTAGAAAAATATGTATAAAAAGATAAGTATAATCAAACCTTAGGACTAATTGTATTCAACTTGTGTACAGATCGCACACTTACAAGAATAAACATTAAATATACATATGTACATGAACTGAGAAAAAATATTTATATAAAAAGATAGGTATAATCAAACCTCAATAGTAAATAATTGTAAGCTGAATTGCACGCATCAAAATACATAATCAGGATTTTCGATCAGAAATTTCTTCAACTGAATCTTAAATTTAGAAAGACTACAACTATTGAATTCAAATGGTAAATTATTATATATGTTAGCAATTTGGAATGAGAATGAAGACCGATAGAGAGCAGTTCTATGAGTAGGTATTGTCAACTTGGCTTTGTGTCGAAGATTTAAATTGTGTACGTCCGTCCTATAATGTATCTTCCGGTGAAGGTATTTTGGTTTTTTCATGGTTATTAGTTTTTTTAAAAATAAGGCGGAATGTAAAAGCCTCCTTTCGTTAGTTCTGAGCCACCCGATATTCCTGAGACTCTCCGAAACATGATCTCGTCTGCGCAAGCCACATATGAATCGAACACATGTATTTTGTAGTTTCTGAATTCTGTAACTATCTGCGCAAGTGAGTGAAGCACCATATACCACATCTGCATAGTTGAGGTGTGACAGTACTAAAGCTTCACACAGGGTAATTCGAAGTTTTTTACTGAGAAGTTTTCGATTAGCATAAAGCTTTTTCAAATTGCAAAATCCGTTACGCACAATTTTACTCACATGTGATAAAAATTTAAATGAATGTGTCAGTTCGATGTTAAAACAGCCTTTCTCAACGGCGATTTGCGAGAAAAAATCTACATGGAACAGCCACAGGGCTTCTTCAATGATGATCCGGTTTTAGTGTGCAAGCTGAGAAAAAGTATTCATGGACTGAAGCAATCACCGCGTTGCTGGAATCAAAAGTTTGTAGACTTCCTATCTAAATACGATTTGAAACCGCTGGGAGCAGACAAATGTGTTTTTTATGGGATATTATAGAACAAGGATATTTATTTAGCCTTATATGTGGATGATGGGCTCATATTGAGTGAATCAAAACATCCTATGGACATAATTCTGGAAGAACTTCAAACAAAATTCGAAATTACTGTCTGTGATCCCGAATATTATGTTGGCATTGAAATTGAGCGCGATAGAAAACAACAAAAGATGTTCCTTACTCAGCGACGGTACGTCGGAAAAATATTGGAGAAATTCAACATGGAAAATTGTCATTCCAATGCTGTGCCTGCAGATCCCAATGTTGTTCTCCAGTCAACTGAATTGTCAGAAGAAGAAAGAAAATACATGATACAAGTTCCTTTCAGAGAAGCGGTGGGTAGTCTGATGTTCTTAGCAATTGTACCACTCCCCGATAGAATGTTTGCAGTGAGTCGTGTCAGCAGATTTCTAAACAATCCTAGAAAAGAACATTGGGCTGCAGTAAAGCGAATATTCAGATACCTACAAGGAACTACTGATTATGGAATTTGTTATAGTGGATCAAAAATGGACTTCAAAGTGTATTCAGATGCAGATTTTGCCGGAGACCTGGACACTAGACGATCCACTACTGGGTATGTTACTTTGACATCCGGGGCCCCAGTGACATGGTGTTCCCGTCGACAGCAATGTGTTTCTCGATCAACAACTGAATCGGAGTATATAGCTGCATCAGAAGCTGCTCAAGAAATAGTTTAGTAAAAATTTGGTTTACTGGAAATCTGTTATGAAAAAAAAAAAATGGAACATCGCGATTCTGTGGCATTAGGCGATTCATATGGTACCATTTTTGTTTTGCGGAAATGCGCTGTTGCCAAGTTGACCTCTTCGGATTACTGGAAATCTGATATGAAAAAAACAATTGAACGTCGCCATTGTGGACCCTCAACTAATTCTAGTGGTACTATTTTTGTTTTGCGGAAATGCGCTGTTGCCAAGTTTTGGACACTTTGGAGATGTGGAAATCTGATATGAAAAAAACAATTGAACGTCGCGATTGTGGACACTCAACTAATTCTAATGGTACTATTTTGTTTTTGCGGAAATGCGCTGTTGCCAGGTTAGTCAATTCGGATTACTAGCAACCTGGAAATTTGTATTGATATGGATAAGTCAGTCGAGAATGCATGAAATCGTTTTTCGCTCGCAATTGACACATAAACATAACCTGAGCAAGCTAACCTAGGTTGCGAGTCAGTCGAGAATTCATGAAATCGTTTTTCGCTCGCGATTGACACACAAATCTAACCTGAACAAGCTAACGTAGCTTGCGAGTCAGTCGAGAATTCATGAAATCGTTTTTCGCTCGCGATTGACACACAAACCTAACCTGAGCAAGCTAACCTAGCTTGCGAGTCAGTCGAGAATGCATGAAATCGTTTTTCGCTCGCAATTAACACACAAACCTAACCTGAGCAAGCTAACCTAGCTTGCGAGTCAGTCGAGAATTCATGAAATCGTTTTTCGCTCGCGATTGACACACAAACCTAACCTGAGCAATGCATGAAATCGTTTTTCGCTTGCAATTGGCACACAAACCTAACCTGAGCAAGCTAACCTAGCTTGCGAGTCAGTCGAGAATGCATGAATTAGTTTTTCGTTCGCAATTGACACACAAACCTAATCTGAGCAAGCTAACCTAGCTTGCAAGTCAGTCAAACTTGGCAACAGCGCATTTCCGCAAAACAAAAATAGTACCACTAGAATTAGTTGGGGGTCCACATTGGCGACGTTCAATTGTTTTTTTTATATCAGATTTCCAGTAATCCGAAGAGGTCAACTTGGCAACAGCGCATTTCCGCAAAACAAAAATGGTGCCGTTACAATTGGCTGAGGGCCCACAATCGTGACGTTCAATTGTTTTTTCCATATCAGATTTCCAGTAAACCAAAGTTCAGCCAATAGTTTGTCTGAGACTTTTTCTACGAGAAATTGGATTTGACATAAATGAAGCAACTTCATTGTATGTTGACAATCAAAGTGCCATTCAGTTAACAAAAAATGTCGAACTTCACAAGCGAACCAAACATATTGCCGTGAAGTACCATTTCATTCGAGAAAAAGTTGAAGATAATTCAATTGATGTTCATTATGTTGATTCCAATAATCAGTTAGCGGACATTTTCACGAAACCGTTATCAAGAGACACGTTTTTGAAGAACAGAAACGCTTTGGGAATAGTTTCCAGTCAGTCCTCAAAGAGTGGGAGTGTTGAAACAAACTACTTTGATCACTGATCTATTCTAATGTTTTTCCAGTAGTTATGTATATCGATGATTAGAGGTTGTTAATGTTTTATGTAAAAAGTTGTCTGAAATACATTTTCTTTTCCCGTTCTACCACTGATTCCACGAAACAAACCTTTTTAACAAGAATAAAATATAATTCAATTCCAATCCTTCGGACAGCATTTTAATCCCGGCGAAATGCCAAATTCTGTTAATAACTGAATTTACCTTTCCACTCACCGTTCCGATCCTTGAAGGATTATAGTTTGGACAAACTTGAACTATTTAATCAACACCAAGAAATCGACTCCATATCATACAGGGCGTCCTAAAATTACTATATTTTTCGTCATGCATAAAAGTGGTCACTTTTAACGGAAATAATACTAATTTTAGCAAGCCCTGTATGGTATGAAGTCGATTTCTTGGTGTTAATTAAATATTTCGAGTTTGTACACTTCCGTATCCGTTTGTGAAAGGTTATTATAGATGGTGGATGGTGTGGCTGCAACATATATTAACAAACCCAAATAACTTCTTGTATATTCCTTGACCATCGCCGATACCCCTCGTACTAAACATCTGGGCCATATCAGTCACAGCGAAGAAATTCGTTCATAATTTATAGCCGTCGTATAACTTACAAAGAAACAATGCGTAGGATAGATTTTCGAATGGGATAACAAATACTCGTTAAGCCAACATCGACTTTTATGATCGTTGTTTCTACTTAAAATTTTCCGGTAGATTTGAACTGGCTTGTCTTAAGTTTTCGTCACCTGTAATTGGTTAACGCGAACGTTTCAAAGCGATAATTATTTCAGTCGATTTACAGTTCAGAATTTAAATTTATCAGTTGAAAGTTTTACTGCTCGAGAGCCTACGTAGTTTAGATTATTTTTGATTTGCGATTTCCGAGTATTATGTGGGTATTTGTTCCAGTATTTCGTTTAGTCTGTTCACAGAAATCCTTTGTAGGCGTTTCAAAATGAATACTGGTCCCTGGAATACAACGATTATGATGAAATTCTGAGATGTTTTCATTTTTGATGATATCGCAGAAATGACTAATCTTCATGCTGTTCGGAAAAAAATGCAAATGGATCGAAATATTCTTTGTACTTATTGCATATCACAATATCTTTACTCAAATATCCGAGTATTATTTCCCTTCTTCTTGCAATCGGAGAAAAAAATATAATGCTGCTGGACCCATATGAAAATAAAAACAGGTTTAATAAAACATCACCAATAATCTGGGACTGAAAGAGTTTAAAAAAATCCGAAGATCCAATTCATAATAGAAATAGAAACGAACAGCAAACAGATTGCTTTCCTAGTTGAACTTGGTAATACTTGAACAAAGAGTAAAATCACCATCTCAAACAAAAACAATGGTTATTTTTCTACGTTCATGCAAAAAACAAAACTTTATTGAACTATATTTGGTGGAAAAACTGGTACTTTATTGCACTGAGTGCAATAAAGACTGTCATTCTACTATAGCGTTCTGTCATCATGACAAACATAAACTTTCAAATTGACACCAAATTTAGCCCATTTTCTGTGAGATTGTATTACGTTTTAAATAGTTGTTTAATAGTTATTTCATCATATTCATTACATAATGGACTATGAAATGACTAGAATAAAAAAAAAAATTATTTCATTCGAATATCAACTGAATTTCACAAAATGTTTTGGAATTACTTTTAGCAGATTGATTTCAACAAACAATGTCTTCCTTACAGTTTAGTGTCACCTAAATGAAACATTTTCTAGTTTTTGCATGAACGTAGAAAAAATATTGTATGAAACTCGTGCAAAAAGAGTTTATTGCACTCGACGTCGAGTGCAATAAACACCTACTTTTTGCACTTGTTGCATAAATAACTATTAAAATATTGTCGTACCGAACCATAAGAATTTCTGAACCAGAACATCTCAATGAGGAACTGAGTCACTTGGAAAGAGCATTGAGGAATTGGCATATACAGTTGAATTATTTTATGTTTACCCGTGCGTCATCAATTTATGATCTAAGAAATAACACACCCTCTATGTAACATCTCTGTCTATCAACCGCTATGAGCGAATCAAAATTCGTTGACATTTGTCTTCTAAGCAAAGAATTATGGTATTGTGATGATCCATTAAAACTCAAAACAGTGAAAAGAGATAGCCATAAAGCTGACAGTGTTTTTACATTTCAACTAAACTTGCCAAATACTCCAAATGGTGTATTGACTAGAGCAGTACCATCAATCACGTCATTATTTTCTGTCATTGGGGTATTGTTTGTCAACGATTTTACTTCGTTCTGCAGTCAGATACATTATAAAAACAGTTTTTTGCAAAACTGAACGTATCTTACAATCATTAATTTCAAAGTAAGTACAATACAATGTGTTTTTTTCACAAATAATCTTTGAAATTTCTAACCCCATAATTGACAGATGTGACTATAATTCCGTATTACCGGGATATTCACACAAGAGTTATTCAGAGGGTGGAACCCCTATTGAGAAAAAAACCTTACCTAATTCTATAAATAAAGACCAAAAGCATTCACAATAGATTTTAACTCGTTTTTAGATTACTTATGCCTGGACCTATTCTCCATTCACAAGCACAACAATTTGTGTTGAATTTGTGCGAGTATTTTGAAAGGGAGAGAGCGCATGGTGGAGCTTTTTTACCACTTTCATCTGTTCAAGAGGTAACAATTAAAACCACAAGAGAAATGTTATAAATTTCCTTTATAGTGATTAAATATATTAAGTTTGGTTTTTATTTCATCAATGGTACATAGTTCTACATGCTCCCAATACATAATAGAATATGTTTCAACAAGAGATGAATATCCTGTTTTTTTCGTGAGGTGAGAGTTTGTCCACGAGCAAAGCGGAGCGGAGCGAGTGTGGCAATCTCACGAACGAAAAAAACGTACTTCATCTCGAGTAGAAAATGCTATTTTTTCTACGATAAATGATTATAAAACACTGGATTACAATTTTTAGAACTTTAAAATGTAAAACGAAGTGACGTTCGTTTTCTGATTCAATTGCCAATTAGTGAGATTAACTGTCAGTGTCCAAAACCCATCAATTTGTTAGCAGTATATTCCCATCGGGTCGCATGGTACTATTCATTTTTTTCATTTTCACTTCAAGAGGGAAAAAATATCACTTTCATGTAGGGTATCCGGTTGAAAAATGATCAATATCATATACATTAGTGGAAAAATAAATGTATGAATAAATTTTTATGTTATCATGTGTTGAGTACCTATTAATATATTTCAACTGGTGTTTTTTTTTACCTTTTGCATATTCATTTATTTATCATTATACAGTGTGTCCTTGCATCCATGCATGAATAGGTAATTGAAAAAGTTTAAATACCTAAGTCTAGAAACTTCGTTTTCTGAGTTTTGGTCATGTTTGAATGTTTTTCATATCAAAGTATGCAAAGGTTTTGGAAATATTGAACTTCAACCTATTTTTCTGAATAACTTTTTCCGTTATCTGTTACATACGAAATTGCATTATTGTGGATAAAATAACTTCTGAGGTTATTAATGGATTTAATATGGATTTACGACTGCTAAGGTATGGATAAAACAACTTCCTTATATGAATGTGCATGACTGAAATTAGATTAGAGTAGGTAGGTCAAAAGTTTCTAGCAAACTCACTGGCCAAAAGAGGAAATTTTATCAACATATCTTTGCCCCCATGTTTCATTATCCTATCAAACCTGATGTTACCGGACTCGTAATAATTGAAATATATACTGTGTTCAGTTGAAATTAAAAAAAAAAACTCTCATTGTCTGGAGGTTCGCCATTTCCATGAATTTGAAAATGTTAATTCAGTTAATTTAATAATTCATTATCTTATCTCATTATCTACACGTTGTAATTTTTATCGGGATATCAGCCACGTCGTTTTACATTTAGACGTTGTTTTGACTAAAATTTCTCGACTTATTTCATATGCAGTATAATGATGACGCACGGGTAAAGATAAAATAATTGAACTGTCTGGTCAACAAGTGCTTTTTAAGTCACATTTTTTCTCCTTCTCCGAAAATTATGATTGAGGTGTCATTCGATTCGCAATGGCATGTAGATAGTTTGTGAGAAAATGCTAAGGCCGCTCGTAAACATTTCAATAGTTATAAACAATTAAGTGAAAAAAAGGGGGTTCGATTTTTTGTCAATATTTCAAAAACTATTCGAGATAAGCTAAAATTGTTGATAAATATACGTTAGATAAAAAGTTACATAAGTTTTAAGGTAATAGTTATATTAGTTTATAAAATATTTGTTGATAAAAAAAATCTTTCAAATTTTTACAAATGGTATTAATTTAATAAATAATTGAGTCAGAGCTTCAAATTTTGGCCTAATTTGTTGTTCAATTAATAAAGAATAAATAAGTCTTGGATTTTTTCTTTGTATCTCCATTAGTTAAAAAGTTATAATAAAATTAAACATAAAAACCAGATCAGAGTGGTGAAAATAAATTTCAATAGAAAATAAAAATAATTTCTTTTTTTTCAATAATACATGGTTGTTTTTGTTTTTTTAAGTAGAAAAAGGAAAAAAAATACGAAGAGATAATTCAATGGTTTATAAATAATTGGTTATTGAATATGAAAATTTGAATAATAATCGATTTTTTTTAATGATTTAAAAAAAATGGTTCCATAATTTTCATAACAAATGGAAAAAAAAATTGTTTTTTAACAAATGCGTTTTTAAGCAATACACTTTTTTCAAATGTTTTTTTTTAATTCATAATTATCATCAAAGATTATATCATCAAAAACAAAATTTAAATCTTCTCATAAACAACGCATTAGTTTATAACACGTGCAATGTTAATGTTCGTGCTACAAAAAATTGTTAATTAAGTAATGGATAACTTATTGAAAAATTACGATAGAAATTTTTTGATGGCGGATTATTGTTCATTGATCTATCCTGCAGGCACCTGATTTTTTATAATTTTTTATTTTCATATTCAATAAGTTTCAATAATATTTATTCATTCAAGGTCCGAAGAAGGCGTGGCTTGCGCAAGCCGGTGTACCCGTTTTTTCCCGTATTTTCCCCGTATTTTCAACCCTCTGGGAAAATTATAAATATCGGTCCTACACTTCCGGGAGTCGGCACTTTTTTTTAGAAAATTTCCTGCTCTTTTTGAATATTTTTTCAAATTTGAATTATTTCGAATAGTTTTTGAGATATTGAAGAAAAATCAAACCCTTTTTTTTCACTTAATTGCTTATAACTATTGCAATTTTTCCAAGCGGCCTTAGCATTTTCTCAAAAACTATCTACATGCCATATCTACATGCAAATCGAATGACACCTAAATCATAATTTTCGGAGAAGGCGAAAAAAATTTGACCTGAAAAGCACTTGTTGACTAGACTAATACCCTCGCAAAAAATAAAATAGGTCATACAAGAACGAAATACCAACAGAGCAGAGGGGATAAAACAACGCAAAACTTTTTCTACCCTTTGCGGTCCAATTATATTGTCATAACCAAGAAAATGAAAAACAGTCTATTCAAAACATGCAGAGAACAAAAACATGGCCAAACCTAAACCGAAAATGTAGCGACTTCAGCTGACATCGGACCGGAAAGGACCGCAAAGGGTTAAAGGTATCTCAAACATGAAAAAAAAAAAACAAAAAAAAGCACGTATCAATCACCCAGATGAGCTTCGCAAAGCGAAATAGATTTTCGTCGGCAAAAATGTATTGGGGATTAAATGCGAGAAAAGCGAACCTTGCTTCAATGAAATGAACGATTTCTGTGAGTGATAGTTTTTAATAACATTATCCGTATCTAATTTATTTAATGAAATTTCAATGAAAACTAGAGATAATTAAAATAATCAACTGTCTGAATGAAAATGCGATTTTTTTTCTCGCGGCTTTAGCAAGGAAAGTAGTTTTTTTCTGTTAGATATTACAAATAGATCACATTTTTCATTTTTTAATTTTCATGGAGAATGTTCCCCTTTTCAACATGAATACCTCCCAAAAGGTTATCTTGAACAATGGAAATCCACTAACATCTCCACTGAAGATGACTGCCGCAGTTGTAGTTGAAACGTTTGGATATTTCAGCCAAAGAAGACCACGGCAAAATCCGGAAATCAAAACCAATACAATCTCAAGTTATAGTTCCAATGGTGTAGCATATAAAAAAGAACGAACAAAAGAAAAAAAATCGCTATTGTCATCCATTTTCTAATATCTTGTGTGATATGAATTGTCAAATTTGTCGAACCATCCTTCTATTCGAAAGCCATAAGCATTCGCAGGCCGCCATCGAAATAAAATAATAACAATGTTATCAGCTGAATCCAAATGACATTTTCCATCGAAATCTCACTCGACGACATTACATTTCCATATTGAACCCACCGGAGCAGAATTCGGCAGGCTATCGCATCCCAAAAATCACATCGACGTCTCACACAAAGGTGTCCTTTTACGCCGTGTATGTCATTATATCCGTCGGCGTATCCCTTTTGTGAGTTCCTTTTGTGCCTGCCCGAGAAGGCCCCTTGCATATCAATGAGCCGGTCGGGCCCAAGTCCCCGGCGCAGATTTAATGTTTTTATAATCAAGAGTCTCCCTTAATGCAGCACTTTTACTTTTCGGGAAAACCCGAAAGGGTTTGATAAAGAGTTTTTCCTTTTTTATGGAAATTGGCGCGGTTTGACTTGATGGGACTTGTGGAATAATTATCAGAGAGGTTAATTCTGGATGGATGGTATATAGGGTTGAATTTTATCAGGTGAGTTCAGAAATTTCATTGGAAAAGAAGTATTATTATTGATAGGGTGTTGAGTTTTTTATCCATTCAGAGTTGCTCGAGTCCTAATACAGGGTCTGATACACTGTAAAAAAAATAACACTAGATAACACCATTCGGCGTCCATCTATATCCTGGTAATTATGGGGAAAAATAGCAACGACATATTTCACACCGTTCTATGGTGTAACATAAATAACTGTATATGGTGTTGATTGAATTCGGAATAATCAGATGTCACACCTGAAAAAAGCCTTAGAAAACACCATCGTGGTAATAATTGTCCATTTATAATTTAAAATTTATAATATATTACCACCAAATTTAAAAAGATATAACTTGAAGATCTTCAAAAAAAAGTTACACAACTGGATTTTGGAAAATAATAACAGAATTAACAATTTGTTCGAATTGAACTGAAAATATTCTCTACAGAATTTGCTTAAAACAATTTCCATATTAGCGTTTTTTTTACATAATTCCGGTGACAATGCATTATGATTATTTTTAGAAAAAATTAAAAATAGCGGCTCCAATATGGCGGATGAGTTTGGTGGCTATGGCTCGATTCGATTCCAAATTGGTAACTAGGGGATTTTGAGGTCGGAGTTCATGAAGTTTTCTGTAAAAATTCTTAATTTCAATATAGCGTATCCAATATGGCGGCCGAGTTTTGTGATTATGGCCAATTCGATTCTAAATTGGTATATATTCATAAATTTAATATGGTGGCTTCAAGATAGTGAAAGAGTTTTGTAATTATGATCTGACTCTCTTCAAAAGTGGCATTTTTTCAGTATTTAAATTATTATGAATAAAAAACAATTTTTTATATTTTATTTATATATATTTTTTTTCAATTGACATTACCTGTTCACCGTTCAAACTTCTAGAACATATTCTTATAGCCTAAATGAAGTTAATTGAAAATGAGCTAGGTATGTAAAATTTTAAATCTTGCAGAAGAGCTATAGACATTATCGCCCAGTTTTTCTATGGAGAAAAACGAGTTATCCACTTCATTCCGTTGAAAAAACTCAGTCAGTTGGCCTTTTCGAGCACTTTAAAACATCTTTGATGAGTTTTCCTTAAGAAATTTGGCGATCTTTAGCAAACAAACAGTCATATTCAAAAAGCCAGCAGTCAGTTCGTATTGCATCTATACGATGATTAACAAATCAACAGATTCATTTTGCACATAGTTAAATTTTCACACGCTTTATATTAGCTTCACTTGTCTGTTTGTAACCGACTCCTTAGAGCGTGATTTTCACCTATTTCCAAACGTCCGAATGATTTGAAATTTGGCAGGCATTCATAGTTTCGGTGACAATGCAATATGAATTTTTATCAAAATTCAATAATTCAAAATGGCGGCTCCAATATGGCGGACGAGACTTGTGATTATGGTCAGATTCGATTAAAAATTGGTTTGTGAGGTTTTTTAGGTCGTATATTTCGAATTTTCTGTTAAAATTCATAAATTAAAGATGGCGGCACTAAGATGTCATTATGGTCTGATTTGATTCAAAATTAGTGTATGAGGGCTTTCGGGGTCAGAGATTATGAATTTTTCGTAAAAATTTATGAATTCAAGATGGCGGCCCAAGATGATGGACGAGTATTGTGATTATGGTCCAGATTCGATTCAAAATTGGTATAGTTTTCGGGGTCGGAGATTTCGATTTTTTAGTAAAAAAAATGTTTAAAAAAAAACTAAAGAACACGCTTTACTTCTCATGGAATAAAAAGTAAAAAATAATTGACAATTTAATTTCTCAAATGTAAAAAAAGCGTGGGGAGCTCGATAAAGCTTGAACAACTGTATATTGTTAAATTAAACTAAGAAGTATGAGAATATAGATCGAAAGCACCCACGCTTTTTTACATTCGAGAAATTAAATTGTCAATTATTTTTTACTTTTCAGTCCATGGGAAGTAAAGCGTGTTCTTTAGTTTTTTTAAATTATTATTTTTATCATTGAACATTCCTATTCATCACCTATTCATCGTTGAAATGCAAGTTCTCAAAATATTTTCAGACATTTAGTGAATACTTATATAATTATGAAATATTATCTCCTTTCATATGAAAAATAACATTCCATTTGTACATAAAAGCAAAATGTTAACTATCACATCGCAAATATTTGACAGAAAAATTTCCGCTTATGAATTTCGCCCAGGGTACCCAGGAGGATAAAAATTTCCGGAAATTTTTTGGGTTACCATGGCAACTAAATAAAAACCAATTTTTTGTTGGCTGAAAAAGTGAGGTGTGAAATTTTCAATCAAAAATCAACATCAAAATGTAATACTTGGGAATAATACATCATCAAGGAAACAAGTTTCCTTACAAACATCTCTCTTATCGCGCAGATTTAGCCTTTTAATAAAGGATATCGGATCTCACATTGTCACTGAACTGAAACCCATCGCATATAATGAACATCAGACGTGTCAAGCATCCCATCATGGGAATCTGGATTAAAAACCTCGGTGTCAATGAAGATGAGTGCTCCATCGTTGACCGGTTATTGTTGAGCCCCGCATTGTGTTAGATGCGACAGCTCGGTCAATCTGCCCGAACTGGTTTTGTCGAGCCGAGAGATAATTTAATACAGACTCATTTAAATCCAACAAAAATGCGGAGGCCAGACGTGTACGTCTTAAATTACAACACAATTGCATGAGATTGGAGAATACATCTGCATAACTTAGCATCCGATCAACGGACGATTTTATTGTCGCGATTTTGTTTTTTGTTTCGATATCGAAGAGAATAAAATAATATTAATGTTAATAAAGACAAGCTTTTATTCAAAAGCGCTATAAGGAATAGTTATTTATTATACATGGAAAAAAGTACTAGCTCGAGGTTGTGTTGTCTCCCGACGCGAAGCAGAGGGCAGACAAACAACCGAGAGCTAAAATCTATTATTTTTCCCGTGCATAATACACTATTTTTTTCTGTGACGGGAAAAACGACGATTTAAAAGTGAAAAAAATCAAATGTCTACGGCAACATCAGCGCGTCATCACGAAACTCAAATTTTATCATTTCGCCGCACATGTTTGGTGAATGGGGATATATTTTTCAAGAGCGATAGTGGAGGTAACGAAGCACAAAAACTACGTAGCTGGGAGCGCCAATAAGGTAGATAGCTTCTAATCGTAGAATCGGTTTTGCGTCAAAACTAATGATTTTGTACAATTTTTTTTTCTTCTTCTGAGTCTATAATCTCCTTGAGAACTCGGAAATCTGCCTATTTTTTTCATTTGTCAAACCAAAAAAAAAATTTTCTTCAAAATCATCCAAACCAAAAATCAGTTAGATTCCCGAATTCTCACAATCGAATTGAATCATTTGTTCCGACAAAATTTTCGCAAAAAAATAAAACTGAACGCTCAAAACCGATTCTTGTTTCAACAAGGGTATATTGTTTGCTCTTAAGACCTAAGAAGAGGGGTCGATCTTCACCGTCGTGTTTAACGGATGAAACATACTTCTTATTTCTTATGAAGTTTCATAAATAGACGAATACTCCTAAAATAGGTTGCCTATCAAAATGTGGTCCAGACTATATACAGTGAGTTTCAAAAATTTACACCATATGGTAAACTTTTTCATTATCGATTTGTCAGAAAATTTCATTTCACATAAAAATGTATGCATTGCAGAATACTTGCATATGAGTTGTCACAATTTCAAATTTCCAAACGGTGTACAAGGGGGAACAAAAAATAGTATCATGATCAAGAGTAAACAACGCTGGCTGTGACTCCAAATTTTAATATTGCTTGCAATTCGGAACAACCTCTTTGAATAAACCTTTTGATAATGTCAATAATAAGGGGTATTTTACTCTTGATCAAAATTTCTATTTTTTGTTCCCCCTGTACACCATTTGGAAATTTGAAGTTTTGACAACTTTTATGCAAGTATTCTGCAATGCTCTAATTTTTATGAAGAATAAAATTTTCTGACAGATCGATAATAAAAAAGTTTTCCACATGGTGCAAATTTTTGAATGATAAAAGTAATTTGAAAAGTCATATTTTAGTACCTGTCAACAAAGATAAAATGTCAAACTTTTTTTCCGTCACAGAAAAAATAATATTAATGGTAATAAAGACAAGCTTTTATTCAAATAAAAAAGAGAAAAAATAAGTTCTTTAGACGTAAGTTACAGATTCAAATTTTTCGGTTCGAATATGAAAGCGGCAAGCTTTTAAATCTGTAATAAAATGTATGTAATGTAATAAAAGTTTTTTTTTAAATTATTTTATTTTGTGCTTTTTAGTCAGTTCGCATTGAATTAATCTATGGATTTCAGAAAAAGCGTGGTTATTACAAAATCCGTTTCCTGTGAGTTTTGAGCTGCTGTCTAGCTCTTCAATGAGGAGGCCATCTAAGTATTTACTCGTCCACTATCTTATTAATTCCAACAACACATTCTTGATGATTTTTGTTCGAAAATATGAATAGGATATTCATAAAATCTGTTGTGGAATCATCTGCAGCTGAAAGACAAGTCGCTATTTTCCATTGTTCAAAAAAACCTCTTGGGAGGTATTCACGTCGAAAAGGGGAACATTCTCCATGAAAATTGAAAGATGGAATATGTGATTTTCTAATTTTTTGATATCTAACAGAAAACAATTACTTCCCCGGCTAAAGCCACGCTGGGCATTGAACTATATCTGATAGATATTGTGAAAAAATCTGAAAGCGAAAATTTGCATTTTCATGTGAAAATTCGCATTTTTATTCAGATAGTCGTCTTTTCTAAATTATCTCTAGTTTTCATTGCAAATTCATTAAATAAATCAGATAGGGAGATTGTTATTAAAAAATATCACTCACAGAAATAGTCCATTTCATTGAAGCAAGGTAAACTGAAAGAAATCTGCAGAACATATTGGTATAGTCAAGAAATTATCATAAAAATTACAATAATTTTTGGTAATCCTAATAATTTGGACAGTGAGTGGTAAAATACCAATAAATAGTTGAAACATTTTATGGTTAACGTTAGTATAAATTATTGCTGTCACATATAGTACCAGAAATTATTGTAAATATCACCATACATTTTTCTCTGTGTACGCTTCTCTCGCATTCAATCCCCAATAAATTTTGCTCGACGAAAATCTATTTCGCTTTGCCAAGCTCATCAGGGAGATTGACAGATTTGGAAAGCAGGCTCTGCAGAAGCCATTATCATCAGGGATGGAAATGAAGAAATATTTCCATCAAAGCGAAATAGATTCACCACTACTCTGAAAAGTTGCCTCATCGGAAAATAAAACATAGTTGAAAAACATGGGATCTTTCGACGTTGAAAATCAGTATCGTTGAGCGCTTAATGCAAGTGAATGTGATAGGAGTGAAAACGATGTTTTTTTAAAATACGTTGTTCAGATCTCTCGCTAATACCTAATTCCTTCCAATATTTTTTTGGCTGATATGAGGATGTTCAGTAACACCGCCAATTCGTTTTCCTCGTTGGTGACAGGCTTACTTTTTTCTTCCTTTTCACATCATATTGCCAGTTTCAACAAATCTTTCAAGCAATCTCCTGAAGCGTTTTTCTTCCGGATATCTTGTCTCAGGATAAAGGGTAGCATACATTTTACTAGCTAGAAGACAATTTTAGCCCCTAATACAAAAACCATATTAAAAAGCTCATTTTATCAAAATTAATTTTGTTAACTTCAAATTGAAACCAAACCGTACACTGACCTGTCAAATCCACTGAACAGAAAAATCCTTAAATTATGTGAATAGCATTGACATCACTCTAGATGCATTTGAAAATCATGAGGATTGAAATCAAGTCACAAAAAACGAGAGGTCGTTCCATAGTACAATTAATTTGTGTTGATATATGAAATGGCATATTTCATTAATTTGAAGGCATTAGAAAGAATACGAAATATTGAAAATATGTAAATAAAATGGCCTTAGGAATTTTTTTTTCTAAATCTACCATTGTAACCTCAGGGTATGATGTATCTGAAAATGGACTTATTTGGACCAAAAACTCGTAACATCCAACTGATTCAGAGACAATAAATAGTAGTAGAGAGGTGAATGAAGGTTACTTAGATGTTATATATAACTAATATTTCATTTTAAAATTATGGGTTCCACCACCCAAACCCATTTTTTTCGTATCGCCCTGTATATGAGGCAAAAACTTATTTTCGAGAATGGGGTACTGGATAATATGCAAACATTGCATTCCTTCACATGCAGAAACAAAAATCTGTAGATGGCTTTTCTAGCAAAGTTTCAATTGTTTGTGACTTCATGCCAATGTCAAGTTGAATATGGCGTATAATTTCGCAGTGAGATTCGAATGTTATGAGGTTGAATATAATGGAGGGCGAAGAAACCCATGAAATGAATGAACTCCCAATCTCATTTACAAGATGATAGGTAGAATTTGAGAAACATTTTACTAGAATTTGACGAACGTATTGATATTCCAGGTCTGTGAAGGATGAGAGTGAAATTTCGTCATTGAAATACTATTAAATAACAACTTTGGTCAACTACAATGTCAGTTTCTTTATCGTATTGATATTTTCCAAAATGAAACACTCTGTAAATTATTATTAGGAATTATTCATTATTTCATTAGGGTCAACGATACCAGGTTCAAAAAGGACGTCAAATGTAACATATAATATATTGAGTTATAGCGAATCATTTTTTACATATTATACTCATGCTAAATGTGCGAATGAAGGCTTGGTTGACCCGCCAGGAGGAGTTTCTCCATCACACTCCTTGAGCATCGATAAAATAATCGGATATATTCACATAATAATTCGACAAAACCCTATCAAAATAAATTAGACCTATTTTTATTATATCCTCCTTGAGTTTCATTATCAATTTGAAGTATTAGTTTGACCATACCAGATAGAACACACTGTATAATTGACCATCTGTAATGACACCAATAAAAATACTTCTAATATTATTTTATATTGATGAATGTTTAGACCTCAATGACTCAGACTAGTGAAAATTATTCTGGGTAACGTTTATTGTTGTTTAACAATAGAGAAAAAATTTGAATTTTCAATGCCTTTCAGCGTCAAAACTAGCCTATAGAAAAATGTATGCCCATTGGACTTTTTGTTCGGAATAACTACAACATATCAAAAATTCAGTCGATTGCCTGACTAGTAAGGACTGAAGATGACGCAAGTCGAAAGCGCTTTGCAATAAATAATAAATTTATACACTTATATACATATTCTTCGCATCATTCATTGTATGGTATTATTGCTGTGACAGCCTGACGTACTGGAGAAGAATTCCCAATTATTGCATCAATCAATTAATCTTGCATTCCATCACCTAATTAGATCGAACAAACCGTATCAAAATGCCAGAGACACAATGCTACTAGGAATATTTTTACAAATTAGCAACCCAAATGAATACATTTTATTGTTCTCTTTACGAGCTAAAAGTATATTTACGAGTCCCCGCCGGCCACCTATTGATGGCGCTCCTTTCCCTTACGAACCTGTTAATCAATAAATAATCGAAGATATACGCAAGAGGAGAAAGCAAGCCGAATAGAGAGGCACCTGTTAGAACGGACGTCGACTATTGCCGCAGTTACATATATTGCATAGCTATCGCTTTGGTTTATTACGTGAAGCGGTCGGAGTCGAGCGTACAGGGTGATCCACTAAGTGTGCGCCAGGTGCCACATGATCAGAGAGTACCGGAGGGTGCTGAACGAGATGACAGTCATCACTCCGGATATACCGGAGAGGAGACTGGACGAAGAAGCTCAGAGGCTGATCGAAAACATCCAAGAAGCTCGGAAGCTCACTACCAGGAAGAAGGAGGTGGGAGAGGACAAGGAGCTTCTTCCAGACTACATCTCTGACTTAGTAAAACTCAAAAACAACGAGAGGAAAAAGTGGCAGGTTTCTCGAAACCCCACTCATAAAGAGAACATGCTGAGTCTGGGCAGGGAGATCAACGAACTGATCCAGACTCACAGAGATGAAGCCTGGAGGAGGAAACTTGAAAGTCTAAATGTGCACGACAGCTCCCTATGGCGGATGTCCAAACGTCTTCAAAAGAGATTCAAGGACATTCCGGCCGTAGAGAATGGTCGTGCACATGCGATGACCGAAAAGGGGAAAGCAGAGATGTTCGGTGAATATTTCCAGGATGCTTTCCGGACGGGTGCTGACTATATGCGCGAGCATGAGTCGGTTGCTAGGGAAGCCAAGAAATTCAGAGCCAAACCAAAAGAGATAATAGATAAAAGAACCTTCTCGAAGTTGATGACCAACTTCGGGGAGGTTCAGGATACTATAAAAAGGCTCCCTAGGAACAAAGCACCCGGCATAGATGGTGTTGATGCGATTCTACTGAGGAACCTCCCGAGGAAGTCCCTGGTACAATTGATTTATATTATTAATGCAATAATCAGGTGGCAGCACTACCCGCAATGCCTAAAGCAAGCAGAGATTATCCCTATCCTAAAACCGGGAAAGTCCGACGCGAGGGTCGAGAGTTACCGCCCGATCTCGCTGTTGAGCATTGTCGCGAAGTTGGTGGACAGGATCCTGCTGAAGAGATTTGTCGAACTTGAGGAAAGGCTCAACCTTATACCGGAGGAACAGTTCGGCTTCCGAAAGGGGCATTCTACGTCCTCCCAGGTGGCCAGAATTGTCCACGGGGTAAGGGGGGCCTTCCAACAACGACATAACACGCTTATGATCCTGTTGGACATTAAGAAAGCTTTTGATACCGTCTGGACAGAGGGCATGGTTGTAAAGATGTTAAGGGCAGGCATGCCTGCTCATATGGTCAGGATTATCGACTCTTACCTGGTCAATAGGGCTTTTCGGGTGAGGGTGAATAACACCAGCTCATCAATGAAGTCGATCGGAGCTGGAGTGCCGCAGGGGTCGTGCTTGTCGCCGCTCTTGTACTCGCTATATACGTATGATTTCCCCATGTCCAACCTGGTGGACACGGCCATTTACGCAGATGACACCGCTCTTTACACGCATTCAGAGCATAGCGTTGTGGCCGCGTCCAGGTTGAGAACACACTTGGAAAGGGCAGTCGTACCGTATATGGCGAGAAACAAAATTGAGCTAAATCCGGATAAAACAGAACTCATGACCTTCTCGAGGAGAGTGAACGACGTATACCTACCCGGGGGGGTCAGGGTTCTGGGAAACCGGATGCACGAGTCCGACGCCGTGCGGTACCTGGGGGTACAGCTGGACAGGCGTCTGTTCCTACATAAACATGTCAACCTGGCGGTCCAGCGGGGAGCGGCGGCGCTCAAAAGAGTGTATCCGCTCATCGCTAGGGCCTCTAGGCTGAGCATGGAAAACAAAATATTACTTTACAAACAGGTCATAAGGCCAGCAATGACCTACGCCTGCCCAGTATTCTGCGGAGTCTCCAAAACCCAGATGGGGCGTTTGGAGGTGATGCAGAACAAAGTACTACGTATCGTCACGAATAGTGATAGATACATTCGGTTGGCCGACTTGCGTGGGCTGGCCAAAGTACCAAAAATCGAGGAATAACGAAGCCGACAAATTCTATCGGCACTTCATTCGAGGAAGTCCTTTGACCAGGGATATAACATCTGTAAGAGAGCACCACGACATACCCTGGCGGTATGGGGGTTATATATACCAAACCCTGGATATTTTCCGGGAGATCCCCGAAGACGAGTAGAAACTCATTGACCGAGGTCACGATGTACACAACCGGTTTTTTCGTTGTTTTTCCGGACACTAGTCAGATCTTCAAACGATGATAAATCCAATCGCCTGATGGCTCTCTATGAAAATACTAGTTTCCCCTGCATGGTTCACCAGGAGGCAAGGACTCAGCAGAAAGGTGACAAAGCCCATATCCGTGGAAGTGGCCCACACAACACCGTGGGGCCTGCCCTTCGGGCAGGTGAGTCATGGTTTCATCCCGCCCGCTGGACCACCAGAAGGGCAGGAGGGAAACCTCGCTCCGGGGAAAAACAATTCACAAAACTCCCTCCTTTACCCCTACCCTGTGGTATAGCGATAGTTTTAAATTGTTTTTATATATTTTCCTGTTTTATGTGTGCGGCCGTATTTTATATATTTCTATTAAATAAACGTTTTTTGCTTTTTTTTGCTTTTACATGATCAGAGCTGGGAAGTACTCGGTACAAATACCCGAATACTGTCCTCTTGAGTACATTTCTGGTACTCTGTACCCGTTACCGAGTACACTTTATATAAAGTACTCTGTACTCGTACCTGTACATATCGGGTTAAAGTATCCGATACCCGCGCTTCTTATGAAAGTACATTTTTACGAGTACTTTATAATGACACGCGTCTGCGCCTGGTATGTCTGTCCAGTTCAGCATTCCTCACCCAGCAACCCCAAAACTCCAAAGGCATTATAAATCATCGAAATTAGTTATTATGAAGCCAAACCTGGCAAACAGAATTGACCATTACTGAATAATTATTTTTTCTACAAACTTCCAAAAATGACAACGTTCGCGCATTGACAACAATATGCGAAGTGACACTTTTTTTCATTTTCTTTCGTCACCACGACACCATGCGCGAAGTAATGTGCGAAATACCTATTTCGCACACTACATGTAAACCATATGGGATTTTTATATCATATAATATAGCAAAAATTCAAGAAATCATTTATTTCTGAATGTTCAATAATAATTAAATAAGGCTTTTTTAACACTTTTCAAATTGTGACAAAATGTTATACTACCTATTTTTTTACGTTTGTAGAAAAAAAATTTCCTACGATTTTTCGTTTTGAAAGTTGTACTTTTCCGTACGATTTAAAATCGTGCGGAAAAGTAACTGTTCCGGACGATTTTTACTTTTCCGTACGATTTATACTTTTCCGCACGATTTTTGTATTGTTGAAAATGAGGATATTTAGGACTAACTAAATGATCTATGTAACTATTCTGTCTTATTAGTCATTTTGTAGCATTATTATAAAAACTTGTTTATTAAAAACCTTGTTTTTTCATAAATAAGATGGACAAAAACACTCGTAGGAAAAATTTTGTACCTAACTCTTACGGAAAATGTCTTTTCCGCCCTTAACGGCTTGCCCGAACTCCGTTTCGCGCCGTTCGTACAACTGCCGTCGCGTGCGGAAAAGTACTACTTTCCGCACTTGTTAGGTAAATAACTATTATTTGCATCTCGTGCGCGAAATACTTTGATGATCTCGACTATTTTTTCTCGATCACCAAAGTATATAGCATTTCGCGCAATAGATACAAAAATAACTATTGTTTTTATTATTATTAATAAATACATTTCTGATAAACTGTTTTGTTAATTTTTTTCTTTATGGACTTGAAACTACAAAATAGTTTAGTCATTATTGATTTGATAGTTCGTTGTTATTTATAGGGTGCAAAAAGTGGTGAAGGTATAATGTAAGAAAACCCAATGAGTAGATATATTCTTCAATAATTATTTTTGGACTTGCTGCATACAACTTGATGAGAAAGTACTTGCAAAAAGTACTCTTAGAATTCGAGTACTTTTACTCGGAGTACTGTACTCGAGAGCATGTGTAATGATTAAATGACTTGGTACTCTGTACTCGTTCATCATTTATCGGAAGTACCTGGTACCCAGTACTCGAGTACAATTTATCAGTACCCGGCCCAGCTCTGCACATGATTCGCATGAAGAGTTTTGATTCAATTCACAATGAAGATTCAGATATTGGTAACATTGATACATCTGATAATATAATAATAATACTCCCTCATACACACTCGTAGAGTGTACCCAAAGTCATAGCATGTGCGGGCAGAGGACGGCTATTATTATTATTTGCCGTGGCGCTCCGGGGTCCTGCCCGGAAAACCTACAGCACCACTTGGGTGGCCGGCGTGCACCCCAGGCTAGCACTAGACGAGATTGGCATCTAGACAACACACAATACACTTGCTTTCAACAAGGACTGTGGTTATCTATCGATTACGATATTGAGTACTTGAGAAAAAATCCTGCGTACATACATCGGACTCGAACCGACTACCGCTATACTGAAGCTTCGAACGGCCCGCGCCTTAGACCGCCAAGCTACCGGCCACCCTCCAAGAACCAAGAATAATAATTCAGTATATTTGTATCCGACAGGGCCCCTGGCGGGAAAGTTTTGGGGTAGTTTTGATTTCTTCAATTTCACACGTTTTTTGGAGTGCTGAATCCGAATCTGGAGTTGCAAAAAAGAACATTGAAAAAAATGCAAAAAATGGTAAAAAAATCAATTTTTTGTAGTTTTTCGCTTATAACTCGAAAACTATAATTTTTTCGTGAATAACTTTTCCATTCAAAATGAAAGAACATAAAATTTCCTACAAATTTCACTGTTCAAGTTCAAAAGTTGGCGTATTTCTGCTGTGTCTGCAATAACACCCACTTTTTTTTGGTTATAGCCCCGAATTTTCCCATTTTCCTGCACCGGGTGAAGGCTACTGTATAACTATAACTTCCTGTAGGTGTTGGTTTCAAGTTAACTTATGGTCGAAAATTACTACTAAGTATTTTGCCTTTGGGCAAATGGAATTTCTATCCCATTCAGTACAGGTGACCATCCATTATTTTTTTGGGACTGCGCTGGTTTTATAAGGGTTCACTTTCACTGTCAGCTCCTTCTCTTTACACCACCTGTAGATTATACAGTATCGGAAAGTTTTCATCTGAGGTATGGTGGTTTCATGAGAGCGTAAGGAATAGCTTGCTATTATGTTGAGAGGGCATTACAATGTCTCCTCGCTCGAGAAAGAGATATCGACGTGAGCTGCTAATTCGTCGGGTGGGGTAACAGGATAGGCGGAAAGTAGTGCGTCTCTCTTAGTCATGTGGTATTATCATATAATTGCGTTCCTTGTTACTTGTTAGATTTTTGTCTATTCCCCAGATGAGAAGTTTCCGATACTGTCTCTAGGGCTGACTGTGTATATAAGCTCCGAGACTGTCCAAGCTCCGAGACTGTCCTTCCGAATTTGTCTTTTGCAATAATCGCGAGGTCATCGGCATATCCTAGGCAATGAAAGCCTCTGGAAGATAGCCATTCAAAAAAAATCATAAAAAAAAAAAACTTAATTCCTTTCTGAAGAAGCACAATTTGCTGTCAGAAGCGCAGTATGGATTCACTGAAGAAAAGTCCACCAACGATGCCATAAAAGAACTCACGAGCAAATTATATAATTCTATAGATAAAAAAAAAAACAGCCACTGGAATTTTTCTAGACTTAGCAAAGGCATTCGATACCGTAGACCACAATATACTTTTATCAACCCTTGACGATCTGGGAGTGAAAGGTAAAGCACACGACCTTTTCAACTCATACTTAACTGACAGGAAACAACAAACAAAAATACAAAACATACTCAGCAAAAAAGAAACTATATCATGTGGTGTACCCCAAGGAACGGTATTAGGACCTTTGCTCTTCAATATTTATTTGAATAATTTATTCTCCATACGAACACAAGGCAGCATCATAAGTTTTGCAGATGATACGGTCATATTTTATGAAAGTAACACCTGGGATGAACTAAAAAATAAAATAGAAACTGATTTTGGTAACATCAAAAAATGGTTCGATAATAGACTACTGTCAATGAATCTCAAAAAAACTTTCTACTTGCCGTTTTGTAGCTTATCCACAAGCCTCCCAACATTTGACAAAATATCACTAGAAGATAACCTCGAAATCTTACCATCAAAAAGCGTTTAATACTTGGGTATTATGATAGACAGCCACCTCGGATGGGACGTACATATAAACTATTTAGTAAACAAATTACGTAGTGTTCTATATAGAATCAAACAAGTCTCAAATATACTCAACTTCAAACAAAAAAAAATTCTTTATCATAGTTTAGTGGAATCGCATCTAGACTATGGCATTATAGGATGGGATGGTGTATTCAAAACATACCTGAAACCACTAGAAGTCATACAAAAGCGATTTCTGAAACAAATAATGAGTAGAAACAACCGATATCCAAGCGATTCGCTATTTGAAGAGACACAAATTTATGATTTGAGGAAACTTTATTTTATGAAATTAGGAAAAACACAATATTTGCATAAGAATGAACTCCTGACTCATTCTCACTATCATGAGACGCGACAAAAATATAAATATATACCCCCATTTATGAATAAATCAGTAGGTCAGAGATGCTACCAATATCTGGGACCGAAAGTATTCAATTGCTTACCGGATAATATTAAAAACGAACCCACAATCCAACGCTTCACTAAAACGCTAAAAGACTATATCAGAGAGTTACCAACCACGTACGTAAAATCAATAATATAGAAAACTGAAAGAATTAAAAATAATAAAGATCGTAACTAACAATTGATATCATGTTAGAGTATCTTTTTTTATATATTTTAAAATTATATATTTTAATTAACTTATGTACTATTTTTATATATTTTTAACTTTATATTTAGGTACTGTCTTATATATTTCAACTGAGTTTATGTTTAGGTACTATTTTAAATATTTATATATTCTCACTCTACATACAGGTATATATGTGTATCCTGATATACATACTATACCTCGTAGATTAGGCTCTATTTATTCACACATTACCTCTATACAATTTGTAATTTTTATCTTTATCTTGTGAATAAATTGTTTATTATTATTTATTATTATTAATTAATTCGTCCATTTTAGAGTGGCCAAAAGTAGGGGCGATAGCACCCCTCCCTGCAGACATCCCCTGTTTGCTCTAGGTGTTAGTGTTATTCCGCCGATTGCTGATGTAATGACCCTGTTTTTCAAGTTAGCGTTTATAGTTGGGATTGAATTTTGTCAGTATTGTTGTTGATAGGTTTGTCGAATTGAAAATGTACCTACCGCCTGACCTACATTTTGGCTTTTCTTGTTCAGTGTTTTTATTATTCTTCCTTTTTTTTTCTTCCTTCGTGTTCTTGTGGCTCCGCTTCTAAGTATCTTCTGGTATATTGATCTTAACACAATCTGTTTGCTAAAGGAAGTCGCCTTTTATGATTCTCATTTTTATTTTGTCTTGGTTATTGTTTATCATATATCTGTCACTTGTGACCCTCGCCAGAAAATTTGGGAAAAAGGAAAGTTTCTTGTTGTCCAGGTGAATTGGAGCTTTTGACGTCGTTTCATGCGGATTTTCCTTGAAATCTTTTGAAAGGAGTTTGGGAATATAAGTGGTCCGGTTTCTCTGAACAACCACACAACGTTGTGGACAGGATTTCCCACTATTCTAAGATTTTGCAAACCCAATATCTTCGAGGCCTAACAACATCACAGGTTAGTTAAACTCAGATATAATTGCGCATATATATATGCTTCCATCAGTCTTCTAACTTCTTGGTCCTCCTCTGATAAGAGTTCCTCGAAGTATTAATCATTTTTAGGTCTCTTACCAATACCTCTTACCGTACGTGTGCCTTCCGAGCCCTATTTTGCACACTTTTAGGCTGTCAGATAGTGACAGATTTAGGTGCCCTATTTTCGCATACAAGCCTCGAATAGGGTTGAAAAATATATCGATTTGGAGTAAAATGAAGATATTTTTACGAGTGGCTCCTGGGGATAACATACCGAGAATTCGATTTTTCAGAACAGTGCTTATTTGTTTCCCTCGTGTTTCTATTTACGGTACGAAACTACAGAGGGTGATTCGTTAAGTCGCCTTAAGGAAAAAAGTTCCTATGAACATATGTCCGGAGTTGCTTCGTTTTTCAATCAATGCCCTGTATCTCAGAAAAGAAGCAACTCCGAACATATGTTAATAGGAACTTTTTTCTCAAAATGACTTAACGAATCACCCTCTGTAGTTTCGTACCGTAAATAGAAACACGAGGGAAACAAATTAGCACTGTTCTGAAAAATCAAATTCTCGGTATGTTATCCCCAGGAGCCACTCGTAAAAATATCTTCATTTTACTCCAAATCGATATACTTTTCAACCCTATTCGAGGCTTGTATGCGAAAATGGGGCACCTAAATTTGTCACTAGCTGACGGTCTAATATGCTTCCATCAGTCTTCTACCTTCTTGGTCCTCCTCTGATCCTCCTCCTCCTCAGTTCCTCAAGGTATTAATCATTTTTAGGTCTCTTACCAATACCTCTTACCGTACGTGTGCCTTCCGAGCCCTATTTTGCACACTTTTAGGCTGTCAGATAGTGACAGATTTAGGTGCCCCATTTTCGCATACAAGCCTCGAATAGGGTTGAAAAATATATCGATTTGGAGTAAAATGAAGATATTTTTACGAGTGGCTCCTGGGGATAACATACCGAGAATTCGATTTTTCCCAAACAAACAAAGTAATTCTCCTGGAAGTACGCCTATGACTGGCGGAATACTCGGCTAGTCTTTTATCCTAACAATAGCCGGTAAACACTTTTCCCGATAGTCTGGGTGGTGTTCGAAATTGTATACCTAAATAGTCGAAAACAATGTAAATTGAGCTGAAATATTGCCGTTGTACAATAAGCACACGTACTAAAATATGCCTACCAAATTAGTTTGTTTTCTGAAAATTTACTCTACGGTATACTTGAAATGGACTATACAGTGTGTCTCACTTTTCATGGAAGCACCCCCGTAACTTCCGTAATTATCGAGGTAGCATGATGAAACTCGCAGGACTGGAGGAAATGATAAAAATGCACCTACCGGTTGAATGAAAATGGCCTAAGTGATATACACTGCCCGCCAGTCGCGATGGAACACCCCAGTTTTACGGTAAATCGTATTAGGGGGCAAAACAGAAGCAAAATTCCATCAGATTCGTGATCAGGACCCCCAACTTATTACAGATACACCTTTTTCCTGAAAAAAATTTAGTCCTGAAAAATCTGAATTTGTCTCACTTTTCATGGAAGCACCCCCGTAACTTCCGTAATTATCGAGGTAGAATGATGAAACCCGCAGGACTGGAGGAAATGATAAAAATGCACCTACCGGTTGAATGACAATGGCCTAAGTGATATACACTGCCCGCCAGTCGCGATGGAACACTTCAGTTTTACGGTAAATCATATTAGGGGGCAAAACAGAAGCAAAATTCCATCAGATTCGTGATCAGGACCCCCAACTTATTACAGATACACCTTTTTCCTGAAAAAAATTTAGTCCTGAAAAATCTGAATTTGTCTCACTTTTCATGGAAGCACCCCCGTAACTTCCGTAATTATCGAGGTAGAATGATGAAACCCGCAGGACTGGAGGAAATGATAAAAATGCACCTACCGGTTGAATGACAATGGCCTAAGTGATATACACTGCCCGCCAGTCGCGATGGAACACTTCAGTTTTACGGTAAATCATATTAGGGGGCAAAACAGAAGCAAAATTCCATCATATTCGTGATCAGGACCCCAACGCATTACAGGTACACCAAATTCCCGATAATTCCGAGTTTGTTCCATTTTTCATGGAAAATTAAAAATCACCATCCCTTTGCTTCGAACATGTAAGAAAAAAATTGCACGTTCTCTTTTTGATAATTTCCAAGCGTAATTATATTTGGCAGTTTGCTGTATGGCTCACCCTTTATAAGAGTAATAAGTATTAACTTCAAATATTGAATTATTGAGTGTTAGAAAAACGTATTGTGAATTATTCATGAATCACTCTGTGGCAGCAAATATTTCAAGCTGTAACTGTCAATGTACATCTGACCAAAACTCATATTGAACTAACATACTCGATAAAAGTCAGTGCAGTTTTTCATTGGCCATTGTCATTCAACCGGTAGATGCATTTTCATCATTTCCTCCAGTCCTGCGAGTTTCATCATTCTCCCTCGATAATTACGGAAGTTACGGGGGTGCTTCCATGAAAAGTGAGACACACTGTATGTATGTGCTCGGAATTCCAACTCATACAACCGATATCGTCTTCCAGCCAATCTCTAACAGTTAACGTTGAGTTATGGTCTGTCAAATGAGGAGCCGAATTTCAAATTTCAATAACAGCGAGTGCCTTCTTCCCGAACTTTACATACGTATCGATGCGAGAGAGTTATGCGCCAGATTATTAGAACAAAACGATGTAAAACAAGCCGGAATTGGTCCCTCAAGGCTCGTCCCGGCCAGGGATACTTCTTTTGCCGCAAAATACGAGTGCTGCGGGACTGCGCAAACCCTGAGAAATGATCCGACGAGGGACGGCAATTTTTTAATAATTGACTGGAGTCCGGTAGAAAATGAATTACAGTTCGAAACCCCTATAATGTACTAGATGTTATGCTTGTGTGAGATGCGGGAGTAGCTCTGGGAATCGGCGTGTCAAATTCAGGCGGAGGAAGGAGCTTTATGTTGGCTTGCATTATGCATGGAACGATAATATACAGTGTATGGATAGCTTCAGCTGCGCTAGCAATATATCGGGTCAGCTTAGAAGCAGTAAAAGTACCCATTTATTTTTGTGTTTTCACATAAATTAATGCTTTGTATTTCTCCAGTGCTGACTGTTTTGGAAAACTACAACTTGTTTTGAAGTTATGCTAATTGAATACAACATCTTCTCACATGAACTTCTTTGATTGACGACTTGTTTATTTTGTGGAAATTCATGTTCACTAAGGATACTCTAAAAACAATTTTGTCTATTTTCCACGATAATTTTATATTTGTTGACTAGTTTCGGTCATTACACCATTTTCAAAACTAACTAGATTACATCCAAATCTGAATATTTATACCGACATTGCCTAACCTAGGTTATACCTTAATTAGTAGCGGTATATCGATTCTCAGAGTCAATATCAATAATAAATTAACAAAAACAATTAATTTGATAATGCAGGTATTGGGAATTGGGTTATAGGTTCGGGAGAGGACTATTGTTCAAATCGAGTTGTTCGTTGAGGATAATAGAATTAGTGTTTTTGTTTGACTTGTTTATTTTCATAGATTCCAACAAATTCATCATCTTCCCTTTTTCGCTTGTGTGGAGAATTTTCAAATTATCTTTATCTATTTTATGTTTCGAATTTTGAAGATGATCATACATTAAGTAATGATTTTTTATCTGAAATGACATGTTCATGGTACCTTATATCAAAATTTCTACCAGTTTGACCTGTATATATGGCGGGGCATTCACCACCATGGTATTTATCGACTAGAATGTGGTGAATGCTCCGCCATATATACAGGTCAAACTGGTAGAAATTTTGATATAAGGTACCATGAATGATAAAAAATCATTACTTAATGTATGATCATCTTCAAAATTCGAAACATAAAATAGATAAAGATAATTTAAAAATTCTCCACACATGCGAAAAAGGGAAGATTATGAATTTGTTGGAATCTATGGAAATAAACAAGTCAAAGAAAAACCCTAATTCTATTATCCTCAATGAACAACTCGATTTAAACCCTCCTGAACCTATAACCCAATTCCCAATACCTGCATTATCAAATTAATTGTTTTTGTTCATTTATTATTGATATTGATTCTGAGAATCGATATACCGCTACTAATTAAGGTATAACCTAGGTTAGGCAATGTAGGTATAAATATTCAGATTTGGACGTGAGTAATCTTGTTAGTTTTGAAAATGGTGTAATGACCGAAACTAGTCAACAAATATAAAATTATCGTGAAAAATAGACAAAATTGATTTTAGTGTATCCTTAGTTCTCACATGAACCTCTTAAATCCATAATATTATACAGGATGACCCAGGGTTGAACCGCCAAACACGCAGTATCGATTTCTTAAGACAAAAATAACATTATTTCTTCATACAAGCATGTGTCTCAATTTGCTTCGTTTTCGAGGTACAGGGAGTCAAAGTATATAAAAAAAATCAGTTTTTTCTTCGTTACTCAAAAACCTTTTGGCTGATATTGATAAAGCTTGCAAGCTGTATTGGCGTTAATGAGAAGCTTATTTTAATGTACGTAGAACAAAAAAAAAGATTTTTCTCTATAATCTTTGACACCCTGTATCTTGAAATTGAAGCAAGTTGCGACACATGCTTCTATGAAAAAATAATCTTAGTTTTGCCTAAAAAATCGATACTGAATGTTTGGCGGTTTAACCCTGGGTCACCCTGTATATTCGAAGGGAACTCTTTCTGTCTGTTACCCTTTCACGCCTGAACCAATTTACGTGAAATTTGGTATTATAGGCCAGTAGAAATATACAATCAATTCATATTAATTCCAAAAGTTTTCCAAACTTTGGTCAAGTGAATGGTATATCGAGAAATCAATAAATCTCAGTTTGCAACCTCCTCCGAAGTAGGCAACGTTGTCAAAATAGCAATTTTGCTGTATACTCGTTTTTTTAATTATTGGTCATTCTTATGATCAAGGTGGTCTCGAAATAATTACAAAAGTTTTGCAAATTTTGAAAATATCCATTCTGATGCAGTCACAAATTTGCAACATTTTACACGATCCGGAATTTCATGCAATTTGAAAAAATCTAATTTGAAAATTAATGCATGCTATTTGCAAAAATATAATTTGTAAATTATTCAGATTTTCCAAAATTGCATGAAGTTTCGGATCGTGTACACAGTTGCTCCGTCTCCGTCTTCGTCTTCGTCTTCGTCTTCGTCTTCGTCTTCGTCTTCGTCTTCGTCTTCGTCTTCGTCTTCGTCTTCGTCTTCGTCTTCGTCTTCGTCTTCGTCTTGGTCTTGGTCTTGGTCTTGGTCTTGGTCTTGCTCATTACATAACCGTCTGTTCACTGAAACTATTCTTCTACAAATATTATATTATTATATTAGCTATTTTACGCCTGGTTACATTTTTAGTGGACGTAACCGTACAATAAGGGTTACCGTACAATAAGGGTTACGATAACAATATCGAGTTAACTATTATTTTGTTTCCCTATGTGGCATCAGAAAGAAATCCTACCCATAGTCTAGTTCCTAAATTGTAGATAGTGACTCATAGGTTGTATGGTTCATTATTCATATAAGGCAGGTCGAAAAATAGAACGGAAATCAGCTAGGTAATTGGCTTTAAATCAAGTTTTGCTTTCATACATCATCTCCGAACTTTCAAATCCTGTAAAAACCTGAAAATGTACGATGAGTCGTTATCTACAATTTAGGAACTAGACTATAGTGACTGCAACCTAAAAATCCTAACAATTTATTTCAGTTAGGAATACTAACAAATTTTTTTTCGAGTAGCTGATTTCTGTTCTATACCCACTTTATATGAATTATTATGAACCGTACAACCTATGAGTCACTATTACTATAATTTACGAACTCGAATGGAATAATCATTGTTTTAAAAAAGCATAAAATAAAAAAAACTGTCGCAAAATATGTGTCTGCTACACATTTCGAAATTATAAGAGATTAATTGTTACCGAATTTTGTTCGTTTCGCGTCGGGCAGAAGTGGAACAAACGTAGTTTCTAGAAAATTACACCAGAACCGGGCAAATGCCATCAACTTTTTGTGTACTTTCTTCAATATTCGAAACAAATTACTTCTCGAGACGCCTAATGCCAAAATGTTCCCGGCTGTCGGGATGGATAATGGATGGATCCCCAACAACTAATTAGTGGACGTGTTGATGAAACGTAAAATTGGAAGAAAGTAATTAATAAATAAGTAGAACGGCCATTATTATTTATTATCAAGTGTGCGGTGAAAGTCGAACGTATTCCGTAAATGTTACCGATCTTGTCACAAATAACGTAAAAACCGGAGTGAGTTTGCTGCGGGGTATTCGCAATTGCAATAGAAAATAGGATGTGTCGGATCATTCATGCATGTACAGGGTGTTGACATGCGAGATTTGTGAATTGGCGGAGAAATAGAAGTTTTTCGAGATGCTAGTTAAATTTGTATACTCGTGACTATTTTGAGGATTGTCTCAAACGCTCGGTGATACAGGGTGATTCTAGAGCATTGTTATGGACCGTGTCGTAAATAGTATTGACGTCTAGACAAGACAAGAGTTTACCTACTTTTGTCTTGTCTTGAAATTTCAAGACAAGAGTTGTATACGCGTAACATATTGTTAGAAAGTAATTTTTTTACCAAACTATAAAGGGTTGAACCCAAAAAAAATTTTATTTTAAAAAATTATAATATTTTTTTGCTGTTTCGGAAAATATAAGATTTATCAAGAAACAATTTCAACAAGGGACCGATAATTCAATTCTCCACAAGAAATATACTTAGTAATTTCTCACAAAATGCGCTCGTTTTCTCAGAAAACCTGCTTGGATGCAGGATATGAATAAGCGATTATTTTCAACATTTACTGAAGAGAATGCCGGTTTTATGGGTAATAGCCCGGGAGGTACTGTCACTTTGGAATACGTCATAGTATGCACGCTGAATTTTTTATCGTTGGTAGATCATGTGATACTCATCACGAAATCAATCGTCAGACCCTTGAGTAGCGGTGGGTTGCACAGATACAGGGTGTTGAAAATGAAAAATTAAATCTATTTTTTATTCATAACTCCCACAGTTTTGGAAAATTTACAGTTTAATTCGGAGAAATGTTATTTAACTGAATAAGCTTAGTGCGGTCTTGTCTAGATCACAAAAGTCTAGTTTATTATTCAAGACTCTAGATAAGACGGTTACATACGATTTGCAACAGAAGGAATTACTGTAGACAATGTTTCTGCCAACACATTATTTATGTCGGAACATTCAAAAATTATTTACGAAAAATATGGTAAATTATTTGAAGAAGAAGATTAACATTTTCGTTGTATTGCTCACGTGCTGAATTCAGCTGAGCAAGACTTATTGAAGATTAAGATATTAAGAAGATATTGAAAATTGAAAATGACGGCGCTGACGCTAAAATTGCAGCTGACACTGAAGACGAAGAAATGGAAATCGAAAACAAAAACTGCGATGAAGAAGAAAATAACAATGTTGACACTTCCGCTGCTTTGAAAATTCGAGCATTATGCGAAAAAATCAAGGCGTCGGAGCAATGGCAGCTTAAATTAAAAACCGAGCTAACTAATGTCAAAATGTTAACGCTTATAATTGACGTGCCTACAAGATGGAATTCTACTTTTGACATGATTAAAGTATCATTGAAAATGTGACATCCCCTCAACGTTCTTTGCGACAACAACGCCAAACTGAAATTTTTACGCGTAAATGACAATGAGTGGGATCTACTTAAACAAATATGTGGTCATCTTCATAGTTTCAAATCCTTGTCTACTCTTCTTGGTGGAGAAAAATACGTTACACTACCAATGGTAGTGATGAGCCTCAAAATTCTAATCGACAAACTAGAAGAGGACGCACATCATCTAGATCAAAAACTCGATAGAACTGAAGTAGACGAAGCTACAATTTTAGCTCTGCGTGCTGCTCGCGACAAAATTCTCAAGCACTATAGGAAGACAAACTGGGTGTACGGCGCCGTTCTAATTTTAGACCCAAGACATAAAATCAAAACCTTCGAACTGACCCAATGGGGACGCGATTTGCGATATGGTTCTGTTCTAAAATTCGTGGAGTTGTATAAACAAAATTATTATGTTTCACCTCGATCAAGCTGATGAAGTTCCAAAATCAACGTTTACCAGCTGATAATGAGAATTAAACAAGTTGACGTCAGTTTTTTATTTGAAAGTCTTTCCTCTTCTACAATCTTATTGACAACCCAAATCTCTGGAGAAAAGAAATTAATGAGTACCGCAGGAGGGCCAAAAGCAGTTTTTTTTCATCAGTTCGACTTTAAAGTCGAAATTTCAAGAAAAAAGTCGAATTTTCGAGAAAAAAGTCGAAATTTCGACATTAAACTCGAAATTTCAAGGAAAAAGTCGAAATTTCGAAAAAAAGTCGAAATTTCGACATTAATGTCGAAATTTCAACATTAAAGTCGAAATTTCAACATTGAAGTCGAAATTTCAACATTAAAGTTGAAATTCCGCTTTTTTCTCGAAATTTCAACTTCAAAGTCGAAGTGATGAAAAAAAAAAACTCTTGTGGTCCTCCTGCGCTTTCGTATAAACGTGCTCCAAGAGAAGAAGCTATTCTTGTATGGTGGCGCAAGCATCAGTTTGCTTATCCTACATTAGCCAAAATGGCACGCGATTTGCTAAGTATTCCTGCTACATTCGTTAAGCAGAACGCTTATTTTCCGGAGCTTCGCTTACCATTCGCAAACATAGGAATACGCCTAATTCCGATTCAGCCAGGTCACTAATATGTATCAATTCATGGGCTACCTGCCAGCTTCATAAAAGTATTAAAAAATATGTTTCTGTTTGAAATTTAAATTGTTTCTTTAGCGCACTTAAATTTAAAACATATTAAACGTTTGTAAGTTCTTTTTTTGTATTTTTTCTAATATAGATTTGAAAATAATCAAGAATTTTGAATAAAAGTCTTGTATGGAAAATGAAAAATCTTGTCTTTTCTAGATAATCTAGATAAGACATATTGATGGTCTTGTCTTGATATTCTAGAGAAGACAAGACAAGAGTCTAGAATGTATAAGTCTAGACGGCAACACTAGTCATAAAGGCGGTGTTTAAAGATTGTAAAAATCCGGAGGGGTCCTCACTAAAGATGACTCCCGGTATGAATAGCAAAAGGAACTGACAGATTTCAGCCGAAATCTGACAGGTTCGGAGGAATGAAATCAAATTTCAGAAGTGACAGAATTATTCTTCAAGATTCTCTAAGTTTTCAACATATATAAAATCAGCAAATGTATTTAAAATGTTGTATTGTTTATGGTCTGAGTCGCCAGGGTACTATAGTACGAATTCTTTCAATATGTAGTTCAGAAGAACATGTATCGAAGGCTGCAACTACCCTAGCGAAAACCGACCCCTGAAACAATAGCTATTTGTATTACTAGGGAGAAAAGTGCCACTTTTCCTCCCGCAGGATGTAGTTCACCAAGGGAGGAAAATGCACTTCACTCCCATGTAATACATATAATTTTTCTTCCTCCCCACTTAATGGACCTTTTTTTGTAAATTTAAAACGCATCTCAACTGCTTTTGATACTTGCATGCGAAGCGGAGGGCAGTAAACATCCAGTGGAGGAAAAGGGACTTTACTCTCATGTAATACATCTGATTTTTCCACTTACCCATTTAATAAATTTTTTTTTGTAAATTTGAAACGCATCTCAACTGCTTTTGTCTACAACGGACCTATACTTGCATGATGGAAAGTATAGACAATACAGTCATGTCCATCTGAGAATCTGTGGTGGTGCAATGGCTAGAGTCTTGGGCATGTCCTTCGACTCGGTATGGGTGGAAGGTCTTATCTCTAAAATGCTGGGTGCAGGCATGCCCTCATACTTGGTAAAATTGGTGAATTCCTTCCTTGTTGGTGGGACGTTTTTGGTGCGAGTAAATAATACTCGCTCCGCGGAGTTTCCGATAGAAGCAGGTGTCCCGCAGGGTTCATGTTTGTCCCCACATCTGTACTCACCACATTCGTATGATCTCCCTCAGTGCGAGAGATCGGATATGGGCACGGCGGTGTACGCTGATGACACCGCCATCTTTGCCCATTCCTTCTCAAGCGCTGCTGCCCAATACAGGATCCAAGTTCACTTGGATAGGAAGATCATACCGTATTTAGCGGAGAACAAGATTGAGATCAATCCGGCTAAGTCGGAGACGATCAACTTCACGAAAAAGTACACTCATTCAAAACTTTATCGGAAGTTGAGAATCAACGACGAGGCCGTTGATAATGTGAACCATGCGAGGTACCTGGGGGTACACCTGGACAAGCGACTCAACTTCGGACGTCATATCACCCTCGCTATCCAGAGGGCAGGAGCTGCGTTAAAACGCACCTATCCTTTGATAGCGAGGGGCTCGAAACTCTCTGTTGAGAATAAATTGCTTATATATAAACAGCTGATAAGGCCCACAATGACGTATGCTTGTCCGGTGTTCTGCAGCCTGAAGCCAACTCCACTGGCGAGACTGGATAGGATGCAGAACAAAGTAAGTACTCCGTATTATCACCGGTAGCAGACGATACCTTCGATTGAAAGCTCTTAGGGAGCTTGCAGGCGTCGACTTGATCCCGACAGTTATAAACAACTTGTCCTACAAGTTCTATAAGTACATGCTCGATAAAAGTCCCCTCACCAGGAAAAAACCAAGCTCAAAAATGAGCCCCGCCAACACAGCGGGCTCATCTATAAAGCGCTCGATATCTTTAAAGAACGAAGGGAGGAACCGGTTCCATAGGGAACCAAATCGAAAGTATAACTGAAACGTAGAGTACCTCGACCCAGTTTTTTGCTGCAGCCTTTTCCGGGATTCAACATTGAAACAACCAGCCTCATAATCTGCAAAGAGCATTATCTACATTGAATAAAATTCAACAACAGGCATGAGCTTTGCAGGAGGCGTGTATCATGCCGAGCTACAACCGTGATATAATGAAATGTCCGGCCAGCGTTACCACCAGCGCGGGCGGATTACAGCGCTCTCTCGCGGGGGTGTCTGTGTTCGCTTGGCAAGGCGCTCTTTTGCTACCCTGACCGGAGCAAAAGAGATGCTACTATTGCGCCCATCTTCAATCAATCAATCAATCAAAATATGCTTTATTGTCGGAAAAGATAATTTTTGTTGACAAAGCGAAGGTAGATATATATATAACAATGTAACCAGGAATAAAGTGTATATAGAGTCACAATCGAGTTAGTAATCAATCGTAGTCGTAAAACATGTAAATAAACGTATATAACATATAATAGTTATTTATGTAATAAGGATCATAAAGACGATCATTATGGTACAAGTCGTGAATGTTATCGGGCGAGGCGTAGCCGAGTCCGATAACACGGCGTGTGCCATAATGATTGTTTATGATTCGTATTACATACAAAATTTTATCTGATGGCATTTATATCAATACATTTTCGAAAAATTAAAAACTGCATTTTCGACATGTCACAATGACAACTATTTTTAAAGGAGTAAGTATTGTGTAGTTTCAAATATTAGTAGGTGAGTGAGCTGTGCTTTGCCATTTCCTTGACAACGTCATCAGGTTGTAACGGCAATATTTATTTATCGCTGTCAAACTCAATAATTATTGTCAGGTAGAATTTAGTATAATTTAAAAAATGAGTGATATATTAGTAGGTGAGTGAGCTGTGCTTTGCCATTTCCTTGACAACGTCATCAGGTTGTAACGGCAATATTTATTTATCGCTGTCAAACTCAATAATTATTGTCAGGTAGAATTTAATATAATTTAAAAAATGAGTGATTCTGAAGCTGATAGTTTACCTTCTGATTTGGAAGAAATATCGAGAAATATCGTGGACTCCCTTTTGCCGGAAAAATCACGGAGTGTATATGAAATGGTGTTTAATCGGTACGAAGAATGGTGTTCTGCTAAAAAAATCAAGAATATCACTCATGAAAAATAATTGTTGTCTTACTTTGAATGCTTATCTAAGGAAAGAAAACCATCTTCTCTTTGGTCGTATTATTCGATGATAAGAAGTATTTTATCAACAAGAAAAAACGTTGATATTAGTAAGTACCTACAGCTGGTTGCATTACTAAAACGTAAATCAGAAGGTTACAGAGCTAAAAAATCCAAAATTTTTACTAAACAAGATGTTACAAAGTTTTTAACGGAAGCATCAGATGATACATACTTATTTAATAAAGTTACCATGATAATTGGACTAAGTGGAACATGCAGAAGAGAGGAATTGACAAATATGCTTGTTGAAAATGTAATAGATGAAGGATCCGTTTTTAGAATTACATTACCGAATACAAAAACAAAGGTAATGCGAGAATTTTTTGTAACTTCGAGGAATATCCCAGGATTGAATATGGTAGAACTTGTCAGACAATATGTGAAAATACGACCTTGCAACACAAACCATCTACGTTTTTTTGTCACTTATAGAAATAAGAAATGCACAAAACAACCCGTTGGAATACATACCTTTGGTAAAATGCCAAAACTTATTGACACTTTCTTGAATTTACCTCGCCCTGAAGAATATACCGGACACTGTTTTCGGCGATCGTCTGCTTCATTTTTGGCTGATTCTGGAGCTGATCTGTGTACCGTGAAACGCCATGGCGGATGGAAAAGCAATACTGTCGCTGAAGGTTACATCGAAAATTCGAAAGAGCAAAAGAAAAAAATATCAGAAGCAATTTTTGGTGCCAACAACCAAACAGGATTACAAGTTTGCCAACAATCATTAACTACTGATGTAAAAACTGTAGAATCCATTGGAATTAATATTACAAATTGTAGTAATTGTTCTTTTACCATTTATAATAAATAGTTTTGTACATAGTTATGCATTTTGAATAAACTTTTTTGATCAAACCATTACATGTTTTCCTTATAGAATTTCGTTATGGTACTTAGTACCATAATGAATTCATTATGGTACTTAGTCCCATAATGAATTCATTATGGTACTTAGTCCCATAATGAGCTTCCTTATGTCATCAAAATTGAGTGACATAACGTTGTCATTATGACATGCCATCAGATAAAACATATTAAACACAGTCACTATTTAAAATAAATTAAGTTAAACATAAAGCGAAGTAACAACAAAATAAATGAGCTTTATCTTTAATAAATTGTCAAATAAACTTAAAATAAACAAATTTTGTCTATAGTCATAGATGTAGACAAGTAAACAACATAATTACACTCTTACTAGTAGTTACTCGTATAGCTTATGTAAATTTGTCTTTGTAGTACTCTTGCAAATTATAATAGGGCCTAACTGCTAAAAATGTGTTAACTATTTTCCTAAAGTTTTTTGAGTTCCTGTTAACCATCTTGATATGTTGAGACAAGTGATTATACATCTTGACCCCATTATAATAGATGGAATCCCTAATTAGGTTTGTTGTGGGAAGTGGTAATTTTAACCCATTATTACGTGTGTCGTATGGATTGGTGGGAGCTTGGAACATGGATATATTTTTGTTTATGAGGCATACTGATTCCAAAATGAACAATGAAATTACTGACTCACGAGGTTTCAGCTTACATAAATTACATAAATTAGTTAGTTAGTTAGTTAGTCTTGGGCTTGTAATCTGAAGGTACCGGGTTCAGCTCCTGGCAATTGCAACTTTTTTTTTAAGAACGTCATTTTACTTTTTTCTTATTAGTGATTTGAATTATTGGACATTGAGACAGCTTATACATTTCGGATTGCTATTGAGTGATTCTCTAATTAGTACTGTTATGTGCCTATTTGAATGAAGTGTCGATAATTTTTTTTCTATGAGTTGCGCTTGTAGAAACAATAATGTGTATATTTCGAGCACAAAGTGTCATTGTCGTTCTCCAAAGAATAATCTATACACTTTCCTCCCTCAAACCATACTCTTTCACCCCCTCATTTCAAGTAAGTTTTAAACGATATAGTTACCAGTTTGAAATGATAATTATAATATTTTAATTACCAGTTCAAACTGACAATTATACATAATTGTAACTTTGAACTGGCAATTACAGATAATTGCCAGTTTAAACTGACAATTAGGCATATTTGTAATATTTTTTGATTATGTCCGTTCAGCGCTTTCGTAATGTACTGTGAGTTCTGGCTGACCCTGTACACGTCCGTGAAACCGAAAATCTCGCAAGAATAACTCAGGCGAACGACACTGACACCACTCCTGACTCCCGTTGTGTAGCAGCAGCACACCGTCGGACGGCTCTAAATCTGTCCGCGGCTACACCGAAACACGGGCCCATAATGAGACCCTCAGGCCGTCCCATCGGGTCGGCCCTCTCATTAACCTTACACATATGTATTCTCTTCGATTTCAACGACCCCACACGCTGCCGTCGCTTCCTTTTCACAATTAGGTAAACTAAAATAAACTCGAAACGAGCACTTCGGCTGAGGTACAGGGAGATCGAAACTACTGATGTCGACGTGACTTTGGGAACATAGCGCCTCGGAATTTTCGACGTTATCGAGTTTATGATAGTAATCGTAAGAGAAATGAGATATTTCGATAACTCTCTGACTGGTTTTCTCAAACGCATCGTCATCAAGTGGTATGCTACATACACTGGTGTTAAAAATACTTTTAAAACTAGTGTTAAAAGTAAAATGACAATTGAGATGATGGATACTCAGTAATATACAGGGTGTAACATAAATACGTTAAAATATTCAAGTGATGTATTCCTGAGACAATTTTAAGAAAAAAGTCTAAATAAACTTGTGTCTGGAAATGCTTCGTTTCGGACATACAGGGTGTTGAAATTGAATTTTTTTGTACGCTTTTTACAAATAACTTTTGCAAAAAATAAGTAATTTGCACGAAATTTGGTACCCGGGGTTTTTTTGAATTTGGTATTATTTTTCATGTAACATCTAGAGGGCGCTGCGTACGCTGTCATTATTTATTTCAAATTGCCCTAACATTTTTGACAGTAATCTTTTGGTACTTTTCATGAAAAAATCTTATTCCTACACCTTTTCCAATTGAAAAAGGTATACTTCCTCAACAACGCTGGAGGTGATCTTTTTCGAGATATTTACAATTCTCTATATCGATGCATGTTACTTAGCTCCTAGGGCGCTTAGTGAAGTTGCTTGGAAAAATTTCAACAATCTGTATCTCGAAAACGAATCCTTTTTCGATAAACATTTTATAAGAAAAAGTTGTTTATTTTGACTAGATCTACCACATACTTAGTTTTTGTAATATATTTCAAGTAATCCGAAATCCGACCCTGTGCCAGAACTTGTAGGATCCCTCTCTTCACGTTTCACGTTAGCAGCCGTATGGGAGGAGCGACATGAGGTGCGTAAATAACTTCATTTCTGTTTCGGAATCCAGAATTGTACGAAATAATTAATTTTCGCTAGTCGACGACTGAAACATTCCTTTATTAAACGTCGTTGGTAAAATTGGATATTTTCCAATTCGAATGGAATAATGCAAGGAAATCTATTTCGCGAAAACAACACTTTTTTGTAAAATTATTTACAAATAAACGGAATTTTTAAAAAGGAAAGTGATAATAACGTTGAACTAAGTAAATGATAGACTTCAATGATACAATGAAATATCACAAAAATATTCGTTCATTTTGATGGTGGCAATGTTCAAAAATGCACAAAAATAGGGAGAAATATCCTTTTCATTCATATAATACTTTCGAAATATTATTTTTGTTATTTTTATCTTATTTAATCGTTTCCGACGCCATTTTTTCCAGAGATGAAGACCCTTAAGATAGAGGGATTTAAAGAATCTTCAATATCCCAAAGGAGTTTATAACACCCTTCATTTCATCGTGACCCTGACGATATAAGCTTATAATATCGATTTAAATTCCCTTAAAACTATATTGTACTAGGTATGAATAAATCACAGTACTCACCGTATACTCATGTCATGGGGAGTATTATCCTCTGAAGAGCCAACACAATTCTGAAACAAATTGAAATTGTATCAAAACTTAGTGGGGTAGTTGATGACTAATTTTTATCATACCATTTCGATAACAATGGGAGCAAATTGCTCGCACAAACACAACCGACTACCACAATACCCATGAAACTTCAAGAATGATAATTGCGAAAAATACAATGTTTATTCTATAATGCAGAAATCGGGAGTGCTTATCAAATTATAAACATCGAAATATTCGATAAAATATTTCAAGCGCGTCTTTTGTGTTGACAAGAATTGAATTTTTCAAATGATGTTGTGCTTTGCAAATAATCCATCGACAAAAACCCGATTCATAGAAGGAAATTGCAAGTATTTCTTATCAGGTGGTTTACTTTAACAATGTAAATATTAATCGTTTTTATAGAAACTTTATATTGGACAGAAATTGTTATGAAATCTTATAAGATAGGTACGTTAATGAGTAAAAATTCTGCAGGAATATGATATATGCAGACAGTAGTGTAATAATACATATTCCTTTTGTTTGAAGGTGCCACTGATAAAAATATGTGAAAAAAGACAAAATATTTTCAGTAAAATAAAACAGAATATTTACTGAATTATCACCAAATCTAGTAATTTCACTGCAAAAACTTATTTTTGTCATGAAATATTTTACTTTTCTGTTATTTATTATGTTTTTCTAATTTCACCATGTAAATGCCAGTTCGTAACTGACTAATCTTAAGTAATACTTTAAATTCAGTTCCACTGCGTTTTTTCTCTGGAATAATGTGAATGTACAGCAATTTGGTGAAATTCAGTAATATATTCATAAATAAACTCGCGACGTCTACGCCTGTGCATGAGGGGGAACCGGGAAGAATGCAGAACGCTACCGATTATAACCTCAATTCGCAATTGCCGGTATTTCAATGCCTGTGGTCTGTTTATAGTGGGTGCGTAGATATTTTGTTTATAGTGATTGGAAGAGTGGAATAACTTGAAAGGTAAGTTCTTATTGATCATAGACAATATGTTTACCTGTAAAACCTGTAGTTTTGAGTGTATAACCATCGAAAAATATAATCGACATCAGTATTTGCATAGGCAATTTAGAGGAGCAGAATTTCCTTGTCTGTATGCCAGCTGCAAAGTGTCATTCATCAGTTATATAACATTCAATCATCACGTTTTCAGGAAAAACAGGGCGAATCACTAATTTAATTTGTGATATCTGCCACCGATGAAAGCAAAATCTGTCTGTCTCATGTTTTTGAAGATTTATCAGATCATAATGCTATAGTATGTCCATTTGAAAATGAATGCAAGAGCACAACTTCGTTCAAGACCAGACAACACATCCGTGTTCACATGAGTAGAAAACATTTTGTGGAGACACCAAATACAAATGATCACCATACTCAAAACCTTAGTGGAAATCAGTCCCAACGTACCCAAACAAAAAATCTTGATTCTAATTATATTTCAAGTGAATGCTTTTCTAATTCTGCACTAACTGATGATGAAAATTATGATGATGATTTGGAAAAGCTTACTACCGAAATTCTAGCAAACATGTATTTAACTTTACAGGTCCTTTGCTAAAAAAGTCTCAAGACTATAATTGACGGATTCATGGATATAGATACTCTCAACGATGAAAATATGCTGAAAAAATAGAAGAAAAATTTTCCAGAATTGGATATTTTGAGATTTAATTCAAATCAACTTACTCAGAGCACTACAGTTTTGTCAGTCCCAAAAAAATCGATTTTTCAATTATGCCCAATAAAACTTAATTTTTTTATTATGTTCCTATTAACCCAGTATAAATTGATTGGTATATATTTCACTCTTGGAAACTTGGAACCTTGGAACAGAACCAAGGTTGAGAATATTCATTTGCTAGCACTATGCTTCGACAAAGATTTGAAAAACGTTGGATTTCATGCCAATTCCCTTATTGAAAGATCTCAAAATACGTTTATTAGAGACAAAAATAAGGCATGTTTATTTTTTTTTTCAAATTCCACAACTAACTTGACATAAGAAGAACATCACTGTTCTCATGAGAATCCACCAGCAATCTCTGCACTCCCTAGCCGTCAGCATCTTGTGTTTATTATCTACCCAAGTGATGTGTTTTTGTTTAATAAATGTTTGAGTTTAATTCGAATTTTCAATGGCAAAAACCTTACCGTGTTCTATATAGCTTTTGGGTTTTTGGTCGTGTATCCATTTTTCTTGGGGTTTCCAAGAAAAGTCAAGAAAAACTGATACACGAGCAAAATTGCCAAGAAAAATGGATACACGACCAAAAACCCAAAAGCCATATAGAACATTGAGCGAGGGTCGTGAAAGCCTTAAATGTACCTAATATTAATGTTAGATAAAACTACAAGGTAATAGTACACCTTAGAAAAGCAGAGTAAAATTACACATGAAAAGTACTAAAAACACTAAATAGATACCTGAAAATCGTCAAGCAGAAAAGCAGTATATTTATTATATTATTATTCAGGTACTGGTACTGTAATGTCATTTTACAGAATCGATGATAAAATTCAGGTAAATAAGGTTGGTCATAAAATAACCAACGTTGAAAAGGGGAACATTCTCCATGAAAATTGAAAAATGAAAAATGTGACTTATTTGTAATATCTAACAGAAAACAACTACTTCAATGTCCAGCGTGGCTTGTGCCGGGGAAGTAGTTGTTTTCTGTTAGATATTACAAATAAGTCACATTTTTCAATTTTCATGGAGAATGTTCCCCTTTTCAACATGAATACCTCCCAAGAGGTTATATTGAACAATGGAAAATAGCGACTAAAGTTTGTCTTTCAGTTGCAGATGATTCCACAAATTTTATGAATTTCCTATTCATATTTTCGAACTAAAATCAAAATGCTCATGACAGGTCTATGTCAAAAAATAATTTTCAAAGTGTCACCGCAGAAGAAATGTTTCTCTCATATCCATCCCTGATGTGTATGCTTCTGAAGAGCCTGTTTTATTCCAATCCTATATCAATCCTCCTGAAGAGAGCTTGGCAAAGCGAAATAGATTTTTGTCGACCAAAATGTATTGGGGATTAAATGCGAGAGAAGCGAACCTTGCTTCAATGAAATGAACGATTTCTGTGAGTGATACTTTTTTAATGACATTCTCCTTATCTAATTTATTTAATGATTTTTTCAAGGAAAACTAGAAAGAATTAAAAAAGTCAGCTATCTGAATGAAAATGCAAATTTTCACTTTCAGATTTTTTCTTTCTTTTTCAGTTAGAGTCTTTTCACAATATCTATCAGATGTAGTTCAATGTCCAGCGTGGCTTGTGCCGGGGAAGTAGTTGTTTTCTGTTAAATATTACAAATAAGTCACATTTTTCATTTTTCAATTTTCATGGAGAATGTTCCTCTTTTCAACATGAATACCTCCCAAGAGGTTATCTTGAACGATGGAAAATAGCGACTAAAGTTTGTCTTTCAGTTGCAGATGATTCCACAAAAGATTTTATGAATTTCCTATTCATATTTTCGAACTAAAATCAAAATAACCAACGTTATTTACCTTAATTTTACAAGTATGTTTTTTATAGTGTGTGCGTATTGATAATAGCATGCCAACCTACGGTAATGAAAGCTTACGAATAATATTCGATCGAATTACGATAATTTCGTCATCGAATTACCATTATAGTGAAATTGGTATAACGCGAATATTCGAACCCGACAGGGTTGCCAAATCGTAAAAAATTTCATCGATCGTAAGAATTTCGTGGGATACCTACAGCTACTGTTGAATTTGTGTGATACTAGGATTATCTCATTTTGCATGAATTTAGATGAATCGAATCATTTGTATTTTTTAGATTCAAATGAAAATTTAAGAATCATAATATGATTATGCGTGCAGCTAAAACTAAATTACCAACCTGTCCATACATTACAAAATTTTGGAAATATTTCAATATCCATTGGCAACGCAGCGCACAAAGGTCTTCGGCTTCGACCACAAGGAAATCGCGAATCGCGCCATTTCGACTTAAATCTGCGTGAGAGATGATAGACCAACAGATAATGACATATTTTGCTGACTCATTTTCTCGTTTCAGGAATTTTAACCGCTGAAAATTATGTCAGTGTTGAGCTCAAAAAATGAAAATTTAGCGGTAGAAAAAATAGTTTTTTTTTTTCGATCTCTCATTTATGTCATTTTAACACATTAACAGGTAGAAACAATCTAATAGTGAAAAACCAAAGCCATAAGGTTTGAATATCCTTAAAGGGTGGAAATAAGGGAGCCATCTTGTAAAAGAATACTCGGTCGCTGACGCATTTTCTCGCTTATGGCAATCGACAGAATGAAATCTGATATCATTAGGAACCCGACAGAAAATTCCCATAAGCCAATCAGCTGTTTAAGTAAATTTTCCGGCCGGAAAATTTTGGGAATTTTTTTTATATGCCTAGCACACGTCCGATCGCTAAATTTTCATTTTTTGAGCTCAACACTGACATAATTTTCAGTTGTTAAAATCTCTGAAACGAGAAAATGAGTCAGCAAAATATGTCATTATCTGATGGTCTATGATGTGTTGGATGTGTTCGGCTGTTCCCGTTTTGTTTGTTATAAGTGTCCTTGAATGTCCACCTGCATTTTTTCTCAAGGATGAACTACCATACCACATGCAACTAATTGAGTGGGGACTTTGGAGCTATATCCCAGTGTTTGAAGGTAAGAATGTGAGTATATTTGTTATAATGCATCAACAATATCCTTGGAAATTCGCAAACCGGATCAACTCACTGAACAGATATTTACGGGGAAGGAAAGGAAATAATTTTTGAGTTGTTTGTTTTGCGACAGTGTTGGGAGATATTAACTAATTTCGATAGGATGAACATAAAAGTCAATTTGGTTGGGTTAAATGTGGAGTAGCCGGTTTGCGAATTCGGGTACCGGTACAACGCCAAATTGTGCGTCTTCATTCAACTGCGCATGACTATATGGCTCGCTTATGTGAACAGAACGAATAGAAAATAAATGTAAATTGTGTTTTTTACCTAGTTCCTAAGTTTGGTTTTGATCAGATTTGGTCCAGGTTATGTGGAAGTTTGTCATAATTTATGATCTTTTCTATTCGTTTTATGATTGATCTGAATTGAATAAATTATTTTGTCATGGTACCCGAACTAGGTCATCATGAGACTTCTATTCGTTCTATTTATATCAGAGAGCCATATAGTCATGCGCAGTTGAATGAAGACGCACAATCCACACACTGATAAAAAGGATGTCTTCAACCAAATATATATATATATATCCTCTTGAACAGAATCATCTTCTGAAAAGAATAATTATTTCTAATTTATGAATATACTCTCATCTCAAACTTATTGAACTGTTTGCTTCTTTACATAAATCATCTTGAAATGAATTTTTTTGCATTAATACATTCCAACTTTTTACCCTAGAGAACTCCTACTTGTGAAAAATGCTCCTTTTCACTCAAGAACATGATTTCTTGGCGAAACCCCGCTACCGGAACGACGCGAACCCACCCGAAAGCACGCACTGCGACTGCCGACTGGGACCTCTATCCTGTTTGCTTTTGCCCGCGTTTCGTTTGGGGGTTGTTTTTGAATCATAATTTAAGTTTTTAGTTTTGTGTTTGACACAGTGGTTATGTGCAAATGTGCTGCTACAGAAGTGCAATATGGAGGTCCAATTATTTCTGCACGATTTGAATTTAGGTCATTTATGGACCAGTTGTGGAGGTAGGTTGAAGATATTTTTGTTTTCAACAGGTGTGTGATACTGGCGAATGACGCTGTCGTTTCTATATTCGATCGCATTTCTATGCGTCACCGAATAGTTACCTACGTTGATTATATAGTTTCTGAAATTAAAATATTACACAACTATTCTCATATATAACCATTATACCTCAATTATTCGCAGTTGTTCTCTGTTTGTTGAACTGTACCATATGAACATGGCTTCCATGGCATATTTTTATAACCAAGTGCACATTTGTACTGAGCCTCCAAATGCAGATAATCTTGAATCAAAAATGTATTGCATTATGAAGAAGAATATTGTTCGTTATTGAAGTTGAAATATTCTTGCCTCAACCAACTCACACCATCGAACAAAGAAGGTATTCACAATAATGTTCATTATCAAAGATGAAATATTCTTGCACCAAACAACTCTCATTATTCAGTGAAGAAAGTGTTCATATGTCTCAAAACAGTTTCCTTTCAAGTGGTCAAGAGGATTCTGTCAAAAAATCAAACTAATATTTGGTTGGACCTATTCAAGAATAGAATCGACTTGAATCAATGCAATTATGCATTGATGCAAAATATCGTTTTTATCAGTGCAATCGCACATCCACTTCATCCTTGGAATTTGGCGTTGTACCGATACCCAAATTCGCAAACCGGCTACTCCACATTTAACCCAACCAAATTGACTTTATATATATATCTCCCAACACTCGCAAAACAAAAAACTCAAAAATTATTCTGATCTGATTAATTTCACGTTTCCTTCCCCGTGAATATCTGTTCAGTGAGTTGATCCGGTTTGCGAATTTCTAACGATATCTGGGATGCATTATAAAAAATATTCTCATATTCTTACCTTGAAACACTGGGATATAGCTCCCAAGTCCCCAGGAGAAGGTTGTGTGCACTGTGATATCCAAGATATAAACAAAACAGAGCTATAGTAGTTACACCAAATTCATTGCGATCAAGTTCCTGAACGTTTTCGGCATCAAGCCGTCAGGAGAAATTTCTGAATGTGAAGAAATTATGTTTGTTGAATTTTTGAAAAATATTTCACCAATCATAGACAATAAAGAATTTTTTGTTATAAACAATTGTTCAGCGTCTGTGATGCCCCCTTTATGCTTTCGTAAAAGTTTTTGACATGTTAATATAAAATGAAAATAATATTTTTATTTTCAAGAAACATAATTTCCTTGACATTGACTCACTTTCAGAAATGTCTCCTGATGATAATTTGAAGCCGAAAACGTTTGAGAATTTGCTCGTACTGAGGGGGAACTGAATGACTGTTACAGGCTTCGATAATAACGGTGAATATGCAAGTGAATCATAACAATGCAGTGCCATTGATTATCCTAAATTGGTTATTCTGAAGAATTTATCAGTAATCCAACCCTACCAGATAACACAGGATATCCTATGGATATCCATTTTATGTCCAATTCAGGTCGGGATATCGTTGAATCTGAAATGGATATTCATTGAATATCCATCAAAGGATTCGAAATAGATATCATTTAGCGGATATCCTATGGGTATACATGAGATATCTGCAGTAAATATGAATGTGATTAAATTGCAAGACAGATTTTGATATTATCAATTTCTGAGTTTCTTCCATGCTCTTACACGAATTGGAGCATCTGATGAATACTCTTAAGTTTCGTTTTCCTACTGGATTTGAAATGGATATCCATAAGATATCCGTAGACAGATTTGGAATGGATATCCTTCAGAAGATGTCCTATAGATGCCCATAAGATGTCCAAAGCAAATATTTATAAGTTTGAATTGCGAGATTGATTTTTGTAGTTTTGATTCTCGATTTTCTCTCATTCTCGTACATATGGATTGAATTTTTTGAAAACATCTCATTTTTCGTTTTCTTACTGGATTTGAAATGTCGATGGCTTTGAAATTGATAAGATACCCGAACCATATATAGTAAGGTTTGAATTGAAAGATCGATTTTCATACTATAAATTCCTGAAATTTTTTTATGTTCGTATATTCAGATTGCATTTGAAAAAATTCACATTGATATCCGATAGCCGACGCCAGATTTGAAATCGATATCCTTCAGAAAATATCAAGTGTCAGTTTGAGTTCTTTTCTTGCTAGTACATTTGGAATTCATTTTTTATATTGGATATGAACTGGATATCCATACTATTCCTGCACTCCATGATTGATTTCCAGTGGATATCCATTGGACTGCCATGTATCACATGGGATACGTTATTGATATATTTTATGGATATCTTATTGATATCTTTGTAAGCATATCGTATCTACGAAGAATATCTCATGGATATACTCTTGGGATATCTTATGGATATCCTTGAAGCATATCGTATAGATATCCTTGAAGCATATCGTATAGATATCCATGAAGGACATCTAATGGATACTCTTGGGATATCTCATGGATATACTTGAAGTTTATCGTATGGATGTACAGGTTGGTACGCAACGAACATCCATTGGACGTCCATAGAATATATTTTGGATATAAACTGGACGTCCATAGTACATCCATTATATCCATAAGAGATGTCCACTGGATATCCACTGGATGTCCATGTGTTATCTGGGCTGCAATAACTTCCATACACTTCATCGAATTACCGTTATTAGACCATGTGATGTATATGAAACGAAAATAATTAGATAAGTTAATAACCATTACTCGTCATAGAAAAGTGAATTGAATGGTAGTTATCAGACAGCTATGCTGTCTCCTATTTAATTGAAGTTTTTTACGATGGTTACTTGATTTTTAATAACAGTCACGGGATTTTTTTCTCAGTGTTTCTTAAAATATATGACAAAATAAATACAAAGGATACCGCACACTTTAATAGGGAAAGTGGCCTCCTGTCGAATCGGCTGGATTTTTGATATGTTGTAGTTGAAGTCATTCCAAACAAAAAGTCCATTGGACACAACTTTTTCTTTAGGCTAGTTTTGGCCCGAGAGGCCCATGAAAACCTTAATTTTTTCTCCATTGTTGTACAACACAAAATGTTATCCTGGATAATCATTAGTATAATGAGTAATCAAGATGTAAACATTCATTAATACGAGATGTTATTTGAGTATTGTTCTTTGGAGTTGTTGTGTTTGGATAATTATACAGTGTGTTCCAGCTACTTACAATTTTTAAAGTTCAATAATTCGAAAATGGTTACAAATCGCCTCAGGGATCTACAATCAAAAAATGTTTATGAATCCTATTCTACACCATATAGTACATCACATATAGTCGAAAAATATACCGAGTGTTCGTTTCAAAAGAAAGCGAAAGTTAAATTCGAAAAGTTTCGTACTGTAAAATATTTTTTGACCAATCTGCATAATTTGAAGGCATGAGAAAGAATACGAAATATTAAAAATATGTAAATAAAATGGCATCGGGAATTTTTTTTTTCTAAATCTATCATTGTAACGTCAGGGTATGATGTATCTGAAAATGGACTTATTTGGACCAAAAAGTCGTAACATCCAACTGATTCAGAGACAATCAATAGTAGTAGAGAGGTGAATGAAGGTTACTTAGATGTTATATATAACTAATATTTCATTTTAAAATAATGGGTTCCACCACCCATCCCCATTTTTTTCGTATCGCCCTGTATATGAGGCAATAATTAATTTTCGAGAATGGGGTACTGGATAATATGCAAACATTGCATTCCTTCACTGCAGAAACAAAAATCTGTAGAAGGCTTTTCTAGCAAAGTTTGATTTGTTTGTGACTTCATGCCAATGTCAAGTTGAATATGGCGTATAATTTCGAAGTAAGATTCGAATGTTATGAGGTTGAATACAATGGAGGGCGAAGAAACCCATGAAATGAATGAACTCCAATCTCATTTACAAGATGATAGTTAGAATTTGATAAACATTTTATTAGAATTTGACGAACGTATTATTGATATTCCAGGTCTATGGAGGATGAGAGTAAAATTTCGTCATTGAAATACTATTAAATAACAACTTTGGTCAACTACAATGTCAGTTTCTTTATCGTATTGATATTTTCCCAAATGAAACACCCTGTAAATTATTATTAGGATTTATTCGACGGTTTTTCATTAGGGTCAACGATAGCAGGTTCAAAAAGTACGTCAAATGTAACATATAATATATTGAGTTATAGCGAATCATTTTCTCCATATTATACTCATGCTAAATGTGCGAATGGAGGCTTGGTTGACCCGCCAGGAGGAGTTTCTCCATCACACTCCTTGAGCATCAATAAAATAGTAGGATATATTCACATAATAATTCGACAAAACTTTATCAAAATGAATTAGACCTATTTTTATTATATCTTCCTTGAGTTTCATTATCAATTTGACGTATTAGGTTGACCATACCAGATAGAACACACTGTATAATTTACCATCTGTAATGACACCAATAAAAATACTTCTAATATTATGTTATATTGATGAATGCTTAGACCTCAATGACTGTGAAAATTATTCAGGGTAACGTTTTCTGTTGTTTAACAATAGAGAAAAAATTAGAATTTTCAATGCCCTCTAGCGTCAAAACTAACCTATAGAAAAATGTTTGCCCATTGGACTTTCTGTTCGGAATAACTTAGACTACAACATATCAAAAATTCAGTCGATTCGACAGAGGGACACTTTTCCTATTGAAGTGTGCGGTGTCCTTTTTGTTGTTCATTATTCGATCAAACACTTTTGTTCAGGAATAATTATAAAACTCCATTCAAGCCTGGCTGGAACAAAAAAATTAAAAATCTCCATATACCAGCACTCGTTGTTTCAGAATTTTTCAGTACAATTACATCTTCCACTCGCTCTCCCTCATGTGAAAACTCATTTCCGTCAGAGAATAGCTGATTTAATTTCTGTATTCGACAAACATAATTATCGTTGAAAGGGTAGTCTGTATGGGAGATTCAATATTCTTTCAATCATCGCAAGCATTCCTCCGCTGAATGGAAAAAATGATTTGAAATTGCCTACAAAAAATCACAGTAGGAATCGGAAATAATGCAGGAAGAAGACAATTATCAAGCTCCAGCGTTTTTGTGCCGCTACATATTACACACGTTCGATTTTGGAAGAAATAGCAACGAGAGGAAGTCGATATCGTTGTTTTTTTATTTGATATGATGTGTTCATTACCTTTTGGAAAGAGGATTGACAATTGACAAGAGAGCCGAATGTTGATTCGGATTCAGTTCAACGTTGGTTTGAATTTATGGTTTTTATTAGGTCTTATGAATCACAATTATATTAAAGGAAATTAGCTAACCTTCAGATGGAATATACCGGGTGTCCACGGAAAATGACTCGCCCCTATAACTCTTTTGTTTTTGAATAAAATTTGGAGGATCTATATAATACATAAAACTGCATTTTTTGACAAGTGACTCAGCTTCATGCTACTTCCGGTCTCACCGAAAGTGATTTAAACTTTCCATTTTTAAATGAGACACCCAGTATATTTTCACTTTTTTTTCTCTCCATTTGATATTCTGAATACAAACATGTTTGATTCGTTACTTTTTGTAACCAAACATTTTTAAAATGTTGTTATTCATTTTTGAATCTGGTGGGCTATGAATACGTTTTTATTATTAATTTTAGTCCTGAAGTATTGGGAAAAATACAACTTTACGGTTTTCGGTTAAAATGCATCTGTTGTGTGAAAATTAATTTTCAATTTATCCCTACTATTTTATGTTTAAATGACAACATAGTCGATGTTCGGGTCAGAAAAAAAAAAATTGTATGATTTGTATATGATTTAAAACTGCATTTTTTGAAAAGTAACTCAGCTTCAATAAGTTCTAACATTTTTGTGGAATATTGCTTTCAGTCGAAATATTTCTGCTATATACAGTTGTGTGCATAAAAAAGTCGTACAGCAGAAAAAGTCGTGCAGCAGTTATAGGCTATTGTGAGTCAGGCTTGTCAATATTAATTAATCTTCTTATCGACTTTAACAAGTAGTGGTAAAATTCAAACTATTTTTGTTAGTAACGCGCCTTTAACATTTTTCTAGTGCAATTAGTGCTATACCTCAGCTAGACACCATATAAATGTTGTACGACTTTTTTATGCACATTGATATACAATACAATTCAATTTTTGAGTTGTATTACTAATTTTTTCAAATGGAAATTTTGTGAATTTTGTTACAATCATGTTGAAAATGTCATTAAGGTGTATTGAAAAAAAAACATGACTTGCCAATATGCTATCTTATCTCACTTTTCCGAATCTAAATTAGGAAACTATTGTGTACGCTATTGAGTGAAAAACATGTTAATAATAGGTATAGTTTATTGAAGGAGATATCAGTTTTTGGATTGATGGTTTTGTTATATCATTTGTGTTGTTCACAGGTTACTCAATGAATTTTAATATCATTTCAATCTCAAAAAGAAAGATCTACCGTAAAATTTTTAAGTTTTTTGAAGAAAGTTTCTTCGAGACCTAATAGTTGAGTTTCAAACAAATGAAACGAATAATTTCGACAGAGTCGAAATCCCTTTCTCTTCGCAAAATGAAAAATTTGAAGTGAATATTAAAATAACATATTCATCAAGGTCAATATTATCATTATTACTGTTGACTTGACTTTCGAATAACTAGTCCATCGAAGTAACTTTTCATTTTCTTAGATTTGTATTCAAAATAAATAAACAATCCTCTTGAAGCAACGAATACCTTTTTCTTTCTTTGAACTATGTCAAGGAAATCTCATATTTGCACTATCCACGATTTTCTCCGTTTAATCTTTTAGTAGTTATTAATAACAACAATAATAATAATAATAAATTACTTTATTGTTTTCTCAAATTCATACAACTTATGCAAAAATTTTGAGTGTGTTCACAAGAGAAACAAAAGGCGAAGTTCAATTTAGATTTCGCGAACGTCACCAAATTGCTCTTCCACTTAACCTTAAAAATATCTCCAAGGTGAAATATGGTGAGAAGAAAAAAGGAAATAAAAAGAAGCGTATTATCCCTGGCATATTGTTGTCAACTAGTTTCTGACGGCCAAACAGCCATACCTACCTTGGATTACCTAGTGTAGATTAGGTCCAATAGTCCCTTAGAGGTATATGCTATTATTTTGAATATATTCGCCGCGATAGTTTGGAATTTTTATAATAGTAAGAATGCTAAGAATATTATTGGGGAAACATTCGTATATCAGATATTTATAGGTTATTAGTTGCCAAAGATAATGAGAACTGGCTTTATGACAGGATTTCGTTATTATTCGGATCTGTCACTGTTGTTGCATGAAACTGTCGGTTGCCTAGCAACAGCCGTTAAAAAAAAGTGCAATTTTTTACGCCTTTCCGTTTAATAATGAAATCGTATGTTGATAGTGAAACATTGTATTATTTTACGCACACAAACCACACAAAAAAAGTGGACATTTTTTGACAGTTGTAGAAAAATGCATTTATTTGTTTGTTTAAACTTGTGCTGGTAACCAATAAAAGTATTATCATTATATAAATTTCGTCGAACAAACCAGGTCAGGACAATGCCTTCTGTTGTTCAAATCAGTCTTCGATGATTTTTTTTTAGCCCACGAATGACTCCCAAAGGCATTGAACATTTGTTGCTAAGTACGGTTATTTCACACAACAAATTCTTGATCACGACACTCGTTGTTTCTGAATGAATTTAATGATACTTGCATCAGCGAAGGTGAACGATCATCATCAATCAGACACGAATCTTTTCGTGTTCCTAATTCGTTATAATCGATTGAAATTCCGTAGAAACGCCGAGACGGCCAACCGGTTGATTTATGCCGTATTTCAGGCCTAAAAATCCGACTTTCAAACTGCCTATCCGCCATTCATAAAATACGAATAATCCCAGCACCAGGAAGCATTTATCAATTTACTACGTGTGAGTAGTTCCCATCCATTATGCTTCTTGATAAACACACGATGGTACACAAACGTAAAATACGAGATGTTACGGTGGAAATAAATATCGGTTATAGGCTATTGCAACACACATAAATACCTAAAGGAAATACTTTCATTTCTAACAATCGAATGGACGCCACGGTACTTTTACCGCATTTCTTGAACGCACTGTGGGTCGACCCCCGCGGCATTTGGCCACCACCTCCAGTCCTTTTATGTAAAACACTTGCAAAAACTCGCCGGTTCATTGTCCAGTCATGAGATATTGAGGTTAAGGATGGGAACGCTTGGATTGTCGACACTGAACGGATGGATTATAGTACGTCTTTTATTGAATAATAATAATAATACATATTTTGCTCCCAAACTCTACAATAAGATTCCTGAAACGATAAAATCTATAGTTAATATCAATAGCTTCAAAGTAGCATTGAAGAAACACATACTTCAATGCAAACGAAATATGCTGCTACGACTATTCGAGTAGAAAGTTGAAAAAAAAAATTATCCATGAATTTCAAATTGTGAAAATTGTGCTGTTCTTTTAATTCCATAACTTTTACATGCGTATCTTATTTTAAATTTTAGACATTATATATTTTATTTATTTATTTAACATAAGTTTATTATATATTGTATTATTATGTCAATGTTGTGAATTGATATGTTTTTTGTGGCATTATTTTCCATGCACACTTACCTTATTTTAAGTTTCAAACAATTTTTATATATTTCTCGTGTCTGTCATATCAATCAATCAATCAATCAATTTATTCAATTCAGATACGTATTGTTACAAATAATGTATATCGCTTATCTTTATGGTAATAACAGTAAAAATTCAAATAAATAAGTGGTGGTGTTCAGTTCTTGGGAAACGCCTAAGCAAAGCTTGTGTTGCGCATTTTCCCAGACCTGGACACAACCATGAATGTAAATAAGAAGAAAAAAAAAAAACTATTCATTCCTTTCAGTAAGAAATAAAAAATTAAAATAAAATAAAAATCGACGATCAACCCACAAAAGAACTGGATTAGAGAGTCACGAAAAAAGGGAGACAGGTTTGAGTTAAATTATAAGTCACACCAGGCACGATTCAGTTGATTGATTCAAATGTTTTTTTTAAGCAATCAAAGTTGTGATCAACGAAGGATCTAATTGTTTTTTTGCGTTTTTTAATATTTTTTATATTTCTAAGTTCAATGGGTACTTGATTGAGAAGTTTTGGTCCAAAGTAAGTAACAAACCTTTGGGTATATACATTTTTACAAAAAGGAACACTAATTGTTCTCTCGGATCTGGCTCGGGTGTCATGTGTGTGTGTCAGATATGTAAGGGGCGAGTTCATCGTCCATAGTATACAGTGATAGGCGTACAATTTTCTAACGTTGAATAAACTAGCCTCCTTATATAAGCTCTCAGTTGAATATCTTCTATCTTTTTTCAGTGCTATTTTAAGCAAAGTGTTTTGTATTACTTGCAGATTATGTAAGTGTGTTTTATTCAGCCCACCCCAAACAATAAGACAGTACCTTAAAACTGATTCAGCTAATGCATCGTATGTCATTAATAGTAAATGTTTATTAAGTTTGTTTCTGAGTTGGTAGAATTTGAAAATGAGTTTCCTGAGTCTTTTCACGACAAAATCTACATGTTTGTCCCAGCGTACATGCTGGTCAAGCATCACACCCAGATATTTTATTGAATCAGTTTTTTTTATACACGGACAAGAACAAATTATAGGATTTAGGCAACTGGAGGTATGTATGAAAATGTTTTCCTCTAGTGGTTGGTCTCTTGTTGTTGATGAGAAGGTCAAAAATTTTGTTTTGTCGACGTTTAGGCTCAGGAGACTGGAATTCAGCCAGGAAAATATAATTTTCAGTCCGTTTTGTGCTTTTGCGTAAGTAGTGTTCCAAGTATTACCAGAGAAAATCAATGCCGTGTCGTCAGCAAATGAAATAATATCAGCTTCAATGTTTTTCAGGTTGTAAATATTGTTGATATACATTAGGAACAGAATTGGACCCATGACAGTACCCTGGGGTACACCCATGGCGACTGGTTTAGCCTGGCTATAAGTCTCATTTATTTTGACCCTCTGGGTTCGGCCTTGTAAATAATCCGCTAATAGTTCCAAAGACTTACCCCTCACCCCCATTTTTTCCAACCTCTATAACAAAATATCGTGATTGACAGTGTCGAAGGCTTTGGCCAAGTCTAAAAACACCGCTAGACTTTTTTTCTCTTCATTAGCGTTATTTAGTACTTTACTTACTAGATGAAAAACGGCGTTTTCCGTTGACATATTTTCTCTGAATCCATATTGACATGGTGATAGAATTTGATGTTTTTCCAGAAAATTTACAAGTCTATTTTTCATGCACTTTTCAAAAAGTTTCGCAAAGTTATTTATTACCGATATAGGTCTATAGTTTGTGGCGAGTCTTTTGTTTCCGGATTTGAAAATAGGCGTTGTGATGGCTTCCTTGAAACTATTTGGGATCATGCCATTTACAAAACATTGATTGAATATATGACTTAGGGGATCAAGAAAGTATTGGTGACATTTTTTTATTAAATAAACGGGAATTCTGTCAGGGCCAGCAGAAGTATTGTTTTTTAAACTAGAAATCAGATTTATTAGTTCATTGTGTGTTACTGGATGGAAAAATAGGGACTCTTGAATATTAACTTGCTGAGCGGGGATGGGAGTAGTTTTTCTATTGATCTTATTTGCCATGTTTAGGCCAATGTTGGCAAAAAATTTATTGAAATAATTAGCTTTGCTTAAGTCATCTGCAATTTTGTCCCCGTTTTCATCAATTATATCATATTGAGTGCTGTTACTAGATTGAGTTTTTTTATTTGTTATTTCATTGATTTGCTGCCAATTTTTTTTTTTATTTTTCTGCGCCTCTTTTATTTTATTCATATAATATTCATTTTTGGTTTTTTTAAGAAGTGAGTTGAGAAAATTTCTGTACGTTTTATACTCTAATTTAGAATTTATAGATTTAGATTCATTAAACTTATTCTTCAGTAAATCTCTGTGTCTGATAGAATAAAGTAGACCCTGTGTCATCCATGGTTTTAATTTCTTCTGATTTTTATTATTTGCGTTTTTATTTATTTTGCTACATTTTAAAATGGTATCAGATATTTTATTTATATATATTTATATTCTGTCATATATTCTATATTGCGAATTAATGTATTTAGGCTACTCCATTTTTTTCATAAGTTTTTGTGTATAACGAAACAAGTACATTTGTACTTATCGTTTTCTTCAAACTTTTTTTCATATGTTCATCCACATTTCAAAACTGTAGCGTTTTTGTTGAATAAAGTTCTATATTATTATTATATATTATTGTAAGAATTTTTACATTCGGTTACATAAGTATAGTGATATTATTGATAATGAATACAGGGGTCGTTCACAGAAACATATGCTTGTCGTGAAAGGAAGAAGAAGAAAGAAATAAAGAAATATTGGAAGCAATTTCAATAAAAACCATGTTTGGTGATATAAAATTTAGGGTATACACATATTTTACATTTCAATATTTTGAGTCGATCATCTGATGTATGAAGGTTCTTGGTTTGCTCAAGATCCAGTTTTTAATTTTTTTCTTAAATAAACTTGGTGAGTTTATTTTCTTAATGTCAAGTGGTACTGCATTGAAAACTTTGGGCTTGAGAAAATATGACGATCGTTGTAAGATTGCTTTCGTAACAAATGGAATTACAAGGAGGACATTTCGTTGTCCTGTTCCATAAACGTGGTGTGTATAGGTTTTTACGTTTGAATTATTTTGTTTGATGATTAGAATGTTCACAAACAGCTGTCTAACATCCTGGACGTGTTCCAGTCGAAATATGGCATCACTTGGGTATAGCCGGTCCTTTGAATATATAATTCTCAGAATCCATTTCTGTAGTATATTAAGGCTACTCAAATTACTGTTGTAGGCCCCACCCCAAGCAATAATGCCATACCTCAACTGAGATTCCACTAGAGCAAAGTATAAAATTTTCAAATGTCTTAATTCAAGAAAGTTTTTGACATATTTAAACCTTGCAATCAGGCATCTCATTTCCTGGGCAAGTTTATTGATGTATGTACTCCATTTCATATTTGAGTCTAGGTATGTACACTCCAAGATATTTGACGCTGTTTGTGACCGGTATTGTAAGGGCAGAATTGTTTTCCGTAAATGTTAAGTTTTCTATATCAGGTATTTTATCTCTGTTGAACCATTTTTTGATATTATAATAATATAACTTTATTCAGAATTCAGAATAAATAATACAATTCAAATTGATACATGCTAGAGTGAATAAAGTAATTCAGGGATAAGTGCAAAGCACTTGTTTCCCAAAACATAGGTAAGATTGAATGAATGATTTGTACAGGACTTAATGAAAATGTAAAATACTTATAAAAGTGTAAAGGTTAAATTTAAAGTATGTAAACATGAAAGTAAAAACGACAAAATAAAAATTTAAAAATTAAAAATTAAAAATTAAAAATTAAAAATTAAAAATTAAAAATTAAAAATTAAAAATTAAAAATTTAAAAATTTAAAAATTTAAAAATTTCGGAAATCAAAACGTAAAATTGTATAAACTTGTAAATTTGTAAATGTAAAAATGTTTAAATATATATGTAAAAATAAAAATATAAACTATAAACTATAGAATGTGAAATCAGATAAAGTACCAAAAATAATACATCAAATTCGATAAGATACAATAAAATTGTTTATATAATATAATTAAATGTATATTATAATTTATAAAAAGTGAAACATGTAATAGAATAAATAAAAGAAATAAATAAATAGATAGAAATACACACATGTACTTCTTCCACTGCTGGAGTGGTTCAAAATCACTTCTTGTCAACGAAATCAGCAATTGTTTGTCTGGATTGACTGGATGTAAATTTTTTCAGTGATTTTTTGAAAATATGAATATTATTAATACTTCTAATTGTATGAGGAATAGTGTTGAATAATTTAGGGGCTAAGTACGTATAAGAATGTTGGATGAGAGATTTTTGTGCTAGTGGGATGACGTGGTGATCTTTTTTCCGTGTATTATAACTGTGAGATGGCAAGATATAACTCTTCTTTTTATAATAGGTTATGATGGTGTTATAATAAAAGAGTTGACGAATGTCAAAGACAGTAGCTTCAGAAAACAGTTTTTCTGTTGAGTACCGTTTGGGTTTCGAAAAAATTAATTTCAGAAATCTATTTTGTAACATCTCAAGAGGATGAAGGTGTGTTCTGAAGGCTCCTCCCCAGCAAGCTATTCCATAGCGTAAGTGACTTTCTACAAGTGCGTTGTACAAAATCTTTAAATGATAAGGGCTCAATAATTTCTTCAAGAATTTGAATTTGTAGATGATGTACCGTAGCTTATTGCACATATAGTTTATATGTGCATCCCATTTTAGATGTGAATCTATAATAACACCCAGGTATTTCACTTTTGTATCAGGAAGAATTACTTGCTGATTACCCACGACTAGTTGTGAAAATGGAGGTTTGTTTGATTTATTACAACTGAATGGAAGATACTGTGTTTTTTCCAAATTAACAGTGAGTAATTTATGATCAAGCCAATTTTTTATTGTAATAAAGTCTAATTCTACCATATCTTTTAACTCTTGCCAACTGTTCGCCTTGTAAAATATTGCCGTGTCATCTGCGAATCCTATTATTTTTCCTTTACTTTCAAGGGAAAATAACCCATTTATATATATATTAAATAGGATTGGTCCGAGGACCGTACCTTGTGGGACACCAATTTCTATGTTTTGCCTGTTGCTTAAGGTGTCATCTATCTTCACACTTTGTTGTCTGTTGGAGAGATAACTCCTAAATAAGTTCAAAGGAGCGCCTCTTATACCAATATCTTCCATTGTTTGTAATAGGATTTTATGGTCTACTGTGTCGAACGCCTTCGATAAGTCTATGAAAACGCATAGGCTCGATTTGTTATCATCAAGAGCTGATGACACTTCAGATGTTAGTTCTAATATTGCATCTTGTGTTGACAATTTTTCACGAAATCCGAACTGACAATCAGATATTAATTTATACTTTGAAACGTATGTTTCAAGTCTTTTTTTAAGGATTTTCTCAAAAATCTTGGTAAGGTGTGTAATTAGGGATATGGGGCGGTAATTTGTGACACTGTCGTCATCGCCCTTTTTATATAGCGGTACTACAATTGTTTCTTTAAAGGCTGATGGCCAGTAACCTTTATCGATGCACGTGTTGAACAGGTATACTAGAGGCTCCTCGATAAACTGGGAGATCAATTTCAATATGTCAGAATTGATACCATCAATACCACTGGATTTTTTTGATTTTAAATTATTGATTACATTTTTTACTTCTGACCTGTCTGTTGTTAATAAGACAAATGAATTCCGGATTGTTATTTTTTTATGCGTATAGTTAGGGTTTCTGTTTATTTTCTCAGCCATTTTCTTTCCCATCTTGGTATATACAGAGTTGAATTCGTTTGCTATTTCTTGTTTTTTTGTTAGAACATTCCCTTCCTCATTTTTTATTCGTGTGATAGTTCGCTTGGTCTTATTTGTGTTGCTTATTTCTTTAATTACTTCCCACAACTTTTTGTTATCTGAAGAATTCGAATTTATTTGATTTTGATAATATTCATATTTAGTTTTTCGTATTATATTTGTTAATTTATTTTGATAAGTTCTTAGTTCATTTTTCAGTTCTTGGTTGGTAGGATCCATTCGTGTTCGTTTAAAAAGTTTATTTTTTGTGTCTATTGATTTCACCAAGCCTTTTGTGATCCATGGAGCGATTTTTGTGTTTTTTCGTTTATGTTTCACGTAGATTGTGCACTGTTCTATAGCAGCTAGTAGAGTGTTTATGAATGTATTCATTGCATAATCTGGAGTGGGTTCGCTGAAAACTTCGCTCCAAGACAGTTGACTCATGTACTTTTTCAGTTTGGTGAGATCAGTATGAGTTTTGAGTTTTCCACCGGATGGTTCATTGTTTCGTTGTGTTTCTAGAATGATTTGGAGAGCCGTCGTATAATGATCAGTGATACTAGTTTGTATGATGAGTGGAATTATTTTGTCCATTACGTTTGGTTCTGTTTTGATGAAAATATGGTCTATGCAAGATCCATGTTGCCCTTGAATTCGAGTTTCTTTGTTTATTGTAGATGCGTAGCCAAATTCACTAAGAGTGTTCAGATATTCATTGCATATGTCATCATTTTTCAATATGTCGATGTTGATATCTCCTAGAAAAATGGAGTATTTGGCGATATTTGGATGACTTGATTCGAAATAACTTTGTAAATGTCTGTTGAAGTCGTATGGGTCAGTGGAAGGGGGTCTATATATTGCAGTTATGGCTATGTTAGTATTACCGAATTTAACTCTCAACTCTATGGCTTTGATGTCATTGATTTTAACAATTTTGTAATTATATTTGTAATTAGAGCGAATATAGATCACCACGCCATCATTTTGATTTAAGTTTCCCCCATTGTATATCATATCGTAACCAGAAATGCGATATAATTCTGGAGTGTGTAAAATCCATGTTTCTGTCAAAGCTACGCAATCAATTTCTGACTCCAGGTTATTGAGAAGGATTTTGAGTTCATCAATATTTTTATTAAGACTACGTATATTATTATGAATAATTTTGAAGTTGCAAGAATTTTCGTTGACATTCAAAATATTTTTGAATTCCAGATAGTCTTGAAGAGTGAACGTTTCTATTGTTTCCAGATCAAAATCACGGATGTATGCATCCATGTTAAGTTATTTAAATGGGAATACTGTAAATTTGTTTATGGAATATATATAGCTAGATTAAAAAGGAGAGTACAGTAATAGGACAGTATACATACACACTTTCAATTGTTCTCAGATTTTCCTGGTGAAATTTCTTTCCGTTTGGGTGGTTGATTTGTTTCTTGGACGAAGACTAGTAGTTGACGATGACTGGTTAAACGTTGGTTTTTTCGTAGTTTCAATTTCATCAATTTTTTCTTTTGAGGAAGTTTCTAGGTGTAGTGTGCTGCTGCTGGTGCCGTCTGTAGAGAGTGATGATAGTGCACTGTGCGATAATGATTTCCTTAGTTTCTTTTCCGGTGCTGCTGTGGTAGTTGCCTGCTTTTCTAGTTCCTCAGCTGTGTATTTTTCTCCGTTGATGTATAGGTGTCCCCTATGAATTTTTGCTTCGTAATTTTTTTCTCTAGCCAGTCTGCAATGCTTTAAGAGAATTTTATTGATCTCTCTATCCTCTGGTGTTAGGTCGTTGGCTATTCGTATTTTTGTTCCTTTCAATTTTTTTGCATTAGCCAGGATCTCTTGTTTTTTTAGGTTTCTTACAAACTCCAGTAGAATTGGTCTCACGTTACCTGCTGACTTTTTCCCAATTCTATATGCGTTGTTGATGTCTTCTTCACTTAGTGAGACTCCAATTTTATTATTACACAGCGTGATAATGACGTTTTCTGTATCTTCTTCTGCGTTTTCCGTTATTCCAAATATTAGAACGTTGTTTTTCTTTAGTATTCGGTTTGTACTAGCGAGTTTCTGCTTTAGTTCTTCGTTCTCTTTTGTAATATATGTGATTTCCTCTTTCATTCCTTTCAAGCTTTCTGAGTTGGCGTTAATAGTATTTTTAATCTGGTTTATTTCGTCTTTTATTTCATTGTTTTGGGATACTAGATTCTGGAGTAACTCGTAGATGTCTTTATTAGAAGGTTGCCCCATATCACGTTTTTATTTCTTAGATCGGCAACACTGTCGAGTATTTAGCTCGCGATATAGGCACTTTGAGGTTATCTTCTTATGGTTATTTCCAAGAATTGAGTGACTTCAAACTCGCCAGTTTTGGTACTGGTGCTATGACTTCAGTGTATGGATTTATTGTGCGAATTATGAATTTATTGCTTTAAAAACCACCTTTTTCAACTTCACCAACACTTCACAATCTATAACTATGTTGCCACTCCTATATCAGCTATATGATTATGGAAATCTTTCTGTACCTTTTCATGAAGTAGTTGCCAGTTTCTAACAGAATAGAAGATCACGGTATCATCTGCAAAACTGATGACATGTCCTTCTGTTTTTACTTCATATAGGTCATTGAGGTACATGTTGAATAGTATGGGACCTAGAACTGTACCTTGAGGGACTCCAAATTCGATGATTTCAAAATTACTCAAATGTCCATCGATCCTAACACATTGTTTTCTCATTCCTATGTAACTATTCATCAGTTTCAAGATATTTCCTCTTATTCCCATTCTTTCTATTGGTTCTAGTAGCATGGGATGACTCACAGTATCGAAGGCTTTGGCTAGGTCGACAAATATATATAATGATGGTTTACTTTCCTCTAGGGAGCGATATATTTTCATTGTTAAAGCTTCAACTGCATCATCTGTAGACCTAGCCTGCCGAAAACCATATTGCCTGGGTGACAATATTTCGAATTTGTCAAGAAAAGCGGATATTCGAGTTTTGATGATTAATTCCAATATTTTTTGCAATATTGGAGATAAATGATATGGGCCTATAGTTACTGCAGTCAAGTTTGTCATCTCCCTTAAATACTGGATTGATGACTGAAAGTAAGAGGTTTGAGAATGACATTAATTATGCATTTCAGTGTTTTGGCGTTTATATTGTCAAGTCAAATTTTTCATATTCATGATGTGGCTTTTTATTTCGGATTCTGTAGTTTCTTCTAGAAACATCGAATTGGTTATTCTCTTTTGTGTTTTGAATTCGGCTGTTTTGTGATATTTTGTGCAAGCTTTTTTCCTAATCCAGTGAAATTTTTAAAAAATGCATTTGTAATTAGTTGGGGATTTGTCAAAATAATACCATCTGATTTTATTTCAGTTATTTCGCTAAAGTCCAAAAAATCTGACTGGACCATTTATCTTTGAGAAAGTATCACTCTTTGATAGATATTGTGAAAAGACTCTAACTGAAAAGGAAAGAAAAAATCTGGAAGTGAAAATTCTCATTTTCATTCAGATAGCTGATTTTTTTTTAATTGTCTCTAGTTTTTATTGAAAAGTTCATCAAATAAATTAGATAAGGAGAATGTTATTGAAAAAATATCACTCACAGAAATCATTCATTTTATTGAAGCAAGGTTCGCTTCTCTCGCATTTAATCCCCAATACATTTTGGTCGACGAAAATTTATTTTGCTTTGCCAAGCTCTTCAGGATTGACAGGCTCTTCAGATGGAGAAATATTTTCATCATTTCCATCCTTGATATGTATAATTGCTTCTGAAGAACATTCTCTCCAATTCTATCAATGTTCCTGATGAGCTTGGCAAAGCGAAATAGATTTTCGTCGACCAAAATGTAGTTATATTCTGTTTCAATTTTCATAGAGAATGTTCCCTTTTTCAACACGAATACCTCCCAAGAGGTTATCTTGAACGATGGAAAATAGCGACTAATGTTTGTCTTTCAGCCACAGATTTCATGAATATCCTCTTCATTTTGATTTTCATCAATCAAATCTGTTGTGGAATCATCTGCGGCTGATGAAAGACAAGCTTCAGTCGCTATTTTCCATTGTTCAAGATAACCTCTTGGGAGGTATTCATATATTCATCATCATCCTCTTCATAATTTCGAACAAAAATCAAAACTTGTAAAAAGGGTTTTAACAGGATTTCAAATATCAATTCAACTGATACACTCACATTATTCATTCAACGTGATTATAAAAGCATTAGTTTCTGAGAGACAATGGCAATTGCAGATTATAATCGATGCCTATCGCAGGCCAACTTGTCGACTTGCAGCAGGAAGACAGCGTTCCAACAACATATTTGAGCAATTGCTAATATTGCAGTTTTCTTGCATAATTGGCTACTTGTTATGTAATTGGACAAGAGGCTCCGTTGCGCTAAATACATCATAAATAACAGAGGACTTGGGTTGGGTTTCTACTTGCAATCATACCTCGAGACGTATAATAAACTTGACGAGGAAATGAGAGATGTATCATTTTATGAAAACTGAATAGAAAAATTATAGAAATTTTTTGAACATTTTAATAACATTAAGAAAAGAGAACTATTACAAAGAGAATTGGTGCAGCCTTGAAAAATTACAAATAAATATAGAAAAAATTAATAACATTACAAAGTACAAAACAAACAAAGATTCATTAGAATATTCTCAAATTGAAGATAATTCTGGAAATTTATTCAATTCCGATAGAGAAAGAGCTAATTACTTCAACTCCTTTTTAGTGAATATTGGCAAAAAAATGGCAGATAAAATTAAACTTCCACATACTTATCACTAATTCACCAAAAAAATGCCCTTTGAAGATTCATTTTCCTAAATCCTTTAACAAGAGTCGAACTGACGAATATAATATCGAGCCTCAAAAATAACTCAGCGCCAGGACCGGACGGCATTTTTGTCTCCTTTCTCAAAAAAATCACTCAGTATTATATATATCCACTGTCATGCGTTCTTTTTCTCAAAAAACCTGATTGAATTCCGATATCAAATTGCAGGCTCGCGATAACATGTCACTATCATTTCCGGCAGGGCCAGAAATTAGATTTGTCATAACTTTGCTGAGAATTATAATAAAAAAAAAAGTGTGTATCGTTCCTGAAGACTTCTACTTCCTCATGCAAATATAATATATGAGTATTAGAGTACCCAGAATGTGTTTTATCCCACTTCACATAACCCTTCCACGATATTTACGGACGATCCGAAAGTCATGGATATTTTAGTTGATATGAAATAATTATACTGAAGCAGGAACCAGTACCCTCTTTGGACCATATGCAACGATTTCAGACTAGTGAGACAAGTCTCACTTATTCATGCCACAGGAAAAACTGGGTTTTACTCCTGCCTCAGTTTTCAATCACCCATAATCCCGGTAATTTCTTCAGTAAATGTTGAAAATAATCTCTCATACACATCCTACATAAAAAATGAAATATGTGATTTCAAGCTTGATGTTTGCGCTTCATAATAGTGTTATTAAACATATTATTACGGAATTCGTAGAGGTAAGAAAATATCTTTCAAGGTGAAAGAAGCTGGATGGTTGAATATGAACAACAGGAGAGAACTTCATTCTGCAAACCTGTATCACAAAATAGTGATATCCAAAACTCCGCCTTACTTACATAGGAAAATCACCTTCCGCTCGGACGTCCACAATTTGAATGTGAGATTTAAGGGAATTTTATCACCCCCCTCATTCGAAACAAAAATATTCAAGCGTTCCTTCTCATTCCAAATAAGCAGAATTTATAATAGCATCCCAAAAACTATTAAAGCTGAACCTATCTCGCGTTTCAAAACTCACTGGAAATCACACTTGTTATAAAATCAATCCAAATATAATAAGTCATCATTATGAGCATATCAACGAGATTTCCTATCCACATGTCAAAACAACCTTTATTATTAGTCATAATTATACCTATTGTAATCTTTTTTTATTTACTTTTGATTTTTTTTTCACACTGTATTTATCTGATACCTATTACTTGATAAATAATACAGCGATCTTGTAAGGTTGAATGGAAGAACAAGTTTTGTAGCGATTTGTCTCCACAAAAATTGAATTCCGCCTTTTATTTTCAGGATATTTCTTCAAGTGAACTACTTTATTTCATTGTTACAATATTGAAAATAATAAAGCTGTTTATTATTATTATTATTATTATTATATGCAGGATATAAATAAGCGATTACTTTCAACATTAACTGAAGAGAATGCCGGTTTTATGGGTAAGTTGAAAATGAGGCAAGAGTAAAACAAAGCTTTTTTTTGGCATGTATAAGCCAGGAATCACACTGATCGACTAGGACCGACCGTCCGCAACCGTCCACCTACGACCAAAATTTCCAACACGTATATTCTTATCGCACAACTCACACTGTATAATCGTCATTGACCGTCCTCGGCCGTTTTTCAAAGACCATGTTCGAAATTGTAGTCTGCTGGAAATTTTGGTCGGTGTCACACTATCCTGACTTAATGTCATTTTGACACACATTTATGATGAACTTTTGACTTCAACAAAACTCATGTACATAGGTATATTTCCTACCGGAAAAATAAAATGTTCTTCTTCAGTATCAGTACTGCTCATTATTTAAAGCAAACCTATTGATATTATGAATTTAACTTATTTTCAGTAAATGAACAGACAATTCACATAACCTTTCGAATGTCAAATTAATGTCAGATTTACAAAATTATTCTAGTGGTCGGTCGTGGATGGTCGATCAGTGTGACTTTGAAAGTTTTCATTGATCTACTTCTACTTTTGGTCGTAGGTGGACGGTCGCGGACGGTCGGTCATGGTCGATCAGTGTGATTCCTCACTAAGTGGGAGTTGTCACACTAATTTAAAATTGTTGCATACAGTCCAAAGAGTGTATGGGTTGCTGCAGTATAATAATTGCATATTTACTGAATTATTTATGATTTTTGGATCATCCGCAGACATCTCCGTGAAGTGCGACAAAACACATTTTAGATATTGAAATACTCGCATATTAAATTTGCATTAGAAAGTAGGAGTCTTCAGAAACGATATGAACTTTTCCTTTTCTTTCTCCGATCATTTTTAGCAGAGTTATGACCAATCAATATTTGGCTACGCCAGAACTTCCAGCGGCGGTTAAGCGTGGACCTGAAATTTGATGTTGGGGTTCGGCGTTCAATCACGTTTTCTGATAAAACGAGCGCATTTTATAAAAAATTACTAGTAATCACTTTTGTGGAGAATTGAATTGTCTTGCACCTTGTTGAGTTGTTTTTCTGAAAAATCATATACTTTTCAAGATTAAAGCAAATATCTAACTATTTATTTTTAAACGAAAAAAAATATATATTCCTGCCCTGGAATTTCGTATTTATCATGGTTCCAACAACTTGCATACCAAGTTTGGTGGTGCTACAATCGATCCTCGTCTTGAAACCCAATCGTACTGGATTATTCCTTGAACCCAAGTTTTTTTCATGACATAAACTATTGGAGATATTCCTGCTTCTACTTTTTGAATAGAACATCCTGTATACATTCTATCTATTGAAATCACTTTACAACGAGATTCTCTATATATTAACAAATGTATGAATGCGTTGGTACCATGGAGTATGGTGGATATTGATAAACATTGCACCTTTGTCACCATAAATAATCACTGGTATTAAAACGCCTATACTGATAACAATTACAAGATCCCAGCACGATATTCAATAAACCATTGGTTTCCTGCACCATTAATCATTGTTTCTTGTTGATAAACGTCCTCGTACCACTGGCGTGCACTTTTGGACCTCAACTGTTCCTACGCAATAATGCATGACGTGACTGAAAAAGGTTTCTTTCGAAAAAATTATAATTCGGATGAAAAATTTAAAATGATTAATAATTGCTCTAATAATACTAATATCAAAATGCTCATGACAGGTCTATGTCAAAAAATAATTTTCAAAGTGTCACCGAAGAAGAAATATTTCCCTCATATCCATCCCTGATGTGTATGCTTCTGAAGAGCCTGTTTTATTCCAATCCTATATCAATCCTCCTGAAGAGCTTGGCAAAGCGAAATAGATTTTTGTCGACCAAAATGTATTGGGGATTGAATGCGAGAGAAGCGGACCTTGCTTCAATGAAATGAACGATTTCTATGAGTGATATTTTTTTAATAACATTCTCCTTATCTAATTTATTTAATGATTTTTTCAATGAAAACTAAGGAGAATTAAAAAATCAGCTATCTGAATGAAAATGCGAAATTTCACTTTCAGATTTTTTTTCTTTCCTTTTCAGTTAGAGTCTTTTCATAGTATCTATCAGATGTAGTTCAATGTCCAGCGTGGCTTGTGCCGGGGAAGTAGTTGTTTTCTGTTAGATATTACAAATAAATCACAATTTTTCATTTTTCAATTTTCATGGAAAATGTTCCCCTTTTTCAATACTGATTATTTTTTATACCATCCTGTCAGCCAGTCGTCATGGTGAAACATTTCAAATCGACCAATTGTATCAAAATTACACTGAAAATTTCACACCTCTACTTTTTAACCAATAAGATGCCTTAATTTTGACTAGTTACCATGGCAAATAAAAAAATTTCCGGAAATTTTTTCGTGGCGCCACGATATTTAAGTGAACATTTTTTGACAGTTGAAAAGGTAAACATATGATCTACAACCATTAAAAATTGTAGATATACCTGTGAACAATGCAAAATTTCTATAAGAATAAACATTATTATTTACCATTCTCTATAAAGTTTCATTAAACAGAAAACACAAATTTGTTTAATTATTATGCATTAACAATTTATATTTCAAAAAACGTAGGATCTACAAACATAGTAAGATTTAAATGTTGCTTGAATTCTAGCACATCCTCTCTTCTTAATGGTGAATTGGAAGGTGACGAATTAATTAGAGGTCTGTGTTTTAAGACATATATGTAATATTTTGAAACGATTCTGTTCAAATCTCTTTTACGTAAAAGGCCATATTTACTTGACATCTGCAGCAGACTTTCTTGGATTTTCGTAAAAAAAGCATTCGACTCTAACGCTTCCTGGTCGCAACCTTCCATTAAATTCGTTAAATATATTAATTTTGGATGACATATTTGCACCTGACTCAACTCTTTGCAGTATTTACATAAATTGTACTTTTCAAAGCATTTCATTTTTCTCAAATTGTTTAACGCAAATGCTTACAAGAAATGTTTTACATAAGAAAATCTTTGTTTGCTGGTTTACTATACAGTAACTCAATGTAATTTATCAATATAAACCTCATCTGTCAAAAGCATGGCCGCCTATATCACGGCCACCTCCTGCAACAAACCATGTTAATATATATTTTTCACATTAGAAGTGTTATGGATTTCAACGAAAAATACATTTCTACCACCTTTAGTGACCTAAAATTATAAAAGGGCGATAGACTGATCTAATACCCATCTGAGTTTTAGCATTTGGTGTAACTAAAGTTGGTAATATTTTTTATTTAACGAAAGACGGTTAAAATGTCAGATTGGATTAATAATTTTTTTCCAAATTATGGTGTGAAATTTTGTTACCGAATACCACGCAAGCTTAAATTATTCCTAGAAATAATTTAAGCTCTTGTGATATTATAAGTGAAAATGTTTTCCATTCAATTTGAACCTATCATATTTATGAATTTGCGATCATGTGACCAAAATTAACCAATCAGACAAACATTTCACTGAAGAAAAAAAATCTGAAAGACACCCACAGGATTAGTACGACTGTGTTATAATCATTGCGAACTGCATGAGAACCATAGTAGTAAATTTGACACTTAAAATCAAAATTAAATTCCTGTTAATATTCCAACGAGTTATGATTGTATTAAATTCAATTTTAATGGTAAACTAATTTGATGTAAGGTTCAATTATCTCTAAGGTATGCGTGAGGTCGCTGTGTGTAATTTATATGTTGTTCATGCTTCTCAAATTGAAGCTTTGTTATTTATTATGTGAGAACGAAATGTTCAATTTCAAACAATTTTATGACCTGATGATCTTGGCATCACTTCCGAAAAAAGATCATTTTGTTTTGTTTGCAAAAGAAAGTTTAGAAAATATTCACTCAGTACATATTTGAAACCATGCAACTATGCAACTATGCATTGATTTGTGTTGGAACTCCCAAAGTCCAAATTCACCTAGTGCCATAGAGTATAAACTTGTCTGAAGAACTAATTTATTTGGATTCATCTCGATTTCGTCGAAAGTTATGAGAAATGGTACCCAGTCCTGAAAAGTCAACTTTCGAAAGATTAATGGAGACTGTGTTGAAGGGACTCTCCTGGAAGACGTTCTCGATGACATCATCGTAGTCGGCAGATCATTCGAAGACCACGTGAAAAATCTGGAGGGGGTATTTCTGCGTTTGAGGAACTGCGGATTGTAACTGAGCCCTAAAAAATGTCATCTATTTCAGAAAGAAGTCCACTATCTTGGCCGCATTGTCTCTGGGGAAGTAGTAGCAGTAGATGACCAGGAAATTAAAGCTGTTAAAGACTGGTCCATCCCCAAAAATATCCATCAGCTTTGGAGTTTTCTTCGCCTATGTACCTACTACCGTCTACTACGGAAGGACACACAAAGTTCCAGTGGACCGAGGAATGCCAAGATTCGTTCAGGAAGCCGAACGGTGCATTATTCAACGCACCAATTCCAAGTTTTCCCCTTCCGGACGGAAAATTCATTCTGGACAAAGACGCCAGCAACGTGGGACTTGTAGCTGTCCTGTCTCAGATCCAGGATGGACAGGAAAAAGTCATCGGTTACTTCAGCAAGACCTTCAGTAAACCGGAGATAAATTACTGTCACCCGACGGGAGCTGCTGGCTGTTGTCAAAGGAGTAGAGCATTTCTACAAGTATGTGTATGGAAGGAGATTCCTGCTGAGAATTGACCACGCCGCTCTTGAGTGGCTTCTACAGTCAAAAATCCTGAGGGTCAGGTGGCACGTTGGATTGAGAGACTACAAGAATTTGACTTCGACATTGAACATCGAGCAGGGACCCGCCATAGGAATGCAGATGCCTTGTCGCGAAGGCCATGTCCAGATAACTGCTCACATTGCCGACCAGCAGATGAGAATGAGGCGACAATTTGTAGAATAACGGCGGTAGATGATAACTGAACTGAGAGCAAGATCCAGAAAAACCAAGAGGGAGATCCAAATCATGGCTTAGTTATCGGCTGGAAGAAGAGTAACCGAAGACCGACATGGCAGGAAGTAGCAAGACATTTGCCAGCCGTTAAGTCCTACTTGGCTGAATGGAACTCCCTTACTCTAGATAACGGAGTTCTGAAGCGTGTATTGGAGTCCGAAGATGGCGGCGAAGAAAGACGTCAGACAGTTGTACTCAGAAGCAGAAGACCAGAAGTGCTTCGAGAAATTCATGATGGGGTCGCCGGAGGACATCTGGGAGTGACGAAGACTCTCCAGAAAGTGAGGCAACGGTGTTACTGGGCCAATTCTCAAGCACACGTTCAAAACTGGTGCGGAAAGTGCGCTGTATGCGCCGCAAGCAATGGACCTCGAACGCGACCCAAGGCCCCAATGCGTTGGCAGCCTATTTGAAAGAATCGCTATCGATATGGCTGGACCGTTTCCATAATCCGACCACGGAAACAAGTACATCCTCGAGGCAATTGGCCGAAGCCTATGCCCTGCCCAACCAGGAAGCGATTACCGTCGCCGACGTCTTGGCAAAGGAGTGGATTTGTCGATTTGGTGTCCCACTAAAACTGCATTCAGACCAAGGCAGAAATTTCGAGTCCAACTTGTTCCAGGAATTGTGTCGAATGCTGAACATCCGGAAGACGCGAACCACGGCTTTACATCCGCAGTCCGATGGGATGGTGGAGCGGATGAACAGGACGATGAACCGTCACTTATCCAAAGTAGTTTCTGACCACCAAAGAGACTGGGACCAGTATCTCCATTTGTTCCTGGTGGCCTATCGATCTGCAGTACATGAGTCGACCCATGCTAGTATTATTACTGGCCGAGAGCTGCGACTAATCTGTGACCTGGAGTTTGGGACGCCACCAGCACAAGACACTGTGGAAGAGGACAAGACACTGTGGGAGAGGACTATGTCAGCAAACTTCGGCAGAGGATGAAAGACATCCACGAAAGAGTCCGTTTGAACATCTAGAGTGCCACTGACCGAAAGAAAGAGACATATGACATCAAGGCCGATGCCGAAGGATTTCAGGTTTGTCTGAACAACCCCAAACGTCATCCTGGCCTATCACCAAAGTTGCGGAACTCGTGGAAAGGTCCTTATAGGATCTTGAAGAGGATAAACGACGTGGGTTACCGAATTAAAAAGCCACCTAGAGGAAAACCCAGAGTCGTCCATTTTAATGGGTTGGCCCCATACGCTGGAAACCACGACCGAGTCCGCATCGTCAGACCACCGGAGGATGCGATAACGTTCCAGAAATTCATGTCTTTGTACTCGAACGGACAGAAAGTTCAACATGGGGTGACTCGAGAGGAACCATGAGACCTTTTTAAGGTGCCTGCCGATCACGCGCTAGCTCACTGTGTGGCAGAAGATCTCCAAGGAATCACTGTGGTGTTCTCCAAGAAGTACAGTCATTTCCATGAACTACGGCAGCAAAACCCGGAAGGTGGAGGGGTGCTACAGTTGCAAAAAGGCCAGAGGAGCATTTTCTCCTAGTCACCAAGAAGCAATCTAGAAACAAACCGTCCTATGAAGACGTATGGAAAAGCCTTGCAAAATTAAGGAACATGATGGTAGAGCAGAATCTTGTGGACCTGGCAATCCCAAAATTTTCCTGCGGGCTCGACGGACTGGACTGGAGAGTTATAAGGAGCATGTTAGAGACGATATTCCAATCCACCGGCGTCAGGAACCTGAAGACGGTCGAGTGCTACTTCCATCAAACAGCAAGGTGCAGATGTGGAGAATCATGCAAATATCGACATACCCCAAGGATGACATTTCAGGACGAAATATCTCTAAGAAGGGGGCAATGTAACCATTTCTACTCAAGCCGGTCTTGATGGAGCTCGTAAATAGCACACAAATCACAGCTACTTATAGTCCATGATGTCACCAATCACCTTCGCCGCTGGCAATCATTCGAGAGCGACATCTAGTCGCCAGTAGAAATTTGAGAAAAATCTGGAAGAAACCAGCTCATCACGCTATATAAAGAAATCTCCACGGAGAGACGGGAGTTTTTTTTTTCAATCAGTGCAGTTGGTTGGCTATCCGAATAATACAGAGTGAGTGAAATATTTAAAAACAATTATAACCGATCTGTAAACATAAATTATAGTATAAGAATTTGAATAAATCATATTTTAAACGTTTAGACTATTTTGATTGTTACAGTATATGAATTCTCCATTTCATTTCATGAATATCATCAAATACGAGGGGTTAGGTGAAAATTATGACAATAATTGAATTACCACTCTCTATATCTGACAGTTTTTTTGATAACATTTCCCCTTTGCTCAAGTCAGAAAAGTAATAAAAATCTTAAATCGTGTATTAAGTCTTCATGTTAGGTTTGTTGTCAAATACAATTCTGAAGACCTTGACCTTTTTTTTTTTCATTCACAATTCTGATTACCACCAGTGCTCTCTAATTATAATTTCCAATTCCCATACCTTGAAGACCTTTTTTTTGCCCTCAGCAATTGTAATTACGCAGTAATGTTGAAAAGGGGAACATTCTCCATGAAAATTGAAAAATGAAAAATGTGATTTATTTGTAATATCTAACAGAAAACAACTACTTCCCCGGCACAAGCCACGCTGGACATTGAACTACATCTGATAGATATTGTGAAAAGACTCGAACTGAAAAGGAAAGAAAAAATCTGAGAGTGAAAATTCGCATTTTCATTCAGATAGCTGATTTTTTTAATTATCCCTAGTTTTCATTGAAAAAATCATTAAATAAATTAGATAGAGAATGTTATTAAAAAATATCACTCACAGAAATCGTTCATTTCATTGAAGCAAGGTTCGCTTCTCTCGCATTTAATCCCCAAAATATTTTGGTCGACAAAAATCTATTTCGCTGTGCCAAGCTCTTCAGGAGAATTGATATAGGATTGGAATAAAACAGGCTCTTCAGAAGCATACACATCAGGGATGGATATGAGGGAAATATTTCTTCTGCGGTTACACTTTGAAAATAATTTTTTGGCATAGACCTGTCATGAGCATTTTGATTTCACTTCGAAAATATGAATGGGACATTCATAAAATCTATTGTGGAATCATCTGCGACTGAAAGACAAACTTAAGTGGCTATTTTTATCGTTCAAGATAACGTCTTGAGAAGTATTCATGTTGAAAAGGGGAACGCATTCTCCATGAGAATTGAAAAATAAAAAATGTGATTTATTTGTATTATCTAACAGAAAACAACTACTTTCCCGGCACAAGCCACGCTGGACATTGAATACCTCCCAAGAGGTTATCTTGAACGATGGAAAATAGTGACTAAAGTTTGTCTTTCAGTCGCAGATGATTCCACAACAGATTTCATGAATGTCCTATTCATATTTTCGAACTAAAATACGCAGTAATTGTTCGCTTACTTCTGAATAACTTCTGTAATACCCATGTAATGCTCGAGTAATACATTCCCCAGCCGTTTCCTCCTCGATTCAACATCAATTCTTCTAATGTAAATATATTTATAAATCGAATTTTCTAACATACCACAATTATTCATTAAAATTCACCAAAATCCGAGAATATACCACTAATGACATTGCACGATTTTGATATTTCGTCATCCATTGAAAAATAAAAAATCAACTTAATGAACCCTATAAAAGAACAAATATTTAGTACTCAGTATAACCATAAGTCGTAAAACTTTATAGCTCACAATACTTGAAATTCACCTCGATCATTTCAAGCTATAATCGTCTATCGTGATACGTTTAGAAGTTGTTACATCGTTCAAATTCAAATGTAATCTACTTATCTATTCAAAAACAGGCACTCTTCATTTTTCCGTAATAAATATGCATATTGTAAGTATGCATTTACAGGTGTCAGAAATAAATCTAGTGATTTATCTAAAGATTATTCGAAAGAGCCTGTTAGAACATACTATACACTAGGTATCGGAAAAATTAGATCAGGAGTTAGGTGCATATTTGAAATCAAGGAAAACTTCTCTCAATATTCAACTTATCAATATACCGAATTCAAATAAGTTTATTCATTGTGACTAATCAAAAAATTTACCTAGACCATTAATACCACATCAGTATAGAGATTTTTGAAATCCTTCATTCATTCAATCATCCTGGAGTAAAGTCTACTCAACAACTGATTTCAAACAGATACATCTGGCCCAAAATGAATGCGAACATTCGTTGCAAACATTCGTGACTGGTGACTGGGTTAAAAATTGTATACTACCAAAAATCTAAAATTCAAAGACACGCAGTTTCACCGCTAGATAATTTCAAACCACCATGCAAGATTCGACGAAATCCATATCGACATCATTGGGCCCTTGCCTATGTCTCGAAGGTACACATACGTGCGGCTTTTTAGTCCCCCCCCCTCCTGTTAACTTTTGAACGGTTTGCCGTAGAGAGATAAAAAAAAAACCGTTTCGAGGGTTTCACCGATACTACTTTTTGAAATATAACGCATTGTGATTGCTCGATAGCTGGCGCGGGGGGGCACAAAAACCTAATTTTTTTAAATGGCATGGGGGGTCGAGTGACACATCGTTGAAAAGAGAATTTGATTCTCTTTTCAACCATCTATTTTTTTTTTAATTTCGTTGGCACGTTTTTTCACAATAAGCATTTGAAGTGTCAAGTGTAAGAGCGGATCTGAATCGTTTCCTTACCTTACCTCAATAACTTTTGAAGGGTTTGATGCGAAATAATGGGACGGAAAATATTTTGGGTGGTATTAAAATAATAATGTTTGAAGAAAAATACTTTAATTGTTCTAGTGATTCACAATTGCAATCAATACCACGAAATACGGTCAATACAGACAATTCACAACATTAATAATTATTTATTTTGAATTCCTTTCAAAGCTTAATTAGGTATTAGGATATCGAAATTATACCCATTTCATTTATTTTTAATGACAAAAGTAATAACAGGTACTACGAAAGGACTATTTATTGGATTTGTTTAAATGACAATAATTAATTATTTACCTATAAAAGTACAATGGATTGATGAATTATTGTATTCATATTCACTGAGGAGTTTTGTCTACTTATAATTATTATTTACTTTGAATATTTGATATCATCATGGTTCGTATACGTCCTTTCGAAAAAAAATTGAAGCAATTTATAATTTTGGTGAGGCCCATCGGAACTACCACGAAGCGGAGAGAATTTTTAATGAAAAATTTCCTGAACATCCCATAACTCGGAAATATTTGAGGGTACAAGTTGAAAAATTCAACAGAACTGACAGTGTTCGTAGGAAAGGTGGAGCTGGTCGAAAATCAATTCCGGAAGAGACAAAGGTTTCGATAATTGCCGAAATGGTATAGTAAATCCGCAACAAAGTACCTCTCGTGTAGCAAGTACGATTGGGGTCTCAACAGCTACAGTAAAAAAATATTTGAAGAAACACAAGTTCCATCCATACAAATTAGTAATGTTACACCAACTCACAGAAGACGACCCAGACCGAAGAATGGAATTTTGTGAAATTATGGAGGAAAAGATAGCTAGGAACCCCAATTACATTAGGAATACTTGTTTTTCAGATGAAAGTACCTTTTTTTGAACGGAAATGTGAATACACAAAATGTGCGATACTGGAGTGATGTAAATCCCCATATCTTTCGAGAAGGTCACACACAGTTCCCACAGAAAGTAAATGTGTGGGCTGGAATTCTGGGAGACCATATTGTAGGTCCCTTATTTCTGGAAGATAACTTAAACGGTAATTTGTACCTGGATTTACTAAGAGATACGGTTGAACCACTCATACTTGGAATATTAGAAGAAAATGAGAACGAATTTCAGGAACACATCACCTTCCAGCAAGATGGGGCCCCTCCTCACTTCCAACGTCAAGTTCGAGAGTATTTGGATGTAACATACCCTATGAGATGGATTGGACGTCGTGGACCAATCGAATGGCCGGCACGATCACCAGACCTTACACCTTGTGACTTCTTTCTGTGGGGATACGTCAAATCCAAAGTGTATGAGCAACAATCCAACTCTTTGGAAGAACTTAAAGAACGAATAACACGGGTTTGTGCTGGTATAACTGCAGACATGTTGAATAATGTTCGGCAGGAATTTGTGAATCGAATTTTTCATTGTCAAGAAGTATTAGGTGGACATTTCGAACACCTGTTTCGTTAATTGACAACAATTTTGCTTCTAATTATTTAAATACTACATGTCATAATAGTTTGTTTTCTTTTTGTTACATTGACACTTCAAATGCTTATTGTGAAAAAACATATTAACGAAATTAAAAAAAAATTAGATGGTTGAAAAGAGAATCCAATTATCTTTGCAACGATGTGTTACTCGACCCCCATGCCATTTAAAAAAAAATAGGTTTTTGTGCCCCTCCGCGCCATCTATAGAGCAATCACAATGCGTTATATTTCAAAAGGTAGCACTGGTGAAACCCTCGAAACGGTTTTTTTTTATCGCTCTACGTCAAACCGTTCAAGAATTAACAGGGGGGGGGGGACTATAAAAAGCCGCACTGTATATTTTGACCTGCCTAAACCGATTCACAAGGTGGCCTGAAGCAATTCGTATAGTAGATACAAATTGTAAAACAATTGCTCAAGCTATTGTGAATTCATGGATATCTAGATTCGGAGTACCCTTTTGCAACTGATCAAGGAGCTCAATTTGGATTTTTCTTGTGGAAAAACTTGATGCATATTTTAAGAACGCGTCAAATAAGAACAACTTTCATCAGTAATGTAATTCAACGTTCGTCGTGGTATTAGCTAGGAAAGTTGTTGTTTTCTAATGGATTTTCGACCCAATTATTCCTATTGTATAGGTTTATGGTAATAACAATAAGCGTCGTCCTGGTGCTGAAGGACATCTTGTTTCTCTCTTGACAAGCTTATTGTGAACAATGCATTGCAGATTTCTTTATTTATAAGAATATTGTATGTTTATCGGAAATTATCCATTTTCCTATGGAGGAATATTTGTAGTAGTATTTTAATCATTTCCTATTCTGTATGATTGTTGATGTCGGCAAACAGTTGTCAAAAAGTTCATAAAAACTTCAGAAGTTGTCCTACATAATTTCTAATAAATCATATTTAGAACGGCTACATACTCATGCTTAGAACGGCCCTGGATTGAAGAGCGTTTTGATCGCCGTGTGTTCTCGCTTTTGAGAGTCATGTTTTATTAGAATTTTCTACTTTCCGTCGGCATGCCATCGAAAGAGAAATTGGAATTGGACGGCTGTAATTATAGGAAGTTGTGATATTGCAAATGATATCCTTATTTTCCGCGAGCCTCAGTTACCGATTATTATAATATTATGTTACTGCTAGCTGCTAAGTAGACACACTATATTCATTCATGGTCTGAATGGATTATAATTCTTATTTGATGTTTGTTAATTGTTTGGATTTTCAGACGAGGCAATAAGATGAGAAGTTCTAGGAAGAATAGGTAGGGACGCTTATTGCGCTACTTTCAGTAAAATGGAATATTGTGTGAATAACTTGGTAATACCAGTAATATTCAAAGAGAAAACTTTCCTTTTTTTCACATAATTTTAACGGCTGCGGCAAGGACGTGGGTAGGTATATAGTCCAAGCAATAGGGAAAAGTGCGTGCAAAAATTATTAACCGAAAAAAAAAATATACGTTAAAATATTCAAGTGACGTATTCCTGAGACAATTTTAAGAAAAGAAGTCTAAATAAACTTTTGTCCGGAAATGCTTCGTTTTGGCTATACAGGGTGTTGAAATTGATTTTTTTTGCAGGCTTTTTAAAAATATCTTTTGCAAAAAATAAGTTATTTGCACAAAATTTGGTACCCGGAGTTTTTTTGACGTGGGAAATCATAATTTCGTATTATTTTTCATGTAACATCTAAAGGGCGCTCCGTACGCTGTCATTATTTCTTTCTTTTTATAATTGTTGGATAATTTTCATTTCTCGGTGTGAAATTTTCTTACCGAATCCCCCTCGTGCTTGAATTAATTGCCGCAAATTTTCTTTGAAAATTCATGTACTGGAAAAATTTCCGGCATTAATTCAAGCACTTGGGAGATTACAAGTGAAAATTGCTATTATCTCGGAATTCTGGTTATTTAGGTATAGGAACATGATATGTCTATTCGAAGGGAATTTAGTCATCTTTCAGGATATTTCATAATATACAAAACGCACTTTCAACCCTTTTCGTATCTAGCAGTAAGATCATGAATTTTGAACGACCCTGTATAACGCAGAACAAACTTCTCTATACAGAATCAATGTACATGATCTTGATGAACTAAACACAAAATTGCAACTTCCTAAGAATCCAAATACCGCCGAAATAAACATTCAATTCGAGCTATGTTTTGGATAAAAAATATGGAAAATAACCAATATCCCAAAAAGCGTTAGAGATAGGTATAGGGGAGTATGAAGCAGAAATAATCAGAGAGGAAAGACAAGTTCAAAAATGCGGTAATATACAGGGTGACCCATTTGGAATAACAAAGATGCTGCCACTTTCTGGTATAAGCGGCAACGCTGCATTGCTGAAAATATTTTAGATCGATAGACCAAGAGCAACTACTTGAGAAACCAAATTTTCAGAATGATCCCATGTCCCGTTCTCCGTAAACGTCTAAGGTACCATCGACCGTGACCCACCCTGTATAACTGCCTACAAATACCATTGGTAGTAGTTTGAAATTCAAGAGATCACCTGTTACAACCGCTGTCGTAACGTAAAATCAGTCAATAATTTATGTATATCTGAAACAATTTGTAATAGCTACTGACCCAAATTGTTGAATGAATGGAAATAATGCAGGAATAATACGGCGAGAAATCTCTCTGTCCGACAGGTTGCTATTATATATTGCACCGAGTTAATGATATAAGGAAAGCTGCGTTTCAACTGGATAATTATGCTTTTTTGTTTCATAACAAGAGATTCAAAACATTTTAACAAGTTTACCTACTGATGTGAGCATGAGAGAAATGGCTGGAACATGGAGATGGAGAATGCAGTCCCAATGGAGACTACTGATATAAAATGCCACATCGTTATTGTCAGACGTGGAGACAACAAAGACAGCTATTGTGATCTTTTAATGACTATCTGAAGAGTCTGCATTCTTGATATGCGCCTAGATGAGGCTACAGTTTCAAGTTAACAGCCTTTTGCAATGTATGCAATTGTCAAGTTGCTCTGGACAATTTATATTCATCTTGCATTTTTTGCTCTTTTATTCCACGGAGGTTCTTAATTAGTGTTGGATATTCATTAAAAATAATTTTTCAGTGGAACATTGAAAAGGAATTGCAAAAACAGAATATTTCATTGAAATATGTAGATCGTTTGTCGAGAGTTTTTGTCAATACATATTCACTTCCCATGAAGAAACAAAGAGGATTTCGTAAAATACTAAGAAGTACAACAAAAAAAGGATAAGGTGCATCAGTTTTGTTTGAAGGAAAACATACGTTTCAAGCTACCACTACTTCCACTATAAATTACAGAAGAGACATTCTTGAAAAAGTCATTCGTGTGGATTTCCTGGCACTGAATTTCCCGAAGAATTTTCCGGGGAAAATCGAAAAATCCATTTTTTCCAAAAACAAATAATGCTTTAATATACTCCATTCAATTCTCAACAAAAAAGGTATCAACAATTTTTTTTAAATGTTTTCGAGTAAAATGTGCTCGAAATTCGAAAAAATGCTATTTTCTCAATTTTCTGTGCCCTCTCATTCCGTCATATAATGATAGTTTCATGATCACCACCGTGTCCCAAATTATTCATATATGTCTCGACTATGAATGACAAAAGAGACATTATTGAAAAAATCATTCGTGTGGATTCGTGTGAAAATATCATTATATGACTGAATGAGAGAGCACAGAAAATTGAAAAAATCGCATTTTTTCGAATTTCGAGCACATTTTACTCGAAAACGGTGCATTTTAAAGAAAAATTCGAAAAAATGCGATTTTCTCAATTTTCAGTACTCTCTCATTCAGTCACGGAAAAACGGAAAATTTTGCTTAACAGAATTTTCCGAGGAAAAATTCATTTTTTCCAAAAACAAATAACGCTTTAATATACTCCATAAAATTCTCTACAAAAAAGGTATCTACAAATTTTTCTTTAAAATGCAAACTTTGACTACACCACTGTACTGAGGGTGTCTCGAAATATCACAGACTATAATTTCATTGAAATCTGTTGATAAATAAAATTATCAGATAAAATGACATTTTCCTGAAAATACATTAATATAATTTTCGAATTTTATTATTTTATAATTTTTTTATTTATTTACAGATTTCGATAAAATTTTGCGGTGTTTTCCGAATTTTGATAAAAGTTCTGAAATTGAATTGGTGGGTTGATTAAATGGCATATTTTTCAAATTACATTTCCTTATAACTTTTTTATTGATTGGCGCATTTCAACGTAATTGCGAATCCAATGGTGTAGTCAGATTTTTTTCTAAAATAATCGCTAGTAATTTTTTTATATTTTTGACCTTGAAAAATAAAATTAGTTGGCCCTGGAAATGGAGATTTAATCATGAAATTTGGTGCCTTAGTTGACTTTTTGAATGTCTACCTCACAAAAAAAAAAATATTTCAAACGGTTGATAAGTATAGGTAGGTTTTATCTTAAATGGGTCACACTGTATATTTCGGCTACCCCCTCATACCAATTTTGAATCGAATCGAACCACAATTACAAAACTCGTCCGCCATCTTGAATTTGCGAATTTTGACAAAAGAATCATAATCTCCGACTCCGAGAACCCCCACGTACCAATTTTGAATCAAATCACAAAACTTGTCTTATTATCATTATTATTATTATTATTATTATTTGCGTAAAATCGCGTTTTCTTAGCAAAGCCACCCATATACAGAGTAACCCATTTGAAAGCGGGTCACCTCTCTAAAACTGTTATTAATTATCCGATTCAGAAGTTTTTTTTAATAGATAGAGCATTAATATTTCTAATTGAGAGCCATAAATTCGAAATTAAAATAAAAATTTCAAGGCCTACTTCGAATTTTTTTCAAGGTCAAAAATCCAAGAAATATACTACTTATCGATTTTTTAAAATATAATTGGCAACACCACTGGATTCACGACATTTTGAAGTTGGTTGGTTAATGTGAAAATTACGTAGGAATGCGTCCATCAATAAAAAAGTTATATAGGTATAAAATTTTAAAATTATGTCAATAAATCATCCCACCACTTCAGTTTCAGAACTTTTATCAAAATTCTGACAACACCACTGGATTTAAAATATTTCGAAATATATTAGGTCAGAATTTCATCGAAATCTGTTCATAAATAAAAAAATTATAAAATAATGAAATAAAATTTTCCTAAAATTCCACTAATGTAAAATTTTATTATTTTATAATTTTTTTATTTATGAACAGATTTTGATGAAATTCTGAACAAATGTATCTCGAAGTATTCTGAATCCAGTGGTGAAGTCAGAATTTTGATGAAAGTTCTGAAATTGAAGAGGTGGGTTGATTTATTGACATAATTTTCAAATTTCATTCCTGTATAACTTTTTTATTCATGGACACATTCCTACGTACTTTTTACGTAGGAATGTCGCGAATCCAGTGGCGCCGTTCAATTCTATCTAAAAAAATTGCTAGTATGTTTTTGGATTTTTGACCTCGAAAAAAAATTTTTATTTTCATTTCAAATGTATGTCACTCAACTAGAACTATTGATGCTCTATCTATTGAAAAAAAAAACTTCTGAATCGGATTAAAAATAACAGTTTTAGAGAGGTGGTCCGCTTTCAAATGGGTCACTCTGTAGATACACTCAAAAAGCTAAACCCCATCTACATACAAAATTTCAGCAAAATCGGTAGAGCCGTTTTTGAGATACCTAGCCGAAATAGATACTTATTACTTTTATGCTTAAATCGCTTAAAATCGCGTTTTCCCAGAAGATATATAGATAAATTCAAAAAGCAAAACTTCATCTACATACCTACAGTGAATTCCTAATCTGCGACCTCAAAGACCCCCAGATATTAATTTTGAATAGGTAGGATCGGACCATAATCACAAAACTTATCCGCCATTTCAGAGTCGCCTTCTTAAAAAAAAAATCATAATGCATTCTCACCGGAATCATTTATACCTGCCACATTTCAAGTTATTCGGACCACTAGAAGTGGGTCATCAAAATTCACTTTTAAGATTCGATCTAATGAAACACACCATGCAAGTTTAATGGAAAAATATAGGTTAGGTTAGTTATTTTTACTCAATAACTTATTCCAAACCTACTTACAGCTCAGTATCTTTATCAATCAGAAATAGGCAGCTAGTACTAATAATAAATAGGTACTCACATCAAAATGATCTTCACACACATATGCAGTAGGTACTTCATTACTTCAGGTCCAATGAGGTAAGTCACGCCACATTAGTTTGCACCACTTCTTCCTTTTATTCCTGTCATTTGGTACTTGAAAAAACAATTTCTTTGGGTTTTTAATTGTTGTGCTTTTACACGTAGGCACAATACAATATTTGTAGGATATTTTTTCAATTTTAGCCATCATGTAACGAACAATACACGACACGAACGGCGCAAGTGTTTGTACACTGATACATTTGTAAGCACCTGCAGGGTTGCCACTCCAGATTTTTTTTTCGTATTAGATCGTCTTTCAAAATTGTACTAAATCGCCCAAGGGCGTCGAATATCCTTGGTGCGCTTTCGCATCAAGACATATAATTTTCAAAAGTAGACTTGGAAATGCTTATTACGCATCTTTTCTGTGTTCAGCTTCAAATTAATGGCTTTTAAAAGAACTTCCTCTGCTTCGGTTCCAGTTGGATTCACTACTAAAAGGGAAAAACAGCTTAAAATCGTAGGATTCATGTGATTTCATTTTTGTACTAGATTCACCTGAATTGTACTGACGTACTAAATGTAGTTGAAATGTACTAGAAAAGTACAATTGTACTAAAAACGGCAACCCTGAGCACCTGCGAAATTGCGAATACCAGTCGCCTCGGTCAAGTGGCGTGACGTCACACACTAGAGCGCTGCGTACTATGAAATTATTCTTCCAAGCGCAACTTCAAAGTCCCATAACTTTGTCATTTCTAGAGATATTTCAATGATTCTCTCACAGTTCTGTTTCATTTTACTTAAATTTTTAGAATTCATCCATAATAAAAAAATGAAAACTAGTCCATTATTTTAGTCATTTATCATGGTTCGTGTCGTATATGACCTCACAGTGTGATTAACGTTGGTCTTTTTTTTGTGGGTAAGCTAAATTTACCCATTTTAAAGCATAATTTTTCACTAAAATAAACAAAATTATAAAGAATCCCTCAATAAAATAGCGTTTAGCGAGATCCAGAAAGGAAGTTGCAGAATGAAGGTGACGACCTCGTGATTTTCGACAAGTCCGATGGAGATGAGTAAAATTGGTATTAAAGATACTTCAGAAGAAGACCCACCAATGAGAAGGCGTTTCAACGTCAAGCGAGGTTTTGTGGACATGACGGTTACATTTAACGGTCTTTAGCCCTTAGTATAAGAAACTTATATCGCTAGATGGCAGTTCATGTTCGGTACAGGACCGAATTAAGTATTTCGGTGATTGTTTTTCCTATTCGCTTTCGTGGTAATCTGAAAATTTGTATGAGCATTTGAGATTAAATATTGCGGTCCAATCACAGAATGAATCGAAAATTGAAAGTAAAATAAAAAAAACTGAAAATCTGTAGAATATGACGCGTTAAAAATAGTAGGTATAATTGATTAACGGGCGGAAACTATTTCGATGATGTTTTGAATGAGAATTTTGGAAAGAAAAGTGTACAACAAAAAGTTATACCGATGGTCTCATCTAGAATACTGGATAAAAGCTAATGACATGCATGCAGCATAAATATACAGTGCTGGTGTATGAAGTCTTTATCGTATATTATTTTTTGAAGGTTTTGATGCATTGTAATATTTTTTCAGATTTTTCGATTCAAAATTGGTATGAGAGGGTTTTCGGGGGTGGAGATTAGGAATCGTTTGTTGAAATTAATGAATTCAAGATGGCGGACGAGATTTGCGATTATAGTCGGATTCGATTCAGAATTCGTATGTGTGGGTTTTCGGTGTAGGAGATAGTGAATCTTTTTTTTTAAATTATTGTGGAAGGTTAAATACCTAAACAAATCATGTCAAGAATTCAATTTCCTCAACAAAATCAAACTTCCGATGAATAATATAAACCACTTTCAAATTTGAAATAAGCATGTATACATATACACAAACACACCTACACGCACCCACTCCCACACAAAGAAAACAAGTTGTATAATAACTAGTAATTTTTTTGAATTTCCACCCGACCAGTGAATTTTATATTTTCTCGAATTTTGGAATATATCCACAAATAGTGGTAGAGTTCATATCCAAATAAGTTAGAGAAAACAATTTCGAGTAAGTTAAATGGAATGTACTTTCATTTAATATCATAATCGATAGTTAATAGCACAACAAAAATGTCTAGGCGCAGCGAATATTTTAAGTGATCCGAAATCCGACCCTGTGCCAGAATTTGTATGATCCCTCTCTCCACGTTTCACGTTATCAGCCGTATTGGAGGAGCAACGTGAGGTGCGTAAAGAAATTCAGTTCTATTTTGGATTCAAGAATTGTAATTAATAATTAATTTTCACCAGTCGACGGCTGAAACATTCCTTTATAGCTTGACGGTTATAAAATTGGCTATTTCCCAATTCGAATGGAATAATGCAAAGAAATTCATTTCGCAAATACAACACTTTTTTGTAAAATTATTCACAAATAAACCGAATTGTGTAAGAGGAAAACGAGACCGTCATTCCATCAAGTCATTGATAGACTTCAATAATACAAGGAAACATCATAAAAATATTCGTTCATTTTGATGGTGGCACTGATCAAAAATGCACAAAAATGGGAAGAAATATCCTTTTTATTCAGTTAATACTTTCAAAATATTTTTTTTGTTATTTTTATCTGTATACACTCATACATTCCTTCATCAATCAGAAGAAAGAAATCGTTTCCGTCCCCCTTTTTTTCAGGGATGCAGACCCTTAAGGACGAACTTGTACGCATGACAGTTATTGCTATGACATATGATAAGATGGAAATGTTGTTAGGTGCCGCTGGTATTTATCACATTACATGTATTAGAGTTACAGTTAATTTTGATTATGTTGTTGATGTATACAGTGTGTCCAAGATAAGGATGGGATAGCATTAGTATCTCGGTAACGGTTGCAGATAAAAATGTTGGTTGCATTAGAGAAAAGTTGCACAATCCAAAGGCCTTTTATATGGAGTTTGCAGAAGTGGGATATCTTTTTCGGATTTCGAGATATTTTGAATAAAGTAAAATTTTCAATATTTGATTTCATTTCTGACGTTATTTTAGTAGATATCAAAAAATGAAAAAAACATTTTCATTGTCACTTTTCAAGCTTAACAAGACGACGCTCATAGATTTTCAATACAACGTTTCGTTTCCCAGGAACCTTCATCAACTTTTTTGTTTAAATACGGCCGTTTTTTTTTTCAGAATTCAAAGCCTTTTTTATTTTGAATTGCGTCATATGTCAAAAGGTTGCAAATCTGTAAAACTGTTCCGGATATTTTTCCGATGTTTCTGTCAAGTTTGCAGAACTTTTGAAATTTTTTCTTATAGTACCTATATCAAAGAAAAACATTAGTTTTTGATGAAAAAAATGTTCCGTACACTAAAATTGGTTGCAAACTGGGTTCGTGACATGAAAGAATACAGTGACCACCAAAAAGTATGCACCACATGGGAAAAAAGTTTATTATCAGAGTATTGGAAAAAAGATTCTTGGGAAAAGTTTGTGCCTGTCCGATTACCTAAAAATCGATTTTGACACAAGTCACGTGATCGCTGGTATGGCAAGATATCAAAAAAAGTTATTTCAAAAGTGGCTTAGAATTGAATTTTATACACATATACAACGTTTGAAAAGATAATGACAGAAAATTGAAAATAGCTATTTTTTAAAATAATTTCCTAGCTGTATGAAAATATCAAATCATTATCTTATGAATAGCTTGACTATACTGAAACATTCGTATTTCAATGAGAATGACAAAATTTTCTCATTTTCTCCACACCAGTGAGCACTAAATTAAAAAAAATTGGATTTTGTCAAAACCCTGGCTGTTACATTGGTTCGTATCTAACAGTTATATCAGAATTCCACGAGCGTTATAATGTCATGACACTCCAGAAACATGTTGTTTTCCAGACTATAATCAAGTTTCGATGATAATCGTGCCAGAGCGTTTCACTTCGCATGCAATGTTGAAAACTCTAGCCTCTTTAATTTGACGCACTATTTTTACGATGATGTGCGAAGTGAAACGTTCGTGTACTATTATCATCAAATATAATCGGAATAACACGATATTTTTGGATTTCTCCATCATCGCAATAATCGTGGAATTCTGATATAACTGTTAGTTACGAACCAATGTAACACCACGCGGGTTCTGACAAAATTCAATTTCTTTTTAATTTAGTACTCTCTGGTGTGGAGAAAATGAGAAAGTTTTGTTATTATCATTGAAATACAAATATTTCAATTTGGTCAAGCTATTCATAAGAAAATTATTTGAAATTTTTATAAATCTAGGAAAATATTTTAAAAAAATTGGTATTCTCAATTTTCTCACATTATTTTGTCAAACTTTGTATATGTGCAACTTTTTCAATTTACTTTTTTTGATATCTTGCCATTTTACTCGACTTTTTGCCTATTCGTAGTAATTTTTTTCAATTTGCCATACCAGCGATCACTTGACATATGTCAAAATCGATTTTTAGGTTATCGGCCATGCACAAACTTTTCCCAAGAATCTTTTTTCGAATACCCTAATAATAAATTTTTTCCCATATGGGACATACTTTTTGGCGGTCACTATGTAATTAATACTACTCCAACTTTGCAGAACTTTTACAATTTTTTCAACGAGTATCCAGCAAAATTCAAATTAATTGAAATTTTGATAATTGAAGTTACATAATTCTATATTTCATTTTCAAACGTTTCCCGACCTTGTATTTAGTAGTTTTGAAACTTTTGGAATAATTTTGAGTTGATAGTCTATTTCTACTGGCTGATGGAGACAATATTGTGTCATATCCTGTTGGTCATTGTTTTGCTACATCGAATCTCTTCTTATTTGAAGGACCTCTCACGGTTTTTATGGAAAAAGTGTCCCAGTCGATTTGGCTGAAAATTCAGTATGATGTAGGTCATGATGTCCTGATCGAATGTCTCCATGGGCACAACGGAAACCAATGGACAGGTTTTGAGATACAGGGTGTGAAACATGCAGAGAGAGGGTTGTTATTTACCTTTGGAAATTTCATAATATGGAGATTATTGTGTTACAAAAAGTTAGGGAGAGTAATTGCAATCTTAATATTGTCGACTCAAGTTGCAATAAAAAGTTCTAAGACTCCGTATAAAGAGTATTCATGATTTTTCATGTAATTCTTTGAAAAAAATCAGTCAAACGCAAAAGCTCATAGATCCGCAAAATAGGTACAAATCATTTGATTTTAATATTGGGTGATATTAGGTTACTATTATACAGAATCACTCTAAATTTTTTTTTCAAGTTGTAATCATTTCATTTTTTAGCAACATACATACAAATTAAATTTTGAGTGACCCTGTATAATAGTTACCTCAGATCACCCAATATCAAAATCAAATGATATTCACTTATTTTGCGAGTCTATGAATAAGTCTGTATACGGAGTCTTAGAACTTTTCATTACAACTTGCGTCGACAATATTGAATTTGCAATTATTCTCCCTAACTTTTTGTAACAAAATAACAAAATAACAACCCTCTCTCTGCATGTTTGACACCCTTATCTCAAAAACAGGACATCACAAACTACGTTATACTTAATTTTCAGATTATTCGACTGGGACACATTTTCCATAAGAACCGTGCGGTGTCCTTTAACAAAGCCCAACAATCGCCGAAAACTTCCCTTGAATTATAGTAAATACGAAAAAAAATCTCAATTCATTTTCGATGAGCCATTCAGCACATCTTTTTCCAGTATTTGCAGAAGATTTCCCAGTACAGAATAACTTCCGCCCTCCCGTGAAAAACCAATTAATGATATCACAGTTTCTGTCTAAATATTTCTTTATCTTTGAAACCTTCCTTGAATTATAGTAAATACGAAAAAAAATCTCAATTCATTTTCGATGAGCCATTCAGCACATCTTTTTCCAGTATTTGCAGAAGATTTTCCAGTACAGAATAACTTCCGTCCTCCCGTGAAAAACCAATTAATGATATCACAGTTTCTGTCTAAATATTTCCTTATCTTTGAAACTTCCCTTGAATTATAGTAAATACGAAAAAAAAACTCAATTCATTTTCGATGAGCCATTCATCACATCTTTTTCCAGTATTTGCAGAAGATTTCCCTGTACAGAATAACTTCCGCCCTCCCGTGATAAACCAATTAATGATATCACAGTTTCTGTCTAAATATTTCCTCATCTTTGAAACTTCCCTTGAATTATAGTAAATACGAAATAAAATCTCAATTCATTTTCGCTGAGCCATTCAGCACATCTTTTTTCAGTATTTGCAGAAGATTTCCCAGTACAGAATAACTTCCGCCCTCCCATGAAAAACCAATTAATGATATCACAGTTTCTGTCTAAATATTTCCTCATCTTTGAAACTTCCCTTGAATTATAGTACATACGAAATAAAATCTCAATTCATTTTCGCTGAGCCATTCAGCACATCTTTTTTCAGTATTTGCAGAAGATTTCCCAGTACAGAATAACTTCCGCCCTCCCGTGAAAAACCAATTAATGATATCACAGTTTCTGTCTAAATATTTCCTCATCTTTGAAACTTCACTTGAATTATAGTAAATACGAAATAAAATCTCAATTCATTTTCGCTGAGCCATTCAGCACATCTTTTTTCAGTATTTGCAGAAGATTTCCCAGTACAGAATAACTTCCGTCCTCCCGTGAAAAACTAATTGATGATATCACAGTTTCTGTCTAAATATTTCCTTATCTTTGAAACTGATGGTAAGGTATTTATTTCTTGAGTATTACATTCCTAAGAAAGATGTTTTTCGTCTTTTCGAATAACTGTTTCTGGCGCGTCTACTATTTAATTTTTCAATATAAGAACAAAGGAATATTGCTACAAGTTTTTCAATCATTGTTAAGATGCCATTCTGGAACAGGTTGTAAACGTCTTACCTTTTCAGTATAAAATAATATGGAATTCCATAACTCTGCTGAATATTTCTATATCATTGTTTCTTCAGCGTAAATGGTATTTTTACAAGTTTTATTGGTTATACTACATACATTATTCATCCCACTCGAGACTTCCCTTGGTTTACTATTAATGCAATAAAAATTATACAGAGTGTACATGACGAAACGTGAAATTTATCCATTACACGATAGACTCTGTATGTTTTAGCTACCCGCAGAGAAAAAATGCATTTTATCATCAGTGCGCCAAAATGTCACGAATCACAGAAAAAAAAACACAAAAACAACTTCAACATTGTTTTATTGGATCGCTAAACTAATCACTGGATTCTTAATTTTACAATATGAATAAGCAGGATTATGATTAGGTTATGTTCGTTGAGAAAAGTTGCAGACTGGTATATGTCCTGAAATTCACATTTCGGGAGATTTTTTTAACTTTTTTTCTGATGAGTGCAGAAACCACATAGATGATCTCTGATTTTTTTTCAAATTTTTCATTTGAAATCTGACTGATGAAGATCTTGTCATTTCCAAAGTGCAATTTAAATAGAGTTAACAGCGTCTTTTCAGCAAGTTTTGATAACGGAGGCAGATACAGTCTCCGAAACGTCAACATTTTTCGAAAAAGAAAAGTATTTTTTGGTTAATTCGATCTTATTTTTTCAGATAGACAAATTCAGTGTAGGACAAAAATTAATTTCATTCAAGACAGCAGTTTTGTGAACACTAGTAACTTATCGGGCAAATTAATTAATTTGCCCCTCTACACTTGTACAGATTTCTTTGGATTAACATTTTTTCATTTTCAGATTGTGGAAGGTTACAAACCCAAAAAATCATGTCAAGAATCAAATTATAAAAATTGTTAAAATTGTTAAAATTGTTGAAATTGTTGAAATTGTTAAAATTGTTAAAATTGTTAAATTTTTTAAAATTGTTAAAATTGTTAAAATTGTTAAAATTGTTAAAATTGTTAAAATTGTTAAAATTGTTGAATTTGTTAAAATTGTTGAAATTGTTAAAATTGTTAAAATTGTTAAAATTGTTAAAATTGTTAAAATTGTTAAAATTGTTAAAATTGTTAAAATTGTTAAAATTGTTAAAATTGTTAAAATTGTTAAAATTGTTAAAATTGTTAAAATTGTTAAAATTGTTAAAATTGTTAAAATTGTTAAAATTGTTAAAATTGTTAAAATTGTTAAAATTGTTAAAATTGTTAAAATTGTTAAAATTGTTAAAATTGTTAAAATTGTTAAAATTGTTAAAATTGTTAAAATTGTTAAAATTGTTAAAATTTTAAAATTATTGAAATTGTTAAATTTGTTAAAATTTTAATATTGTTGAAATTGTTAAAATTGTTAAAATTGTTGAAATTGTTGAAATTGTTGAAATTGTTGAAATTGCTGAAAAAAAAAATTCCTCCACAAAATCAAACTCTCAATTAATGTAAACATTAAAGTTTCAATTCGTCTACAGTATATTCTATACGCTACAAAACATCTCTCAACCTGAAAAATCTAGGTGCTTTAGTTTTGTTCATGTTTTCGTGCTACCATGAATTCTCAATTTGTTACTACACCATGGGGATAAACGAAAATCTTCCGCGATAGGGGAGCACGCCACTGACCCAATGCTCTCCCGTTCGATCTTTCCGGACCACTCGTTCGGCCAGGTTTTATAATGCACCTTACTTATTCATTGCACACAATCGTATACAAAATTAATGAAGCTGGGGTCAGTTTGGCTCTTTTAAAAGACCCTACTTTATCGACTTCGCCCTGCAAATAGCTTGTTTTTGTTTGATAACTTTGTTTGATGGTTTTTTTCAGGAGTAACGGTAACATAAATTTAAAATTATATACTCCAGAATAGTGGTTTTCCGTTTTCCTTCGGGTCAATTTGGAAGATTAAATTTGCGGTAACGATTGAATCGTATGTTTCCAGCGGACTTGGTGTAATAAGTTGAAGGAGATCGGAATTCTGACTCATTTTATTGATAGATGGAATTCGGAAGCGATGGATTTTTTTTATCGTGTTTCTGTGCAGCTTGGGAGTATTCCAGCACAAAAAAAGAAACCATCTCTAATGCGCAAAAAAATAATAATAGGTCTTTTACAAGCACAATAGGTTACAGTAGACGATTACTTTCGGGAAGCGATGTTCAACATAGTTATTCTTCCGCATAACCCCCCACCAAACACCAAATACCAAGCAGCTAAGAGACCAAATCATAATAGGTACTAAAGATAATGATAAAATATATAACGAACAATATTCAAAAATTCCTGGAGTAGTCCTTATTACATTCCAATTGTCAATTATTCGGTTCCTCAAGTCATTCACATCTAGTACAGGAGTTTTATAAACAAGAGCCTTCAGATGACCCCATGAATAGATATCTAGAGGATTCATAACAGGACTGCGAGCTGGCCAATGTTGAGGTCCTGCACGTCCAATCCAGCGATTAGGGTAGGTGATGTCGAGATGCTGACGAGCAAGAACACTAAAATGAGCTGGAGCCCCGTCGTGCATAAACCGCATGTTGCCTCTTACAAGTATGGGTACTCCTTCTAACAAAATGGGTAAATGATCTCGCAAAAAGTCCGTGTAGGATTCACCTGTTAATCTTTCTGTTAAAAATACATTTCTCTAATAGCGTGGGGATTTTCGTCGGCCCAAAAATGGTTATTGTGAAAGTTCATTTCGTGAAAAATTTGCTTTCTCCGTAAATAAAATATTTGGTAAAAAATTATTATTGTGTTCCATCATATGAATTAACCACCTGCAAAACATCAATCTTGGATGAAAATCCCGAGGCAGTAGAGCTTGGACCCGCTGTATGTGGTCTGGGTATAGAAGATTTCTTTTTAGAACTTTCCAAACGGTTTTTGGGCTGACTTCAAGCTGCAGTGCAATCTTCTTGGTACTATTTGAAGAATCTTCTTCTATGGCATCAAGTATAGCTTCTTCTAGTTCAGGTGTTGTTACCGTTTCTGGTCTTCCACCACCTGCATTTTTATTGAAACTCCCTGTTTCACATAATCTTGCATATACCGTTCTAAATGTTTTAGCGCAAGGAATTACTCTATTAGGATATCTGTCCTGGTAAATTCTTCGTGCTTCTCCCGAATTTCCATTTGCTAATCCATGTCAGCCATTTCAGTGTTAGTATAATTATTCATGATGGAATAGCTGCTAATTGACAACTCTGAATTTTACTGCTATGACAATAATGTTGTCAAAGCGACCTTACCTGCATTCAAGGGCCATTATTCATTATCGTATGCAGGTACGCCTATCGCTATTAAATTATTACGGGTGGTGAATAAATAATAACCAATAATCCAAAACAAAAATTAACTTTTTCAATTTGAAATGAAATATGTGTAGGAAAAACCCTACTATCAATGTCAGCTGGTCTCCAATGCAGGTTTTCATGATATGCAATATAGTGGCATTATTTTTTTTTTCTTGAAAACGAACATGGATATGAAGAAAATTCAAGAGACCAAAAAGTTGTATTTTCAGTTGCTTAATCTGTCTCAGTGGTGCCCACTGAGACGCCACTGGCCCCAATAATTTCAATCTAAATAGGGCTAAATAAGCGCCTTATTAGTTCAAATAAAAGTACCAAATTTCAACCAAATCGGTTCCAGGATATTCATGATATTTTATAATTACCGTTTTTTTTCTTTAATTTCAACGCTCTGTATCTCAGAAACAAAGCAACTACGGATATGTGTTAACAGGAACTTTTCTTCCTAAAATGACCTAACGAATCACCACCTGCAGTTAGGAACCGTAGTTAGGAAACACCCTGTATTGTTATTCTCTACATATAGTTTCAATTGGGTAAACATATTTTTTTCTAATATTTTAGATAATGTTGGCAATATACTTATAGACCTGACGTGTGAAATTTCGGTGGGACGATCATTTTTTGAAACCGGAATAATATGAGAAAGTTTTCAGGCATCAGGAAATACACCATGCATTAGGCAAAAATTAATTATGTAAGTCAGTACTTTACTTAGGTAACGGAAGATCAGAAGTAACATTTCCGAATTGATATCATCACTCCCTTTCCCATCAGATCTGAAATAATTAATCATTTACTTTCCACGATTACAGCAAAATCAATTTATTTATTTTTAAATGAAAAAAAAATATATGGTCCACTCCTGAAATTTTGATAAACAATTTTTTTTCGTGTTTATCATGTTTTCAACAACTAGCATACCAAGTTTGGTGGTGCTACAATCGATCCTCGCCTCAAAACCCAATCGTACTGGATTAATTCGGAATCAATGACACCTCATTCATATTCTTCTGAGTATGCTGACAGAAGTTTAAAAAAACAACACTTGTGAACCAGACTAATTGTTAGTACTTACCAGTTATATCGCTATACCAGTAGCTATTTTAGATCGTCATTAGTAGACACGTACGATATAACCCGAGGAAATGCTGGAAAAGACATTCCATAGAGAATTGTAATTTCTTTCGTTCAGCTGCGATATTGGTCATTCTGTGGCGAATCTTGAAAATGCAGACCACGTGCAATAAGCGGCAGATATCATATAAAATTGAAGCAAATTTTCAGAGCGCTGATCTGATTATCTTTCCGGATATTATGCCTCCCTTGCAATACACACATGGAATGTTAGTCCACACTGTTAGAGAAAGAAGTGAACTTTTTTTCGGACACGAATTATACAGTGTGTTACACTTCTCATGGAAACACCCTCGTATCTTCCGTAATTTTTGACGCAGAATCAAGAAATTTTCGGGATCGATAGATACACTAGAAATGAACTCACTGTACAAAAAGGGTCAACCTACGTGATATACACTGCACGCCAGCAGCGATGGAACCACCCATTTTCACGGTAAAACATACTAGGGGGCAAAATTTGCTCAAAATTCTTTCAGATTCGTGATCAGCACCCCCAAATTACTATAAGTACAACTGTCTCCTGAAAAAAATTCAGTCCTGAAAAATTCAAATTTGTTTCACTTCTCATGGAAACGCCCCCGTATCTTCCGTAGGTTTTGACGTAGGGCCATGAAATTTTCAGGATTGATGAATACACTAGAAATGAAATAACTGCACTAATAGGGTCAACCTACGTAATATGCACTGCACGCCGGATTCGTGTTCAGCATCTCCAAATTACTACTGATTCACCTGTCTTCTGAATAATTTTCATCCTGAAAAATTCTAATATGTCTCACTCTTCATGGAAACGCTACCATCCTTCAGTTATTATCAAGTTATAATGATGAAACTCTTAGGATTGATATCCCAGAAATGCAGCCATTGCCTCAATACATTGTCGCCAGTCGTTAACTATCAATTTTTTCGAAAAAATATATTGTTGTTGAAATTTCCAGGGTCGATGGAGATTTTCAAAATATACATAGATTTTGTCAAACTAAGAAACGAAAGCAGCTCCCAATTAGTCTCATATAAGAAAATTACTCGATGAAACTTTTGTGCAGTTAACAACGAATTATGAGGAAGTGGCAATATTGTATGCATATGTACCTATTGCACAGTATTTTTTTTTACTACGCACTGTTGACAGTGCATAAAGTGATACTTTTTCGCACAATTATTTCATTATCATCTTATGCATTACTGAAAATAGATATTTTTCACGAACTATCCGTAATTCATTTGAAATTTGATATTGCTGGAATCCAAGTTCAAAGTTATAAAAACATATTCTGGCCCGCGCAGAAAAATTTAATGATATATTCAAATTATTGTTATTGATAATCATAGTTTTACGTCGAAAATTACGGAAGATACGGGGGCGTTTCCATGAGAAGTGTAACAAATTCCAATTTCTTCAAGACCGAAAATTGTTCAGTGGATAGGTGTATTTATAGTAGATCACGAATCTGAAGGAATTTCAAGCCAATTTTGCACCCTAATATGTTTTACCGTAAAAATGGGTGGTTCCATCGCTGCTGGCGTGCAGTGTATATCACGTAGGTTGACCCTTTTTGTACAGTGAGTTCATTTCTGGTGTATCTATCGATCCTGAAAATTTCACGGTTCTTTGTTAAAAATTACGGAAGATACGAGGATGTTTCCATGAGAAGTGTAACAAATTTGAATTTTTCAGAACTGAAAATTTTTCAGGAGACAGGTGTAATTATAGTAATTTGGGGGTGCTGATCACGAATCTGGAAGAATTTTGAGCGAATTTTGCCCCCTAGTATGTTTTACCGTAAAAATGGGTGGTTCCATCGCTGCTGGCGTGCAGTGTATATCACGTAGGTTGACCCTTTTTGTACAGTGAGTTCATTTCTGGTGTATCTATCGATCCTGAAAATTTCATGGTTCTTTGTTAAAAATTACGGAAGATACGAGGATGTTTCCATGAGAAGTGTAACAAATTTGAATTTTTCAGAACTGAAAATTTTTCAGGAGGCAGGTGTAATTATAGTAATTTGGGGGTGCTGATCACGAATCTGGAAGAATTTTGAGGGAATTTTGCCCCCTAGTATGTTTTACCGAAAAAATGGGTGGTTCCATCGCTGCTGGCGTGCAGTGTATATCACGTAGGTTGACCCTTTTTGTACAGTGAGTTCATTTCTAGTGTATCTATCGATCCTGAAAATTTCATGATTCTGCGTCAAAAATTACGGAAGATACGAGGGTGTTTCCATGAGAAGTGTAACACACTGTATAGTATCAGACGTTTTTTTTTCAGAATTAGGTATGTATGGAACATGTAGTACACTTTGATTTTTGTTCGAAAAATCTGTTGTGGAATCTGCGGCTGAAAGACAAATTTTAGTTGCCACTTTCCATCGTTCAAGATAACCTCTTGGGAGGTATTCATGTTGAAAAGGAAACATTCTCCATGGAAATTGACAAAAAAAAAATGTGATTTATTTGTAATATCTAACAGAAAACAATTACTTCCCCGGTTAAAGCCACGCTGGACATTGAACTACATCTGATACATATTGTGAAAAGACTCTAGCTGAAAAGAAAAAAATCTAAAATTCGCATTTTCATTCAGATAGTTGATTTTTTTCAACCCGTTTTCGATATCTTCAAGAAGGAAAGTACACTAAAGGTAAGCGCTCACTGATCCGCGGCGACCAAGCCGCACGCGTCGCACGAATCGCGTGTTTTTTTTAAGATGCGTTCATCCACCAGTATCGCACTAGACGAATCAGTGGGATCTTGGCGTCTTTCACGAGCAGTGTGTAGAGCTGTTTTGCGCAAAATGAGTGGCAGTGAAGAGGAATTTCAAACTGTCAGCTGCTTCTTAACAGAAGAGGAAATTGAAAGAAAGTATGTGTACACAATATTTGCCAGAAACGACCAGTTGTTTCCCGATCTGCTTGAGGACGAAGTGGAGTTCATCCAGTATTTTAGATTGAGCCACGAGAAGTTTGTAGCTCTTCTTGATATAAATAGACAGATAGATAGATAGCTTTATTGATCCTTTGTGCTACAGGTAGTGTAGACGGGACAGGTCATGTAGATGGGACAGGTCATGTAGATGGGACAGGTCATGTAGATGGGACAGGTCATGTAGATGGGACAGGTCATGTAGATGGGACAGGTCATGTAGATGGGACAGGTCATGTAGATGGGACAGGTCATGTAGATGGGACAGGTCATAATTCTTAGTATAAGTATAATCTATACAATATATAAGATAATTGATTACATAAGAATAAATATACAATAAAAAACACGACATGACAAGATTACAGGTCAGAAAAATAACATACAAAACTATCTAATAAATAAAATTATTTAATACATTAATGTATGTGACGAAAGTGATAAACAAATAATAAATGGACATCCTTAACAGGTCACTATGAAAACGATACAAACACACACCCACACCCACCCACACTACACATATACAAGTATAGCACATTTTAATAGGGTGGAGACGGGGAACAATATATCGAAGGAACAATCATCTCAATGAATTTTTTCTACATTCATGCAGAAAGCAAAACTTTATTGAACTATATTTAGTGGAAAAAGAAGTTTTTTATTGCACTAGTGCAATACAGTTTTTATTGCACTCATCTGTCATTCTACTTCAACGTGCTGTCATCATGACAAATATAAACATTCAAATCCACTACATATTTAGCAGAAAAAAAAAAGAAAAAAAGTCCAGGTAAAGGATGAGTCAAGGAGAAGAAAATAACAGGTAAAGGATAAGTCAAGGAGAAGAAAAAAACCAGGTAAAGGATGAGTCAAGGAGGAGAAAAAGTCAAGGAAAAGAAAAGTAAGTAAGTCGAAGACAAGAAGAGTCAGAAAGAGGAAAAGTTCTGGAAAAAGGACGAGTCCAGGACAAGGAATAGTCAAGGACAAGAAAAATCCAGTAAAAAGAAGAGAAAAGTATACATGCAGGAATGACCACACCTCGTGATAACATCCGTGCTCACGGCTACTATGATTCTGATTTTTATAATGCAACTCTGGTTATAGAAGTGTCAGTCAAAAATTAATTCTGACGATTACAGAATTGAAAGTTTTAAAATGGGTATTATTAATGGAAAAATACATGATAGTGATCTGTTTCAGTGCAAATCGATAGTAATAAAATTATTTAAGTTGCGCTTTTCATTTTCCTACACCTAGTGCCGCACCTTAATAAATCATTTTTTTCTTTTTGCATGAACGTAGAAAAAATGTTGTATGCAACTCGTGCAAAATTGTTTATTGCACTCGAAGTGTTGTCCAATTTCAATTCACATCGAGTGCAATAATCACTTACTTTTTGCACTTGTTGCATAAATAACTATTTTTTTCATATCTTCCCATTTTACCCCACTTTTTGCCTTTTCATAGTAATTTTTCTCAATTTGCCCCATACCAGCGATCATGTGCCATGTGTCAAAATCGATTTTTAGGATATCGGACATACACAAACTCTTCCCAAGAATCTTTTTGCCAATACTCTAATGATAAACTTTTTTCCAATATGGTACATACTTTTTGGCGGTCACTGTATATACAGTGCTAGTCTAAAGTCCGTTCCCCCCTACTAATTTTTGAACCACCTGGTATATCACAACGAAATTTGGAAGGATCAAATAGGAGATAAAAACCTTATTTTTTCATTAGAAAATTCCAGCTAAATTTTCAAAATGGCAGCTGAGCGCCATCTTCAATAATTTTTTTAAATAGAACACCCGGTATATTATTGTATGATCGGTTAGGGACGATCATAAGGAATCCAACAACACCAAGTTTGATGATATTATCTCCAAAAACTATGGAGGTATCGCCTATTATTTTCGCCATAAGCCGAATGAGTGTGAGAGAGAATTTATTGACCGCCAGAAAAAGTTTCTCTCTCCTATTTGAGTCTTCCAAATTTCGTTGCGATATACCAGGTGGTTCAAAAATTAGTAAGGGGGAACGGACTTTAGACTAGCACTGTATATATACAGGGTGGGGCACCGAAAACGAAACAGATCGAATATCTTCAAAACGCATGTGTTTTGAAAAAAATGCAAAAACACGTGGATTTTTAATCCAAGGGGGACATCTTCCTATCATAACTTCAACTGTCATAACCTCTCCCCCTCCCCTTGGTCACTATCACCCAAACAATTTGAATAGGGGAAGTATCGAGTGTGACACATCATTAAAAGGGTAATTTCATTAGGAATTCAGCCATGTCAATTTTCGCTACCTAACTTCCTATTTTGGCGCCCTCTTGCGGGAAAAACAACTGTTCCGTATTCCAAATTATGATACTTCATTTGCAAGTTAATTTAACATAAATTCGGTGACAATGAATTATGGAATTTTTCTGAGACGAAAAACAATATGGCGGCTTCAGAACGGCAGGCAAGATTTGAAATTATGGTCCGATTCTTTAATGATGTGTCACTACTTTCCCTATTCAAATTGTTTGGGTGATAGTGACCAAGGGGAGGGGGAGAGGTTATGACAGTTGAAATTATGATAGGAAGATGTCAAAACACAACGTTCAAAAGGGCTATTTTGTCTAACGTCTCAAGCCGTATTGCACGCGCCGAAGAAATACTCTTTTTCATGATTGCTAGCCGCATTTGCGGCTGTGCGACTCGTGCGACAGGAGACAGCGACGCACTGTCATTTACAGCAGCGCAAAAGAGAAAAGTTTTCTTGCGAATCGTGCGACGCGTGCGGCTCGGTCGTCGCGGATCAGTGAGCGCCTACCTTAAGACGTACTGGTCTGGGGTTAGCTGGTATGAAGGAGTTATCCGAAACATCTTTAAAAATTGATGAAATTGACTGAGCGTAATGGATTAAGTTGGGATGAGGAGAACCGTTCCGACGCGACGTGCAGATGGATAAATCCGATATCGGTTACGGTTATTAGCGACATACACGGTTCGCGAACACAAAAGAAGTGGAAATGTTGGAGGAGGATAAGTTTTTCTTACAGAAGGCTTCGTGATTTTTTCTCATTGAGTATTGATGGAAGAACATCTCTTGTTATAGTTTATACAATCTCACTGTAATACCGGATTAACACTTCAATGACTTCGCCTCTTTGAACGTACTTGCCGACCATAGGCGGAGATATTTTCTCTTACTTGGGTATAACTTTGCGTATTGCTGGCTGTATAGAAATTTTCGAATATAATGTGCCTTGTTCTTATAATGAATAGAATTAAAGGATTGCGCGTGTATGGGTACGGGACGTTGCTCGTAACTTATTGACAAGTTATCTGACACACCGAACACAAGTCGTTAAAAAAAATAGGATAACAAAACATCAGGAAACATTGTTAATTTATTTGCTGGTACGGCTATCTTATATACGCATCAAAGTCGTGGAAAGACTCAATCATCATAATCCTCCGAATCAGACGAATCACCCATGTTTTTGATTACTGGTTGAATGGATGGCAAAAGTAAATATTCACGTTCTTTTGAAATCACATGTAAAATGCATTCTGTCCAAAGATTTTTATATTCCTCTCCCAAGATTCTCCTAACATTTTCTACTACTTCTCCGCTTAGATTTGGACATTGATTGGATTTTCTCAATTTGTTTTTTATAAATGCCCAAACCAATTCAATGGGGTTGAAAACACAATAGAAACAGAAGCGTATGACCAGAATGTTTACAAAGTTCGTCAATAATATATTCTTTTTAAAATTTTCATTTTTAATTATACGTAGTAATACCTCCTTCGTGGCTTTTTGGGGAATATTCAATTTTTTATAAGCCATAAATTCCAAAATGTCTCCTTTTTTTGTTGCTTTCGTCGGTATTTTTATCTTTTGACGCGAGTGGTATGACGCATTATCCATTACAATAACAGAATTCGGTGGTATATTTGGTAATAATTATTCACTAAACCATTTTTCGAATAAAGTTGTAGTCATATCCTCATGACAATCTGCTGAACATGTTTTATTTGTTTTGCTGACAACAGCAACGCGTTCGGTATAAAACCATCTTCACTACCCGCGTGTACAATAATTATTCGTTTTCCGCTGGAACATGGTGCTTGGAGACAACAGTTTTGGGAGTTATCTACCCATCCATACCGAATCACATCATGACTATCGAACCAAGTCTCGTCAAGATATACTATATGTCTTTTCGATTCCCGATGTTCTTTTATTTGTCGCAAGTAATCTTGCCTTTGCAGAACGAGCCGGGGTGATTCCATTGTTGCCATTCGCTGATTTAGTTTTTTGTGTTTGAAACCACAGTCTAAAAGAATTTGGCGTAGTGTTTCCTGCGACTTATATGTATACTCAGGATAATCAGATAATTTGTTTTTGATTGATTTCAAGGTAGGTACTTCGTTTCGTTTATAGAAATCATAAACATGCCTTCGAAGAACATCTTTTGTGGCCCCATCAACTTTGTTCAATATCTGATCTTTTCGTTTTCTTTTACGATAACATCCCCTTGTTTAACCACTTTGTAAATAGTTGAATGCCCCAAACTGGTGAGATGAGATATCCTTCCGGAAATTCCATTGTCACATTTGTCGTTCATTTCCTTTTTAAGATTTTTATATATATATTTAGAACAAGTCTTTGGGTCTGAACATGAAGATCTTTGTTTTTAAATTCCCATTGTTCATTCGGTTGTGAAACTTGTTCCTCACGTTCTTCGAATTGTTCATCTGGTTGTAAGTCTTGTTCCTCACGTTCTTCGAATGGTTGCCAAAATGCCATTGCAACATGGCAAACGCAAACGTTTATACTAAAACTTCAATGTTGATTTTCACACTTTTAGTTTAACTCTATGATAACAAATAGTGTTTGTCAATAATTAATTACATTTACCTATTTATTACCTATTTATTACTAGCTAATTGTTAAGGAATAACATTCTATATTAATGTTTGACGTAAACCTAATATTTTCATAAAATATTTATCATTGTGTTTTCAAACACAAATTATACCCATATACGCCACTGAAAGGTGGCTGGTCAGAATTTTAAATCCCTTAACAATTGCTTGATCCGACAAATAGATATTGTACGGGGTGGAACTACCTAGCAAATGAAGAAAACAGTTGCTTGCATGTTTTCCTAAACGTTCTACATCAAAATTTGCACGAGCCTCCTTGTATGGATTTTGCATACTAAATAAGGTTTTATTATTGAGCTGAAGAAAGTCATATCATACTGATTTTGGATATACTATATACCACATAGAATAGAAAGGACCTCGCAAAATCCTTGTGTAAAATGGCTCTCGGATAAATTCCGTGAATTTTTCGGCATAAGTGTCTGAAGCACAACAAAATCGGCCGACTAGTTTTCGAGATACAGGATGCCAAAGATGGAAAGTAACGCTTTTTGCTGAGAATTTGTAACAATTCTAAGAATTAACAAAACGCCTATTTATTCTGCGAATACCATGCCTCAATGATGGTACAATGTCACCTTGATCTCGTATCCATTATACTTTTCCGTTTTATGCTCTACAACAGGGTTAAGATGTCTAAAAACCCTGGTGTACTGACTGATTAGATTTTGTTTAGAATTTTTTGAAGACAAAACAAATGAATTAGTGGTCTACTTTCCTAATCGACTCCAGAGATGGCGTCCTCTTTCCCGTGTCAACACTGTCAACATTCCAAGGACATGGTGATTGTGATTGCTAATTGAATTTTAAGGAATTTTATTAAACTTTTGTATGCCATACGAAAGTAATAGTCCATACTCGAAGTGGAATATCAAGTTTTATTGAAAAAATAACACTACTAAAATTGTGTAATTTTTTCAAAAAAAAAAATCTAAAAACCATTTGAAAGTCAATAGTTGTGGTGTGATAAAAAAAATGTTGTGCAACTTTCTTATATTATTAATGTATTTCTTCATTTTCCTTATATTTTAATAATTTGATCATGTTCCGTTTTTGTCCAGAAAGATGAACAAAGTAGGTAACTAATTTATATTCAGTACAGAAATTGAGTACTCACCACTTAGAATCTGAACATACTTTGAAACAGACATTTTATTTCAAGACGATATGCATGTTGACAATATTTTATAGCAAAAATGTTTTCTAATCAATTTAATCAACTCTGGATGCGTTTTTACATCTTACCGTTTCTTGAAATCTTCCATAAGTAGCGAAAGTCCGCGATAAAGTAAAAAATATAAATTTTTCTCCATTCCCACTGAAATCTATCAATGTTTTGTCTTCAGTAAGCTTGTTAAGGTTTTGGTTATTTTCCTGCATTCCTTTTATTATAAAATGGTGAAATAGTGTATTTGATCAAAAAATACACTTTTCTGTCGAACAAAATTGCGCAATAGAAATGTTTTCACTATTACATGTCATATTGAACCGTTTTTTAAAAGTGGAAGAACAATATAACACATTAACTCAACACAAATATCAAATCCCAAATGCAATTAAACTCAAAGCCACAAAATTAATCTTTATTTCTTTAAAAAAGTTTATAGTTAAAACTCGGGCACAAATGCACAGATATCAGCGCGAGAGTATGCGCTGCGCATAAGCTTGACAGGTGCTAATGGTGAATTTCCATGCGATGCAGCTGAACTGCAATACTTCTATGTAAAATGTGAGTTAATTATATTTCAGCAAAAAAATTAATAAATCATGTCGAAAATGTATCAAATAGAACTGATTGGGGACAGTGATTCCGTATATTCCAATAATTATATTGTTTTATTAATTTCATGTTCGTGAATCGTGGGCAAAACTTCAAACTTCTGTTCATGTAAATTAACCCTAACAGGAAATCCGACGGTGGCGGTGCACTCAAGCGGGATATTCGAAAAACAGCACACGGATTCATTTGTTTTCTCGTAATCAAGTTGGCGAATGTCTCTCGTTTTATCCCACATATTTGCAGGTATAAGTCGGTACACCAGGGGTTTTAGGCATCTTAAACAGGGTGAACATACATTCATTCGATTCATTTCATTCCAACCAGTGTGAGTTCTCTAATGAGAAATGAATATTCAATATAGGCATGATGAACACCCGCAATCTCAACCAAACCTAAATTATATTATTTTTTATACAAGGGGGTTCGAAAATAGGGATACGTCAACTCCTAAATTTTTATTTCGGATAAGGGAGAGCATGTCATTAATGTATCAAACATTCTTCACTGTTGATAACGCCACGCAGTCATTTCATGTATACAGGGTGAGTAAAAATGTTCAGTCCAATTTTCTCAAAACAATGCTGTTTTTTTATATATAGTTTCGGAAAAGAATCGGTTACATAATGTACGGTTTGAGGAATAACATTGGTCTCCGGATTCATTTGTCGGCAACATACTTTTGAGTGTACAGATTTTATTTATACCTCATATATACTCCATCGAAGACCGAAATGAGCTATTTCTGAGTAATTCTTGTTTGAAAATATTTGGACTAGATTATTAGTGCGGTACTTATTCCAAAATTGCAATACCTTCTATACATGTTGAATGAAAGCTTGTCTTCAAAAGTGTTTTAATTACATTAAGTTATATTTTTGTGCGAAATATATTCGAATACATTTCAGAATTATTTCATTGAATGAATGTCCACAAAACGTAGATATTTACTACAGCGGAATTTCTTGTAGAATTCTGGGGAAGTATAACACCCACCTTCACCATTAATTTGTTGATTGTATTCCAAATATCCCTCCTAGTTTTTGGTCAGCTTGTTTTTAAAATATCGTATATTTTGCAGAAACTCCACATTTCACAAAAATTATATAAAATATTTTCTCATCTGAATTGAATTGGTCGAGTTTGAGGGAGTTCATCCTGGCTATATTGAGTATTCATTTCGCATTGAAGAACTCACACTTGGTTGGTATAAAATTAATCGAATAGGATTTTTCTTTGTTCACACTGATGCAGAGCACAAAATGAAAAAGTATTATGGATTCGAGATCAAGGTGACATTGTACCATCATTGAGGCATGGTATTCGCAAAATGAATAGGCGAATGGTCAATTCTTGGAATTGTTAAAAATTCTCAGCAAAAAGCTTCACTTTTCGTCTCTGACACCCTGTATCTTGAAAACTAGTCAAAATCTAGTTTGCGGAGTCTTTTGTGAAATCAAGAAGTATGGTCTCCGGGTTCACCTCCGTGGAAGCGGTTCCTTTGGACGTTTCGCTTACAACTGCGGTGAGCATCTTCAGCTTGGATGAGTCTTCTCGAAGAGCGACTTTAACTTTCGTTAGTCGCGGGTCTTGGCGCGACAAAAAAGATCGCGGGTGTATCTCTCAGATACTCGACTAAATTTGGAAACTGTTAATTCATTAGACTTGAGAATGATTATTAACAACGCTTGAATGCGCAATATTTTTTATACAGGGTCACTGATATGTATATATATATATATATACATATGGAAACGGTCGATTATCTCTTAAAGTAAGATAGATAGCGAAACATATTAAAATACAAAAGTTTAAGGGGTTTTCAAAAGGCAATAAATTAAAAATTAAGTATACAGGATCAGTCAAAAAGTCAGGACGAAACAAAGTTGCTTTTTCTCTAATGGGAGACCCTATATATTATTCCACATTTCAATTCTGCTCGAAATTCTGAACAAAATTAATACTGCACATCATTTCCTAATTTCAGCCGTTTATATCGAATTTTGAAAATTACTTTTCACTACTCTCAACTGTATTAAAGAAAAAGCACGAAATGATGGATATTCATCATGAAAGTCACTGAAGGTAGAGTATGTGCATATGATTACAATTTAACTATAATTTTTTTAAAGAAAAAAAAAAGCATGAATATCCAGGATATTTAAAATTTTATGAAAACAATAGTTATGCTAGGAGAAAAAGAGAGAAAACAAGTTTTAATAAACAACAAATTTTTCTTTGGAATTCTTTTTAATAAAGTTCTCAAAGTGTTTACCATTCACCTGCTGACAGTAACGAACTCGCTGAACAAAATCTTGTAGTGAATCTAAAAGCATGCGAGGAGGAATGGTAGAAATTCCATGCCTTACCTATTCTTTATGCAACTCTTCGATATTTGGTGGCCTATTTTTGTAGACTACATTTTTTATGTGACCCCATAGAAAAAAGTCAAGTGAGGTCATATCGGGAGACCTAGTTGGCCATTCAATTGCTCCCCTGCGTCCAATCCATTTATCAGGAAAAGTTTCATCAAGATATCTTGTTGAAACCATATTTGTTCTGCCGGCAAATTGGGATTGTTATCATTCGGGAATAATCATCTAAGCTATGGAATAATATGCAGTTGTAAAAGTAATAAATATCGTTCAAATTTCCGTTTATAAAATAGGGTCCTATGACGTGTCCACCAAGAATGACACACCATACATTTACTTTTCGTGGCCGTTGAGTGTGAACTTCCTCCATCCAATGTGGATTTTGGTCCGACCAATACCTACAGTTGTGTCGATTTACGTGCTCGTTTAAACTAAATGTAGATTCGTCAGAAAATAATATTTTCATATAATTTGAGCAGAATTGAAATGTGGAATGATATACAGGGTGTCCCATTGGAGCAAAAGCAACTTTGTTTCGTCCTGACTTTTTGACTGATCCTGTATACTTAATATAATGGATTTTGAAAAACCCTAAATTTTTTCTATAATAATATTTTTCGCTAGCTATCTTACTTTAGGAAATAATCGACCGTTTCCATACATATCAGCGACCCTTTATGAAATGCAATGTTATATAAATAAGTGCGATAGTTTTCCACAGTTACAATAGTGATCACAAGTATCTCTCAGATACAATAGAATTTTCAGCTGATCACTTCACTGCAACGATTTCTTACAAATACTAACATTTCACAGCTTGAAGACATAAAGGTAGACGGCAGAACAACCCCACTAATCAGCAGATTCTCAAACAACTCGCGAAACGGTTATTGACATGTATCTATCAGATACGCACGACTACCGGAAGGTTAAGTCGCAGATTCATGTCTTCATGAAAACTATACATATAAAGATTTTAAGTATTATCATTCGTTGTGACGACTTCATTGTTGGCTGACCTAGCCATGCCCCCCCCCAGAGCTCTGAATAAGTAGTTGATACTGGTTCATCAATCAGTCTGGATATGCAACCAAACCTACGTTATACAAACCAAAATTATTCGTATTCGTAGTTTTCGTATTGAATGTTTCCTCAAACACTCGAACATAAAAGTAAAAGCCGGCGAAGAAAAACTTCCTATTCCAGACGAGGCTTTAGGAGCCCTTGCTCACTGCGATAAAATAATGTTTCCTTTAATAACATCATTTCTTGAAATTTTCATTACACTTCCGATCAGTGTTGCCTCATCAGAAAGAAGTTTTTCTTCGTTGAGGCGATTAAAAAGTTGGCTCAGATCTACTATTTCGGAAGATCTGGCTATCTGGTTTAGCTATTATTAACGCTCATCCGGACATTGAGATTAATGAACAGTTAGTTATCAACAGATTTGCCAACATAATTTAATAAGCTTATGTTTTATGTGTTTAATTATTAAGATTATTAGTAAAATGTTGGATTATTGTGTTTTTGTTGTTTATAGTAACATTTTTATCCATCTCATTTATATTATTCTGGACTCTGGAGTGAGCACTGACCACCCGAGGTGGTGCTGTAGGTTTTGCCGGGTTTTCCTGCAGCTGAAAAGTACTCCACCAAAAATCAGTGAGTGGCCACGGAGCGCCACGGCAAATAAAAATAATATCCATCCTCTACCCGCATCTCTTTCCTGGAGATTTAAAACACATTACTTTGGTCTTTTCAGATGTCTTTTTCTACTCTGCTGTCCCTGAACATTTTCATACCAAAACCATTCCCTGTGCAAAGTTTCACCCTAAACGAAAGTGATGAAATTAAAACCATGGGCTTTGTGCTACGGCCACGGCAAATACTAATAATAGCCGACCTCTACACGCACACTCTACAAGTGTACCTACCCATGATTCTCCACTGATGATTTTTGGGTTCAGTTGTTTTCAAAGTTTTCAGAGTATTTGCAAACAGTGTCCAAATATATATATATATATATATATATATATATATATATATATATATATACATCTATTTATCTTTTTAGCGTCTTTCTATTCAGTACGCTTTCAGCGTCCGAGGAAGTATATTCAACTATTCCGCCTTCAATAGGTGGCAATAGGTTCAAAGAGCACAAAAATGTAAAGTATATTGAAATATTAGTATTGGATCACTCACAATTTAGATTTATATATTCTGCATATTTTTTACGTCCTTTCATTATACTATCATTTGAACGCCCTCAATATACACTACTTTGTACTATCCTTACTACGTCCCCCCGTATGATTATTGGACGAATAGAATACTTTCGGCGTCCGACAGTGTTGCCATGTCTGGTATTTTGTAACTTAATATATGCAGACGTATTATTCCACATCATTAGGAAATAATGTCATGAGATTCGTGAACCTGTGAAGCGCCATGAAGTGAATAAAAAAGTTTAAAAAAATGAAGAACACGCTTTACTTTCAACATGGACTGAAAAGTAAAAAATTATTGACAATGTAATAACTCAAATGTGAAAAAGCGTGGGTGCTTACAAACTATTTTTTTACGTTACTGATTTCAACTTTACAATACTGAGCGTTCAAAAGCTCGAGAAAACTTAAGTCAAGAACCCCACTATTTTTTGCATTTGAGTAATTACATTGACAATTATTTTATACTTTTTAGTCATTGTTGGAAGTAAAGCACGTTCTTTAGTTTTTTAAACTATATTTAAAAAACTATTTTGTTTTTTAATAAAAAATCAAAATATCCGACCCCGAAAACCCCTATATACCAATTTTGAATCGAATCTGACCATAACCATAAAACTCGTTCACCATCTTAGGCCGCCATCTTGAATTCATGAATTTTGACATAGAATTCAAAAAACCCCCACATACAAATTTTGAATCGAATCTGATCATAATAACAAATCTCGTCCGCCATCTTGAGTTTATGAATTTTCACAGAAAATTCATTATCTCTGACCCCACAAACAGTTACATACCAATTTTGAATCGACTATTATCACGAATCTCGTCCGCCATCTCGGCACCGACATTTTTCAAATTTTCCTGGAGAAGAATCATATTATTCAAATTGAAGAATAAATTGATAAAATGTATACAGTATCGGAAACTTTTCATCTGGGGTATAGACAGAAATCTACGCGAGCAAAAAGGAACGCAATGATGTGATAATACCACATAATTAAGAGAGACGTACTACCGTGCGCCTCTCCTGTTACCCCACCCGACGCATTAACGGACCACGTGGCAATGCAACACACCACACACAGATCACGTCGATATCCCTTCATCGAGGGAGTAGAGGAAAAATTGTAATGCTCTCTTAACATATAACAAGCTATTCTTTACGCTCTCATGAAACTACCATACCCAAGATGAAAACTTTCCGATACTTATATATAGAAAGCCGCCCAAAGTTTTCGAATACGAAAGTGGCAATAAGCTTTTGAATCTAACTCAAATCTCAAGAAATTACTTTTTACTTTTTAGCGCCTTCGAATAAAAACTTGTCTTTAAATTTTTTTTTTAATTATATCATTCTGTGCTTTTTAGTTAGTAAGCATTGATCTATGCATTTCAAAGAAAGCATGGTTATTACAGGGGCCGTTTCCTGTGAGTTTTGAACTATCTAGCTCTTCACTGAGGAGGCCACCTAAATATTCACTCGTCCGCCATCATATGAATTTTAGCAAATTATTCATGATCTTCGACCCCTAATACCCCACGTACCAATTTTGAAGAGAATCAGACCATGATTACAAAACTCGCTCGCCGTCGTGGATTTATGAATTTTGATAAAAAATCTATAATCTCCTACCCCAAAAACCCTCTCCTATCAATTCAGAATCGAATCGGACCATAATCACAAAACTCGTCCGGCATCTTGGAACCGCCATATTGAATTCATGAATTTTGACAAGAAAATCATAATCTACGACCCCAAAAACTCTCACATACAAATTAAGAGTCAATCGGACCATAATCACAAAACTCGTTCGCTATATTGGAGCCGCCATATTGAATTTATGAATTTTGACAAAAATTTCATTATGTCCGACCCCAAAAACCCCCACATACCAATTTAGAATCGAATCGGACCATAACTACAAAACTCATCCGCCATATTGGAGCCGTCTTTTTTAATTTTTCTCTAACGAAAATTTCATAATGCATTGTCACCGAAATTATGAACACCTGTCAAATTTTGAATCAGACGATTAGAAATGTCTTATATTTGACTTGCAAGATTTGATTAGAAACGCACAGACACCGTGACAGGTGAAACTAAATAAAAGCTTGTATTGTAATGAAAATGGAGTTATTTTCCGTTTAGTATGCAGTATTCAAGTCTACCTACTATAACATACATTTTGGGTGTGGTGCATATCTCGGTGTGATATTCTAGAAATACAAGAAATACTCAACCAGATGTTCAAAGTGAAATCTCACAAGACTTCCATAAAAAAAATCAAAATGGTGTTCAGGGTCGCCATCTTGAGATATATAACAATAATATAGTTTTGTCAATCCATTGGGGGGCATTTACGATCCAATAAAAAATTGATAAAGTTGTATGATATTCATTTGATTTTTTTCATATACAAATTACTATTTTCGGCAACCGTCCGGGAAGAACCTACGTTCTGGACGGTTTTTCTTTCAGAAAGTAGCACTTCCCGCTCCAGTCCAGGCAGTACGTACTTCCCGGACTAGGCTGAGAAGTGCTCGAATTTTAATGTGAATATTAATCTGAATAAGAATTAGAATGTTTCTCTTAGTACCTATCTTCTGTTCAAATTTCAATATATAATACAAATAAAAGGACTAAAATGTTCGAAATTTTGTCCTACAAAGAAATATAATGAATAAATTATTCTAAGAGCCGGAATATAGGTCGACCTTCACCCATCTGTTAACCGGATGAAACATACTTTTTATAGAGCTACATAAATATACAAATACATCTATAAAGGCTTGCCTACCAAAATATGGTCCATACTATATAACGTGAGTTTAAAAAATTTGCACCATATGGAAAACTTTTTTATTATCGATTTTTCAGAAAATTTTAATCCCCATAAAAATTAGTGCATGGCAGACTACTTGCATATCTATGAGTTGTCAAAATTTCAAATTTCCAGTGTACAGGGGAGAACAAAAAATAGGAATTTTGATCAGGTGTAAACTACCTCTTATTTTTGACATTATAAAAAGTGCATTCAAAGAGGTTATTTAGAATTGAAAACAATATTCAAATTTGGAATCGCAGCCATGGTAGTTTACTCTTGATCAAAATTCATTTTTTTGTCCCCCCCTGTACACCGTTAGGAAATTTATAATTTTTATAACTCGAATACAAGGATTCCGCAATGCACCAATTTTTATGAATATTAAAATTTTTTGGCCCGAATCGATAATAAAAAAGTTTCCATGTGGTGGCAAATTTTTTAAACTCACTGTGTATAGTTTGGACTACATTCAGATAGGCAAGCCATTAAAGGTATATTTGTCTATTTATTAAACTTCATAAAACGTACGTTCCACGGTTGCGGAAAAAATAGTGTACGCAACACGTCTGAAAACAGTTTTTTTGGACCCGCTGTGATTCAACAAAGCGTACAAGTTATATAGACAAGGGGCTTCATTGTCTGCTGTGAAGTTTCTCATATCTAATCCTTTTAGAGGAAAATCAATAGTGACCTTTTATTTTTCTCTAAATTTTTCTGTTTGAGAAAACCTTTTTAAATGGATTACCAAAATTTTTGGGAATTTATGAATCAATAGAGATTTTGTGCTTTTTCTTCTTCCTGTGCAAATCGAACATGTCATACTAGATACATTTTGCATTTCATCTTGAGTACAGAACTAAACTATTCTTTTTCGGAAACTGAACTCAAATGTTGACTTTTCGTTAAAATCTCAGTAAGCGAAGTGACTCTTTGTTGTTCTAGAACGTAAAAGACGTACAGTTTTGCACATAAAAGAGTCGTACAAGGCATTGCACTAATTGCGCTGAAAAAATGTTAAAAGCGCGTTACTAACCAAAATAGTTTGAATTTTGACACTACTTGTCAAAGTCGATAAGAAGTTCAATTAAGATTGACTCACAATAGCTTCGTACAGCAATAACTGCTGTACGACTTTTTTATGCACACAACTGTACGATAGTCATGCAAAAAATATCACCTAGATATTTCATTTTGCTTCAAACACGAAATGTCAATTAACAATAACAGATACTCATTTATTAATTTTTTATTCTCATATTAGTTTTAATTCGAATGCAAAATACTGTTGCGTCCTCGAATGCGAATTTTCTTTCATCGTGTATTCATTGTTACCCCACTGAGTCCATCAACGATAAATGAGACCACGTAGAAACCTCCCGAATACAAATGGTGTGTTGCCAAGTGTCCGGACGCTGAAGAATCTCAGAATGTAGTCCACAATAAGTATACAGTATGCGTTTGTAGCGCTGCAACGGACATGACTTGAACTACACGTGAATATATTTTGATCAACTTGTGATACTTTAGCGTCCACATGATGGCGAATATGTAACTCCGTCAAAGTCACAGTGAAACTCACGACCACAGACAGTAATCTGTCAAATACGGAGGTTCGAAAGTAAAATGATAGAGGTCACTAGCAGTTCTTTCACACGAAATAATAAGGGATTACATTTGAGCGTCCGTATACGGACGCATAAAGGTGGGGGACGCTGAAACATATGTAAATTTAAAATGTATGGACGCACAAATGATAGAAAGATATATATATATATATATATATATATATATATATATATATATATGGCCCCCCCTGAAAAACTGCCTAGATCCGCCAGTGATCCTAGCACTGATGATAGGCAAGCACCTTCAAACATTCATGTACGCAGGTTGGCACCTTCAACCAAATAAAAAGGGCCCCATATGGACTTCGTTCAATTCGCGCGAATTGGACCGCAAGTACCTGAACCAGCCAAACACGTAGTGTGTGGGTTGAAAAGGGGTACGGACAGAGGCGGATTTCCCACTAGGCTAAGTAGGAAAGGATTTTTTTTTTGTAAATTTTTAAATATACAAACACCGAAGGAAAATTATATAAAGTAAAAATTTTGCCATGCGCCAAAGAATTCACGTTATTTACCCACACGTGTGGATGACGAATCTCTAGTATGGATGAACCAGCTTACGATAAGTTGGCTTCTAGACTCGTGATGAGTATAATCAGCAACGTCGTTGAACTGTAACTTTTAGGTGTCCCTCTCGATGCAAGGATAAACATTTGCACCAAAACACTCCTTTTATCTACAAATAAGGTGGCCAATTCCTATTACCTCTCGTAACAGAATCAAACTACTCAAGTTTAATGTAATAGAAAAAACTTTGAGTTTGAAAAGCGACGCAATGCTTATCAAAAATTTCACGATAAATTTGCCTTCCTGACCAACTTATCTATATTGAACCCAACTGAAACCCGAGTTAAAGCAGGCAGTTTACAGAATATATACCCGTTTGATCTAGAAGAAAGCTTTGCTGATGAATGTGTTCATTTCGGTGCACACTGCTCCTTAATTCCCGAAAAATCGGAAACGGCTTTAAAATTGTTGAAATGGCTTCACGAAGAAGATCTACAGACCGTGTATCCTAACGTCGACATCGCACTACGCATGTGTGTTTGTGTTCCGATAACAAATTGCTCGGGAGAACGCAGCTTTTCTTGGTTACGACGTGTCAAAAACGATTTGCGTTCAAGAATGACAGAAGATAGACTCAATGATCTCGCGAACTCAGTATAGAATCACAGTTGTCAAAAGTGAATAAAATGAAAGAAGTGGATGAAAATGCGTCAAGAGAAATGGTCATAAAAAATAGACTCTCTACGAGGAAGTTTCCGTAGAGAAGGTGTTATCATTTGCAGTCATTTCAAATAGGTCTCTTCGTCCATGCGCAAATAATTATACCAGTCTCCTGGTTGTAATGTAAATTCGTCTATTAAATTGATATGAGAAAAGGTCTTTCTTCTCAAAAGCCAATTTTCACACTATTTGGTACTATTTCTCTCCCGTTTCTTTTTTACTGCTAATCCTGCCGCCACTGCCAGGAGACACTTTCTGGGTACCATTGTTCGCGCGTTGAATTCAACTGACTGTACTGAGCTACAAGATCGTAGTGTGTGGGCAAAAAAATCGTGCAAACGTGTCTCGCGATTTGGTCCGTACGGTCCAATTCGCGCGAATTGAACGAAGTCTATGGGGCCCTTAAGGATTATATTCAATTGCTGTATAACAAATTTGCACTTGCAATTGTGTCTGTGAGGAACTCTGCACAAATGAGAGTCAGATATAATTCATTGACGTATGGGGAAAAAGTTGTTTCCTCTTAGATATTTGCCTCATTATGGCTTTGTTAGCATATGGAGAGAGGTGGGTATTTGTCCTTCGTTTCATTGAATTATATCGAAATTATTGTTGTCAATTCTCGACTCATGCTAAAATACGCGTTTTTGATTGGTGGAAATTTTCATATTGATAATTGAAAACAGCATGTTTTCGATTTTGTGGTTCGGCACTTGATTGGCTATTAGATACCTTTGTAGCACGCTTCGTCATTGGTTGTTTTATAAAACAAACTTACCCCACCAGCAAGTTGGTATAATGACACAACACCGAACTTTGATCCAAACCATGATACGCTTCACTTTTCATTCATATCAACTTTTCGACCAATTTTGCATACAAGTAAACCAAAACTTTGCCTTTCAATTTCCGTAAAAGCATGAAAATGAACGATGAATCACTATCTATCTACCAATGAACTAAACAATTTAATAGGCTTGTTCGCGTTCGACGCGTTCACAAAATAAACTGTCCGAAACCCGAAACCGTCACAAGCATGCCTAGTCCCTCAGAACTCAAAGAATGCGTACAGTTCTGTGAAACTGCGCATGCATCCGATGGTTCAGACTGTTTGTTTTATGGACGCGAACAAACCTAAAGACAACCAACGAAAGACGCGCCCTGTGAATGGTCACTGAAATAGCGGGAAGTTTGAAATACCAAGACAGCTGCTCTGCGCAGTTTACTCCAAATAGTACTTTTAAAAATGGTTTTGATTTCATTCATGGAATAGTCTTAACAAATACAACTCGTGTACCGATGATTATCATAAATTCCATCGAATTACCTACGAAAGTTATTCAATTTTCAAATCGTACTTCATTATATTAATGACCATCATGACCCTTCGAAAATAATTCACATCGCACATGCTCTTCACGAGTTCGGGCTGTGCAGCAACTTTGAATCTCGCATCCATTCATAAATCACAATTACCTTCGTGATTCCTAGTTCATTGATACCGAGCCTCGTGTATCTAAGGGCAAGGTAAGTCTAGAACATTCTAGTCACGATTTGTCGATTGGATGAAAATCGAATAAGCTCACTGTTCCGGCCTGACTTTGTCGATGCAATTCTTCCTCAACCGCTCATATAATTGAATAATACAGGCGTCAGGAGAAATTACTGTGTAATCTCTCGTATTCTCACAAAAACGGTAAGAATTCATCAACGGAAATGGTATATTGTACAATGAGCATGAAATGACATATATTTCCCAGGAGTAGAAATATGAAATTTTGTAATATGAGCGTAGTTCTTATACCTGGGTCATTTCATGCTCATTGTACACTATACTTTTTCTACGACCATCTGAATCATAAACAAATCTGTAATATTTTTAATAACACTTTTTATCATGATTCCCATAATACATACCTGAAAAAGGAATTGAAGATACAAATATTGAAAATTATAATAAAAATTGAAAAATAATTGATTTCACGAAAGAGAACAAAAAGGCGGTTACTTGAATTTTCTGGGAAAGGTGTTCAACATAAGGTATTTTCGGATGAACATTATCAGTTTGTTGAAAGATAGTAGATTTTCTATAGAAACCCAACCCCAACAACATCTTGTCAAGAAAAAATAATATGAGAGATCGTGATTTTTTTCTTAAAAACCGTATTTTTATCAAGCATTAGATTCCAAAGAATTTTTTCATAACTCTTATTAGCAATGCATTTGTTTATAACAATTATATAAAAAAGAAGTTCAACATTTCAAAAATGCATTTTCAATTGGGGATAACTGAAAAAAAAATCTAAATGCTTAATTTACGTTTTTCATTTTTCATGGCCTCAGATTGTTACTAAAAAGTGAACAATTCAAATTTCTTAATTTTTCCAACAGGGATCTTTTTCAAGTCCTTAAGAATACCTCCAAGGAGTAAAAAAATATAATTTTTCAGTTCAGAAATAATGAGTGTTTTCATAGGCTAACTTTCAAAAACTTAAAATCAACCAATTAAACCCCTGGTTCATATAAGTGAAATTTATTAATATTGTATTGTATTGCTTCTGTGACAGTCAGTTGTGTTTTTGAATCGTACTTTCTCAGTGCCATTCAATTTTCTTTAGGCTTGTTTTGGATTTCCACGAACTCCAATGTCTACGTAAGGTTAGTTCGTTCTGGTTTAATTATACTAAATAATAACTCCTGGCAAAATACATACTGCATGTTCCCGACCTGCCAACGCAGAGTTGCTCAAAAAAAAAATTGCCGATACAAAAAGCCAACACCAGATATTTATCAGAATAGATACTTCATTAAGATCATTTCATAGGTGTTTTCCTATTCGAGTACTCCAAGTGTCTTTATTTCAAGTCGCGATTTTGTGCAATTGCCATTTTACAGCGTGTCCACACTTGAGGCCGAACTTTTTGTCCCGTTGCACATCTTGTTCTCCTGACGCTCGTTCTAAAAATGCATTATCAGAATGAAGACTTCATTAAGATCATTTCATAAGTGTTTTCCTATTTGAGTATTCCAAGTATCTTCACTTCAAGGCGCAATTTTGTTCATTCGCCATTTTACAGCGTATCCATTTGGACACGCAATGTTCACATTGAAAAATGCCTTGGTATTGAGTCACTAGCCTTTTAGCGAACGTTTTCTCCCGTTGCATGTCTTATTCTCCTGACGGTCGTACTATAAATGCATTATCGGAATAAAAACTTCATTGAGATCTTTACTTCAAGGCGCAATTTTGTTCATTTGCCAATTTACAGCTGTCCACCCTTAAGGCCCGCGTATCCATTTGGACACCCAATGTACACTTTGAAAAATGCCTTGGCATTGAGTGAGTCACTATAGCCTTTTAGCGAACGTTTTCTCCCGTTGCATGTCTCATTCTCCTGACGGTCGTACTATAAATGCATTATCGGAATAAAAACTTCATTGAGATCTTCACTTCAAGGCGCAATTTTGTTCAGTTGCCATTTTACAGCCTGTCCACCCTTAAGGCCCGCGTATCCATTTGGACACGCAAAGTACACCTTAAAAAATATCTTGGTATTGAGTCACTAGCTTTTTATCCAACTTTTTCTCCCGTTGCATGTCTTATTCTCCTGACGGTCGTACTATAAATGCATTATCGTAATAAAAACTTCATTGAGATCTTCACTTCAAGGCGCAATTTTGTTCATTTGCCATTTTACAGCCTGTCCACCCTTAAGGCCCGCGTATCCATTTGGACACGCCAAGTACACCTTAAAAAATATCTTGGTATTGAGTCACTAGCTTTTTATCCAACTTTTTCTCCCGTTGCATGTCTTATTCTCCTGACGCTCGTACTATAAATGCATTATCGGAATAAAAACTTCATTGAGATCTTTACTCCAAGGCGCAATTTTGTTCATTAGCCAATTTACAATTTGTCCCCCTTAAGGCCCGCGTATCCATTTGGACACGCAATGTACACTTTTGAAAAATGCCTTGGTATTGAGTCACTAGCATTTTAGCGAACGTTTTCTCCCGTTGCATGTCTTATTCTACTGACGGTCGTACTATAAATGCATTATCGGAATAATAACTTCATTGAGATCTTCACTTCAAGGCGCAATTTTGTTCATTTGCCATTTTACAGCGTGTCCACCCTTGAGGCACACGTATCCTTTTGGACACGCAATGTACACTTTGAAAAATGCCTTGGTATTGAGTCACTAGCCTTTTAGCGAACGTTTTCTCCCGTTGCATGTCTCTTTCTCCTGACGGTCGTACTATAAATGCATTATCGGAATAAAAACTTCATTGAGATCTTTACTTCAAGGCGCAATTTTGTACATTTGACAATTTACAGCTTGTCCACCCTTAAGGCCCGCGTATCCATTTGGACACGCAATGTACACTTTGAAAAATGCCTTGGTATTGAGTCACTAGCCTTTTATCCAACTTTTTCTCCCGTTGCATGTCTCATTCTCCTGACGGTCGTACTATAAATGCATTATCGGAATAAAAACTTCATTGAGATCTTTACTTCAAGGCGCAATTTTGTACATTTGACAATTTACAGCTTGTCCACCCTTAAGGCCCGCGTATCCATTTGGACACGCAATGTACACTTTGAAAAATGCCTTGGTATTGAGTCACTAGCCTTTTATCCAACTTTTTCTCCCGTTGCATGTCTTATTCTCCTGACGGTCGTACTATAAATACATTATCAGAATAAAAACTTCATTGAGATCTTTACTTCAAGGAGCAATTTTGTTCATTTGCCATTTTACAGCCTGTCCACCCTTAAGGCCCGCGTATCCATTTGGACACGCAAAGTACACCTTAAAAAATATCTTGGTATTGAGTCACTAGCTTTTTATCCAACTTTTTCTCCCGTTGCATGTCTTATTCTCCTGACGGTCGTACTATAAATGCATTATCGGAATAAAAACTTCATTGAGATCTTCACTTCAAGGCGCAATTTTGTTCATTTGCCATTTTACAGCCTGTCCACCCTTAAGGCCCGCGTATCCATTTGGACACGCAAAGTACACCTTAAAAAATATCTTGGTATTGAGTCACTAGCTTTTTATCCAACTTTTTCTCCCGTTGCATGTCTTATTCTCCTGACGCTCGTACTATAAATGCATTATCGGAATAAAAACTTCATTGAGATCTTCACTTCAAGGCGCAATTTTGTTCATTTGCCATTTTACAGCCTGTCCACCCTTAAGGCCCGCGTATCCATTTGGACACGCAAAGTACACCTTAAAAAATATCTTGGTATTGAGTCACTAGCTTTTTATCCAACTTTTTCTTTCGTTGAATGTCTTATTCTCCTGACGGTCGTACTATAAATGCATTATCGTAATAAAAACTTCATTGAGATCTTCACTTCAAGGCGCAATTTTGTTCATTTGCCATTTTACAGCCTGTCCACCCTTAAGGCCCGCGTATCCATTTGGACACGCAAAGTAAACCTTAAAAAATATCTTGGTATTGAGTCACTAGCTTTTTATCCAACTTTTTCTCCCGTTGCATGTCTTATTCTCCTGACGGTCGTACTATAAATGCATTATCGTAATAAAAACTTCATTGAGATCTTCACTTCAAGGCGCAATTTTGTTCATTTGCCATTTTACAGCCTGTCCACCCTTAAGGCCCGCGTATCCATTTGGACACGCAAAGTACACCTTAAAAAATATCTTGGTATTGAGTCACTAGCTTTTTATCCAACTTTTTCTTTCGTTGAATGTCTTATTCTCCTGACGGTCGTACTATAAATGCATTATCGTAATAAAAACTTCATTGAGATCTTCACTTCAAGGCGCAATTTTGTTCATTTGCCATTTTACAGCGTATCCATTTGGACACGCAATGTTCACATTGAAAAATGCCTTGGTATTGAGTCACTAGCGTTTTAGCGAACGTTTTCTCCCGTTGCATGTCTTATTCTCCTGACGGTCGTACTATAAATGCATTATCGGAATAAAAACTTCATTGAGATCTTTACTTCAAGGCGCAATTTTGTTCATTTGCCATTTTACAGCGTATCCATTTGGACACGCAATGTTCACATTGAAAAATGCCTTGGTATTGAGTCACTAGCCTTTTAGCGAACGTTTTCTCCCGTTGCATGTCTTATTCTCCTGACGGTCGTACTATAAATGCATTATCGGAATAAAAACTTCATTGAGATCTTTACTTCAAGGCGCAATTTTGTTCATTTGCCAATTTACAGCTGTCCACCCTTAGCCCGCGTATCCATTTGGACACCCAATGTACACTTTGAAAAATGCCTTGGCATTGAGTGAGTCACTATAGCCTTTTAGCGAACGTTTTCTCCAGTTGCATGTCTCATTCTCCTGACGGTCGTACTATAAATGCATTATCGGAATAAAAACTTCATTGAGATCTTCACTTCAAGGCGCAATTTTGTTCATTTGCCATTTTACAGCCTGTCCACCCTTAAGGCCCGCGTATCCATTTGGACACGCAAAGTACACCTTAAAAAATATCTTGGTATTGAGTCACTAGCTTTTTATCCAACTTTTTCTCCCGTTGCATGTCTTATTCTCCTGACGCTCGTACTATAAATGCATTATCGGAATAAAAACTTCATTGAAATCTTTACTCCAAGGCGCAATTTTGTTCATTAGCCAATTTACAATTTGTCCCCCTTAAGGCCCGCGTATCCATTTGGACACGCAATGTACACTTTTGAAAAATGTCTTGGTATTGAGTCACTAGCATTTTATCGAACATTTTCTCCCGTTGCATGTCTTATTCTACTGACGGTCGTACTATAAATGCATTATCGGAATAAAAACTTCATTGAGATCTTTACTTCAAGGCGCAATTTTGTTCATTTGCCAATTTACAGCTGTCCACCCTTAAGGCCCGCGTATCCATTTGGACACCCAATATACACTTTGAAAAATGCCTTGGCATTGAGTGAGTCACTATAGCCTTTTAGCGAACGTTTTCTCCCGTTGCATGTCTCATTCTCCTGACGGTCGTACTATAAATGCATTATCGGAATAAAAACTTCATTGAGATCTTCACTTCAAGGCGCAATTTTGTTCATTTGCCATTTTACAGCCTGTCCACCCTTAAGGCCCGCGTATCCATTTGGACACGCAAAGTACACCTTAAAAAATATCTTGGTATTGAGTCACTAGCTTTTTATCCAACTTTTTCTCCCGTTGCATGTCTTATTCTCCTGACGCTCGTACTATAAATGCATTATCGGAAAAAAAACTTCATTGAGATCTTCACTTCAAGGCGCAATTTTGTTCATTTGCCATTTTACAGCCTGTCCACCCTTAAGGCCCGCGTATCCATTTGGACACGCAAAGTACACCTTAAAAAATATCTTGGTATTGAGTCACTAGCTTTTTATCCAACTTTTTCTTTCGTTGAATGTCTTATTCTCCTGACGGTCGTACTATAAATGCATTATCGTAATAAAAACTTCATTGAGATCTTCACTTCAAGGCGCAATTTTGTTCATTTGCCATTTTACAGCCTGTCCACCCTTAAGGCCCGCGTATCCATTTGGACACGCAAAGTACACCTTAAAAAATATCTTGGTATTGAGTCACTAGCTTTTTATCCAACTTTTTCTCCCGTTGCATGTCTTATTCTCCTGACGGTCGTACTATAAATGCATTATCGTAATAAAAACTTCATTGAGATCTTCACTTCAAGGCGCAATTTTGTTCATTTGCCATTTTACAGCCTGTCCACCCTTAAGGCCCGCGTATCCATTTGGAGACGCAAAGTACACCTTAAAAAATATCTTGGTATTGAGTCACTAGCTTTTTATCCAACTTTTTCTTTCGTTGAATGTCTTATTCTCCTGACGGTCGTACTATAAATGCATTATCGTAATAAAAACTTCATTGAGATCTTCACTTCAAGGCGCAATTTTGTTCATTTGCCATTTTACAGCCTGTCCACCCTTAAGGCCCGCGTATCCATTTGGACACGCCAAGTACACCTTAAAAAATATCTTGGTATTGAGTCACTAGCTTTTTATCCAACTTTTTCTCCCGTTGCATGTCTTATTCTCCTGACGCTCGTACTATAAATGCATTACGTATGTCAGTCGCAACTGCTCACCGGCTAACGTCGCGGATTTTCTATTGTTTTTTGATGCTGCATCGATTGCCGCAGATTGCGAGCGGATGTGCGTTTTTGTGGCTTTTCTACGAGCGAGTATGTTGTATCGTATGTTTACCTCTAGAATTAATGTAGAACTGGTATACCAGGTCGTTGCATTGTGAGCATTTTTTTGCTCCGTTGATGTGATGCTATGTTGACGTTAGGAAATACCGTTTAGTGGAGGAATTTCCATAAATACTACTTCGTTTTATTGGTCTGTAATTGAATAATTACGGGGTAATGATACGTAGTGATCCGAGATAATTTTAGGCAAATAACCTGATCGAGACCAACGTAGAGAATGACAACGTTCACTCATAGAGTCGAAGGTGAAATTAGTATTCCAGCAAGAGAAAATGCCTACCTTTCCGTGGGAAGAAAATTCTCGAGACGTGTGTCGTTTTCGTTGATGTTACACCTATATTTCAAAAAAAAATCATTCCAAGGGAATAAATACATTTTCGGTAATTTGACATTCAATTCAAATTCATAAAACAAAAAAAAAAAATTAATTTAGAATGCGAAATGGTCCTTTTGCGTTGGAGAATGGAAGTTATTTTATAAAGCCTAATACTTTGGCAATAAAGTTCAGCAATAATTTTTTTTTGCGAACGAAGTAGATCACATAATTGAGCAAAATAAGTATATTTTTTCGGATTCTAGCACTGGTAATAATTTTTCACGTTTCCAGGACCGGGGACCGGTATGGCCCAGACAATAATTCATAACTTCCTCATTATGAATTCTGCCAATTTTATATTTCAGTATAACAAGCACAATCAGTCTAGAAAACAAACCACATATTCGGTGTAATTTTTCCGGGCGTCCAGGGACGGCTTCACTCCAGGAATAAATCTTAACTTCCTTATTAGGAACTCTGCCAGTTTCATATTTCAGCATAACAAAGGGAATCGTTTAGGAAGAGAATTCACATGTTCAGAATAATTTTTCCGGAAGTCCAGGGCCGGCTTCATTCCAGTAATAAATCTCAACTTTATTCTGAACATTTGGATTCTTTCCTCAACTGATCCTGATCCTGATACTGACCCTGCATAACAAAGAGAATCGTTCAGAAAGGGAATTCACATGTTGGGAATAATTTTTCCAGGCGTCCAGGGCCGGCTTCAGTGTAGCAATAAATCTTAACTTCCTGTATAGGAACTTTCGTATTCCAGCATGACAAAGAGAATCGTTTAAGAAAATAATTCACGTATCCATAATAATTTTTCTGGGCGTCTAGGGCCGGCTTCACTCCAGTAATAAATATCAACTTTATTCTGTACATGTGAATTCTTTCCTCAGCTGATCCTGATCCTGATCCAGCATAACAAAGAGAATCGTTCAGAAAAAGAATTTACGTATCCATAATAATTTTTCTGGGCGTCTAGGGCCGGCTTCACTCCAGTAATAAATATCAACTTTATTCTGAACATGTGAATTCTTTCCTCAGCTGATCCTGATCCAGCATAACAAAGAGAATCGTTCAGAAAAAGAATTCACGTGTCCATAATAATTTTTCTGGGGCGTCTAGGGCCGGCTTCACTCCAGCAATGAATCTTAACTTCCTTATTAGGAACTCTGCCAGTTTCATATTCAAGTGTAACAATCAGGATCGGTTAAGAAAATAATCCACATGTTCAGAATAATTTTTCCGGGCGTGCAGGGCTTTCTGCACTCCAGCAATAAATCTTAACTTCCTTATTAGGAACTCTGCCAGTTTCATATTCCAGCATAACAAAGATAATCGTTTAGGAAGATAATTCACATGTTCAGAATGATTTTTATAGGCGTCCAGTACCGGCTTCACTCTAGTAATAAATCTCAACTTCGTCATTAGGAACTCTGCCAGGTTTATATTCTAGCATAACAAAGATAATCGTTTAGGAAGAGAATTCACATGTTCAGAATAATTTTTCCGGAAGTCCAGGGCCGGCTTCATTTCAGTAATAAATCTCAACTTTATTCTGAACATTTGGATTATTTCCTCAACTGATCCTGACCCAGCATAACAAAGAGAATCGTTCAGAAAGGGAATTCACATGTTGGGAATAATTTTTCCAGGCGTCCAGGGCCGGCTTCACTGTAGCAATAAATCTTAACTTCCTGTATAGGAACTTTCGTATTCCAGCATGACAAAGAGAATCGTTTAAGAAAATAATTCACGTATCCATAATAATTTTTCTGGGCGTCTAGGGCCGGCTTCACTTCAGCAATAAATCTTAACTTAATTCTGAACATGTGGATTCTTTCCTCAACCGATCCTGATTGTTACACGAAAATACGAAACTGGCAGGCTTCCTAATAAGAAAGTTAAGATTTATTGCTGGAGTGAAGCCGGCCCTGGACACCCGGAAAATGTATTCTGAACATCTGGATTCTTTTCTCAGCCGATCTTGATTGTTACACTGAAATATGAAACTGGCAGAGTTCCTAATTAGGAAGTGAAGATTTATTGCTGGAGTGATGCCGGCCCTGGACGCAATGAAAAATTATTCTGAACATGTGTTTCTTTTCTCAACAGATTGTAATTGTAATACTGAAATATAAAGTTGGCAGAATTCATAATGAGGAAGTTATGAATTATGGTCTGGGCCATACCGGTCCTGGAATTACCAGTGCTAGAATTTAAAAAAAATACTTAATTTGCTCGATTCTGTCACCTACTACGTTCCTAAAAAAAAATTATTGCTGAACTTTATTGCCAAAGTAACTAGGCTATCTGTTTCACTTTCAAACTAGTTGAAAAACTTTTGAAACTATTGTTTATCGAGAAAATGAATAATAAATCATGACCGAACTGAGAAAAACAATGTAATCAAGAGTGAGGTTATGATTTATCTGCCTTGTCTGAAGTGTCAAAAGACGCGGGAATCGTAGGTTTCAATCGTCAATTCAACTTAGTTCATAATTCGAACTAAGTATCATATTTTGTACAAGTAGGTATCATAATTTCTTCAATTTCTAGTTTCGAAACTCTGTGTAAGGAGATACCGTAATAGTTATTTACCTAACAAGTGCGGAAAGTAGTACTTTTCCGCAAGCGACGGCAGTTGCACGAACGACGCGGAGGGGAGTTCGGGCAAGCCGTTAAGGGCGGAAAAGGCATGTTCCGTAAGAGTTAGGTACAATATTTTTCCTACGAGTGTTTTTGTCCATCTTATTTATGAAAAAACAAGGTTTTTAATAAACAAGTTTTTTAACAATGCTACAAAATGACTAGTAAGACAGAATAGTTACATAGATAATTTAGTTAGTCCTAAATATCATCATTTTCAAAAATACAAAAATCGTGCGGAAAAGTAAAAATCGTACGGAAAAGTAAAAATCGTGCGGAAAAGTAACTTTTCCGAACGATTTTAAATCGTACGGAAAAGTACAACTTTCGAAACGAAAAATCGTAGGAAAAACACTTTACCTGCTTCAAGGCATTCTACAATATCGTTAAAAAACAAATGATTACATATTTGGCATCGAAATATTCCAGCATTCATTTAAACAATTACATTTAACAGGTGCAACTATACTGTATAAGGTGTTCTTATGTTAAACCGATAATTTTCAACTTTTTCCAGAATGCTCAATAAATTAATATACTTATCACGCAGGCTCGTATAACGTGTTATAATAAACAAGTGGCTAATGTAAGTAATTTACAGTTCAGAACTTTTTTGAACACAATTCTTCAATTACGACGAGAAATCATCTCACACATCAAGAAATTCTCGATGGCCTGTAATTTTGGATGAAATACTACAAAATATTTCACTAATCGTTTCGAGCATGAGAAGATGTTCCTTATTTATAAAATTTATTTGGCAGATGAGAGATATAAACCAACTTAAGCGTTCTGATTAATTGTGAAGTTTTTTTTAACAGTCCTGAATTCTAGATAATTTTGTGGTACAGATTATCTTCACCTGGCCTTTCTCTGGTTCAATACTTTCGCCAAAAAAGATTTGGAATTGTCACCATAGCTGAGTACTTTTTCACAAGTTTTCATTTAATGGTGTTGATGTATGTAATGTGAGCTTTGATATAGTTATTCTGTTTCAAAGTTTTATCTCTAATTTTGTTTTTATCTTTATCATTACCAACCATAGAAATTATAATATATATACTTACTCTAGAATGCCAATTCAATGGGACGAAAGTGTTGTAAAAAGTTCGATGCATTATTTAGTGCGCATGATCAGGACTATTTTCATTCATACCAGGGTGGGTTTCAGTGCGATTTTTAAATGATTCATGATATTGAGTAAAATCGATTTAATAATACGTTGGTGTCAGGGCAGTCTATGAGACAAGAAAAGTTTTGGTGTGCATTCCTATGTTGTGAAACTGATTATATCCGAGAAATTCTTCGAATAAAATAACAATGAAAAAATATATCTTGAGTAGGTAACTATTGGTGAAGTTCTGATTCCCACGGAAAGAAACATATCCTGTATTGTTCAGAGAACAACGTGAGAACCAAAGGAAGGTAGGTAGGATTTGATATTCTGTGAAACTGATGTTCGGCATGTCTCCAAAGTGACGGCATATGGATGTGCTGAGGACTGGAGCTCGACGGGTCAGTCTCGAAGGGACCGCTAACGGTGGAACGATTGATAATATTCCGGAAGAGCATCGTTCATGGAAATATCTATAAAACACAGACAGATCGCCAACCTTTCTGCGATGTTCCAGAGGAGTGAGCTAGCTTGTGAGTGAAGTTGTTGGATCACCATGCCATGTCATGCCTTTTGCTCTCGTCAAGCTTAAAATGATTTATATAAGCCAAACGTAAAGAACGGATTAATATTCTCAGTTTTATCAAAGATGGGAGTTATTTCTGCTCTATTTATGTTATTTATTAGATTTGCTTTATTTCCTTTATTTCCACACCATAGAACCAAGCACGTCAACATTGTCAAAATTAAAATTTCACTACAGAAAAACCCGAAAACCAATAACATACACACGACCGATGAACAATTGAAGTAAACAGTAATAAGAAAAGCACATCTAAATAAACACAATAACGTTAATGGTTGATTCCACAATGAACACAAATCGCCTAAACCACCAAACTAACCCAAACCGGCTCTGGGAAACTACCTTCCTTCCTCTGCGACAATTGAAAACTGACAACACTGTTGCACGATCCCAACAAGTCAACGGGAATTTGGGAAGGCTTCACAGTAATGTTCGATTATTTTCGACAGAATCTCGACTACAAAGATAAAATTTTTTGAAATTTGTCAACGCTGCAGAGCTAGGAGACCGGTTATGGGCATATGCGCATTGATGAAAACATTTGGAATTTTACAACACTTTTCAGTGTCCCACGAATAGGGGATTGGCATTCTAGAGTAAGTGTATATATATTATAATTTCTATATTACCAACCTAGTTGTCAAGCTGAGGTTATAAAATATGCAAACCAATATTCCCGGAAATATAATGGGTGTTAATGAATTTCATAAGTGTTCAGTCACCATCGTCGTTTTTGATTTTCAATATGAAAAAAGTATAATTACTCAAAATCATAACCAATTAATGAAAAAAAGTTTCTGATCTCCAATATTACAGCCGACTTAAGGTGGGAGTCGCAATGGGCAATTTTCAGCTATTTTCAGTGACTTAGGTTTTCGTAAACAATTAATGAACCGTTGGAGTATTTCAATTGAAATTTGCTATAGAGGTGACTGAAGGTTCAATACATTTCTTTTGACCCATGGCAACTCTGCAAACTGAATGAGTAGCCAGAAAAAAATTCTCAAAACTGATCAAGTTTGAGGTTATCAATATCGAAAACAAAATTCAGTTTAAATTTATTTTCGAGTTGTGAGCTAGATATTGCCCTTACTTAGATTATTGAGAATGCATCCTAACAAAGAAAGTCGAGAAAAAGTGTCTTGTTTTTGAGTTTTTTAGGAAAAACTGATCGTGTGTATAGATACGTGATATGGCGAGCTGTGGCAAATATATGAGTGGCTCAGTTCAGCTACCGACCGGTAGAGGGAGATTTTACTGCAATAGAAAATATGAATGAAAATTCCATGCCTGGTAACAATATTACAACGTCTTCAAAAAAGGGGCGCACGCGGCGTTGCCATACTTCGACAAACCTTTCAGTTATTATTGCTCATTGGACTCAATGAGATTTCTTCAAATCAGAGTCTCATAATATAATTCATTTGAAGTTCAATTTTGGGCATTTTGTCAGATCATTAATTATGCAATGAGGAGTACATGTATAGAGTAAAACTTATTAAATGATAATAATAATAATAATACTTACTCATAAACACACAGAGAGTGCGGGTAGACGACGGATATTATTATTAATATTTGCTGTGGCGCGCTCGGGGCGATTTTTGGTGCGTCTTCACTTTTCAGCTGTAGGAAAACTAGGAAAATCTTTCAGTACCGCCCTGGGTGATCGGTCGCACTATATGGATACCTTGTTTTGTAGGTTTCGTTTTGCATACCTATCTCTGATCTCTTTTGTGATTATGATCAGATTCTATTCAAAATTGGTTGTGGGGGCTTTTAGAATCGGAGATTCAAATTTTTTAATAATTATTCCCAAAATCAAGATCGCGGCTACACGATGGCGGAGTAGTTATGGTAATTATGGCCTGATTCTATTGACATTTGGTATTTGGAGGTTTTTGGGGTCGGAGAATATGAATTTTTCGTCAAAATTCATGAATTCAAGATGGCGGAATAGTTTTGTGATTTTGAACCAATTGAATTAAAAATTGGTATGTGGGGGCTTTCGGAATCGGAGATTATAATGTTTTTACAGTTATTCCTAAAATCAAGATGGCGGCTACACGGTGGCGGACGAATTATTATGAATGTGGTCCGATTTCATCCAAATTTGGTATTTGGTGGTTTTTGGGGTAGGAGAATATGATTTTTTTGTCAAAACTCATGAATTCAAGATGGCGGAATAGTTTTGTGATTTTGACCCGATTCAATTCCAAATTGGTATGTGGGGGCTTTCGGATTCGGAGATTATATATTTTTTTAAAGTATTCCTAAAATAAAGATGGCGGAGAAGTTATTGTGATTATCGCCCGATTTCATTGAAATTAGGTATTTGGAGGTTATTGGGGTCGGAGAATATAATTTTTTTGTCAAAATTCATGAATTCAAGATGGCGGAATAGTTTTGTGATTTTGACCCGATTCAATTCAAAATTGGTATGTGGGGGCTTTCGGAATCGAAGATTATAATTTTTTTTTACAATTTCTCCTAAAATCAAGATGGCACCATCGGTAAAATAGTCATTCGAATTTGGTTGGGTATAGATAATTATACATAACAAAAAAAATTCAAATGGACTTTAGAAAAATAGGAACATCTCTATCAGTTGAAGTTGACATTTTGGGGAAAGCAGCTATCTTTCTTCTCGTAAATACACACACTTATCAAGAAATCAAACACAATAAAACAATACTAGGCACCGTACAAACAAAACACGAATGGATAAATCAGTAAATCACGGCTCACAGCTTTCTAACGGCTCTGAACTCCGAAAACGATTGAACTGACAACGTTGCATTGGCAGTCGACCACCGAAAACGGGGTATTACCGGAATTCCTACAACGCTGACTTAATCAATGAAGAGGGAGGTAGACACTTGTACGGTTAGTTGTATAACTATTTTATTTTCGTGGCGCAGTGAATCGGGTGCTGACACTGCCATCTGTAGTTTTTAGGTAGTCAAGGGTGTTGGAACTCCCACCTTAATCTCCCTAGCTGTGGTGAGAAAATCGGCAAGACTGCATGGAAAGCAATTTTACGTCCTACTCATTAATTCTTTAATATGAATTTCTCGGCTTATTCGGAAAACTAAGAAAAAAATATAGGATATTGAATTTTTGGAGAAAAGAACGACGATTAATGTGGTGTTTTAATTTTTTTCATCACAAACTGGAATCGCAATTTATTCGATATTTTATATATAGGAAATTTGTCAAGTTTGGTTTTTTCATGCACTAAAATTTACATTTAGGGAGATTTTTTTGAAATATTTTTTCTGATAAGTGCAAAAACTACCTAGATGATCTCTGATTTTTTTCAGATTTTTCGTTTGAAATCTGACTAATGAAAATAATACAGTATGTGCTAAACAATCTGAGTTTAGTACAACTCTAAATAATAATAATAATTGTACTCCCTCATAAACACTCGTAGAGTGTACCCAAAAGCATAGCCTGTGCGGGTAGAGAACGGCTATTATTATTATTTGCCGTGGCGCTCCGGAAAACCTACAGCACCATAGCAACTTGATGCTAGTCTTTTTCCTAAAGATATGATTTTCAAACTTCAATTTATTGTCATTGGTATACCAAGAAACTTGGTGTGAAATTTATTTTCAATTTGATTCATGTCCAGACTGAGATTTTCAAATTCCAATTTGAAAGTTAGTAAATTGGTTTCCTTGGCATTGAGACACAGTGAATTTGACTGACACCAGTAGTTAACTTCTTCGAGTTCCTGGTAGATGACACTTTTCAGTATCCCCACATTCTTCCCATGCCAAATAAGAATGGTATCATCCGCAAAAAATGTAAATTTTGCTGTGATAGCTAAAAATGTCAGGTCATTTATATACAAAGAGAACGTTTTTCACGAAAAACTGATAATTTTCGAGTTATAAGCGAAATACTACAAAAAAATTGTTTTTTTATCATTTTTTTGCATTTTTTTGTTCCGTCAAGAAATTTTGTTAGGAAACTTCAGAATCGGATTCAGCACTCCAAAAAACGTATGAAATGGAAGAAATCAGAACCATCCCGAAACTTTCCAGCCAGGGGCCCTGTCGAATATAAATTTACTGAATTGAAACGAAAATTTGAATGACAGATACTGAGATGGAAACAAGAATAGGAATCGTGCTTACTCCTCCATTCGCAATGACAACCCGATTGAAGGAACCTCCACGATCTTGTGTGTTTTTTCGCCGCTTAATTTCTCGTGAGTTACAGCATAATGAAACTAATCAAATGCGATGATCAGTGTAAGCTGTCCGAACTGACGTGAGACGAACGTGTGTACATATACGTGTGTTGAGTTCGCCGAGAGCTCGAGAGGAGAGCTTACAGCATCCCGGCGGGAACCAGGTCAGGGCATGTCAGTGTGCCTCACCGATCTTCATAGAAAGAGTAATGTAAAAAATACCGATTAGCCATGTTATGACGTCATAAAACTTAGAACCTCTCTCATCATTTATTTCAGTATCGTTGGACAAAAAAATGAAAAAGAAGGGTATGCTTATCTGGACCAACTGCTTCCGGTCATAACAAGATTTTGCACACTTTTTGGTCAATAAAAAATAAACATTTTTCTAAAATTTCAACTTCCAAACCATTCCGGAAAATCTTGAAATAAGTCCTTTCAGAGCAGAGTTTGTAAGGCTCAATATGTTAAAATAGACATTTTGCCAACAAAGCGTATTTGTTTATCCTAGGTTTCAATGTACAATAATAGATCAAGAGTCCGTGTCACTATTTTTGGTAGTGATAAGTTTACGCCCATCGCCATATACATGATTTTCTCGGCGAAGTTAGGGTAGGGGGTTAACGATCTGTTTCAAAAATGGAAGCAAAATTTTTCGTAAGTATACTACTGAGTACGAAGGCGTAGAAGGGCCAACAACAAAATATTTTTCGAAACATTTGGAATTGCCACTTTGAACTGACAATTGTCACTTTGAACTGACAATTGCCACTTTCCACTTTGAATTGGCAATTGCCACTTTGAAATGGCAATTGTCACCTCGAACTGGCAATTGACATTTTGAACTGACAATTGTCACTTTGAACTGGCAATTGTCACTTTGAACTGACAATTGCCACTTTGAACTGGCAATTGTCACTTTGAACTGAAAATTGCCACTTCGAAATGGCAATTGTCAATTCGAACTGGCAATTGTCACTTTGAACTGGCAATTGTCACTTTGAACTGGCAATTGTCACTTTGAACTGGCAATTGTCACTTTGAACTGACAATTGCCACTTTGAAATGGCAATTGTCACTTCGAACTGGCAATTGTCACTTTGAACTGGCAATTGTCACTTTGAACTGTAAATTGTTACTCAAAAAAAATGTATTGCCAACTGGATGCATAAATATTGTTTTTTTTCAATTAACAATTGCCAAAGTGAGTCAGTTCAAAGTGACAATTGTCAGTTCGAAGTGACAATTGCCAGTTCAAAGTGGCAATTGCCAGTTGAAAGTGACAATTGTCAGTTCAAAGTGGTAATTGCCAGTTCAAAGTCGCAATTGCTAGTTCAAAGTGACAATTGTCAGTTCAAAGTGGTAATTGCCAGTTCAAAGTGACAATTGCCAGTTCAAAGTGACAATTACCAGTTCAAAGTGGTAATTGCCAGTTCAAAGTGGCAATTGCCCGTTCAAAGTGACAATTGTCAGTTCAAAGTGATAATTGCCAGTTCAAAGAGGCAATTGCCAGTTCAAAGTGACAATTGCCAGTTCAAAGTGGTAATTGCCAGTTCAAAGTGGCAATTGCCCGTTCAAAGTGACAATTGCCAATTCAAAGTGGTAATTGCCAGTACAAAGTGGCAATTGCCCGTTCAAAGTGACTATTGTCAGTTCAAAGTGGTAATTGCCAGTTCAAAGTGGCAATTGCCAGTTCAAAGTGACAATTGCCAGTTCAAAGTGGTAATTGCCAGTTCAAAGTGGCAATTGCCCGTTCAAAGTGACAATTGTCAGTTCAAAGTGGTAATTGCCAGTTCAAAGTGGCAATTGCCAGTTCAAAGTGACAATTGCCAGTTCAAAGTGGTAATTGCCAGTTCAAAGTGGCAATTGCCCGTTCAAAGTGACAATTGTCAGTTCGAAGTGGTAATTGCCAGTTCAAAGTGGCAATTGCCAGTTCAAAGTGACAATTGCCAGTTCAAAGTGGTAATTGCCCGTTCAAAGTGACAATTGTCAGTTCAAAGTGGTAATTGCCAGTTCAAAGTGGCAATTGCCCGTTCAAAGTGACAATTGTCAGTTCAAAGTGGTAATTGCCAGTTCAAAGTGGCAATTGCCCGTTCAAAGTGACAATTGCCAGTTCAAAGTGGCAATTGCCAGTTCAAAGTGGTAATTGCCAGTTCAAAGTGGCAATTGCCAGTTCAAAGTGACAATTGCCAGTTCAAAGTGACAATTGCCAGTTCAAAGTGGCATTTCCAAATGTTTCGAAAAATATTTTGTTGTTGGCCCTTCTACGCCTTCGTAACTAAGAGTATTGGGAAAGCAAATATTTCAGAAAAATAATTCGACGCTCACTGATTGTCAGTCGCCGACATCGTGGCATTCACCCGCTGCAACCTTCGAAATATGTAAAAAAAACAAACAACAACAAAAATCCAGTTCACAACTTACAATGGTTACAAATTTCGCAGACCAGCCTTTTTCAATGGGGCAGAAGGGCGCTGGGCCCACCTGTTTCAGAAAAAGGTCCAAGTTTTCTTTTATGATAAGCTTACGACTGATTCCTGCACAATTATGTTCAATTCTAACTGTCCAATTGAAAAATGCAATACAGTCATCAACCATGTGTTGCAAATATTGCAATTCTTAAAAACAAGTTAGTGGGATGGGGCTCTATAAAGCACGGCTATATTTTTATCATAAAGATTAGGTGTTTATGACTGACAATCAAACATTTAGGTACAACGTAAGCACGTGAGGATGAGAACAATTTTCTCAGCTGTTTATAGTATGGACAGAGCCGGTTTAAGGCTTTATCGGGCCCTAGGCGGCCGTCAGAATTTTGGCCCCGTCCACTTACCCATTATTGTTGTAGGTCGTGAATTCGAATGAATATGACGACTTTTATCTCGGAATTCCGACTTCTATCTCGGAATTCCGACGTTCATCTCGGAATTCCGACTTTTATCTCAAGATTTCCCGCAATATCATGAATTTAGGCAGTGCCGTTACCTCTGTCCTTAGCAATAATCATAATATAAATAAAAAAAGACAGCAAATCAACATCACATCCCAAAATCACATCAAATGTAGGTACCCAAACTTTGTCCTTCGAGAGATATGGCCATCATATCTTCTCTTGTGCTACTATTTTCTTCCTGTCCAATGATTTTCTAGTTTATTTATAGAGGGTGTTCCCGAAATTGGAGCGATTGAGAAAATTGGTTGTTATATGGAACATAATGTAACAATGAATGCCAAGAATTTTCGTTTTTGAAGCAATAAAAAATTTTTGAAATTTTTATGAAACTTTATGAAATCGCTTTCAGTTACCTTTGTTTGGTTTGATTCTCCGGGCCACAGCGTGTCTGCCCGCTGGCAGTGTTTCAGCGCGGTTTGCGCAGGCTGTAGACGTCTAGTCAATGATTACCAAAAATTTTTGAAAATCTCCCAAAATAATTTTTTCTAAGACAGTGACAGTGACAAAGTGACACTTTTGCGCACAAGCGCGTAAAAAAATCACCTGTGCGTAAAACCATAAAAGTCGGAAATTCCGAGATAAAAGTCGGAATTCCGAGATAAAAGTTGGAATTCCGAGATAAAAGTCCGATTTTCGAGATAAAAGTCGGAATTTTGAGATAAAAGTCGGAATTCCGAGATAAAAGTCGGAATTCTGACTTTAAAATCGGAATTAAAAGTCGGAATTCCGAGATAAAAAACGGAATTTCGAGATAAAATTCGGACTTCCGAGATTAAAGTCGGAATCAAGAAATAAAAGTCGGAATTAAGAAATAAAAATCAGAATTAAGAAATAAAAGTCGAAATTAAGAAATAAAAGTCAGAATTAAGAAATAAAAGTCGGAAATAAGAAATAAAAGTCGGAATTCCGAGATAAAAGTAGGAATTCCGCGATAAAAGTCGGAATTCCGAGATAAAAGTCGTGATTCCGAGATAAAAGTCGGAATTCCGAGATAAAAGTCGAAATTCCGAGATAAAAGTCGGAATTCCGGAATAAAAGTCGGAATTTCGAGATAAAATTCGGACTTCTGAGATAAAAGTTGGAATTCCGAGATAAAAGTTGGAATTCCGAGATAAAAGTCCGATTTTCGACATAAAAGTCGGAATTCCGAGATAAAAGTCGGAATTCTGACTTTAAAATCGGAATTAAAAGTCGGAATTTCGATATAAAAGTCGGAATTCCGAGATAAAAGTCGGAATTATAAAAAATTTAATTGCGAAACAGTTGCCTCCTCTACGCTTCCTTATGAAATCGATAGGTCGAACCGTTTTTGAGTTATCAATTTTGCAAGTATTAATTTAAATACTACCAAGAGGGTACTAAACAATCGAGTTCATTTTGTGTTCGAATATTCTGTATTTTGAACTTATCTTGCTTCGTTTTCCCCCAGAACTTCACCTGCTTAGAAAAATATCAATCTCATATCGGGGGGCCCGATTAGCCGCGGTACAGCTTCGTGATGTATCTATGGCGGTGCGCCATGCGGAGTGAGATATGTCCGTGGACTTTTTAAGCATTGTGGGTTATTGTTGTTCGCGTTGTTCTGCGCTCTTCGCGTGTTGCGGCCGGCGGGCCTCGAACCGCGGGAGGGACCGGCGCAAGGGCTCATCGTTCGCTGGCGTTGTAAACATACGACCGATGTCGGAAATAAATAGGCCGAGGCCTGTTCAGACAAATGACCGATATTGTTGTGGGAAAGAAACGCACCGCAGGAGAAGGCCGAGACGAGGTGGCGTTTCAGGCGGTGATTTATCTGTGCCGAGGATAGTGTGTAATACCTTGTCGCAACGTTTAGACGGTGTATGGACATTTTGTCGAACAAGGTATGGCGAGAGAAATGGTACGGATAGGTTGGTAGCGCGAGATCCAGGGATTTTAACGTGATACTAGATCATAATTTTTTGCGGTACCTCGACAAAAACGAAGGCACTAAGTTTTTGTCATTTCCAATTTATATCTCTGTTGTTCATGAACTCCCCAGTGGTGGCGACTGAATATTTATCTCAATAAAATGAACAGCAAAGACATTTCCAACAATGACATTTATACCCTACTGGTGAAAGTGAGTAAAGACGCGGAAGACACCAGAGCGGAAATTCGAAGTTTAAAAGAAGAATTTCAGAATAAAGTTGGTTCGTTACAAGTATCCCTCACCCAACTGGAGAAAGAAAATCAACTTTTGAAAACAAAGTTGTTGACTGCTGAAAGACGCATACGCCGTAACACGTTCTTGATCTCTGATAAATTGAATATAACTCTCACTCGACGGGAAATCAACGCCTGTTTTGCGAATACCACATTAAAAAATTCGCCGATCACCTTGGAATTAGTTTCCAACTGATGAAATCAGAAATCTTCTCCAAAGTTCATTTGCTGAAAAACTCTGGGGTAGCATTCGTTGAGGATTTGCCATTTGAGGATAGGCAAGAACGTAAAGAACTTGTGACTCACCCGAAGGCCGCCAAATCAAGCAACCTAAACGCCAAAATTAGGAAAAACACATTGATCATCGATGGTGAAACCTTCACTACTGCGGAATTGCGAGTAAATTCAACATTGACTGCTGAAACTCAAGGAATAAAATCTCGCAGCAACTCTTCATCTGTACCATCTGGCGATTCGGACAGTCACAAATCGCGTCATACCGCCAAGCATAACATGATATTACGTCGTCTTCAAACATAGAGTTGTGAATTTGAATTGCTCCTCTTATTACATTATAAAATATATGCTACTAAAGTAAAATTGTCAATTTGTTACTGTTTAGGCTCTTCGTAATTTTTTTTTTGTTTTTTATCTTGTTATATTACTTTTAATCTTAATAATTCCCTAAATTTGATTACTTACTTATTGAATGGACAATTAGGTAAGTTTAGCCCACCTGAATATCAGGTCCTTGGTTCCTCATTTTCAGGAGTTCAGCGACCTTGTGTTGGATAAGTATGAAATAATCGCGTTATCTGAAACTTGGCTTTCTGCGAATATACCTAACAATGTTGTTTCCCTTCAGGGCTACAACATATTCAGAAGAGATAGATCGGCGGGCAGAGGTGGTGGTGTAGCTCTCTATGTCAAAAATGGTTACAGGACCAATCTGTTGAATTTTCCCTGTAATAATACTGAACAACTTTGGATATCTCTCGAAATATCTAACACAAAATATGCTATTGGTGTTTTTTACCGACCACCTTCCTTTTGTGTAGAAGAGTTTCTTGATGACTTTGAAACCTCTGTTAGCATGATTGCACCAAGTTATGATGAAATTTTAGTTGCGGGTGACTTCAACATAGATATGCTAGCCTCTGAAAATTACTCTTCCAAACGACTTGGAGATATCTTGATTTCATATACTCTGGAACAGTTAGTCTCTGAACCCACTCGCTATGGACCAACTTCTGCTAAAATTATTGACCTCATAATCTCGTCCGAGATAATCCCAGTCGAAAACACTTCTGTTATCGATGCGTCAAATGTTTCGGACCACTGTATGGTAATTTGCTCTTTTGGGCCCATCACAATTTCGGATAAACCCGCATTACACACTTTTCGAGACTTCAAAACCTTCGACAAACATAAATTTTTGTTTGACTTAGAAAATATCGATTTCACTTCTATATTTCTACTAGATAACATTGTCTCTAAAGTTGATGTAATGAATGAAATTTTACTTTCACTTTTTGATATTCATGCACCCATGAAAACAGTAAAAATTAGTCGGCCGCACGCCCCGTGGATCACTGAAGTTATCAAAATAATGATGTCGCTAAGAGATAAAGCGCTCAGCAAATATAAGCGAACTAAGCGCCTAGAACACTGGAACTACTATAAGAGCTTAAGAAATGAAACTAAATATGCAATTATTCGCGAAAAAAAAGCCCATTTGCAATTCAGAGTCAATAAAAACAAAAACAACCGGCACTTTTCGAAGGAGCTCAAACATCTTGGCATTCATTTCAAAAATAATTTTCACATGATACCTGATCATCTGAAAAATGCTTCAGATATCAATTCACATTTCATAAATTCTTCCAGGAGCAATCTTCTTCTTGATCCGGATATTTTAAATTACTATTCAACCCACTTGCCACCGGGCGTCAGCAACTTTTCTTTCTCTCTCACATCAGAAACTGAAATATATAAAACTTTATTGTCAATTAAATCAAAAGCTACTGGTGCCGATCAAATCAACATAATTATGTTACTGCATTGCTGCCCCATAATTCTTCCAGTTATTTGCCACATTTTTAATTTTTGCATCGAGAAACACGTGTTGCCTTCTATCTGGAAAAAATCTTTTATTCTGCCATTGCCTAAAGTTCCTAATCCTAAGGATATGAAATCGCTACGTCCAATCAGTATCCTGTGTACGCTTGCTAAGGCATTTGAAAAAAAAATGTTCTCTCAAATGCAAATGCATTTAGAAGCGAATAATATCATACCCTCTTGCCAATCTGGATTTAGACCTCAGCATAGCTGTATGGCCGCTATGCTAAAAGTTACGGATGACATACTTACTGCAGAGGACCGAAATCAGTTGACAGTCATGGTTATGCTTGATTACACAAAGGTGTTCGACAGAATAAAGCATCAGCTCCTTTTATCAATCTTGCATTTCATTGGATTTTCCGCAGGTGCAGTATCATTACTACACTGCTACTTATCTCATAGAAAGCAGGCAGTTATGGTCGAAAGGGATATCTCAGAGATCCTGACTGTTGAGAATGGAGTTCCACAGGGCTCGATCCTGGGCCCCCTACTCTTCATTCTGTATACACATGAATTCTATAAGCATGTAAAGTTCAGCAACTGTCACTTTTATGCTGACGACACGCAGATTTATTTGTCTTTTCCAGAAACTGACTTGTTGGAAGCCAACACCCAACTGAACTCGGATTTAGAGTCAATAATTTCAATCTCAGAAAAGTTTTGCCTTTCTCTAAATCCTGGAAAATCTCTAGCGATGTTGTTCGGCAGGAAAGTGGCCCGTGAACGTTGTTCTGATGCCCTGAATATCAAAATCAAAGATATATCAATTTTTCCTACCGAAAGTGCCAAAAACTTAGGGTTTCTCTTGGACTCGTCACTGAATTTCACCAAACACGTCAACTTAGTCATTAGACGAGCTTTCTGCAATTTAAAATTGATCTACTCCAACAGAAAAATACTTGACAAACGTCGTAAAACCACCTTATGTGAATCACTTGTTCTTTCGCACCTAAACTACGGCGATATTATATATGGACCAGCCATTTCGAAAAAGGATGTGCAACGTATCCAGCTCGTTCAGAACTCTTGCGTTCGCTTGATTTGTGGAATAGGCAGACGAGCTCACATAACTGGTCATTTGAAAGAGCTAGGATGGCTAAATATCGAGAGAAGGAGAATATTGCATGCCTGTACCCAATTTTATAAAATAGTCAAAACTCAAAAACCACCCTATCTATACGAAAAGATCACTTTCCGCACTGACGTCCACAATATCAATGTCCGGTTTAAATCTCGTCTTACACCTCCCAGTCACACCTCTGCTCATTATCGGTCCTCTTTTACATACATGATTGCAAAGCTATATAACTGGATTCCGGAAGCCCTGAAAGGATTGAACCTGTATGGTTTCAAAAAACATTTAAGAGAACTTCGATTTGAATTTCTTACAAGTCCTGACATAAGCTCGCTGCACTAATATTGTTCATTTCCCTCAATTATATTTAGGTCATAATTATGTAGCTTACCATTGCCATTTTTTTGTTTTGAATTTTTTTTTTGTTTTTATGGTTGAGTGGAAGAAAGCACTTGTCTGATTCCTTGTGGATCAGACAAAAGCTAACTCTGCCTTTTGGTAGGATACTGTTATCTGAAATAACTGTTTATGTATTCTTGTTCTTGTTCCCTTCTACCAATAAAAGCGTTTATTATTATTATTATTATTATTATCATACAATAGTATTTTATGTATCGAGTGAGTAAAGTGATACTTTTTTTACAACTAGGAAATGTTGACGCACGACGCCGTAGGCGGAATGCAGCATTCCTACGAGTAAAAAAAACACTTTACTCACGAGTTTCATTCAGTATTTTTTCTACAACTGTCAAAAAAAATAACCGATTCATATTTTTTTGCAAATATGAAATTAATTTGGCATATTTTTATTGATTCATTATTCGAACAAAGTTCGAAGAGTATGCCGGAGAGTTGAGTTTCAAACAAATGAAACGAATAATTTTGACAGAGTCGAAATCCCTTTCTCTTCACACTATCCCGTAAAATAGAAAATTTTAAGCGAATATTAAAATAAAATATTCATCGAGGTCAATATTATTTTTATTAATGTTGACTTGACTTTCGAATAACTAGTCCATCGAAGTAACTTTTCATTTTCTTAGATTTGTATTCAAAATAAATAAACAATTCTCGTGAAACAACGAATACCTTTTCCTTTCTTTGAACTATGTCAAGGAAATCTCATATTTGCACTATCCACGATTTTCTCCGTTCAATCTTCATCACTTTTCATTTCTACTTAAATTAAATTTATAGTTATCAAGAATTCTTTATCCAGATAGATGCCCAATTTCACAAATTTCATTAATTATTGTTGTCAACTAGTTTCTGACGTCAAACAGTCATAGCTACCTTGGATTACCTAGTGTAGATTAGGTCCAATAGTTCCTTAGAGGTATATGCTATTATTTTGACAATATATTTCCTTGCTCAACAACCAATCAGTGGATTTCAAATTTTGAAATTCAGCCAATAAAATCGGAACTACAGTAAAAATATAGCTTGTCGCTGTATTTTCACGGTGATAAACCTGCTTAGTTTTTGTTTTACTGTCAAGTGAAAATAATGATTTAAATTACAAACGTCAAATTTATGTGTTTTGACTAGTTATCTTTACTTATCAATATGAGCGATCGTTGGGGACAAATGTCCATTGGTATCATTGGTATCAGGCCGTGGAAAAGAGTATTCCGTTGAATACGGCTAGAAGTAAAACATCAATTACCAAGTGACACGATTTTTCTTTATTTCAAATCGATATATTGTCGTCCTAAATATAATTCGTGGTATGATTAAAAACCTATAATTTTTTGGAATATCAATTCATTGGCAATCCCAATGCAAGAAAATACAACTCGTCAGCTTTGGGATTGCAATTCATTAATATTCCAAAAAATTATCGGTAATAATCATACCACTTATTATATTACCCCTGAATATATTCGCCGCGATAGTTTGGAATTTTGATAATACCTATTCAATAGTAAAAATGCTAAGATTATTGGTGAAACATTTGTATATCAGATATTCATAGGTTATTAGTTTCCAAAGAAAATGAGAACTGGCTTTATGACATGATTTCGTTATTACTCGGATCTGTCACTGTTGTTGCATGAAACTGTCTGTTGCCTAGCAACAGCCGTTGAAAACGTGCACTTTTTTCACGCTTTTCCGTTTAATAATGAAATCGTATGTTGATAGTGAAATACTTTACGCACACAAACCACACAGAAAAGTAGACTTTTTTTGACAGTTGTAGAAAAAAAATATTTTTGGCACACAGGCAGTTCATGAAGAGTACTTCGAGAATTTTTTTTTGCGTTCGAATATCTATGGAAAGTCGATATAATGTATAAAAACAAACTTGTAGAACGTTAAAATCTCCTTATAAAAGTTAATCGTATGTTTTTTCAAAAATTGCTCCATTTGGGAGATAATGAGTGTGGCGCGTTGGCACTTACATATTTCACTCAGTATAAAGACAAGCAAGAGAATTTTGATCAGATGTCTTGACGATGGTTTTTCAATAAATTTGAGATACAGATAAATAAATCAGATTTTGACAAGTAATATTCCTGATATTATTAAGTCGTAGAATTACGATAAATCAGGCACAAAATTAAAAATCTACGGCAAAAATTGGCACAGAATGGGCACAGTTTACTGGTAAAAAAAAAAATTTGATATTTCGATGTATGGATCTCAACGTCAAGTTGGTGTTCCATACGAAATTTTCGTAATATCTCGGAAACAATATGGGCACAAAATTTGAAACATAGAGCACAAATTGGCACAAAATGAGCACAATTTAGTGAATCAGAAAAAAATACTAAATATCAATGTATGTATCACAGCGTCAAGTTGGTGATCCATCCAAAATTTTCAAAATATCTCTATCAAAACTGAAAGGGCAAAAAATTCAAAAAATATGACACACATCGGCACAAAATGAGCATACAGTAGAAAAAGAAAATTTTGGAACTTCAATTTGTGGATCACAGCGTCAAGTTGGTGACTCATACGAAATATCTCGAAAACTATACGGGCACAAAATTTGAAACATATGGCACAAATTGGTTAAATAGGCATAATTTATTGCAACAGAAAAAATTCCAATTCCAATGTATGTATCCTAGCGTCAAGTTGATGATTAATAAAAGTTTTCGAAATATCTCGGAAACTCAACAGTCACAACATCAAAAAACTTCGGCAAAATTGGCACAGAATTGTCACAATTTAGTGGTAAAAGAAAATTTTAATATTTCGATGTTTGGATCACATCGTAAAGTTGGTGATCCATAAGAAATTTTCGAAATATCTCGAAAACAATACGGGCACAAAATTTGAAACATATGGCACAAACTGGAACACAATGGGCACAATTTTGTGAAACAAAAAAAATTAAATTTCATTGTATGTATCCACAGCGTCAAGTTGGTGATCAATCTAAATTTTCAAAATATCTTGAAAACTGAAAGGGCGAAAAATTCAAAAAATACGACACACAAAATGAGCACAATTTAGTGGAAAAAGAAAATTTTGAAATTTCAATTTATGGATCATAGCGTCAAGTTGGTGACCCATACAGAATATCTCGAAAACTATACGGGCACAAAATTTGAAACATATGGCAAAAATTGGCACAAAATAGGCACAATTTAGTGAAACAGAAAAAAATTCAAATTCCAATGTATGTGTCACAGCGTCAAGTTGGTGATCCATAAAAGTTTTCGAAATATCTCGGAAACTGAACAACCACAAAATCAAAAAACTTCGGCAAAAGTGGCACAAAGTGGGCACAATTTAGTGGTAGAAGAAAATTTTTATATTTCGATGTTTGGATCACAGCGTCAAGTTGGTGATCCATAAGAAATTTTCGAAATATCTCGGAAACAATACGGGCACAAAATTTGAAACATATGGCACAAATTGGCACAAAATGGGCACAATTTAGTGGAACAAAAAAAAAAATTTCATTGTATGTATCACAGCGTCAAGTTGGTGATCCATCTAAATTTTCATAATATCTTGAAAACTGCAAGGGCGAAAAATTCAAAAATACGACACACAGAATGAGCACAACTTAGTGGAAAAAGAAAATTTTGGAATTTAAATTTATGGATCACAGCGTCAAGTTGGTGACACATACAAAATATCTCGAAAACTATACGGGCACAAAATTTGAAACATATGGCACCAATTGGCACAAAAAAGGCACAATTTAGTGAAACAGAAAAAAATTCAAATTCCAATGTATATTTTACAGCGTCAAGTTGGTGATCCATAAAAGTTTTCGAAATATCTCGGAAACTGAACAAGCATAAAATCAAAATCTTCGGCAAAATTGGCACAGAGTGGGCACAATTCAGTGGTAAAAGAAAATTTTGAAATTTTGATGTATGGATCACAGCGTCAAGTTGGTGAAATATTTCGAAAATTATACGGGCACAAAATTTTAAACATATGGCACAAATTGGCACGAAATGGGCACAATTCATTGAAACAGAGAAAAAAAAAAATTAAATTCGAATATGTGTTTCACAGCGTGAAGTTGGTGATCTATACAAATTTTCGAAATATCTCGAAAACTAAAAGGGCAAAAAATTCAAAAAATACAGCACGTATTGGCACAAAATGAGCACAATTTAGTGGAAAAAGAAAATTTTGAAATTTCATGTTATGGATCACAGCGTCAAGTTGTTTTTCAAAACGTAAATGTAAATTAAAAAAATTGCATATTTTATTTAATATACTGAAAATGCCATTACCACTCTCTGGTATATCAGCTGTAACAAAACAATTTGCATTACAGGTACGTATAATTTTAGTTAATGTAAATTGTACTATTGTAGCTGACACAATGAAAGGTGTTACACATGTTTTTGTAATATTTTCGAATATAAGGTATTTCAGAAATCTCTTTTAAAAAAACAGTTTCGCACTACAGTGTGATTGGAATAATAGTGAGTCATGTTAATTGGAAAAGAAAGTGCTCTCATCCCTTCATTAATTGTTTCGAGTAATACTTCATCACCATGAAACTTATTTTTCGTCCTTTTCTTCATTAAGTGTTTCGAGTAAGACTTCATCACCATGAAACTTATTTTTCGTCCTTTTCTGCCGATTCATATGCGTGAATGAACCCGTGAGAAAAAGAGTATAGAGTTCTCGAAACATACAGTTCATCATTCCACAATTTTTTGCCCGTATGCATTAACCAAAGTTGTTGAATAATTAAAATACTCGTCTCGGAAGGCGAAGAGAAAGATCCATTCATCAACACGAAAGTCGCGGCCTTCTAGCTCATTTTCGGTAAACATAGCAATTATAAAAGGAACATTGTATTGGAAGCTGATTGATTTTTGGCATCGTGTGACCCTTTCATCATAAATTACGACCGAACTAGCCATCGAAGGCTGCCTTGAGATGCCGTAAGAATACGAGGATCCATTCAAGGTCACCAGGAAAAGCAGTCGTTGAACAACGCATAGAATAGGTCATAACGCCCTCTTCGAATCAGGTGTATGCAGTGTTGTCAAGATGGTAAGGAATTTTGAAGACCATAGGAAAATTTTGAATTGACATAACGCCCTCTTCGAATCAAATATATGCAGTATTGTCAAGATGGTAATAAATTATGAAGACTATAGGAAAATTTTGGATTGACATAACGCCCTCTTCGAATCAAGTGTATGCAGTATTGTCAAGATGGTAATAAAATTTGAGGACCATAGAAAAATTTTGAATTGACATAACGCCCTCTTCGAATCAAGTGTATGCAGTATTGTCAAGATGGTAATAAATTTTGAAGACCATAGGAAAATTTTGGATTGACATAACGCCCTTTTCGAATCAAGTGTATGCAGTATTGTCAAGATGGTAATAAATTTTGAAGACCATAGGAAAATTTTGGATTGACATAACGCCCTCTTCGAATCAAGTGTATACAGTATTGTCAAGATGGTAACAAATTTTGAAGACCATAGGAAAATTTTGGATTGACATAACGCCCTCTTCGAATCAAGTGTATGCAGTATTGTCAGGATGGTAATAAATTTTGAAGACCATCGGAAAATTTTGGATTGACATAACGCCCTCTTCGAATCAAGTGTATGCAGTATTGTCAAGATGGTAATACATTTTGAAGACCATAGGAAAATTTTGGATTGACATAACGCCCTCTTCGAATCAAGTGTATGCAGTATTGTCAAGATGATAATAAAATTTGAGGACCATAGGAAAATTTTGAATTGACATAACGCCCTTTTCGAATCAAGTGTATGCAGTATTGTCAAGATGGTAATAAAATTTGTGGACCATAGGAAAATTTTGAATTGACATAACGCCCTTTTCGAATCAAGTGCATGCAGTATTGTCAAGATGGTAACAAATTTTGAAGACCATAGGAAAATTTTGAATTGACATAACGCCCTCTTCGAATCAAGTGTATGCAGTATTGTCAAGATGGTAATAAAATTTGAGGACCATAGGAAAATTTTGGATTGACATAACGCCCTCTTCGAATCAAGTGTATGCAGTATTGTCAAGATGGTAATAAAATTTGAGGACCATAGGAAAATTTTGAATTGACATAACGCCCTTTTCGAATCAAGTGCATGCAGTATTGTCAAGATGGTAATAAATTTTGAAGACCATAGGAAAATTTTGGATTGACATAACGCCCTCTTCGAATCAAGTGTATGCAGTATTGTCAAGATGGTAACAAATTTTGAAGACCATAGGAAAATTTTGAATTGACATAACGCCCTCTCCAAATTAGGTGTATGCAGTATTGTCAAGATGTTAATAAATTTTGAAGACCATAGGAAAATTTTGGATTGGCATAACGCCCTTTTCGAATCAAGTGTATGCAGTATTGTCAAGATGGTAATAAATTTTGAAGACCATAAGAAAATTCAACGAGAATAGTGCCGTCATGTATAATGTAATCAAAAAGTACCCCCTTTTTTACGACATTTCAACTCACCTGTACACTCACCTGTACCTTGGAAAATTGACGGCATAGTGCCTAACGTTTGTTTCTCGACCAGTACTTCAACATTATATATGACTCGTGGTGTATAAAATCACCCCCTGAAAATCTGCCTGGGCTTGTGGTCTAGTACTGAAATGATGATTACAGTACAGCTTGAGATGTAGAAATGAAAAAGTGTTTACAATCGGCCCACTTCCTTGATCGATACAGCGCATAAAATGGGCATATTTCCATGTGGTCGTAGAAAAATACATTTTTTATAAATCTTCACAATAGGTAATCGTCATTACGAGGCACTACAGATGTGGCAACAAGTTTTCATCCGATTTTAACGGTCGCTTGGTAAAATGCCGAGAGGTTGAAACAATCACGTATTTAGATATAACTGGACTTAAATTGAAATTTTGGCAGGTCAGGTCACGTATTGCTGCCTTTTCCAGCATCAGCGGATAAGGAGATCATTATCTTTATTGAATCTTGAATATTACATTTCAAACAAAGTTAATATTAATGTGCCGGACTCACCTTTTTTCCCAACAAGACAAACGCATTTCAAGTTTTACCGTGTTCTTTATTTCTGAATTCTGAATAATCCCAATTGCGTTATACAGAGTGACCCATTTAAAAGCGAGCCACCTCTCTAAATTGTTATTTATTATCCGATTCAGTCAGAAGTTTTTTTTTCAATAGTTAGAGCCTCAATAGTTCTAGTTGAGAGCAATAAATTCGAAATAAATAAAAAATTTCAAGGCCTACTTCGAATTTTTTTCAAGGTCAAAAATCCAAAAAAACATTCTAGTGATTTTTTTAAATAGAATTTGACGACACCACTGGATTCACGACATTTTCAAATGGTGTATGTGAAAATAACGTAGAAATGCGTCCATCAATAAAAAAGTTATATGGGAATAAACTTTGAAAATAATGTCAATTAATCAACCCAAAACTTCAATTTCAGAACTTTTATCAAAATTCTGATCACACCACTCGATTCAGAATATTTCGAAATATATTTGACCAGAATTCCATCGAAATCCATTTCTAAATAAAAAAATTATAAAATAATAAAATTTTAAATGTTTGGTGGAATTTTAGAAAAAAATTATTCTATCATTTTATAATTTTTTATTCATAAACAGATTTTGATGAAATTGACGGAATTGACGAAACATATTTCGAAATATTCTGAACCCAGTGGTGTAAACCGAATTCTGATGAAACTTCTGAAATTGAAATGGTAGGTTGATTTGTTGACATAATTTTCAAAAATTTTAATCCCATATAACTTTTTTATTAATGGACGCATTTCTACCTAATTTTCACATAAACCATTTGAAAATGTCGTGAATCTATGGGCGTCTTCAAATTTCATTTAAAAAAATCGCTAGTAAGTTTTTTGGATTTTTGACCTTGAAAAAAATTTGAACTAGGCCTTGAAATTTTGCTTTTTATTTTGAATTTATGGCACATAACTAGAACTTTTGATGCTCTATCTATTAAAAAAAAAACTTCTGAATCGGATAATAAATAACAGTTTTAGAGAGATGGGCCGCTTTTGAATGGGTCACTCTGTATAATAGTAATAATAGTAATAATAATAATAATAATAATAGTCGCGTGATGGGAATAGAGGTCCCAGACACTAGATGCAGGGCGTGTCGTGGGGCACCTGAGACCATAATGCACTTGCTGTCGGCGTGTGAAGCTTATGCTTATGCCCCACCCTCGGGCAAATACAAGCAAATGAGCCTGAAGTAGTCCTCCTCGACCATCAAAGTAGGACGATAGTCGTCATAGGGTTTTCTGCTCTAGGCGAAACGAGCATCGTCCGAAAAGATGAGGAAAAACGGATAAAATATCGAGAGTTACTCTCTGAACTCAGCAGGCTGTACCCATATCATTCGGTTAAATTTGTGATTCTGATTATAGGGGTCCTTGGTGGAATGACACGCTGCTCTCTAATCTAAAAATCAAACCGGCTTGCCGTGAGGTGTCAGAAATCTTAGCAGGACGAATGCAGAAGGCTGTCATCCTTGCTTCACTCCGTCTGCTCAGGGCACATCATTCTCGGACCAAGTAGTTGCTCACCCCACGGACGTGGGGAGTGGCTATCTGGGTAAATGGCACCAGCGCGCCCTCCTGATGTTTTGGAGCTCCGGAGACAGGGCCCGACTGGTATAATCCAAACGAGTGCAAAACCGGCAGCTCAGGTGCACCGGGGAGAAAAAGAGCATTCTCTCTGATGTCGGCCGTGGGTTATAATAGGCTAACCCACTGGTGTACCCTATAAAACTCGGATTCCAAATGCACGAGGAAGGGGCCCACAACCGACCCCATCGGAATAGGGGTCAAAGGCAAGGTGGTGGGGCCCAAAACGATGGATTGCCAAACAATGATAACCGCAATGACAACGGACGCCTTGATTGGACAGATGAGCTGAGGGACGGACTTCCACATTGCTACGAGGGCAGCGAGCCCGCCAGGAGAGGATACTTGGCGAGAATGCATGCTCTGTGGAGTGAGAGATACCCAGAGCATGCCGCCTTTTCGCCCAAAATCTTAGGGTTTACGTATCTCATCTTCGGGCCGAGGCTATGTCAGAGCTTCTCCTCAGCCGGCTAACGTAGTGGCAGAAGTGGCAGATATGCCACCCGTAGACCAGGCTACAGAGGATGCTCACATCATACCACCAATGAAGGGCATCAGAACCCGCAGGGCGCTTTACACAACCAAGCCCCTGAAGTCACAACAACTTACACAGGTGGATTCGTGGAGTTCTTTCAGAGGAGGCTGACATCTGGCAGATCAACTCTGCCGTGTACGATGCCGCTCATGCTCTGTCCCAAACGGAGAGGAGGATTACCGCCCCTCTAGTTGGAAGGCATGAGAGACGCACACAAGATGGAAGCTAAGATCAAGTCGGTGATACAACACGCGTCTCGTATACAGCGTGTGGTGGACTACGTGGCGGAGAATAGACCTTTCACGGTCACAGTGCGGCGAATTGCGGCAAAACTGAGACGAGCTCACCACACACTGAATCAAGGCGTGCTGTTTACCATCAAGCAGCACTGTCTTAATAGGATACGAATGCTGGTGGCTGCAAGAAAGTCACTTGTACGGCGGGCGAGAAGCTTCGCGGAAAACATGTAGTTCCGCGATAAACCTCCTCGCTTATTTTAAGAGCCTCCACGTGTTGTCGATAACCCACCGGGCGCTGATCGGGTGGAAATCTTCTGGAAGAACATCTATGAGTATTGACAACCACTTAAAATAGACACTCCAGCCCTAGCGCAGTTTGAAACTTTCTGCAGGAGGCTTCAACAGCCTGAGCTCAATGATCTGCGCAGATTCCAGATTGGTTTGTCGAGGGGCGAACCGTGTTTATCCCCAAAAACGGAGATTTGTCTGATTCAAAGAATTACAGGCCGATAACATGCTTGAATTCGTGCTATAAGATGTTTCCGCGCATTTTATACGCGCGAATACTCTCTGCAGTTAATATGGTCTATGAACGGATATATGAGCAAAGGGGGTCAAAGAAGGGGGTCGCTGGCTACAAGAAGAACCTGCTCATCGACAGATGTATAACGCAGGACTCCATGCAGTATAAGCGGAACCTTTCGATAGCCTGGATCGATCACTCAATTGAATCTCATTCAAATAATTCGTGGCTAGACTTTTTTTTTAGAGACGAACTGACCATTACCGAAAATAAAAACTAATGATGAACAAGCACTGAGAACTGGAGGTTTTAGGACGTTCGGAATCCGAATATTATGGTGTTAGGTTCGAGCTGAAGAAGCCTCTATTAGGTCTTTTTAATTATTTAAGTTTCAATTGGTCGTAGGTAGACTCGGAAAATGGATATATGAATATTTTTTCAACCTGAAGAATAGTATATTGTATACCTAAATGAAACGAAAAATTTCGACAAAGTCGAATTCCCCATCTCTTCACCCTAGCCCACAAAGTGGAACGTTTGAAGCAAATACCTGTCAGAAAACAACTACTTCCCCCTACGGACATCGAATTACATCTGATATCAATTTGTGCAATGTTTCTCCAAGAGGACACAATTGCAAGTGCTAATTGCAATGAAGAATTGAACATTAAATGACCATCTGCAGACGTGACATGTTTCACGGTTTGTTTACCACTTAGCAATGCAAGGATGAGTCGGACAACTTTAGAGCTATCCTGGCCCACCCACACTGATAAAAATACCCGATTGGAGACAAAAGAATCATGCTTTTAGAATGTTTTCTCTTGTAGCAAAGAAATTGTCCTCTGAAAATCATTGTTGCTTTTGAGAGAACATTGATAACTTTGTCTCCAATCCTGCTTGGTTGACTCTTGTCTTAAAATCATAACTATTTGATGCAAGCTCTCAATGTGCTTGGAGATGCTCTACCAACGACACCTTCGTCATGTATAAGCTCGAGTCTACCCGAAGTTTTCCGATACCCATTTGTTTTTGGGAAAAATTAATTTTTCGATTTTCCTCGGAAAATTCTTTTACTTTTAGGTAAAATTTTCTGTTTTTCCGCTACTGAAATGCTTTGTGATCATGAAAAATGATGTGCTGAACCCGTTTTGATTGACACTAAGAAATTCGTCCACTGCGTGAGCTTCGCGAATAAAAAAATTCCGGTTCCATGCAAAGTAAAAGTCTGGGGAAATTCAGTACCGGAAAATCTACACGAATGACTTTTTCAAGAATGTCTCTTCTATTATTCATAGTCGAGATGAAAATTATGAAAATCGCATTTTTTCGAATTTCGATCACGTTTTACTCGAAAACGGTGCATTTTCAAGAAAAACTTGTAGATACCTTTTTTATAGAGAATGTGACATCATTTGTTTTTGAATGAAATAGATTTTTCGATTTCCATTGAAAAATCGTCCATAAAAAGTTTCCGGATGCTTTCACGGGTTATCACCCTCGAAATCGGCTACGAAAACCCTCCCTGCCACCGGACTATGTTTAACATTGTTGCTTTCTCCAGATTCAATTACGATTCTTGTCTTGTCTTGTCTTACTCCGTTCATTGTCCTGCAAACGGCCAGGATAATTTCACACGCTAGATGCGGTCTCTTGTTTTTGTTGCATAACATTGCCGTTGTTCTCTGCTACGGGTGTTTTATTATGTCCATTAGATATTGGACGGGCGCACATACAGATATTATTGAGTAATTTGTCTTCTGATACTTGTGACCAAAGATGCTATCAATCAACATGAGAAGTGATTGTAGCGTCATGTTGACTTGATGATGGGTTCGAACGGAAAAAACAAAACGAAGAATTAATTATTTTTGATTGATTCACCTTTACTTGACAAATTTATTTTTGGTTTCTCAACAGTGTTCTGAAGATTCATTGCATCGGCTGACAATTTCCCTCATTTTATATAAACCAATCAATTGCCATTATTTTCTCATTCCAAACCGAAGAAAACAGAAATTTACTCCATGTATAAAATTGTGGAATTATCTGTTCAGGTATCCCTTCAAAATGCAGAATTTTTGAAATACTTTCAACTTGTCCGTCACTCAAAGTAAAGTCAAAGTTCTTGATATGATTTTTAGGTTTGTAACCATCCACAATCTGATGAAAAAAATGTTAATCCAAAGAAATCTGTACAAGTGTAGAAGGAAGAGGTGGTGCTGTAGGTTTTCCGGGTTTTCCTGCAGCTGAAAAGTGAATACCCCACCAAAAATCAGTAAGTCGCCCTGGAGCGTCACAGCAAATAATAATAAAAGCCGTCCTCTACCCGCACAGGCTATACCTTTGGATACACTCTAAGAGTGTTTATGAGGGAGTATTATTATTATTATTAGTTACTGCGTTCACAAGACTGCTGTGTTGAATGCAATTAATTTTTTGTCAGTAACGTATCCTACACTGAATTTGCCTATCTGAAAAAATGAGGTCGAATTAACCAAGAATACTTCTCTTTTTTGAAAACTGTTGACGTTTCGGAAGCTGCATCTGAAAAGATAAAACGGATTGGCCATAGGTATGATGTAAGAACAACATTTAAAACAACTAATACATTGAGATCAATACGCACACATACGAAACCCAAAAACACTGGTGAATGTTCAAAAAATTGTGTTTACAACATACCTTGTTTGTGTGGTACAAGTTATATAGGTGAAACATCAAGACCATTGATTGTGCGCCAGGAAGAACATAAAAGTTACCTCAGAAATCGAAAAATAACAGAATCGGCCATAATTTCAAATCTTGCCTGCCATTCTGAAGCCGCCATTTTGTTTTTTGCCTTAGAAAAATTCCATAATTCATTGTCACCGAATTTATGTTAAATTAGCTTGCAAATGGAGTATCATAATTTGGAATAAGGAACAGTTGTTTTACCCGCAAGAGGGCGCTAAAATAGGAAGTTAGGTAGCGGAAATTGACATAGCTGAATTCCTTATGAAATTACCATTTTAATAATGTGTCACACTCACTACTTTCCCTATACAAATTGTTTGGGTGATAGTGACCAAGGGTGGGGGGGGAGAGGTATGACAGGTGAGATTATGATAGGAAGTTCTGTTTGAATATGTACCAGTTTTTAATCATATCACTTTAAAATTTAGGCTTCTTACAAATTGACAATTAATTTTAATAATTATTAATAGTTATTTAGCTTGGAGCTTGAGTTGTATTTTCTTATACTTAAAGAATAATCCAGTCCGTAATTCCATACATCTAGAGGACTTATTATATATTAAAGAAATCTGCATGCATTGTTCACAATAAGCTTGTCAAGAGAGATACAAGATGTCATGCACTACCAGGCGACGCTTATTGCCATAATCCTATACAATAGGAATAATTGGGTCGAAAATCCATCAGAAAACAACTACTTTCCTGGCTAATACCACGACGAACGTTGAATTACATCTAATGAATTTCCGTGCAGAGTCCTACAAGGATGTCTCCGCAATTGCTAGTTGCATGGAAATGTTCATTGAAACATTTGGACCACCTATAGATCGATTTCTGGGTTCTTGCCCCCATCGGTATAGGGTAGGTCTCTGCAGACAATAACTAATGTCTGCAACAAACGATTCAACAAAATCTCCATGTAAAGGCAGAAGCTGAGACACCGCCCGCAGCCCAGTGTCGCAGCTTAGCAAACGGTGTGAACCAAGGATGATGTATGTACCCTTTGATCAGAACTGCTATTTTGATGGAATAGTTTAAGTCAAGCATACGGAGTTTATAGAGTAGATCTCTATATTTAGTCAATTTTCCTCGTACTGTCGGAGGATTTCCGTTTAGCCAGGAGCCGAAAACTCTATGGCAAATATAGTCTTACTTTTGTAATAAAATCTTGAGATACGCCACTGATCGTGTGACAAAATCAATTCCACTATATGTGGCACAAAATTATTCTAACATCGGAGAAAAAGGGCCTAAATTATAAAGAAATTATCAAGTCTAGTTACAAGAATCGAACTGCAAATTTATTAGGGATGTGCCACAAACAATGTAGATTTCAGAGAATCATAAAAAATATGGACAGTTTAAAGTAGGTGTGACGTTTGGGAATTGCAGTTAAAAAGGTGAAATACTGGCGATTGTATACCGCCCGGTTGCAGGCCAGGATATTTCTTAGAAATCAACCCAATTCGATCTTTTAATCCGTTATTTTCATCAAAAATAATACTTATATGGAAATAGGTCGTTCGTTGTAAGATGTATGCAAATTTTCTTATTTTTAAAGTGAACAGGCAACTAAAGAACATTGGATTAGCAAAATAATGTTTTGGCAGTTTTTGTGATCGTTTCTGCCAATAAAGATTAATTCACATTCAGTGCGAGTCCTATTTGTACGGGGCGATCACACAAATGATGTCACTTAATAGAAAAAGTTATAGGTAGTTAATTAGGAATGTAGAACTCAAAAAATAGGCATACCTTGAACTCGGAGAACAAGAAATCAGTTGAAATGTTATTTTTGAAACAGTAGGTACCGACAATGAACTATATTTGACTGTAGGACACTCATTCAATCTCCTAACTTTATTCTTTATATCCAAAAATTAATTAACTTTATTATGCGATCTGAATGCAAGTAACCGGACGACCTAATGAATACCATTTGTTTTCCAAAAATAGCTATAGGTACAATACAAGAAGTAAGACTCATCGTTCTCTCAGTGAATCATCAAGTAGGCTGAGATACTCTATGGCAATGTTTTTGCGGTAGATGAATTAGAAATCGTTGGATGACAATAAAATATCCGCAAATACCTCTAACATTCTAAGGAAAGTTGAATTGTTATTAAGCAAGCGTTCAATGCGAACATAATGTGGATCTGTCATTTTATTTGATTACTAGTTAGGAAGAAAGGAAATTAGAAAACGCTAGTTCTTTGTGTCTCCAGGGATCACTTTCATTTTTCTGTCTTATTATGAGTATTTAGAATTGTGTGAAATGATTACTATATATATACATATTTCCATTAAATTGGCTGCAGGTTATATTTGAACTGCATGCAAAAAAATCATCTGAAAGAAAAGTGCACTGAAATAATTATATGATGAATTTCTCACAAAGGAGCCTTAGGAACATTTTACCGGATATGCATGTTAGTGCCATATTGATCATTGAATAGTACCTATCTCTGATGGAAAGGTAGGCGTTCATTTATGATAAATGTCCTTTCTCTTATCATGTATTATCAAAATTGCATTCAAGTTCATATATTCTTGAACTATTATATTGACATTGGTTGACTATACTAGTCTACTAGACAGTTTTTCTGACGAATAAATTAGCTTTTATCGCCATTTTTTCATAATTATAAAATTCATAACAGTTCTGATCCAATTCAACGATCTAAAAACAAATATAGATAATGCCAGGTCTGGACCTTATTTGATCACTTCAAGTAATATACAATACAATGCAATATTACGTGTAATTAATATTAAGGAACAATATTTAAATGTCAGTATAATCCGCAAAAACTAAACAAATCTACTTTTCCGCACTAAAATGTTTTTTCCGCACTAAAAAGAGTGCGGAACAAACTTTTCCGCACTAGTGCCGGAAAAGTGACTCTTTCAAAACTAAAATGAGTGACAGAACTAAGTTTTACATCTCGAACTCTCTAGTAAACATACTGAATGATGACTGTAACTTTAAAAATTTATTTGAATATTTGAAAACAATCAGTTTGTACCACTAAATATGAGCTGTATATTATTTGTATTTTACCACTGCTAATAACCCATTCGTGGTTGATGCAGTTGTATTTAAATTAAAAAAAAAAAATAAATAAGCTTTTAAGTAAGTTTTTAAATAAGCTTTTCAGTTTTGAATAAGCTTTTCAGTTTTGAATAAGCTTTTCAGTTTCAAATAAGCTTTTTTAGTTTTAATTATGATTTTACATTTTAAATAAGCTCTTCAATTTCAAGTAAACATTTCAGTTTCAAATCTGATAGAACTACACACATAAAAAAGGAGAAATTGTTGTAAAACTTGACCTATGATGCTTTTGGAAAAATCATGAAAATTCATTGGAAATAAAGTAATTTTAAAAGCATTATAATTGACCAAAAATATGTATTCCAATGAATTCTACTTTGATTTTAAATGGATACTTACGTCTTTAAATATGTTATTTGTAGACACGAATTGGATGATTTATAAAATAAAAATTCAAATCATCAGCGAGTTTTTCAAGTGAGACCAGACGTAGAAATGGACGAAATGGTGGAAAAACAGAAATTCAAAATTCAATCCCTACCTTACGTCAATGTTATCAGTGTTACCAAATTATCAAATTATCAAAGAACAGCTAATTGATTGTTGGCTCATATTTAGACACAATGAAGCCACCATCTTGCCTATGCATGAAAGTTTCAATTATTCTATCTCTTAATCTCTATAATGAGACTATAGTTCAAAATCATTTGAACTATAGTTTCATTATAAAATGGATTTTCATCAAGTATCGGCTATAGCAATTCAAAATATTCTATCTCTCTCTGCGTGATGGTTGTAAATTACATCTATGGTTTGGACGGAATTCTCACATTTCGTCAGAACTGGGTAATTGCTCTGTCAAACCAAATAAGAAGAAGAACTATCTATGAATTGTTGAGAAACTTATTGAAAACTTTGGTCAAAATATTTCGTTACCGTGTACAACGTCAACCCATTTACAAAACTCAATTTTTGTTCCTTATATTTCCCAATATGATGTTTCAAATATACTTAGCTGGATGAAAAATAAAAATTGTTGTGGCATCAATGAACTATTACCAAAAGTGTTAAAATATGTAAACAAAAGTATCGCTTCTCCATTTGCTTTCTTGCAAAACCTTTCATTAAAAAAGGGCATTTTTACAGACTCAGCAAAATTAGCAATTGTTTTTCCACTACACAAAAAAGTCAATGTTCAGGATATAGAAAACTTTCGTCAAATATCATTGCTGTCAGAAATATCAAAAATTCATTGAGTTGTCTATAACATCGTATAACTGATTTTACAGAAAAATATTCACTGATAACTTTCAGCCAACATGGTTTCAGAAAAGAAAAGTCCGTGGATTCGGCAACTTACCAGCTGTGTACCAAGAAATAGATAAGGGAAACAATGTAATTTCACTTTTATTCGATCTTTCTAAGGCTTTTGAGAGCTTGAGTAGTGGTAATATTATAGAAAAATTATCAGCACTAAGAATAAGAGGCATACTTTTAGAATGGATAAAATCGTATCTTTCAAACCGCGGCATGATTGTCAGGATTGAAAATCAATTGTCAGACTTACACCCTGTACCTCTTGGAGTTCCACAAGGCTCTGTTTTGGGACCACTATTATTTTTATTGTATGTAAACGATCTACCCCATTATATAAGAAATGGAAAAGTAACTATGTTTGCTGACGACACCACGATAACTGTGAAAGGGAAAAACCTTGAGGAACTCCAAGAAAACGTTGAAAAGACATTTGACGACATGGAGATCTGGTGTCAGAGAAATTCATTAATCCTCAACAAAAATAAAACAGTTTGTTTGAACTTTCATATGAAAAAAACATACCTAAGACATTTATGATAAACTTCAATTTAAATTTACAGTCTTACTTCTTGGAACGTGGCTGGACTTTAACATGACCTTTCAGCAACATATAAATCATATCTGTGGAAATTTGAACAAAGCTTTTCATGCTATTTTTCAAATGAAGTCGTACTTGGATGAATCTGGATTGATGAGTCTCTATTACGCTTTCGTTTATAGTCATATATCGTACAACATAATGGCTTGGGGCTCTGTGTCTGGTGTAGGTAGAGTATTTATATCCCAAAAAAGAATCATAAGGAAAATGTTTAACCTTACCTATCGCCAAAGTTGTCAACAAAGGATACCGCACAGTTTAATAGAGAAAGTGCCCCCATGAATCGGCTGAATTTTTGATATGTTGTAGTCGAAGTCATTCCAAACAAAAAGTCCAAAGGGCACAACTTTTTCTTTAGGCTAGTTTTGGCCCTAGAGGCCCATGAAAACCTTTATTTTTTCTCCATTGTTGTACAACACAAAACGTTATCCTGGATAATCATTAGTATAATGAGTAATCAAGATGTAAACATTCATTAATACGAGATGTTATTTAAGTATTGTTCTTTGGAGTTGTTATGTTTGGTCAATTATACAGTGTGTTCCAGCTACTTACAATTTTTAAAGTTCAATAATTCAAAAATGGTTACAAATCGCCTCAGGGATCTACAATCAAAAAATGTTTATGAATACTATTCTACACCATATACTACATCACATTAAGTGAAAAATATACCGAGTATTCGTTTTAAAAGAAAGCGAAAGTTAAATTCGAAAAGTTTCGTACTGAAAAATATTTTTTGACCATCCTGCATGATTTGAAGGCATGAGAAAGAATACGAAATATTAAAAATATGTAAATAAAATGGCCTTGGGATTTTTTTTTATAAATCTACCATTTTAACGTCAGGGTATGATGTATCTGAAAATGGACTTATTTGGACCAAAAACTCGTAACATCCAACTGATTCAGAGACAATCAATAGTAGTAGAGAGGTGAATGAAGGTTACTTAGATGTTATATATCTAATATTTCATTTTAAAATGATGGGTTCCACCACCCAACCCCATATTTTTCGTATCGCCCTGTATATGAGGCAATAACTTATTTTCGAGAATGGGGTACTGGATAATATGCAAACATTGCATTCCTTCACATGCAGAAACAAAAATCTGTAGATGGCTTTTCTAGCAAAGTTTTAATTGTTTGTGACTTCATGCCAATGTCAAGTTGAATATGGCGTACAATTTCGCAGTGAGATTCGAATGTTATGAGGTTGAATACAATGGAGGGCGAAGAAACCCATGAAATGAATGTACTCCAATCTCATTTACAAGATGATAGATATAATTTGAGAAACATTTTATTAGAATTTGACGAACGTATTGATATTCCAGGTCTATGGAGGATGAGAGTAAAATTTCGTCATTGAAATACTATTGAATAACAACTTTGGTCAACTACAATGTCAGTTTCTTTATCTTATTGATAGTTTCCCAAATGAAACACCCTGTAAATTATTATTTTAGGATTTATTCGACGGTTTTTCATTAGGGTCAACGATACCAGGTTCAAAAAGTACGTCAAATGTAACATATAATATATTGAGTTATACTGCATCATTTTCTCCATATTATACTTATGCTAAATGTGCGAATGGAGGCTTGGTTGGCCCGCCAGGAGGAGTTTCTCCATCACACTCGTTGAGCATCGATAAAATAATCGGATATATTCTCATAATAAATTGACACAACCCTATCAAAATGAATTAACCTATTTTTATTATATCCTCCTTGAGTTTCATTATCAATTTGAAGTATTAGTTTGACCATACCAGATAAAACACTCTGTATAATTGACCATCTGTAATGACACCAATAAAAATACTTCTAATATTATCTTACATTGATGAATGCTCAGACCTCAATGACTCAGAATAGTGAAAATTATTCAGGGTAACGTTTAGTGTTGTTTAACAATAGAGAAAAAATTAGAATTTTCAATGCCCTCTAGCGTCAAAACTAGCCCATAGAAAAATGTATACCCATTGGACTTTTTGTTCGGAATAACTTGGACTACAACTTATCAAAAATTCAGCCGATTCGACAGAGAGCCACTTTCCCTATTGAAGTGTGCGGTGTCCTTTTTAAAGAAAAATACATACTCACCCTTCCATCTATGGTTATGAAACAAGAGCCAGACTGTTAAAAATACCAAAACATAGAACTTCTACTTTCAGAACATCCCCAAATTACAATTGCATAACGTTATTTAAAATGCCTTCCCTGGCCACATTAGAGAAGAAGCTTTGTATGGTGTTTTTAAGAGATAAGTAAAAGATGTTTCATTAACAAACAGTTTTTACTCTATTACAGAATAATTGTCTTTCAGTTATGTTCCTTTTAATTGACGATTTTAACCTGTTTCAATTATTTTATTGTACAATGTTTATGTAGGATTCTTGACATGATTTTTTGGGTTTATGACCTTCCACAATCTGAAAATGAAAAAAATGTTAAACTAAAGAAATCTGTACAAGTGTAGAAGGGCAAATTAATTAATTCGCACGATAAGTTATTGCGTTCACAAGACTGCTGCCTTGAAAAAAATTAATTTTTGTCAGTAACATAGCCTACACTGAATTAACAAAGAATACTTCTCTTTTTTTGAAAATTGTTGACATTTCGGAGGCTGTATCTGCCTCCGTTATCAAAACTTCTTGGAAAGACGCTGAAGAAACTGAATATGAATTGCGGTTTTGGAAATGGGATCTTTCTTTGACAGAGTCAAATGAAATCTGTCATACATTCTTTTGATTGACATTTGGTATCTTAATACATAGGGTGTTCGGTATCAATCAATCACAATTCTATTTGTTTTTATTTCATCTCTGAGGAGAGGTAACCAGGTACGGTCCATTTCGATGGAATTGGTTGAAAAGCAGTTGTTCGATAAAAGAATGCACGCAGTTTCCTTTACCTTTCTTTTTTCTTGATTTGATTCTCTCAATAAAATTTTGGTATTATACCATTCCATCATATGATCGCCATCAGATGTTAGAATATGTTCGGATATTTTCGAACCCATTATTTTTCGATTTCTGATGTAACTTTTATGTTCTTCCTGGCGCACCATCAATGGTCTTGATGTTTCACCTATATAACTCTTACCACATGAACAAGGTATGTTGAAAACACAATTTTTTGAACATTCACCAGCGTTTTTGGGTTTTGTATGTGTGAGTATTGATCTCAATGTATTGGTTGTTTTAAATGTTGTTCTTACATCATACCTATGGCCAATCCGTTTTATCTTTTCAGACAGTCCAGGTACATAAGGTATAACGTTGTTTGTTGGATGTGTATGGAGATGTCGCATGTTTGTGTGTTGTGTTGTTCTATTGTAAAGTGTAGTACTTTTTTCAATTTCATTAATGGTTTTTTCCACGAATTCATTTGGATAAGCATTTTCCCTGAGAACGGACTTTATAAAATTCAATTCTTCTTTCAGATTTTTTGTTGAATTGCAAACCACTTGTGCCCTGTTGTAAAGTCATTTAACAATTCCTTTTTTTACGCTGGTGTGGTGATTTGAGTTATAATGGAGATATCTATTGGTATGTGTTTTCTTTCTATAAACAGTTGTGTTGACTCGAGATGTTGAATTTTTTTATCAAAACATCTAAGAAAGGAAGTTCGTCATCTTTTTCTGTTTCTAATGTGAATGTTATCGTTGGTTCTTGTTTATTAATGTAATCTAAGAACAATTTCAAGTCATCTACTCTGATTCCAAACAGCAAACACATCATCAACATACCTCCACCATACTCTGGGTCCATTCTGGTACGTTTCAGATTGTGGAAGGTCATAAACCCAAAAATCATGACAAGAATCGGATTTCCTCCACAAAATCAAACTTTCAATCAATGTTTATGTAGGACTTTAAATGTTTCACTTCAAAGCAGTATTTACAGATATTTTTTTGATTTTAACTTCAACTTTGACTGTTGTGACTTTAGACCAACCAATTAAATTTTTTGTGGAAATTAATTCTAATAGTAAGCGATTTGCGCCACGACTTCGGGGATACTTTATAAATAACTAAAATCCAAATTGCAACTCGGCGCCCCCTCCACTACTACCTTAGCACGACTCGGCGACGAATTTTCACTCGAAGCGCTGTGTTCAGAAGCATTTTTAACAATGTTCTCCAAACTTATGGGAAAATGTGAGATAGACAAATTGTAGTTTTTAACCTCAACTTCAAAATGCCGCTTTAAAAATTCAAATCGGACCATTTCCCGTAATATGACGCATCATGCAAAATATGGCTGTAATTTTTTTAAAACCCGATTGTAGGAAAACTATTGAAGCGACAATTTCCACCTTTTGGGAGCTCAACCTACATGATATTAGCTACCATTTCCCGAAAAATTATTTCTTAATATTGAAAATTGAGGGAGACACGAATTTTTGAAAAAAGGCCTTTTTTCAAGAGTTTTTCCGGCTTTTCTCGGCGAAAAATGGTCGCATCGGGATTTTCTAAAAACCATTTTGTAGGTTTTTTCATTCTCTACAAACGGTCTTTTATGAGTAAAGCCATTCCTCCAGTACCTTTTGAGATATTTACAAAAAAACAAAAAAAGACCGTTTTTTTAAAAATCATTATTTAAACAATTGTACAAAAAAAATTTTGAGTTGCAATTTGGATTTTAGTTATTTATAAAGTATCCCCGAAGTCATGGCGCAAGTCGCTTACTATTAGAATTAATTTGCAAAACAGGCTTTATTTTTATTATATTGGTTGGACTACTTGCCTTTTGTACTATGTATGTGAATTAAGGCCAATAAATACTTACATTCCCAGAATTATCGGTTTTGAACTTATCAGATGAATACCAATTCGCAAAGCTTCTTACATTAACGACATCTTGAAGATAATTGCTACGGGTAATACCAAAAAAAGCCCAGTTCCAGTATCATGTAGGAATGGTAAATGTTCTTTAGGGATACCATCTATTCCTGAAGTATGTAATTATATCTTCTGAGATTCTTCAAACAACTATTTATGTGGTAGATTATTAATTAGGTTTCGAGTAAAGGCACGTTTAATTGCAATATCAACCACGTGGTGGTTCGCTATAAAATAATGGAATTGTTTATTCATGCAGTTTTACTTATCTGTCTTATCTCAAAGTCGCCTCGAGACTTCAGATAAATATATGGGAAATTAATGTTAGTGCTTTACTTGATTGCAACTTTTATTACTTAATTGAATTTAGTTATTTGCATCCGTATTATTCTTTAAATTGAAGATTGTATTTACAGTTCAGGATATTGTGAATTCATTAATTTTCTCATTCTTAGAATAATCACGGGTCAAGGAAAGAGTAAACGGTATGTGTCAGAATATAACGGGTGTCACAGAATAAAGGGGACAAACTCCGAGGGTAGAATCCTCACTTCATTTTAAGGCTGAAAGTTCCAATAAACATATACCCTAAAATGAGTATTAACCGAGTTACAGGGTGTTGAAAGTGAAACAAAAAAATAGATTTTCCAGAATAACTCCATAACGGCTTAACTTTCCTTTGGTATGTCAATTGACAGCATTCAGTTTCATATTTCAAGGCAAATCATGTGTTTGTAACTCTAAACAGGGGCGTACGGCAGGTGGGTACCCCTATTCGCCCCTCCCCAACTATCACGAAACTGGATTAATATCGATTTCGTCTTTTTTTTCTTAATCCCCAATATTTCCTACACAAAAAATGATTGCGTTTCTTTTCACAAATATCAACGGTTTTCGAGATATTTGAAGTGCGTGCGTATCAAAATCTATACTATTTTTGAAAGGAATGTGACGGTAACTATTTATAACATTATAACCAACATATTTCATTCCTTGCAATGAGTATAAATTCAAATATTTCGAAGATTGTTGGCATTTGCAAGGGATTTAGTTCACAAAAATTTCACGATATTTAAAACTTACATAGCCACTAATAAAATAATCACTAATGAGTATCACATACGCACCAACTTATTAATACAGGGTGTTCCATTTGAAAAAATCAAAATATTGATATTTGAAAAGTGTCAAGTTGTATTGTTTATTTCCACTAAATATTTCGAAATGTGAAATAGAAGATTTTTCAAAACGAAGTCTACAAAATGGATATTTTTTAGATGACTCGCCAACGCCGAAACAAAATCCAATATTGAAAAAATCGTTGAGCAGCTGATGAAACAGCGATCATAATATATGAAAATATACTGGGTGTTCCATTTGAAAAAGACCAACTTTGGTGAGCCACGCTTCAATGATGCACCCTGTATGAATGAGAATAATTTTGATAGACTTAAATAGTCGGTTTAGAAAAAAATATATGAAATCGAAATAGTGATTCACAACAGAGCATTTCACCATGGGAATTTTGTTGACTCACCCTGTACATAGCTTCAGCCTCATAAACACTACTAGTATCTCATGTGCACTTTAAGCCCTCCCTCATATTCCTACAATGATATTTCAAATCGAAATTTGGTAAAATTTACCATTTCTACTAGAATATCGAGGTTTGTTGATTTTTTTTTAATTTTTACTAGTTTTTTAGTGCAAATTTGATATATCACGCTGTATTTATGTCCATAATAACTATCAGTATGATTTGATGAAAGGAAATTATTGAATAAATCAATTAATTGTTGGTAAACGATAGAATAATACAAATCTGCAACTTAACGACCACTTTAATCATAAAAAAAATTGAGTCATAAATCTTTTATGTTTAAAGTGATCGTTAAGTTGCAGAATTGTATTATTCAATCGTTTACCAATAATTAATTGATTCATTCAATAATTTCCTTCCATAAAGTCACTCTAATAGTTATTATGGACATACATACTGAGTGATATATCAAATTTGCACCAAAATTCAAACAATTTTCATCAAACGTCGATATTCTAGTACAAATGTAAAATTTTGTCGAATTGAAATATTTTTGTAGGAATATAAGGGAGGAGGGAGGTCCTAAGATGCATCTGAGATACTAGTACTCTTTATGAGGCTAAAACTATAACAAATTATCAGAAAAAATTTTTTTTTCGTAAGTGGCTGTCATATCAAATATTTATATTGTTTTCGATAATATAAAAAATAAGGGTATATTACTCTTGATCAAAATTCCTTTTTTTTGTTATCCCCTGTACATCATTTGGAAATTCAGAATTTTGATAACTTATATACAAGTTTTCGGTGAAGCACCAACTTTTATAAAGCACCAATTTTTCTGACAAATGCATAATAAAAAAGTTTCCCATATGGTACAAACTTTTTGAAACTCGCTGTATAAAAGCCATATTGATGTTGTGGAATAGCATAAAAATATACTCGGAGACAAAACCTATATTTCGAAATGTATAACTACCAAGAAACCATGGATTTTCTAATAAGTACTTCCAATAGTAATGATATAATGTTATATAACTTCAGTGAAATTGTTTACTGAAAAAGAAGCTTTTTCATTTTCAATAACAGTTTCTCATCATTCATTACTCATAGATTTGTCCTTTCCTGAAATACTTTTCCCATTCCCATCTTTTAATTTTCAAATTGCCTTTGAACAACAAATACGAGATTATTAATTTCTAAAATATCTGTATTAAGCTTCTTACAGACCTGAACATTATGACGAACAACAAACAGAACAACGAACCGAACGGCGAACAGAACACTAATTTGGACGGGGCTGCGAATGCGTTTGCAAAAAGTTCCGCAAATCCTGGCCGTTCGGCGAACGGTTCGCAGCGTTCCCATCACTTGTCGTTTTTCTCTCCGACATCAAAGAAAATGCTCGCAAATGCGTTCGCAGGTTTGGACGGGTCGAAACAGAACGACGAATGGACCATTGCTGGTCCAGTGAACGGAGCACTTCTGAAATAATTCTGGGAACAACTCAAACGTTTCGTTTGTTGTTCGGCTCGTTGAAATCGAATACGTCCATTCGCCGTTCTGTTTGACGTTCGGTTCGTTGTTCTGTTTGTTGTTTGGCGTAATGTTCAGGTCTGTACGAAGCTCAAATACGTACGTTCGCCGTTCTGTTCACCGTTCGATTCGTTGTTCTGTTTATTGTTCGGCGTAATGTTCAGGTCTGTACGAAGCATAACCGAACGGCGAACGCGTTTTCAAACAATTTCGCAAATCTTGGCCGGTTGGCGAACGGTTCGCAGCGTTCCCATCACTTGTCGGTTTTCTCTCAGACATCAAAGAAAATGCTCGCGAATGCGTTCGCAAGTTTGGACGGGTCAAAACAAAACGGCGAACAGACCATTGCTGGTCCAGTGAACGGAGCACTTCTGAAACAATTCTGGGAACGTTGTTCGGCTCGTTGAAATCGAATACGTTCGTTCGCCGTTCTGTTCACCGTTCGGTTCATTGTTCTGTTTGTTGTTTGGCGTAATGTTCAGGTCTGTACGAAGCTTTAATATTCAAGGCTCAATTTTCGCCTCATTTCTTGTTATTTAAATCACCTCGCAGCACACAATCCATAACAATAGCAATTCATCTTTAATAACACAGCGAAACATCGAAAGAATAGGAGATAATTTTTCAAATGACTCACGCAGATACCTACAAAGCTCCGTCCAGACTCACGTTATAGCTATTATAATATTTTTATTGGCTGTATTTTCTCGCTATTATTGTAAATACATGCCACTCTTCGTTAATTAATCCACTCGCCTCATATGGAAATACCGATCGTTAACTTTGCAATCTCGGGAACGATTCGAAGAAAACCGTTTCGCATCTTCAGGAGGTAGATAAAGTTGGGGATCGGGCACATTTCCCATCATTAGCACCAGAGGTTCATTCAAGCACTGCAGAGTTCATTGAAAATCCCGAAAATCTGATATCCTCTTACCGAAAACTATACAGTGCGGATTTTTATAGTCCCCCCCATTGTAAACTTTTGAACGGTTTGACGTAAAATATAAAAAAAAACTGTTTCGAGTGTTTCACCAATACTACATTTCGAAATGAAAAAAATTGTGATTGCCCAACAGTGGGGGCGGGGTACACATCAACTCAGAATTTTCAAATGGCATGGGGGGTCAAGTGGCACATCGTCGAAAAGGAAATTCCATTCTCTTTACAACCATCTAATTTTTTTTGTTGATATTTGTTTTGCAATTCAAATTCGAAATATCAAATATAAATGCGGATCTGAATTCTATACTCATACCTCGATAAATTTGAACGGTTTGATGTGGAACAATGAAACCAAAAATGTTTTGAAGGGTATTACCAATACTACTTTTTGAGAGAAGAAACATTGCAATAACCCGACAGATGGCGCTGGGGGGCACGTTAAATTAAAAATTTCGAAGGACATAAAAATCAAAATAGGGAAAAAAATTATAAAAAAAATTCAAAAATATATAGATGTTTGTGAGGAGAATTCAATTCTCTTTTCAACGATGTGCCACTTGACTCCCCATGTCATTTAAAAATTTTGAGTTGATAGGTTCCCCCGCGCCCCCTATTGAGCAATCCACATATTTTTATTTCAAAAAGTAGTATTACTGAAACCCTCAAACAAACCAACTTTCATTCATGTTTCTACGTCGAACCGTTCAAAAATTAACAGGGGGGGGCTACTCCGCACTGTATACAGTGGCCTCCCAAAAGTTCGTTTGAGAAAAAAGTTTATTATTGGAATATTAGGGAAAAATTGTGGGAAGAAGTTGGGGCGTGTCAGATAACCTCAAAACCGATTTTAACACATGTCACGTGATCGCTGGAATGGTGGAAAATTGATAAAAATCACTGTGAATACGCAAATGGGGTAAAATGGCAAGATATCGAAAAAAGTTATAGGAAAAAGTTGCTTGGAATTCAATTTAATACACATACATTTAGTTTGAAGAACTAATATAAGAAAATTAAAAATATATTTTTTTGAATATTTTACCATCTACAGTGTGACCCACTTAAGACCGGAGCACCCTTATAAAATCTACATTTTCCAATCGATTGGAATGATTTTTTTTCATCAGGTAGACATCCAAAAAGTCTACTGGGACACCAAATTTCATGAATAGATCCCCATTTCCAGGGCCTACTAATCTGGATTTTCAAGTTAAAAAATCTAAAAAAATTACTAGCGATTTTTTGGAAAAATTACTAAATTCCGAGTTGCAACTCGGAATTTAGTGATTTTCTGGAGTTGAAACTCGGAATTTAGTAATTTTCCGAGTTGCAACTCGGAATTTAGTAATTTTCCGAGGTGCAACTCGGAATTAGAGAGAAAAAATAAATAAAAAAATAATGGCCCTTCTACGCTTCCGTAAAAAAGCGATTGTGCAAATTCGGTTGAAAAATTCCAGTAACCGTCCACTTCAAAATACCGTCAACCATTTCCAACGTAAAACCTTATAATCATGTAGTCACCTGACATGGCCTCGGGGGTACCTGCACGTCCAAATTATGATAATGGCAGAACACACACACATGCGTGCACTTTTTTTCGTAGCTTTGTTCTCGGGATTTTTTGTTTTAAAATACCAATTTTAAGCTACCCATACTTATGCTCGATGTTTCGGTAAGAGCAACCGATAGCGAGTGATTATATAGTCCATTCTGAAGTTTTTATACGCGAGATACCTACTATGAGGAGTATAATTAAAATGATGATGTAGAATGAACGCAGAACCTGAGATTGTGACTGATTTCTCGTTGTAGAAACGCACGCATTCTTGATTTTATCAAGTACTTCGCACCTATTATCATTAAAAAAATGTATATTCACGCAAGATGGATGGATGGATATCATTTTGTTTCCTTACGAATAGCTTGAAAAATAATACAAACTAAAATACCATCATATTTACACAAGAAAATAACACACCGCACCGATGTACACAATTTAAATATTAGGTTTAAAGGTACCTTAACTCCACCGATTTTCAAAACTGAACAGTTCAGACGCTCATTCAGTTATAATATTTGCAATGTTATCAATCTTCTACCAAAACATCTGTAAACCGAAACTCCATCACCTTTCCGAAAAAAATTCAGACTGTTTTTGTTGGAAAATCGGTGATATTTAATTGTGTATTATATTTTATATTTAACTTTTTCCACTGTTTCATATATTATAATACAGTTATGACTCCCATGTGATTGTCTTTGGCCGCTTCATATTATTTGTAAATAATACTTTGCTGTACGAATAATCCCAACTCTTTCTTTGTCCCCTTTTTCTGTTGCTACCACTAATGCTGTCAGGTGCTTGAGAGAATGTTTTTAGGTTAAGTGGAAGAGCAACTTAGTAGCACTTGTGCTACATGAGTTGAACTTCGCCTTTTATTTTTAGCGAAATACCTCAATCTGTTTTTTATTTATTTATTTTTTCTCTTTCATATGTTAATTACTAAATTCCGAGTTGCAACTTGGAAAATTACTAAATTCCGAGTTGCAACTCAGAAAATTATTGAATTCCGAGTTGCAACTTAAAAAATTACTAAATTCCGAGTTGCAACTCGGAAAATTACTAAATTCCGAATTGCAACTCGGAATTTCATCTAAGTTGAAACTCCGAATTTAGTAATTTTCCGAGTTGCAACTCAGAAAATCACTAAATTCCGAGTTGCAACTCAGAAAATTATTAAATTCCGAGTTGCAACTCGGAAAATTACTAAATTCCGAGTTGCAACTCGTAAAATTACTAAATTCCGAGTTGCAACTGGAAAAATTACTAAATTCCGAGTTGCAACTCGAAAAATTACTAAATTCCGAGTTGCAACTTGGAAAATTACTAAATTCTGAGTTGCAACTCGGAAAATTACTAAATTCCGAGTTGCAACTCGGAAAATTACTAAATTCCGAGTTGCAACTCGAAAAATTACTAAATTCCGAGTTGCAACTCGAAAAATTACTAAATTCCGAGTTGCAACTCGAAAAATTACTAAATTCCGAGTTGCAACTTGGAAAATTACTAAATTCTGAGTTGCAACTCGGAAAATTACTAAATTCCGAGTTTCAACTCCGATGAAATTCCGAGTTGCAATTAAGGAAAAAATTAAAATACAAAAATAATGGCCCTTCTACGCTTCCGTACTTTTTCTTTCAACTTGTCAAAAAAATTAATCTAATCAAATTGTATTTTTACCAAGAAAGTTTTGGGGTAGTTTTGATTACTTTCATTCTCCATGTTTTTTGGGGTGCTGAATCCGAATCTGAGGTTTGCTAACAAATATCGTGACGGAATATTGAATAAAATGCAAAAAACCTAAAAAATCTCTTCTGCGGTTTATTGCTTAAAGTTGAAAACTACAGATTTTTCGCTGATAACGTTTTCATTAGGAATGGAAGAGCATAAAATTGTCTACAAATTCTACAAACCAAATTTTTTTCTACGACGAACCATTGGGGCTTCAGTACTACTTGTAAATTAGCGTATTTCAGCTGACTGGGGAAAATCCCAACTTTTCACTACAAAACTCTAATTTATTATTGAAGTTAATTAGTGGATTCCTCCCAGTTCGCTGCGCGTACCTTATTTGGATCATACTATAAAGGTACAGGTCACTTTTTCAAAAATTACAAACAAGTTATTCAATGAAGTCCGAAATCGTACAAAACTTCAAACCAAAAAATTGTCAAAAGTCAATGTGATATGCAGTTCTCAGTTTTTGATTTTTCAAGAAGTATTTCCTATAATAACCGCACTATAATTATCTCATCTATTCAAAGTGCATTTACCTAAACGCAGTCTAATAAACTACAAATTGCAACGTAGTGCTGAATCGCATTTTTGCCATTCTCTACGGGAAATGGCAAAAATGAGTGATCATGAAATAGAAAGAAAAATCAGATGTTGGTGGAACGAGCGACGGGAGAGAACACATCTTGACCACTCAGAAAAATAATGGACCTCCGGTGAGTGTAATTCTGTTAGTTTTGAGACCATGCATTTGTTGAAGGTGATTCTTTTAATAAATACTCTTTCGGTAAATTGTAAAATTTGTTTATAATTTCATTCAATCAAAACTCCCATCTGAGTTTACCCCTAAGTTCATGAGCCCAAACTCCGGCCTTCATCAATAATTTTGAGGTACCTAACAACCAAGGCCAGGCTCGTGACAATATTGAAAAAATATTTCAAATGATTATATTATTTTATATATCATATATTATACGATCTAGTTACCCCACCGCGTACTTCAGTCAAATATAGAAACTGGAAAAGATACTCAGCGTCACTGAGTGAGTCTTTCGAGAGGCCCGTGAATGGAATACGAGACAGGGAGAGACTTGAGAGGGCAGTAGAAGAAGTGGACAAGGCAATAGTCGAAGCCTATGAGGAAAGCTGTCTTGAAAACAAAAGGCTCAAAATAACCAAACGGTCTGGTGGAATGAGCATCTAGAAACCCTCGGAGGCAGGGTGCGAAAGCCTTTCAACAGAGTATAATTTAACCAATATTGGACCACATACAAGGCTGAACTCACGCAGGTCACCAAAGAAATTAATAAGGCCAGAAGACAATCACGTGCCCAAGAATCCATGAGGTTTTAGCCAAAGAAGGTACTGTAAACCAAGTAGGTTTCTTGAAAAATAATGACAATGACAATACTACAACATTCGAGAAAAGTATATAAGGATGCTCGCAGAAGGACACTTTGCATCCAAACAGATGAACAACTTTGGAATGGAGGCTTGCTACGGAAATATCGATGTCAGGTGGGCTATCAGTAAAGATATAGCCATGGCAACATTTATAGACATTAATGATGACCCATGATAACATATATTTCGGTGGTAAGCAGGTGGGAATGGTTCGACGGCTCAAAGGACTGCAAAGACCAGCATGTCTGAGGACCACCGAGGACACGAAAACCACTCCAACAGCCGCCTTAGAGGTCTAGCTCACCCTACACATATACATACAAGGCGAAGCCAGGTAAGGACAAGCACCCATAAGCAATATGCACGGGAGAGACTGAAATAACCTATATGAATAGTTGAAAAACGATCCGGTTACAAAAAGGCCATCAGATGGCATACTTCCCAGATAGAGCTTTGAAACAATTTGAAGACAAGTGGAAGGAGGACCTCTCAAAAAATGATGAAGGTTCAGGAGCCGGCATTTACGGAACCAAGCCAAAGATGAAAATCTCATTGAGCCTGGGCAAACAAGCGACGATATTCCAAACAGAAGAACTAATAAGGCATGAGTGTTCAGAAAAAAAAAAATATTGTCATATGCTCCGATAGCCAAGCTTCAATAAAAGCAGTCAACTCAAAGCAAGTTACCTCAAAACTTGTTTGGGGTTCATAGAAGCCCTATGAGAGCTCGGCAGTCAGAACAGACTGACCCTAATAGCCTGGGTACCAGCACACACAGGTTATGGAGGCAATGAAGAGGCCGATACACTAGCCCGAGAAGGAGCAAGTAATGCCCTAAATGGCCCAGAACCATTTTGCGTTGTTCTAGACTATCAAACTCTCTTTTCTTATCGCACTGTCACTAGCAGTCATCGACAAAACCTCAGATAAGTCCTTTGATTGAAACTGCTCCAATGACAAACAAGAGTACTTTTAGTTTTATTACAATATAATTCCTTGAAAAATTCCCTAAAACTGTCATTAAATAGTCAATAAGAGTTTTGGAGTGAAAAGTAGGTGTTTGCTGACTCGGCAGAAATACGTCAATTTGTATTTGGCGTTTGAGCCAAAATCTTGGAAAGTACATGATTCATTGGAAAAACAACTCAACAGAGTGAAATACAATTCAATTCTCCACAAAAATGAATTTTAGTAATTTTTTAAGAAATGCGCTCGTTTTCTCAGAAAACGTGATTGAACGCCGACATCACATTTCAGTGTCACCCTTACCCCGCCGCTGAAAGTTCTGGCGGAGCCGAATATTTGATTGGTCATAACTCTGCTAAAAATGATCGGAGAAGAAAAAGGCAAAGTTTATATCGTTTCTGAAGACTCCTACCTTCTCATGCAAATATAATATGATAGTATTTGAGTACCTAAAGTGTGTTTTGTCGCACTTCACAGAGATGTTTGCGGATGATCCGAAAATCATGAATAATTTAGTAAATATGGAATTATTATACTGAAGCAGCAATCAATACACTCTTTGGACAATATGCAATAATTTTGAAGTAGTATGACAGGTCCCACTTATACGTGCCAAAAAAAAACTTTTAGTCCTGCTTCATTTTCAACTTACCCATAAAATCGGCATTCTCTTCACTAAATGTTGAAAATAATCGCTTATTCATATACTGCATATATATACAGTGCGGCTTTTTATAGTCCCCCCCCCTGTTAACTTTTGAACGGTTTGCCGTAGAGAGATTAAAAAAAAACTGTTTCGAGGGTTTCACCGATATTACTTTTTGAAATATAACGCATTGTGATTGCTCGATAGATGGCGCGGGGGGGCACAAAAACCTATTTTTTTTAAATGGAATGGGGGTCGAGTGACACATCGTTGAAAAGAGAATTTGATTCTCTTTTCAATCATCTAATTTTTTTTTAATTTCGTTGACACGTTTTTTGACAATAAGCATTTGAAGTGTCAAGTGTAAGAGCGGATCTGAATTCGTTTCCTTACCTTACCTCAATAACTTTTGAAGGGTTTGATGTGAAATAATGGGACGGAAAATATTTTGGGTGGTATTAAAATAATAATGTTTGAAGAAAAATACCTTAATTGTTCTAGTGATTCACAATTGCAATCAATACCACGAAATACGGTCAATAAAGACAATTCACAACATTAATAATTATTCATTTTGAATTCCTTTCAAAGCTTAATTAGGTATTAGGATATCGAAATTATATCCATTTCATTTATTTTTGATGACAAAAGTAATAACAGGAACTACGAAAGGACTATTTATTGGATTTGTTTAAATGACAATAATTAATTAGTTACCTATAAAAGTACAATGGATTGATGAATTATTGTATTCATATTCACTGAGGAGTTTTGTCTACTTATAATTATTATTTACTTTGAATATTTGATATCATCATGGTTCGTATGCGTCCTTTCGAAGAAAAAATTAAAGCAATTTATAATTTTGGTGAGGCCCATCGGAACTACCACAAAGCGGAGAGAATTTTTAATGAAAAATTTCCTGAACATCCTATAACTCGGAAATACTTGAGGGAACTAGTTGAAAAATTCAACAGAACTGGCAGTGTTCGTAGGAAAGGTGGAGCTGGTCGAAAACCAATTCCGGAAGAGACAAAGGTTTCGATAATTGCCGAAATGGTGGTAAATCCGCAACAAAGTACCTCTCGTGTAGCAAGTACGATTGGGGTCTCAACAGCTACAGTAAAAAAATATTTGAAGAAACACAAGTTCCATCATGTTACACCAACTCACAGAAGACGACCCAGACCGAAGAATGGAATTTTGTGAAATTATGGAGGAAAATATAGCTAGGAACCCCAATTACATTAAGAATATTTGTTTTTCAGATGAAAGTACCTTTTTTTTGAACGGAAATGTGAATACACAAAATGTGCGATACTGGAGTGATATAAATCCCCATATCTTTCGAGAAGGTCACACACAATTCCCACAGAAAGTAAATGTGTGGGCTGGAATTCTGGGAGACCATATTGTAGGTCCCTTATTTCTGGAAGAAAACTTAAACGGTAATTTGTACCTGGATTTACTAAGAGATACGGTTGAACCACTCATACTTGGAATATTAGAAGAAAATGAGAACGAATTTCAGGAACACATCACCTTCCAGCAGGATGGGGCCCCTCCTTTGAACAACAATTTTGCTTCTAATTATTTAAATACTACATGTCATTATAGTTTGTTTTCTTTTTGTTACATTGACACTTCAAATGCTTATTGTGAAAAAACATATTAACGAAATTTAAAAAAAATTAGATGGTTGAAAAGAGAATCCAATTCTCTTTTCAACGATGTGTCATGCCATTTAAAAAAATTAGGTTTTTGTGCCCCCCCGCGCCATCTATCGAGCAATCACAATGCGTTATATTTCAAAAGGTAGTATCGGTGAAACCCTCGAAACGGTTTTTTTTTTATCGCTCTACGTCAAACCGTTCAAAAGTTAACAGGGAGGGGGGGGACTATAAAAAGCCGCACTGTATTTAAAAACACATTGTGAATTGCAAACCTCAAGCTTAAAATCACAAACTTAATTATTTATGTAGGATGTGTATGAGCGATTATTCTCAACATTTACTGAAGAAATTGCTGGAATTATGAGTGAGTTGAAAACTGAGGCAGGAGGTGAAACCCTGTTTTTTCTTTGGCATGTATAAGTGAGACTTGTCTCACTAGCCTTAATTCGTTGAATATGGTTCAAAAAGGGTAGGTACTGATTCCTTCTCTAGTATAACTATATCAAATCAACTAAAATATCCATGACTTTCGGATCATCCGTAAATATCGTAGAAGTGTTATGTGAAGTAGGACAAAACACATTATAGGTACTCAGATACTCACATGTTATATTTGTATGAGGAAGTAGAAGTCTTCAGGAAAGATTTGCACTTTTTCTTTTCCTTCTACTATAATTTTTAGCAAAGGTAGCGCGAGCATGAAATGTGACGTCGGCGTTAAACCACGTTTTCTGAGAAAACGAGCGTATTTCATAAGGTATTACTGAATATCATTCTTGTGGAGAATTGAATTATCTCTCAACCTATCGAAATCGTTTTTTCATAAATCTCATATTTATATTTTTTAAATGAATTTTTTTTTAGGTTCCACCCCTGATGTTTTGGTTTTTTTCCAATAATACATGATGCCGAGATTTTATGTGCCGAGTTTCAGAGTGCTACAATTCATTCTTCACTTTTTGCTCGAGTTTGTCTGTCGTTACTGGATTATTTGAGAAGTCTGTATAAATAGTGTCGACTTGTGTACCGTTTTCGAAACTGTTGTAGATTGTTTGAGTGAAACACATCAACTTTGATATTGTCGATCTTTTGCTGGTAAAACCATGTTGATTTGTAGTAATTAAGTTTCTAACAGTAGGAGATATTCTACTTTACAAACACGTTTCAAAGGCATTTGCAAAGTTTGACAGATTAGTTACTAGTCTGTAATTCAAAATATCGTTTACTTTACTTGATTCAAAAATTGGAACGACTTTTGATACTTTCCATATGTCTGGGAAGTAATTGGTTGTTAATGCTAAATTGAAAATTATTGTAAGTGATTTAGCGAATATTCAAGCACAGTCTTTTGCCAAAAAGCTTGGAATTTGGTCATCTCCACAGGTGAGTTTCGGTTTTAGTTTTTTCAGTGCTTTCTCTACCTCAGTTTCCGAAAATGATCTGATTGATACTGTTGCGTTATTTGTTGTTATTATGTTGTTACGTTGAATGGACGTCTGGTCGATTGTCACAAAAACACTCTCAAAGAAGTTTGCAAAGGCATTGACTATTTCGTGATATTACTCGTGAAGAAATTGAAAGAAAAATTCCGTTAAAGAATAATATCCATAGCGAAAAGAGGAACATTCTCCATGAAAATTGAAAAATGTGATTTATTTGTAATATCTAACAGAAAACAACTACTTCCCCGGCACAAGCCACGCTGGACATTGAACTACATCTGATAGATATTGTGAAAAGACTCTAACTGAACAGGAAAGAAAAAATCTGAAAGTGATGATTCCACAACAGATTTTATGAATGTCCTATTCATATTTTCGAACTAAAATCCATAGTGAGTTTGAAAGAAAGACTCATCGATATATAATTTTTTTTACTAGGTACCAATAATATTTCAATGTATCAATGAAATATTTGTTGTTTATTTGGTAATACAGCACTTCTTCAACCGAAAAAAAAAACTGTTTCACTTTTATAAAGCTATTGGTAATGAGGTAAGTTAATTCTATTTTCAGCGTTATACTGACATGAATGACGACGATCTTCATTGTTGACTAACGATTGAACAAACAACTCCGTAGAAAATTAATATTCCAAGTCATCTATCTATCTTTGTTTACTTCATATCATGAGCAGCACCTGTTTTGTCAGAGACCACGTGATTCAGAGGCACTCGTTTTCCATTGATGTCAACAACACCGTAACAGCTAGGAAACAAAGTCGACTTACCTAGCTCCGGAAAATTCAGAAAATAGAAGAAAGAAATGGCACAGAAACTCACGGCAACATTAAGTCAAAGTCGCACAGAAGAGATAGTTTCATCATCGGAGTTTTTCAGCTCTCAGTCAGAAAAAAATCGCCACAACTCACATTCTCTCAGTCAACAAGTCATCAACACTCACAACTACTAACGACAAACGAGAAGAAGGTCAAGGGCCGGCGGGAATCAGAAAGGTCCATTCATAAATCAAGCAAGATGCATCGCGTGCTGTTCTGAAGAACTCTCTTCTTACACTGATCATACACACATGAAGGTAAGAATGGACCGGTGGGGATACCACATAAGCATACCCAGGTATATGAGGCCGTTGGGCTGGTCTCGGTGGTCCAGCGGTGATCGGTGGCGATGCTTTCCAATTGCTCTCCTAGTGCATCCCTATTGTTTGTCGATTGTTTGTTTCAATTAGGATTCGCGTCGCGGCCGTCGGCGTCGCGTCGTTCGTGAGGTCGCTGGCGAGCAACTGATTTTATTTGTTCAATAATAATAACTTTATTCTTCCCAAGAAACATTACATGTTTATGAATAGGGATACAGATAGATAGAATACACACAAAGTAATTTACAATTTAATTAATAGCCAAAGTAAGGGAAATATGAAAAGTTATAACGATATAGGGTGGGGGTGGAGGCGTTAGTAGAATACTGAGAACCAAATGAACACATTAAATCATTTCTAATCTATAACAAATATATATATATATATATATATATTTTATATTGATTTTATACATTCTTATTCAGTTGAGTAATGGGTATATTTTAATTCGATTTTGAATTTTACTATTGATTTAACTGTTTTTAAGTAATTAGGAATCGAATTGTAAATTATTATTCCATTATGATATAAACATTTCTTTCCAATTTCAGATTTAACATTATCAATAGATAAAAAATTTGTTTGTCTAGTGACATAATTATGAATTTTGTCCATTTCAATAAAACTTATATTAGATGCTATTTTTATTTTATTTTTAACAGAATGGATGAAGCAACATATTTTGAGTTTATACAGGAAATTTAAATTCAAAAGCCTATTTGGTTTATATAAATTTATTGTTGGTTCCAGATAAGGTAATTTATAAATACATTTAATTGATTTATTTTGCAATGATTTCAATGGTTTCAAGATGGAACTATTTGCAGTTCCCCATACAGATATGAGATATTGAAAGTGTGAATAAATCAAGCTATAATAGATGTTTTTCAAAAATTTTAGTGTTTCCCATTTGAATGTGTTATTGACAAACACTGTCAGATTTTTTTCCCAATTTATTCTATGCTTTTTGATTCAGTAAATTTGTATCCGACAGAGCCCCTGGCTGGAAAGTTCTGATTTCTTCCTTTTCACACGTTTTTTGGAGGGGTGAATCCGAGTCTGAAGTTTGCTAACAAAATTTCTTGACGGAACATTAAAAAAAAATACAAAAAAATGGTAGAAAATCAATTTTTTTGTAGTATTTCGCTTATAACTCGAAAATTGTCAGTTTTTCGTGAAAAACTTTTCCATTCAGAATAGAAGTATATAAAATTTTCTACAAATTCCACTATTCAGGTTTTTTTTCCGACAAACGGTTCGGACTCAAACGCCAATTAAAAATTGGCGTATTTCTGCTGAGTCAGTAAACACCCACTTTTTCACTACAAAACTGTTATTGACTATTTAATGAGCACTATCCACGATTTTCTCCGTTCAATATTCATCACTTTTCATTTCTACTTGGATTAAATTCATAGTTGTCAAGAATTCGTTATCTGGATAGATGCCCAATTTCACAAATTTCTTTAATTATTGTTGTTAACTAGTTTCTGACGGCCAAACAGCCATAGCTACCTGAGATTACCTAGTGTAGATTAGGTCCAATAGTTATATGCTATTATTTTGAATATATTCGCCGCGATAGTTTGCAATTTTGATAATACTTATATAATAGTAGGAATGCTAAGAATATTATTGGTGAAACATTTGTATATCAGATATTTATAGGTTATTAGATGCCAAAGAAAATGAGAACTGGCTTTATGACAGGATTTCGTATTATTCGGATCTGTCACTGTTGTTGCATGACACTGTCGGTTGCCTGGCAACAGCCTTTAAAAAACGTGCACTTTTTTTACGCTTTTTTGTTAAATAATGAAATCGTATGTTGATAGAGAAATATTGTATTACTTTACACACACAAACCACACAAATAAAGTGAAATTTTTTTGACAGTTGTAGAAAAAATCTATTTATTTATTTTTAAACGATAAAAAAAATATGTTCCGCCCCTGGAATTTTGTTTTTTTTCTCCGTGTTTATCATGGTGCCAACAACTAGCGTATCAAGTTTGGTGGTGCTACCATCGATCTTCGTCTCAAAAACCCAGTCGTACTGTAAAAATAGGGATGGATCTGTCGTGGACCACACGAATTTCAACTATCATATACTTTCCGATCGTCGGCCGGCTCGGCCGTACATCCTTCTCTCAATTGGTCCATCCGCTCGGTGATCCTTCAGCTCGTCAGCTCTCCATCAGTCTTATCAAAAGTTCGGAGTGGCGTAATGACTTCGTCGGGCCATTGTTCACCATTCACGGGGGCTGATGAGACCTCAAATCCATTGTGGAGTCAATCACGCGGTGCGTGTCCAGGCTATCTCCCAATCGTCGCACTGCACTCTGTCGTGCACTCGTTGAAGATATGGTAGAGAGGTTAGTTTACGTGGGTTCATTGCGGATTTATGGGATTTACATGCGCGATGGCAGTTAATTGTGGAAAAGGTACCTCGATGATCCGGACTTTTCGGCTTCTGAGCGATCAGTTAAATATTAGATTACGTGTTGAACAATTATATTTATTTGTAATATACAACTACTTTCCCGCCAAGAGCCACGCTGGACATTAAACTACATCTGATAGATATTGTGAAAAAACTGAAAAGAAAAATCTGAAAGTGAAAATTCGCATCATCAATTAGATAGTTGATTTTTTTAATTTTCTCTAGTTTCCATTGAAAATTCATCAAATAAATTAGATAGGGAGAATGTTACTGAAAAATATTAACCACAGAAATCTTTCATTTCATTGAAGGATCGCTTCTCTCGTATTCAATCCCCAATACATTTTGGTAAATGAAAATCTATTTCGCTTTGCCAAGCTCATCAGGAAGATTTATAAAATTGGAAGAAGGATGGAATTGATGGAAATATTTCTTCTGCGGTAGCACTTTGAAAGTTATTTTTTGACATAGACCTGTCATGGGCATTGCATGTTGATTTTTGTTGACTTACACCTGTTTGTGAAGATAGTGAATATACTTTTTAATATTAATTTTAAAACATTAAATTATACATACACATATCAAAACAGATAATATATATACACATACTCAAATGGACTAAAACGGATGTTCAATATAACAAAAAAACTCACAGAGGCTCACACCTGTTTGTGAGGATGGCAAATACATTATAAAGTCTGATTGTAAAACTGTAACTTGGTATATTAAATTACAAATACACGAGACGAATATTACAATTATAAAAATTTAATTATGAGATATCAAACTGTAAAATATTGTTGCGTCTTCCGGTTCAAAAATAGGGGTATACTGGTATGGACTTGCCTTTATTATTCAAACTTCACTTGACAACACTGTAATACAAGTCACTGTCAAAACTGAAATTCTGATACCAAAATACTTGTAACCAAGGTAACTCGAAGTAACTTACTAACTAACTCTCCATCTCACAAATGCATTGCTTATATATAAAAATAAAGTTCTAGAAAAATGAAGAAATCAATAGAACACAATGAGAATGTTCGACGATTGATCCAGAACAAAAGTTAGTGCTTCTAGATTTTTTCCATCTAATTCATCGAATGATCTAGAACAATTCGAGAAGTCTTTATCAAATTTCAGGTCTGTAACAATATTATAATGTTAAAATAGTTTTGAATTAGATACCAGACCATTTAGAGATATACATAGTAATAGTACAATATGCTAAAATTTCATTGCACCGCACTGATTTTAAGGGGTATTTGAATTATATTTCAGTCTATCAATTCATGTATATCCGATCTTGTGATAGATTTCATATACTCAATCACTTTTTTTTTAATAGTCTCGTAAAATTTTCGACTTGAATAGCGAGAGGTAGAGTATTGAAGAGTTTGGGGCCTAGATAATATGAATGGGATATTCATAAAATCTGTTGTGGAATCATCTACGTCTGAAAGACAAACTTTAGTCGCTATTTTCCATCGTTCAAGAGAACCTCTTGGGAGGTATTCATGTTGAAAATGGGAACATTCTCTATGAAAATTGAAAAATGTGATTTATTTGTAATATCTAACAAAAAACAACCACTTCCCCGGCAAGAGCCACGCTGGACATTGAACTACATCTGATATATATTGTGAAAAGACTCTAATTGAAAAGAAAAAATCTAAAAGTGAAAATTCGCATTTTCATTCAGATAGTTTAATTTCGTCTAGTTGCCCTTGAAAATTCATTAAATAAATTAGATAGGCAGCAGTCACAGAAATCGTTCATTTCATTGAAGCAAGGTCCGCTTCTCTCGCATTCAATCCCCATTACATTTTGGTCGACGAAAATCTATTTTGCTTTGCCAAGCTCATCAGGGGGATTCATAGAATTGGAAAGCAGGCTCTTTAGAAGCAATTATACAAGGATACAAGGATACAAGGATGGAATTGTTGGTACCACTATGAAAGTTATGTTTGACATAGACCTGTCATGGGCATTGCATTTTGATTTTTTTTCGAAAGAATGAATATGATATAAAATGTGTTGTGGAATCATCTGCGGCTGAAAGACAAACTTCAGTCGCTATTTTCCATCGTTCAAGATAACCTCTTGGGAGGTATTCATGTTGAAAATGGGAACATTCTCCATGAAAAATGAAAAATGTGAGTTATTTGTAATCACAAATCTTGTCCGCCATCTTGGAGCCGATATTTTTTTTCTTTAACAGGAATGTCTTATCACATTGTCACCGGAATTATGAATCAGCCAAATTTCAAATCATTCGGACGTCTGAAAATGGGTGAAAATTACGTTCAAATATTCCGTTATTATTAATCCCCTGGAGTTGACGGAATATACCCTATCTTCCTCCAGAAAGTACTGGAAATACTAATTCCACACTTGTGCCGTATACTCAAGGGTTGCATTGCACTTCGACATATACCTACGATGTGGCAAGAGGTGAGAGTCATATACCTCCCAAAAGTAGGGAGAATAGGCGACAAGACACCCAAGGCATCCGATCACTCTAATGTCGTTCCCACTCAAAACGTTGAAAAGGCTAATGAATAGACACATAAGAGATGAGGTATTACAAACAAGCCCTCTCAGCAAACGCCAATATGCGTATCAGCCAGGCAAGTCAACAGACTTAGCACTGAACGATCTCAACAGGCTACTAACAAACTCCTTAGAGGACAAAGAGATAGCTATGACAACATTTCTAGACATCGAGGGTGTATTTAACAATGCATCAAATGAGTCTATAGCAAGCGCCCTAGTAAAAAGAGGGGTACCTCCCCTATTGTGCCAGTGGACAAACGTCAACTTGAAAAACAGGGTTATCATATCATCAATTGCCGGAACGAAACTGATAGCTAGAGCAAATAGGGGATGTCCGCAGGGAGGGGTTCTACTATGGGCCATCCTCATGGACGAACTGATAGAAAAGTTAGGTTAGGTTAGCTTAGGTTAGAGGCTTTCATTGCCTAGGATATGCCGACGACCTTGCGATCATTGCAAAAGGTAAACTTGCAAGGACAGTCTCGGAGCTTACACAAACAGCCATAGATATAATCGACAGGTGGTGTAAAGAGGAGAAACTGGCAGTTAACCCTCATAAAACCACAATAGTTACATTCACACGAAGGAAAGTACTGGTAGGACTAAAGTCACCTATTCTAAACGGGTTACAAATTATTTTTGCCAAAGAGGCAAAATACTTAGGAGTCATCTTCGACCATAAGTTAACGTAGAATCAACATCTACAAAAAGTAATAGAAAAAAGTTCAGTAGCCTTGAATTTGTGCAAGAGAATGTGCGGGAAAAATTGGGGGCTACAACCAAAAATGACTACATGGCCATATATCAGAGTCATCAGACCCATGATAACATATGGGTCAGTGGTATGGTGGCCAAAGACCAAGCAGGTAGGAGTGGTACGACGGCTGGGAGTACTGCAAAGACAAGCATGTCTGAGTGCTACCAATGCCATGAGAACCACTCCAACAGCCGCACTAGAAGTCTTGCTCAACCTGCCTCCACTACACATATACATTCATGGCGAAGCCAGGTCGGTCACGAGCAGATTACTTAGAGGTCAAGCACCCATAAGCAACATGCACGGGAGTGACTACAACAAGCTATACGAAGAGTTGAAAAACGACCCTGTCATACGTATGCCATCAGATGGCATACTTCCCAGATATAGCTTTGACAAAACTTTTAACGGATAGGAATGCGTGGAAGGAGGGACCTCCCATCAACGCGGAAATCGCTGTCTACACGGATGGCTCCAAAACCATTGAAGTTTCAGGAGCCGGCATATATGGAGCCAAGCCGAAGATGAGAATCTCACTAAGCTTAGGTGAACACACGACGATATTCCAGGCGGAAATCGTTGCAATAAACCATAACGCGCAAGAGTTAATAAGGCAGGAGTTCTCAGACAAAGCCATTGTCATTTACTCGGATAGCCAAGCGGCGGTCAACTCTATGCAAATCACCTCAAAACTTGTTTGGGACTGCATAGAAGCCCTAAAAGAGCTAGGCAGTCAGAACAGACTGACACTAGCTTGGGTACCAGCACACACAGGTTACAGAGGCAATGAAGAGGCTGATTCACTAGCTCGAGAAGGAGAAAGTAAGGCCCTGAATGGCCCAGAACCGTTTTGCGGTATAGCGAAAGCCTTACTGAAAACCCACACCAAATCATGGATCCAACAGAAATCTCAAGAATAGTGGAACGATTCACCAGGAATGAGACAGGCCAAAGAGTTTATCAAAATACCGTTGCCAACATTCACAGAATATCTACTAAACCAGAGAAGGAGCAATACTAGAATAATAGTTGGACTCCTCACAGGACATTGTAGGCTCAACAAACATATGAGTACTACTGGTCTGGCATAAGAAATGCTACGCAGGTTCTGTCAGGAAGACAGAACAACACCGACGGACGCACTGCACGTACTGGCGGGAGTCGTCCCACTACAGATCGAGGCGGAAGTGGAATACCAACACGCCTCGGAACACGCAGAAGACCTCAGAAGTATACAAATCAAAATCACGGACAAACCACACCCGGCGAAAATCAACAGGACAATAGTCCCTCCAGGAGAGTGCAAAACAACCATCTACACCGACGCCACTGTCAACGCTCACAGCCACAGGGCAATCGGAGTGGCAAAAACAAGAGACCAACAAACATGGAACACCACAGGCAAAAGAATCGCAGACGGAAGAGACATTCATGCTGCAGAGATGATAGCGATATATGAAGCAATTAGAAACATAAAAATAACAGACAGGCACACCACAATATACACAGACTCTGAAAGAGCACTAGAGAAAATAAAAAACTACAGATCCACAGACGCCAAAGCGATCTACATACAAAAGATAATACAGGACAGATTCGACCAAGGACAAAAAATAAACATCTCACATACGAGAAGAACAAACCAGGGAATAAAAAGAGCAGAAGAGGCAGCAAAAAACCATATAGCAGATGAAAAAAAACATTACAAACAGAAGACACGGAAGGAATTAAAGGACACCAAAAATCAAACAAAAATAGCCAGGTGGCAACAACAATGGAACACTTCGAAAACAGGCAGAAGCACCTACAACATGTTCCCAACAGTTGGCAAGGAACGGATAGCACTCTCCTGGAAAACTACGCAGCTAATCACGGGACACGGCAACATAGGGGCGTACTACGTCGTCCTGAGGGGGACGGATGGGGCCTGCCAGTGCGGTCAAGGACAGGAAAACACAACACACGTAATACACGAATGTACACTAACACAAAGGGAAAACGCACGCGAAACACTACAACACAAACTACGCCAATTAAATGTGACATACACTCCCACACTCACAGACAGGAAACTCATAAACAGAACAACACTAGAACACATCAACACCTGGGACAACGAAATGATTCTGGACGACGACACAGACTGAAGCACCCTCAAGTGAAAATACCCCCTCGTTATCAAAAACCGAAGGCAATAAACCAATAATTGTATAAAAATAGCAAATAAGACATATGTAAATATATAAATCCCAAGAGGTAATTGTTAGAAAATAAGGATGGGAAATGTAAATAGGAGTAATAATAATTAAAGAAATAAAGTTCGGATCTTTCCCCGCTAATTTTAGGAGTAGTGGTTGATGGGATGGGTTGTCTCGCCGGGGGTTTCGCTAGACAGATGGTGGATACGCAGGAGAGTTCTGGCCTCCTACCGAAAGGGAGGAGGGCCCTCCAAAGGGAATGACCTTGTCAAACCCCGAGGAAAACAGATTTTTCATGTCAGGAAGAAGAGGAAACATCGGCACACCTACTATGCCACTGGGAGGGCTTGTCAAGGCTAAGGTTTCTAACGCTGGGAGAAGAAAAACACAATATATCTGAAAAGGTCGCGGTGTTGATGTTTAGTGCACGGAAGCCCCAAACTAATCTAATCTAATCTAAGCGTGTTAATAAAAACTAAAAAAGACACTGGTAATGGAATTACGTACCCAGTGTCTTACTGAATGAACGGAACTGCAAAATCAATCAATAACGTAAAACACGTCCATAACGAACAGACATCCGGCCAGGCATCGACCCCCTGCGGCTCTGCACCTCCTCCCATATTAACAGAGCTGTCTTCACCCTTCAGAGCAAGGGTCCCGTAGAGCTGACCGCATCGATAATTAGATATAGTGTCCTCTAATTAGCCTATTGATTGCCCCATTGTCTTGGGCGCGCGTACTCGCTTTGGATCTCCCTTAACTTTCGAAACTAAATTATATGGAGAATAATGGACAAAGGTTCGGAACAGGAAACGGGGAAGACGAAACCGCTTCGTTCGATGCAACACAATAAGTGACTTGATTATGTCGGGTTAAATGAGTTATTGGTATACATTATTGACTTCAGAGTCGGAAGGTTGTTGATGGAAAAGCGCAGGAAGGGTGGACTGCTCAGATTGTCTTCCTTATGCAGAAGTGCAATAGTTGAGTGAGAGAGATAGCATACTTTCATTGCATTTTAAGAAGCTTGTTTTTGATTATCTCATGATAGAATATTGATAATTCCGACAGTTCCGATACACGCAAGGTGAAAAATGAAAAAATCAGGTACATGAATAACTACTTCCAGATTATCGAATTTTAACATATCAATTCGTTAGAGCCATTATAGTACAGTAACCACAGACAAATGTAAGTCACAAATGAAGAATGAATCGTAGCATTTTGACATCGGCACATGACTTCTTGACATCATGTATTGTAAAAAAAAATAAGTTTACCAAAAAATCAGGGGTGGAACCCAAAAAGATTTTTATTAAATTTTTTTGCTGTTGTTTCAGAGAGTATAAAATTTATCAAGAAACAATTTCAACAAGTCGAAAGATAATTCAATTCTCAACAAGAAATATACTCGGTAATTTTTCACAAAATGCGCTCGTTTTCTCAGAAAACCTGATTGAATTCCGATGTCAAATTTCAGGCTCGCATTACCCCCCACTGCAATTTCCGGCAGAGCCTAAAATTAGATTTGCTAAAAATTATAGTAGAAGAAAAAGAAAAAGTGTATATCGTTCCTGAAGACTTCTACTTCCTCATGCAAATATAACATGTGAGTATCTGAGTACCTGAAATGTGTTTTATCCCACGTCACATAAACCTTCTACGATATTTACGGAGGATCCGAAAGTCATGGATATTTTACTTGATATGAAATAATTATACTGAAGCAGGAATCAGTACCCTCTTCGGACTATATGCAAGTATTCAAGACTAGTTAGACAAGTCTCGCTTATACATGCCAAAGAAAAAACTGGGTTTTACTCCTGCCTCAGTTTTCAACTCACCCATTATCCCGGCAATTCCTTCAGTAAATGTTGGAAATAATCGCTCAAACACATCCTACAAAAAAAAATTAAACATGTGATTTCAAGCTTGAGGTATGCACTTCACAATAGTGTTATTAAATATACAGGGTGTCCCAGAATAAAGGGGACAAACTCCGAGGGTAGAATCCTCACTTCATTTTAAGGCTGAAAGTTCCAATAAACATATACCCTAAAATGAGTATTAACCGAGTTACAGGGTGTTGAAAGTGACACAAAAAAATATATTTTCCAGAATAACTCCATAACGACCTAACTTTTCTTAATGAAATTTGATATTTCACTTACCAGCATTCAGTTTCATATTTCAAGAAAAATCATGTGTTTGTAACTCTAAACAGGGGCGTACGACAGGTGTGTGTCCCTATTCGCCCCTCCCCAACTTTCACGCCACTGGATTAATATCGATTTCGTCTTCTTTTTCTTAATCCCCGATATTTCATATACAAAAAATATCAAATATCAACGGTTTTCGAGATATTTGAAGCCGAATAAGTGCGTGCGTATCAAAATCTTTACTATTTTTGAAAGGAATGTGAAGGTAACTATTTATGGCCTCATAACCAACATATTTCATACCTTGCAATGAGTATAAATTCAAATATTTCGAAAATTGTTGACATTTACGAGGGATTTTGTTCACGAAAATTTCCCGATATTTAAAACTTTCATAGCCACTAACAAAATAATCACTAATGAGTATCCGTATCACATACGCACCCACTTATTCAACTTCAAATATTTCGAAAATCGTTGATATTTGCGAAACGCAACGAATTCCTTTTTTGTATAGGAAATATTGGGGATTAAGAAAAATAATACGAAATCGATATTAATCAAGTGGCGTGAAATAGGGGTACCCACCTGTTGTACGCCACTGTTCAGAGTTACAAACACATGATTTGCCTTGAAATATGAAACTGAATGCTGTCAACTGAAATACCAAATTTCATTAAAAAAAGTTAGGCCGTTATGGAGTTATTCTGGAAAATCAATTTTTTTGTGTCAATTTAAACACCCTGTAACTCGGTTAATACTCATTTTAGGGTATATGTTTATTGGAACTTACAGCCTTGAAATGAAGAGGATTCTACCCTCGAAGTTTGTCCCCTTTATTCTGGGACAACCTGTATATATGCAGGATATGAATAAGCGATTATTTTCAACATTTAGTGAAGATATTGCCGATTTTATGGGTGAGTTGAAAATAAGGCAGGAGTAAAACAAAGTTTTCTTTTGGCATGTATAAGTAGGACCTGTCACACTACTTCAAAATTGTTGCGTATAGTCCAAAGGGTATGGGTTGCTGCTTCAGTATAATAATTCCATATTTACTAAACTATTCATGATTTTCGGATCATCCGCAAACATCTCCGTGAAGTGCTACATAACACATTTTAGGTACTCAAATTCTCGCATATTATATTTGCATGAGGAAGTAGAGGTCTTCAGAAACGATACGAACTTTTCCTTTTCCTCTTCGATAATTTTTAGCAGAGTTATGACCAATCAAATAATCGGCTCCGCCAGAACTTTCAGCGGCGGGTAAGGGTGTACCTAAAATTTGATGTCGGCGTTCAATCACGTTTTCTGAGAAAACGAGCACATTTCATAAGAAATTACTGAAAATAATTTTTGTGGAAAATTGAATTGTTTTTCAACTTGTTGAATTGTTTTTCCGATATATCATATACTTTTCAAGATTACACAAAAATCTATTTATATATTTTTAAACAAAAAAAAATATGTTCCAGCCCTGAAATTTGGGTAAACAATTTTTTTTCGTGTTTATTATGGTTCCAACTACTAGCATACCAAGTTTGGTGGTGCTACAATCGATTCTTATCTCAAAACCCAATCGTACTGGATTAGGAAAGAAATGCCATTAGAAATTGATGGAATATGTATCTGTAATGTCTTTTAAATACTGATGAATATCGAATATGGCTCTATAAGGATTTACGGTTTCAACTTGGATGTCATAAATTCTTATAAAATTTTTTTGTATCAGCCTCTATGAGACATTTTTGGCAGAGCTACAATGATTCCATCTATGCTAAGGAATTCAGCTGAGTTTTAATGAAGCAATCAATAACTCGCAGAAGAGTTGAACAACCGTACCAACCGGCAAACCTGTTGACACTTGCAGAACCGCTCACGGGAATGGAGGTCCATTCAAAGTGATGCGAATAAGAAGAAGAAGAACCGGCTAATTAATCACGGAATGACGTGCGCATTGTGTGTGCCTAACCGTATCCGAGTTCGCATCTATTGTGAACTCGTTGCAAACCTGCTGCTATTGTTATTTTTATCAGTTCCCCTCGCAAAATCGGACGTGACGTGGAATATTTAATGATTCGATGCATTGTCCAAGGCTTGACACTGGATCGTCTTCAGCTTCTTTTGCATTACGCCCATTGTTTATTTTGTAACGGGAGATATTGTCTGATTACGATTGTCGCTGCTATGCGAATTGTATAAGCAGGCAACGGTTTCAATACATTGAGTTTTTCTTCTTCAGATCGTGGAACCGTGATGGTGACTATGCAGGGTGTTCATTTCAAGATCCATATTCATAGTATGGATAAACAGTGGTACATTGACATAACGATTGCGTTCATTAGACCAATATTGATATATTCATTGAGTCTATGAACTTTTTCATTGTATTCAGGTACCAATTTATTTCTGTGAATGCTAAGAAGTACCAACACATGCATTTGTAGTGTATTGATAAATAGAAATAGTTATCATAACATATTGAATATTATGTTTTACAATTAAGTAGGTTAAGGATGATATTGTTTGAAATATTACATAGTGAGTTTTGTCCTAGTTTTAGTTAGAATAGATCAAGACAACGAGCTTGAAAGTAGTACTGTACCGAAGGCATTTTCGATACAATAAATGTAGTAATAAATAATGTCCTGCGTATTATTAGAAGGGAAATAGGATACCAAAGGACCATCCTATTACATGGCGATCCTGCCAGCCGATACTAGAGCTGAGAATCATTAGAATGAAAAATGCTATGAATATCGACGAATAACTGAAAATGGGTAGTGAAAATTCCAAGGAAGAAGTGATTATCACGCAATCAGGAATCAGTGGTGGAACTACTGCTGGAACAAATAGTGGAAATAAGTACTCTCTCCTTGAAGTTGTTGCAGTTGTTATGGGCATCTTGGTGTTGCTAGGAATTGCATTATGTTTGTGGCAAAAATCACGAAAGGCGTTGGAAAAGAAGATAAGAAGAGAAATTTCTAGAAGCAAAGAACTAGTCATTGAATAAGACAGATTGTTGGTGTTTAGACTGTAGGTGATGAATGGTGAAGAAAATATAAGAACAATTACGCATAAATGGTTATTGAATACCAGGAAGGGCCAGCAGTTCAGACGAATGATCAGATAAGTCTAGATTAACTTAAAATAGCAGTAATGTTGTTAGGAACCTACAAATGATTGAATTTGAAAAGCTTTTACAAGAGGTTTGTTTGTTTAAACGTAATATATCTAAAGATAGTTTGCAAAGGCGTGAGAATTTTGAGAAAGTCAACAAAAAACTTGTGGAATTGAACGTCTTTGAAGCTACATTCACTCATTTGAAGGATACTTATAATAAACTAGTGAATAAAAATGAAGATGAAGTAAAATTAATCAAAACTTATGCTAGGGATATAAATAACAATATTAGTGATGCTCGTGAAACATTATTGAATAGATTACATAAAATAAAACAAACATCTAAACTAGTCAATATGTCTGAAAAATTTGATTTACGAACAGCTTCATCCCTGTTGCCTCTTATGGATGGTTCGGAAAATACAACTAAACAGTTAATTGACGCAATTGAATTATATAGTGAACTTTTAGATGCTGAGGGAAAAAAACTATTGATAACTTATGTTCTAAAAACCAGGTTAACACAAAATGCTAAACTGAGATTAGATAGAACTTATGCCACCGTGGACAATCTGATAAGAGATATAAAATTGCATTTACTCTCTATTAGGTCTACCGCTGCTCTGTCAGTAGAGTTGCATAATAGCAAACAGGATGGAAAATCTATTGATGAGTTTGGTAGAACTATAGAAGAGATGATGGTTAATTTAACAATATCTCAAGCAAACGGAGACGATAATGCAGCTAGAGTTCTTAGAGGAGTTAATGAGAAGATTTCGATTAATGCTTTTGCAAATGGGTTGAAGAGCCACGAATTACGAACAATAATTAAAGCTAGAAATTATGATAAATTACGAGATGCAATTGTAGGAGCTACGGATGAAGAAAAATCGAAAGTGTCCAGTAGCAATTCACAAATATTTCATATGCGTGGTAAAAATAATTCATGGCGCGGATATTTTAAAAACAATAACAACAACACAATGAATCGTAATTATAAATATAGTAACCAGAGCCAAAACTTTCGACAAGGTCACGGACGGAATTTTAATAATCAGCAAAATAATTATAATGGCAATCGGTCACGAGGCCGCGGAAATATGAGAGATCGAGGTATTTTCAACAACAATAATAACAGAAATCGTACTCACAGAGCTTATTTTGCGGAAGAAGCAAATTCTAATAATGTCGCTGGAAATGAAATAAACCACTCATCATTTGTAAATGAGCGATTTTTTCGTGCCCCCCAATAATGATAATACAATAAATAATGTGATTTTGAGTATGAATGGAATGAATTTTGTATGTATGCAGTATGTAGGTAATAATTTGAAATTCTTAATTGATACGGGTGCTACTATTAGTGTAATTTTCTCAAAGTATGTGAATCAGTTTGAAAACATTGACAGTTCAAAGAAAATAAGAATAAATGGAATAGCTGGTTCCACGTACTCATTGGGATCGGTGAATATTTCATTGAAAACAGATGGTATGAACGTTTCACATTCATTTTTGGTTATGAATGAGTTTACGAATGATATAGATGGAGTATTAGGTGCTGATTTTCTAACCAAATATTCAGCTACCATAGATTTTGAGAAATTTAGTTTTTCCTTTGTGAAGGATGACAGAAAAATAACCGTCCCATTGCAATCGAAATATGATTGTTATACTACCATTCCTCCGAGGTGTGAAATTGTTAAGTATTGTTGGGTGAATAGTAATGAGGATTGTGTTGTTTTGGGTGAACAGTTGACTGAGGGTGTATTCACAGCAAGTGTTATCGCTAGACCAGATAATAATATGATTCCCGTACGGATACTCAATGTCCAAGATAAGGAGATAAAACTTCGGAATTTTAGGCCAAAGAGTGAAAAGCTTTCGGATTTCGAGTATTGTAAGTTTGGAAATGATGAAATGTCTGTTGCACGAGTGGATAGACTGTTAGACCTTATTGATACAGAGTCATTAAATAAGGAAGAGAAAGTGTCTATAGAAAAAATTTGTGCTAAATATGCTGATGTTTTTTATTTAGAAAATGACTACCTTACGGTAACTAATGTTTGTACACATAAAATACAGTTACAGCCGAATGCAAAACCTGTATATGTGAAGCCCTATAGGTTACCGCATGCTCAAAAGGCAAATATACATGAACAAGTTGAAAAAATGCTTCACGATGGAATTATAGAGGAGGCTAAATCAGAATGGTCCTCTCCATTGTTGATAGTGCCAAAAAAGGCAGATAAGGAAGGCAATAAAAAATGGAGGGTTGTAATTGATTACAGGCTTCTTAATCAAAGAATAGAAGATGATAAATTTCCATTACCCTGTATAACAGAAATATTAGATTCGTTATCAGGTGCTGTTTATTTTTCCCACTTAGATCTGTCGCAAGGGTACTACCAAGTAGAGTTGCACCCTAGTAGCAGACCATATACAGCGTTTACTACTGATCGTGGCCAATATCAAATGAAAAGGCTTCCAATGGGTCTCAAAGTAAGTCCGAGTGTGTTTTCTAGAGTGATGACAATAGCTATGTCAGGTTTGAATTATGAATCATGTTTCATATATTTAGACGACTTGATTTGTTTTGGTAATAACTTGGTGAATCATAACATCAATCTTATCAAAGTTTTGGATCGTTTGAGATCTGTGAATCTCAAACTCAACCCCATTAAATGCGAATTTCTAAAAAAAGAAATTTTATACTTAGGGCATATAATTTCGTCCGAAGGTATATCGCCTGATCCTGAAAAGATTGAATCTATAAAAAACTATCCAGTACCCAAAGATTCCAGTGAAACGAAACGATTCGTAGCATTTGCCAATTATTACCGGAAATTCATAAAAAACTTTGCCCACATTGTCTATCCTCTGAACAAACTGACCCACAAAAGCGCAGAATTTAATTGGACAGAAGAATGTCAAAATTCATTTGACAATCTGAAAACGTCGCTTTCTAATCCACCTTTGTTACAATACCCAAATTTTTCAGAAAATAACAGATTCATACTGAGGACGGATGCATCAAAATGTGCTGTTGGGGCCGTGTTGTCAAATTCAAATGACCAACCAGTAGCGTATGCAAGCCGTTCATTAAATAAGGCAGAGAAAAATTACTGTACGATAGAAAAAGAGCTTCTGGCCATTGTATTTGCTGTTCGACACTTTAGGCCCTATCTGTATTGTCGAAAATTTGATATTTTCACAGATCATAGACCATTAGTATATTTATTCGGTATGACTAATCCATCTAGTCGCCTAACCAAGTTCAGACTAGCATTAGAAGAGTATGACTTCACAGTAACGTACCTAAAAGGTACCGAAAATGTTGTTGCTGATGCTCTTTCAAGAATTCAGATTGAGTCGGACGAACTCAAATCTATAGGTGAAAAAGTTTCTGATATGTTCGTTATGACACGAGCTCAAGCAAAGGAAGAAAGTATTAGAAAAGGGGATGAAATTATTTCTACATACCGCAGGATTGATCACCCTGGAGTGGTAGAATTACTGAAACGCCCTGTAGAATCGGTTGAACTCAGACCAATTCTTAATAATAATTTCGAAAAGATTTCAAAAATAAAGGGAAACGAAGGATTTTTTACTGATAATTTAAAATATGATGTCAATTCAGGAACTATCTATATAAAACAGTTATCTCAATCAGTGTCAGCATTTGGTGCGTCACTGAGGGAACTGAAAAAACTTTGCGAAAAACACAAAATTCCTGAACTATGTATTGTTAATAACGAAAAAGCTAAAGAACTGATAAAAAATATAATAAAAATTAAAGACGAATTGAAAAATGCAGATATAAAAATCTCTATAATAAAGGACGTACAAGTAATTGATGATAAAGAAACCAGAAATTTAATAATGAATGATTTTCACATGTTACCAACAGGAGGGCATACAGGTATTAATAGAATGTACAACAATATAAAGAAATACTATTTCTGGCCTGGGTTGAAAAATCATGTTGGAAGGTTTGTGAAGCGTTGTGATGATTGTCAGAGGTATAAGCATTCAAGGCCGAATAAAGAACCGATGACAGTCACTACTACGGCGGAAACAGCCTTGCAAAAGATTTATCTCGATCTCGTAGGTCCTCTGAAACCAGATGAGAGCAATAATCGATATATTCTCACCTTACAATGTGAACTTTCCAAATTTGTTGAAGGTTATCCTATACCGAACAAAGAAGCGGTCACAGTTGCGAAGGCTTTCGTAGAAAACTACGTTCTGAGATTTGGTATACCTAAAACAATAGGAACCGATCAAGGAACTGAATTCCTGGCTTCCACCCTTCAGGAATCTTGTAAATTGTTAGGAATAACTTCTCTCAAATCTACTGCATATCACCACGAAACTCTGGGAGCACTAGAGAATACCCATAAAAACTTAGGTGCATATTTGCGTATTCAAGTGGCAAAACACCCAGACAGTTGGAGCTCTTGGGTGCCCTATTGGTCATTTTCTTACAATAACACGGTACACACTGAAACACATTACACACCGTATGAACTGGTTTTTGGAAAGAGTTGTCAACTACCTTCAAATATAACAAACGTAATTGACCCCGTATATAATTTTGAGAACTATCCAATAGAGTTAAAGTACAGGTTACAAAAAGCATGGGATGATGCTAAAAATAATCTACTGAAATCAAAAACTAAGAGAAAAGAAACATGGGATGTAAATAGTAGAATAGTTAGTTATAAAAAAGGTGATAAGATATTGATTAAAAATAATAATCCTTCTGAGAAATTAGAGCCCTTATTCAATGGACCATTCGAGGTTCAAGAGGAAATAAGTCCGAATTTAGTAATAAAAATCGAAGATAAGTTAATTAAGGTACATAAAAATAGAGTAAAGCCTTATTTTAATTAGGCAATTCATAAGTTACCAAATATTTGAGTAGAAAAAAAAAAAAAAAAAAAAATAATAAAATTAGCCAATGTTTATATTTTTTTCTTTGCCCGGGGAAGGTGTAGTGTATTGATAAATAGAAATAGTTATCATAACATATTGAATATTATGTTTTACAATTAAGTAGGTTAAGGATGATATTGTTTGAAATATTACATAGTGAGTTTTGTCCTAGTTTTAGTTAGAATAGATCAAGACAACGAGCTTGAAAGTAGTACTGTACCGAAGGCATTTTCGATACAATAAATGTAGTAATAAATAATGTCCTGCGTATTATTAGAAGGGAAATAGGATACCAAAGGACCATCCTATTACTTAAGGCTTAAGGCGCTTTTGCAGTGTAGGAACTCAATTTTATTTTGAAAGTTTACCTTTTAACAGAGTTTAGTTTGAATGTTCAATAAAGGATAACATTTTGTGAGGACCCTCATCTTTTTCTCCCTGACCTTGTGTGCTTATCCCCTTTTAGAATTGTTCTGTACGCCCATGCCAAAGGAATATTATTAACAAGAATGTTTTACCAGAACTAGATAAATGAGTTAGCTTTTAGAAATTTAGTTTTTGCCAACAAGTCAAACTATCAAAAATTGACAAGGTTTTGAATTTTATAATTGATTTGACTCAGATTTTTCATTTTGTGACCCTCATCTTTTTTATATACAGGGTGTTCATTTCAGGACTTCCCACCCTAATTTTCTCGAAATGTGTGTATTTTTTCAAAAAATCCTGAGACACGTCAACAAATGTATTGAAGGGGACAAGTTTTCACCAGAAAATGAACGCGCCCCCTTTCATCCCCTGCAAGGGGGAGCTACCAACTTCAAAATCTTAAATGCGAAGGGGTATCGAGTAATACCTTATTTTAAAGGTCTTTTTAATCTCTACACGTCGGTATTTTCTATTTAAATTGATCGATCCGTTGTCGATATATTTAGGAAAATCTGGTTGCTCCTACGTATATTTTTTTTTTTTGGATTGACGTGGCCGTTACTTGATGGAAATCCATAGTTATGACACTAAGGTAAAAAACGATTAAAATTTCCACAAAATTTATTGTCTTTGCGACATGTTTCGATACACAGTATCTTTTTCAAGCGAATGTAGTACATTAAACTATTCTTCATTGAAATTACTTAAATACCTTTTTTTTAACCATTAACATAATTAGGGACTACCTATAATTATCGCTAATACCTAGACTCATACAACTTATAAAATTGACATAACAATGAACCTACCTGTAAATCTCAAAACATAACTACTACTTAATTGAATAAATTTAACAAAGGGGAACCGTTTAGGTCCAGTTGATCATTTAATAAACAAGATGAATTTTTCAATTTATTAATTTATAAGAATTCTAAATAATTAAGCCTAATGCCCTTATTTTCCACATAAGTATTTTTCAAGAAAGAATAATTTAGTTTACTACAGTCCCCAATTCTGTGGAAACTTTAACGTGTTTTACCTTAGTGTCGTATTAAAAATGGTTTACACTTTAGCTGAAAAAGTCGAAATAGTGTTTATTTACGGCGCCGGAAATCAATGTGCTCGACGAACTGCTGCAATATTTAATGAAAGACACCCAGATAAGAACATCTCTCATTGGTATGTCCTAAATCTTATCGCCAAATTTACTCAGACAGGATCTGTTGTAAATTTAAAACATGATCAGCCAAGAGTTTTGAATGAAGCCACTCAAATTGAAATTTTAGGTTATTTTGGCATAAGTCCTAATACTTCGTTACGTACTATTTCTGCTGCAACTGGAGTTTCCTTAAGCTCTGTCCACAAAATTACAAAAATTAATAAATTCCATCTCTATAAAATGAAAATATGTCAAGAGTTGAGTGAAGACGAATTGAGTTTTGTGAAGAAATGACTACAATAATTATTAATAACAATATGGAATTTTTAAAAAATATCTGCTTCTCTGATGAGTGTACTTTTTATTTGAATGGATTTGTCAATAAACATAATTGCAGATATTGGAACAATGAAAATGACCATGTGTTTGTTGAAGGGCATACCCAGTATCCCCAAAAACTGAATGTATGGGCCGGTATACTAGGAAATCAAGTGATTGGTCCATTGTTTATCAATGGGAATCTAAATGGTGAGGTGTACTTGGATATGCTAGAAAATACGATCAATCCGCTAATTACTAAAGCTCTTGAAAATCAACTGGATAGAGATGGAAACACCTTTCCTGACGAAAATGAGTCACATTTTCAACAAGATGGAGCACCCCGCCATTATGTGCTTCCGGTCCGTCAATGGTTACACAACGTATTTCCCGGTAAATGGATAGGGCGAAGAGGACCTATAGAGTGGCCACCCAGGTCCCCGGACTTAGCACCATGTGATTTCTTTTTATGGGGATATTTGAAATCAGTAGTTTACACACTTCCGCCGCAAAATTTACAAGAGCTTCAACAAAGGATTTCTGCAGAATGTCGAGCATTTCGAACAGAAGTGTTTGAAAATGTGCGCCACGCATTTGAACAGCGGTTATACCATTGTTTGGCCAATAATGGACAGCATTTTGAGCAATTATTAAAGTGACAGTAGTGTAAAATATTCCAATTTAGGTTTGAATTAAAAGGAATGAGAATGAACAGTTACAGTTTTTATTTCAATGGTACGGAGGAGCAAACAGATTTTCCTAAATATCTCGAGAACGGATCGATCATTAAAAAAAAAAACACTGACGGGTAGAGATTAAAAAGACCTTCAAGATGAGGTATTACTCGATACCCCTTCGCATTTAAAATTTTGAAGTTGGTAGCTCCCCCTTGCAGGGGATGAAAGGGGGCGCGTTCATTTCCTGATGAAAATTTGTTCCCTTCGATACATTTGTTGACGTGTCTCAAGATTTTTGACTTGTCAATCAACAGGGCGTGAGATCGCTAGCGTCCAGGTTCGCGATCGGCGTGTCACTCCGCAGTCCACATGCCAGGCGCGTTACTCTTCACGCCGTGTAATGACCTCTTTAAAGTGTAAAGCTTCGTACAGACCAGAACATCATGCCGAACGACAAACAGAACAACGAACCGAACGGCGAACAGAACACTAATTTGGACGGGGCTGCGAATGCGTTTGCAAATAGTTCCGCAAATCCTGGCCGTTCGGCGAACGGTTCGCAGCGTTCCCATCACTTGTCGGTTTTCTCTCAGACATCAAAGAAAATTCTCGCGAATGCGGTTGCAGGTTTGGACGGGTCGAAACAGAACGACAAATAGACCATTGCTGGTCCAGTGAACGGAGCACTACTGAAGCAATTCTGGGAACAACTCAAACGTTCCGTCTGTTGTTCGGCTCGTTGAAATCGAATACGTTCATTCTCCGTTCTGTTTGACGTTCGGTTCGTTGTTCTTGTTTGTTGTTCGTCATAATGTTCATGTCTGTACGAAGCTAAAATACGTCCGTTCGCCGTTCTGTTCACCGTTCAGTTCGTTGTTCTGTTTGTTGTTCGTCATAATGTTCAGGTCTGTACGAAGCTAAAATACGTCCGTTCGCCGTTCTGTTCACCGTTCGGTTCGTTGTTCTGTTTGTTGTTCGTCATAATCTTCAGGTCTGTACGAAGCTAAAATACGTCCGTTCGCCGTTGTGTTCACCGTTCGGTTCGTTGTTCTGTTTGTTGTTTGGCGTAATGTTCAGGTCTGTACGAAGCTAAATTACGTCCGTTCGCCGTTCTGGTCACCGTTCGGTTCGTTGTTCTGTTTGTTGTTTGGCGTAATGTTCAGGTCTGTACGAAGCTTAAATACGTCCGTTCGCCGTTCTGTTCACCGTTCGGTTCGTTGTTCTGTTTGTTGTTCGTCATAATGTTCAGGTCTGTACGAAGCTAAAATACGTCCGTTCGCCGTTCTGTTCACCGTTCGGTTCGTTATTCTGTTTGTTGTTCGTCATAATGTTCAGGTCTGTACGAAGCTAAAATACGTCCGTTCGCCGTAGAGATTAAAAAGACCTTCAAGATGAGGTATTACTCGATACCCCTTCGCATTTAAAATTTTGAAGTTGGTAGCTCCCCCTTGCAGGGGATGAAAGGGGGCGCGTTCATTTCCTGATGAAAATTTGTTCCCTTCGATACATTTGTTGACGTGTCTCAAGATTTTTGACTTGTCAATCAACAGGGCGTGAGATCGCTAGCGTCCAGGTTCGCGATCGGCGTGTCACACCGCAGTCCACATGCCAGGCGCGTTACTCTTCACGCCGTGTAATGGCCTCTTTAAAGTGTAAAGCTTCGTACAGACCAGAACATCATGCCGAACGACAAACAGAACAACGAACCGAACGGCGAACAGAACACTAATTTGGACGGGGCTGCGAATGCGTTTGCAAACAGTTCCGCAAATCCTGGCCGTTCGGCGAACGGTTCGCAGCGTTCCCATCACTTGTCGGTTTTCTCTCAGACATCAAAGAAAATTCTCGCGAATGCGGTTGCAGGTTTGGACGGGTCGAAACAGAACGACAAATAGACCATTGCTGGTCCAGTGAACGGAGCACTACTGAAGCAATTCTGGGAACAACTCAAACGTTCCGTCTGTTGTTCGGCTCGTTGAAATCGAATACGTTCATTCTCCGTTCTGTTTGACGTTCGGTTCGTTGTTCTTGTTTGTTGTTCGTCATAATGTTCAGGTCTGTACGAAGCTAAAATACGTCCGTTCGCCGTTCTGTTCACCGTTCAGTTCGTTGTTCTGTTTGTTGTTCGTCATAATGTTCAGGTCTGTACGAAGCTAAAATACGTCCGTTCGCCGTTCTGTTCACCGTTCGGTTCGTTGTTCTGTTTGTTGTTCGTCATAATGTTCAGGTCTGTACGAAGCTAAAATACGCCCGTTCGCCGTTCTGTTCACCGTTCGGTTCGTTGTTCTGTTTGTTGTTCGTCATAATGTTCAGGTCTGTACGAAGCTAAATTACGTCCGTTCGCCGTTCTGGTCACCGTTCGGTTCGTTGTTCTGTTTGTTGTTTGGCGTAATGTTCAGGTCTGTACGAAGCTTAAATACGTCCGTTCGCCGTTCTGTTCACCGTTCGGTTCGTTGTTCTGTTTGTTGTTCGTCATAATGTTCAGGTCTGTACGAAGCTAAAATACGCCCGTTCGCCGTTCTGTTCACCGTTCGGTTCGTTATTCTGTTTGTTGTTCGTCATAATGTTCAGGTCTGTACGAAGCTAAAATACGTCCGTTCGCCGTAGAGATTAAAAAGACCTTCAAGATGAGGTATTACTCGATACCCCTTCGCATTTAAAATTTTGAAGTTGGTAGCTCCCCCTTGCAGGGGATGAAAGGGGGCGCGTTCATTTCCTGATGAAAATTTGTTCCCTTCGATATATTTGTTGACGTGTTTCAAGATTTTTGACTTGTCAATCAACAGGACGTGAGATCGCTAGCGTCCAGGTTCGCGATCGGCGTGTCACTCCGCAGTCCACATGCCAGGCGCGTTACTCTTCACGCCGTGTAATGGCCTCTTTAAAGTGTAAAGCTTCGTACAGACCAGAACATCATGCCGAACGACAAACAGAACAACGAACCGAACGGCGAACAGAACACTAATTTGGACGGGGCTACGAATGCTTTTACAAACAGTTCCGCAAATCCTGGCCGTTCGGCGAACGGTTCGCAGCGTTCCCATCACTTGTCGGTTTTCTCTCCGACATCGAAGAAAATGCTCGCGAATGCGTTCGCAGGTTTGAACGGGTCGAAACAGAACGACGAATAGACCATTGCTGGTCCAGTGAACGGAGCACTACTGAATTCTGGGAACAACTCAAACGTTCCGTTTGTTGTTCGGCTCGTTGAAATGGAATACGTCCATTCGCCGTTCTGTTTGACGTTCGGTTTGTTGTTCTGTTTGTTGTTCGGCGAAATGTTCAGGTATGTACGAAGCTTAAGGATCCTTCCTCAAAAATGAAATTACCATACCGACAATAGCATTTTTGTTACAACATCCTCTGTACTGATGAAATCGTTTTTGCACCATTTGTTGTTTCATTATTACAACTATATCGTCAGCAAAATCATGCTTGCAGATCAACCTCCTTGAACCGGAGTATCCGGTAATGAAACTGTATTCCTAATGTTCATATAAAGTGCGTCAATTTTCATCTGCTTGAGTATATAATAATCAAAATTTTGGTTGAACATTTCTTCAGTTCTAAAGTACTTCTCTCAACATTTATAATTTTATCGCGCTCTGAATCCAATTCCATATCTAAATGGGTCCCAAAACCCAGCTGTTTCCAATCTACAACATCGTATTTGAAAATTATTTATATGGGTGGTGTTCTATATCTTTTAATTATTACCATAAATCAAATACAGTAGCAGTTATAATAATAAGTCCGACATTCATAACAGCGGCTGGTTGTGGTTTTGTCGCCCCGGGTCCGATCGAAAGGCACGCCACCGCCACGGCTTACTTTGTTCAGCACCGTGACTTGCACTTGTTTAGGGCTAATCGCCGACGTTGGCTAGCTGCGATCGTCCGCAACATACCGTCATCTGTTTTTTCATCAATGGGATCTTGGTTGCGAACGCGGCATGACTCGTAGGTACTAATCGGTGATTTGGGTGGTTATGGGAGCTTTGGGGACCGTCAGTGCCGGATATTTTAATTGGTGGATATGGAGTTATCTGATCGTGGATCTTTACGTTATTTAGAGGACCACACGACAAGGAATAGGATGAATTAGCGTCAGGACCTGGTGATAGGTAGCTGAGAACATAAAAACATGTTTTTTTTTGCTTACTTAATCAAATTGTATTTCTACCAAGAAAGTTTTGGGGTAGTTGCGATTACTTTCATTCTCTATGTTTTTTTGGAGTGCTGAATCCGAATCTGATGTTTGCTAATAAATTTTCGTGACGGTTTGTTGCTTATAAGTTGAAAACTACAAATTTTTCGTTGATAACCTTACTCTTAAGAATGAAAGCAAACATTTTCTACAAATTTTACTATACAAGTTTTTTCTACGACAAACCATTCGGGCTCAAGGACTACTTGTAAATTGGCATATTTCTGCTGACTGGGGAAACTCCCACTTTTTCACTACAAAACTCTAATTTACTATTGGATTACCCCCAGTTCTCTGCGCATAACTTATTTAGATCATACAACAAAGGTACAGGTCATTTTTTAAAAAATTACAAGTTAATGAGGTCCGAAATCGTACAAAACTTATTCAAACAAAAATCTTGAAAAAATATTTCAAATGATTATACTATTATACAGTGCGGCTTTCAATAGTCCCCCCCCTGTTAACTTGTGAACGGTTTGACGTAGGAACATGAATAAAAAACAGTTTCGAGGGTTTTACCAATACTACTTTTTGAAATAAAAAATAAGGTGATTACCAATAGGGGGCGCGGGGGGGCCCAACAACTCAAAATTTTTTTATGGCATGGGGGGTCAAGTGGCACATCATCGAGAAGGAAATTCCATTCTCTTTACAAACATCTGAATTTTTTTGAATTTCGTTATTATTTTTTTTTGCAATTTCGATTGGAAATATCAAATATAAATATGGAACTGAATACTACTCATACCTCGATAAATTTGAACGGTTTGATGTGGAACAATGAAACCAAATTTTTTTTGAAGGGTATTACCGATACTACTTTTTGAGAGAGAAAACATTGCAATTACTCGATATATGGCGCTGGAGGAACATTTACTAAAAAAAAATAGAAAGGCATAAAAATCGAAATGGGGTAGAAAATTATGAACAAAATTCAAAAATATTTAGTTGTTTGTGAAGAGAATTGAATTCTCTTTTCAACGATGTGCCACTTGACCCCCCATGCCATTTAAAAATTTTGAGTCGATGCCCCCCCTCGCGCCCCTTATTGAGCAATCACCAAATGTTTTATTTCAAAAAGTACTATTGGTGAAACCCTCGAAACGGTTTTTCACTTATGTTTCTACGTCGAACCGTTCAAAAGTTAACAGGGGGGAATATAAAAAGCCGCACTGTGTATCATACAGTGTGTCCCAACGAAAAATTTCCACCCGGATTTACTGGGAAATGACAAATTATTTTCGGAAACGCTAAAACAGGTCGATTTTAATTTCTAGGAGGACACATGTTAGTAATGGATTTAGTCGAGCAACTTCATCCCCCGGACGGGGGCGGCTACCCCCTTGCGAATCATCATAGGGAACGTGGGTTGAGTGATACATCATCTTAAAGCTCTCTTTATTCTCTATCCAAACATGTATAATTTTTTCAAAATCGAATGAATGGTAATTGAAATTAGTGTTGTTGACAGGTTCAATGTAAATAGTCAATATCTTACCTGTTCTTATTCAAATTCAATTTATTAACTATTTTAAGACTCAATGAGTGGACAGATAGACAATGGCAACATCCCATCCGGCCAGGTAACCCAGTCACCCCACGAAAAACGATAACAAATTAGTCAAAACAAAGTAAGTAGCCAGGCTGGGACTATTAATTGCGAAGATCTTTCAACCAAGTATCAGTTTTATGTCGCTATTCGCGAATACAACATTACAAGCGGAAGATGCTCACCCCAATTGTGAGCGAAACGTCTAAAGGAACCTCCTCCACAGAGGTGAACCGACCACGGCACTGAAGCCCGGAAACCATATTTCTTAGTTTTTGTTCTGTTGACTTTTTCATAGACAAAAAATACTTGTTTTTTATGGTTCGCCTGCGTGTATGTTCTCAGAATGAATTCACAGTTCTAATGATTCTTATGGAAATATCATTTGATTCGTATTCTGTGAGTTAAGTTTCTTCCTGAAAATGGTTTACGCATTAGAAGAACGAATTGAGTTAGTGAAACTTTACTACAAAAATGATGATTGTCTAAGAGCTGCAGCTAGAATTTTCAATACAAGGCATCCAGGGAAAAATGCATCTCATACCTATGTTCAAACGTTGATTGATAAATTCGAAAGAATTGGGTCTGTGGGAAACCAGAAACATCATCCTGAACGTCGGATAAGGAACGAGGCTGTTGAGGTAGCGGTTTTGGGACACGTGGCTATGGATCATACTCAAAGTATTCGAAGCTTGGCTGAAGCTTCAGGTGTAGCGCGATCGAGTATTCAGAGAATTCTCAAGTCACATCGATTCCATCCATACAAAATCAAACTTGTACATGAATTGAACGAAGACGATTTTGACAGACGTCAACAGTTTTGTGAGGAAATGTCTGAGAGTCTGAGAACAAATCCCAATTTGCTCTTCAATATTTGTTTTTCAGACGAGAGTACATTTTTTGTTAATGGAAACGTAAATCGTCACAATTGCCGCTACTGGAGCAATACCAATCCCAGGTTAATACGCGAGGTCCACACACAAACTCCGCAGAAGTTGAATGTTTGGTGTGGTATTTTTGGCAAAAATATTATTGGACCACTTTTTATAGATGATAATTTGAATGGACAAATGTATTTACATCTTCTTGAGAATGCCATCGATCCCATGATAACGGATATTATCGAAAACGATGAAGATTATTCGGAAGACAACCTCCGTTTTCAACAAGATGGAGCACCACCTCACTATGCAGTAGCGGTTAGAAACTTTCTGGATGAACGATATACCAATCATTGTATAGGGCGACGAGGACCAATTGAGTGGCCAGCTAGATCACCGGACCTCAACCCGTTGGATTATTTTTTATGGGGGCATCTCAAAAGCAAAGTTTTTGCCACTCCGCCAGAGTCACTAGAGGATCTACGAGGTAGAATTGTAAACGAGTGCGGCAGACTAACTCCAGAAGTATTGGAAAACGTTCGTAATAGTTTCGAAAGTAGACTTTATCATTATATGGAGGTAGGAGGGGCTCATTTCGAGCAATTAATAAATTGAATTGCGATAAGAACAGGTACGATATTGATTATTTAAATTAAACCTATTACCACACTAATCTCAATTACCAGTCATTCGATTTTGAAAAAATATAAACGTTTGGATAGAGAATGAAGAGAGCTTTAAGATGATGTATCACTCGACCCAAGTTCCCTATGATGATTCGCAATGGGGTAGCCGCCCCTGTCAGGGGGATGAAGTTGCGTGACTAAATTCAACACTGACATGTGTCCCCCTAGAAATTAAAATCGACGTGTTTCAACGTTTCCGAAAATAATTTGTCATTTCCCAGTAAATCCGTGTGGAAAGTTTTCGTTGGGACACCCTGTATATCATATATTATACCTACGATCTAGTTACCGCGTACTTCAGACAAATATAGAAACTGGAAAAGATACTCATCGTCACTCAGTGAGTCTCTCGAGAGGCCCGTGACTGAAATACGAGACAGAGAGAAACTTAAGAGGGCAGTAGAAGAAGTGGAAGGCAATAGTCGAAGCCTATGAGGAAAGCTGTCTTGAGAAAAAAGGCTCAAAATAACAAAACGGTCTGGTGGAATGAGCATATAGAAACCTTCAAAGATCAAAGAAGTTAGGGATTTCTTCATCAACAAATCTTTCGCCAAATCTTAATTTTGTGTACTGTAACTAGTTGTTACATCTCCTCTGAATCATTGAAAGTCTCACATCACAACAATTCTTTCTTAATTATCTACAAATATTTAAATAACGTATCTTTGAGACGCAAATAAATGCATATCTTAATGTTCGCGAATAAACAACTATTTCAATACTCGCCAATAAACAACTATTGATCGCAGTTCTGTCTTCTGTCATCTGTCACAGAATTTCTTCGAATAAAATCATGTAAATATATTGTCGACCGGAAACAATTTTTTATGTGCTGTAAATTAATAAAACTAGTGAGCACCTTGCTTCATATCCTTTTTGGCTGGTGAACTTCAAGTGCTACAAATTAGAGGCGTAATTGTTGTGCCTGTGCACGAGAAGCCATCTTTATGATTTACTAATTTGAAGATTTTCACGATTTCCGATCCTTCAGGTTCCTAAAGGGACTAATAAGTGAGGAATCACACTGATCGACCATCTACGACCAAAAGTAGAAGTAGATCAATGAAAACTTTCAGTCACACTGATCGACCAGCCACGACCGACCACTAGAATTATTTTGTAAATCTGACATTAATTTGACTTTCGAAAGGTTATGTGAATTGTCTGTTCATTTATTGAAAATAAGTTAAATTCATAATATCAATAGTTTTGCTTTGAATAATGAGCAGTAGTGATACTGAAGAAGAACATTTTATTTTTCCGGTAGGAAATATACCTATTTCCATGAGTTTTGTTGAAGTCAAAAGTTCATCATAAATGTGTATCAAAATGACATTACGTCAGGATAGTGTGACACCAACCAAAATTTCCAGCAGACTACAATTTCGAACATGGTCTTTGAAAAACGGTCGAGGATGGTCAATGACGATTATACAGTGTGAGTTGTGCGATAAGAATATACGTGTTGGAAATTTTGGTCGTAGGTGGACGGTCGCGGACGGTCGGTCCTAGTCGATCAGTGTGATTCCTGGCTAAAGGTTAGTTTGAATAGCTATTCATATCTTTATATTATTTGCTGTGTATAAAATTCCTTCCAGGCACTAAACAAGGTTGGTTTTATAATTGATCATTTTCTTTTTGTATTTGAGATAGCGTCCTACAACTTCCTGCATTTTCCTTTACTAAATCCCATAGCCTTCATGCTTATTAAATGTCATTTTATTTCATTGAAGGTTCATGCATATTATGATTATTTCACATGCTTTCAGTTGATCCCAGAGGTTCTGTTTTTACATTCAACAAATATATGTATTTAAATTCTAACTATGTTCCTTATATGCATATGTAAAAGATCAAAAGGTAGTATTGTCACTGTTAGACTTGTAATAATTGAACACAGAGCTCGAATCAAATGGAGGTGCGTAGAAGTGTACATATTTTAAGGCCTATGAAAATTACAGGTCCCTTTTTATCCTGGAGTAAATCCCAGCAAAGCACCTGGGTAACACTGATGATTTAGGATAATCTTTCCACCGCTGTCCCATGCAACACTGAGGATTCAGGATAGTGTTTCCTGAGCTGCAGTCCCTCACCTAAGGACTCATCGATTGGAGCAACAGCCCTCTCCAAGCTAAGTACACATATTGTGTGCTCTAAGTGTTTCTGCCAAAAATTCTCTACTTTTATACAAACTAAGTGCATATTTTTCTACACTTCCATAAATTATTCAACTGTTCCAACTGTTACAACTGCTCACTTTATTTGTGAAAATAAATGTTAACAAATTTTATATACTAGGTCTTGCTTAATTCTCTCTAGCTATTGATTCTTGTTGGTGGCGCCCTTTTATAAATAAACATTGTAAGGTCTCAATAACGGCAGTGCAATGTCCACCAGGAATTAATGGTATCCAGTCTAACCCACTTGAGAAGAGTCTCTGCTATAAGTTTACTTGGCGTTGACCTACTTTAGGCAACACGCTTTCTATTTGAGCAACTTATCGTTGCAGTACACCTTGCAGAAATGCGATGGAACCAATATTCCTTCTGCCAGGTAAAATCCATGTTTGAAGTTAGGCAATCTTCTTAAAAAACGTGATAATTATTGCAAATTTCTTCAGAACTTGATGATTGAAAGTGCAAATCATTTCAACAAGAGTGGAATGAAAGGAATAAATCTCATTATGGTTATTGATTATCAAATATACAGAAGAATGAAGTGGTTACAAATGAAAGTTGCATTCATCACTTCTAATTCGAACAATGAGGAAACCTTCAACTATCGGTTTAATATAAAGATCAATCATCAATTCTCTTAGATAATATACATATTGCTCAATGATATACAAATCAATCGCGTTGAATAATTTCTAATATATGCCGTTATTCACTGATACGTTTGATGGCATTGTTTATAACTCCAACATAGCCATAGTCAATTAACAACAATAGTATCAATTGAGGTCAGTTATGATATTTGATTTGGATAATGGATAACCATTATATTTCATCAACAGAATGCATTGGATTTATGATATTATCGCAAAGTAATTTTGAATTTTTTCATTAAAAGTCATCATCTAAACATCTCGAATCTTATCTGAAAACAAATACAAATTGATTTTTTTTACTTACCTTTTCATTATTTAAACTAAACTACTTGCCAGATGAAGTGGGACAGCCAAAAAATTGCCTAATTTTGACTAGCTATAACTTGGACAGTTCTTGGCCGATGTTGGATTTTCAACCAATGGTGGAAAGCGTCATCCTTGGTCTATGCGCCATTGGCGTCGGGTTTCTTTTTTTGCAATTCGTTCTCTTTGTACAGGGTGTGAATTTAGAGCCAGAAATATTTCAAATTTTTGACTAATAATTTGGGAAATGTGAGGGACCATAGAATTTTTTTTAGAGGGTGAATTGTTGGGCCGATACCTCGAGACATCTTTGGAATATTTTTATTAAATTGCGTTGCTATGGAAATATCGCCATTTTATGAAATTCCGTTTTTATTTTAAAATGTGGCCTTTTTTAGTTAAACAATAACTGCCAACATATAAACTGGAACAAGGATATTTCTACTGAAGATAATTAACACCAGTGGCGCGCAAAAAGGGGTTTATGATATTTAGAATCGAAAATTCGTTTTTATTAAAGAATTCAACAGTTTTATTAGTCGTTACAGTTAAAAAGGTGCCATACGTTTAATTAGCATGATGTTAACAGATTCAGAGGCGTGCAAAAGGGGATTCTGTAATGTAGACAAATTAAAATTCCAGTTTCATTATTTATTTTTTTCATTCATTTACAAAGTGCATACATGTAATTAATTTCTTTTCAATGAATTCATCGGCGTACAAAAAAGGATCCATATGTTTACGTACATATGAACACGTTATTTAAGAAACTAAAACGAAATCCCAAATATTTATGAAATAAGAATATTAATCCTATTTAGTTACTTCATCCAACTCCAGACGTGCTCAATATGATTCAAGTCTTGAGATTTGGGAGGCAATTTACTACGATTAACATTTTGGTCTTGCAGATACCTGCTTATTCATACTCATTGGTGGGTGACCGGTAGCTTGGCGGTCTAAGGCGCAGGCCGTTCGAAACTTCAGTATAACGGTAGTCGGTTCGAGCCCGATGTATGTACGAGGGATTTTTTCTCAATATATTAGATTTTGTGAATTTCTGAATTTATGACAGCAGTGCCGGGGTAAATTTCATTATTATACTTCATTCGAATATTGAATCTTGTAAGCCCTAATCAATATAGAATTTTAAATACGACTGGCAAGCAAACTTTTTTAGTGGAAGACTCATATACAGGGTGAATCAACAGTAATCAATTGCTTCATTGTCAATCATAATTTCAATTCCTCATACTTTGCCAAAAGAACGCAGAGGACTATCTTTCAAAATTGTTTTCATTTATACAGGATGCAACATTGAACAACAAATGTATAATATTATACAGTGCGTATTTTAATAGCCCCCCCCCCTGATAACTTTTGAACGGTTCGACGTAGGAACATGAATAAGAAACCGTTTCGAGGATTTCACCAATACTACATTTTGAAATAAAAAATGTGCTCAAAAGGGGGCGCGGGGGGGCATCAACTCAAAATTTTTAAACGGCATGGGGGTCAAGTGGCACATCGTTGAAAAGAGAATTGAATTCTCTTCACAACCATCTAAATGTTTTTGAATTTCTTTCATAATTTTTTCTCGATTTTTATGTTTCTCGCAATTTTAAAGTTAATCTGCACCCAGCCCCATCTGTCGAGTAATTGCAATGTTTCTTCTCTCAAAATGTAGTATCGGTAAAAGCCTTAAAAAAATGTTGGGTTTCATTGTTCCACATCAAATCGTTCAAATTAATCGAGGTATGAGTAGTATGAAGATCCGCATTTATGTTTGTTATTTCGAATTTGAATTGCGAAAAAAATATTAACTAAACAAAAAAAAAATTGATATTTGTGAAGAGAATGGAATTTCCTTTTCTTTTGCAAAAACACTTTCTTGATAACTTTGATAGATAGCCACCGGTCAAAACGACAAAAAACTTCTTTGTCTGCTGTAGTATGTTAATTCTATCTCGCGATAATTCATACCTGTTGTACTCTCTTGGTGGACGGTGTCGTATTATAATAACATACGACGAGTTGCATGCCTTCCTCAGCAACCCCCCTTAAGCACCCCGATCGACGATGTTGTAGCCTCTTGAATTATGAAGCAGAAATGTTTTATGCATGTAAAATCGCTTGATTCTCTAGCAGCCGCAAATGTTACCTTCAGCAATTAGTCGGTAAGTGAGTTTAGTTCGTCTGGTCAGTTTTGACGTTACCATTTTTTCGAAATGAATGTATGCACTTTAACTTACAGAATTCACTGAAACTTTACCGCAAATTGAAAATTTCATTATCGATATGTATATAGAGTGGAAACACGCGTGATGAAACTGTGTAACTTTTTGAGCGAATGGTCCTTACATAAGAGGCAATGACAGCGATCACGTTTGGGACGCTTTCAAGGTTAAAAGAGTCAATTGATAACTAAAAAACGGTAAGTCTCAAACAAGGATAGGCTTCTAGAGGAAGTTTGATTATACGTACGTGCTGTAAAGGAAATTGAATTTTCAATCAACTTTTTCACAATAAAAATCTCAAAAATGTCCAAAAAATGCAGTTATTTTGAAGCAATTTTTTGGGTAGATGAACAAATAACGTAAATGTACCAGTACCTGACACCCAAAGGGTCAGATAAATTCGGTTTCCCCTATATAAAAATGAAACGTAAAACATTCAGGCAACTTGTCTCAGGAATGACTTGTTAATATAATGAACTTAATTTGTAGTGAACAGAAAACTCTGAAATTTAAGAAATTTGGAATTTAAATCGTTTTTTTAATTTGGTCTTATTATCATCCAGTAGCTGACACCCAAGTTTTGTGCTTAGCCCTAAGCCTGACTTTACGTGCACCATTGCCTGATTTTTTATTTAATGCCATTGAATACAAAAGAAATTGATACAAAATTGAAAAAAATCCTTTATTTGAGATGAATACAATGTCATGGCACGAACAACATAACTTGCTTTTGTATTAATTAATTTTGCATACCACTTCAACCACTGCATACCATAAAATAACCTCTTTTTCTGGCCACTTGTAATTTAAACCACTCTTCCATCACTTTAAGCAAGTATGTATTTTCAAGATCATTAATTTGTTTTACCTGTCCTGGATAGTATTTGCAATCGTATATAACAATAACAAAATCTTCTTCTTTCAAGTTGTCTTCACTAGAAGTGTGGTCCTCACTACCTAAAGACTGTTCATCCCAGTTCTCACCTCCTTCTTCTGATTCAAGAGTTATTTCAACCGTTAATAGAACGAATCATCTGTGATATTTTTCTTTGAATTTTCTATGGTTTTCTTTGCGTTTTCTTTTTGTCGTTCTCTGTTCAATTTAATTTCTTCTCTCTTCCGTTTTTTTTTTCAGCTTACTCTTGCTCTTTTCTTGTACGTTCTTTTCTTTCTTTTTAAAATATTGTTTCCTTTCTCATCAGAAACTACCGATGACAAGGGTTCTTTTACTAAAACTTTCTTAACGTTAGGGCAAAACGACTGGCATATCAATAAAGTAACAAATTACCAGTAGCTGACCCTGAATATTTCAATAGCTGAACCGTGGGTCAGGTATTGGAAGCACTATATACAGGGTGGGTCACGGTCGATGGTACCTTAGACGTTTACGGAGAACGGAACATAGGATCATTCTGAAAATTTGGTTTCTCAAGTAGTTGCTCTTCATCTATCGATCTAAAATATTTTCAGCAATGCAGCGTTGCTGCTTATACCAGAGAGTAGCAGCCTTTTTGTTATTTCAAAAGGGTCACCCTGTATATTACCGCATTTTTGAACTTGTCATTCCTTTCTGCCTCATACTCCCCTATACCTATCTCTAACGGTTTTTGAGATATTGTTTATTTTCCATATTTTTTATCCGAAACATAGCTCTAATTGAATGTTTATTTCTGCGGTATTTGGATTCTTAGGAAGTTGCAATTTTGTGTTTAGTTCATCAAGATCATGTACATTGATTCTGTATAGAGAAGTTTGTTCTGTGTTATACAGGGTCGTTCAAAATTCATGATCTTACTGCTAGATACGAAAAGGGTTGAAAGTGCGATTTTTTAAATGGATCATCCTGTATATTATGAAATATCCTGATAGATGACTAAATTCCCTACGAATTGATATATCATGTTCCTATACCTAAATAGTCAGAATTCCGAGATAATAGCAATTTTCACTTGTAATCTCCCAAGTGCTTGAATTATTGCCGGAAAGTTTTCGAGTACTTGAATTTTCAAAGAGATAAATTTACAGCAATTAATTCAAGCACGAGGGAGATTCGGTAAGAAAATTTCACACCGAGAAATGAAAATCATCCAACAATTCATAAGAAATAACTAACGGTATATAATAGTGGTAATTTTATTGGATAATGCTCTTTAATATACTATCGAATAGAGCATGATTTTCACCGATTTCATGAAAACCCTATAGCTGACACAGGTGTCAGGCATTGGCTTAATCAATTTTGTTCACTAGCCAGTACCTGACACCCCATTCTGAAAACACAAATTCAAAAATTCGCAGCAAAAACAACAGTTTTACTTGATATCATAGTAATCAGTACAATTGAACTGCAAAAAATAAGTCACTTACATTTTTTATCTTCTACTTTCTTTCAAGTAGGACCTTAATGATTATATTTAAAAAGCACGCCTAGTCATAGCCTTCCGTGGAAATATTCTGTTATAGTTATTTAAGTAACAAGGAATGTAAAGACGTGTTAACATTCGAGGTGAGCGATTACGAGCCGATGCAAAGCCGAGGCTTGTCGCTTGCCGAGGATGTTAACAGTCGATACATTCCGTGTTTCTCATTAGGTTTTTCCCGCTGTTGTTGACATTTCTCAGAATTTGCCTGGATTGATTTTTGTTTTCTTGTTTCATGATTAGTCGTTCCGCTATTTCATTCTAAGTTGCTTGTGCGCGATTAAACCGATTAAACAGACTACAATAATATTCAATAAGTCTCATAACCTAAAAATTGGTATAAACGAAGCAGAAGGAATTACTTGTCAAAGTCAAAGTCATTATTACCCTAGGCATGTAAATGACACTATTTACATTCCGTTGTCAAGATGAATTAGTAAACGAATGATATAAGCCATTTACCTGTTTTGTTGCTAAGCATGCAAAATATTAATACAGAGTGGGCCATTGAAAACGAAACAGCGGCTCTGTAGGTCGACAGAACCGAGTTATATGAAAACGCTCGGACACGTCAACCACATTTTCGAGGGTGACATCGTTCGCGATGAAATTCACCCGAAATACATTCCATCCCTCGGAGCTGTGACTGCCACCCCTAAATATTTAAATGGCAACATATGGCAAGTGATACCTCATTTGAAAGGTATTTTCCTTCTTAATATCAAACAACAAAAATAAATCAATTCCATCGATTCGTTTTCGAGATATAGACTTGAAGTTGGGAAATCACTTTTTATTCACTCAATCAATAAAAACAATATCTGATAAAGCAACTGTCGCAATAATTATTATTGTCAATGAATTAAATGTTCAAACTGTCTACCACCCATTTCCATACAATAGTACAAGTTCTGCTCAAAATGAGACCTCACATTTCGTAGCATTTCCGGCGTTATTCGACGGTTACCGTCGAGAAATACTGGTCCAATCAAACGGTCCCCAAAAATACCGGCCCAGACATTGAGTTTTTCGGGAGTTTGAGTATGGACTTCGTGGAAAACATGTGGATTGGCATCTGACCAATAACGACAATTATGACGATTCACAGTCGAATTCAAAAAGAATGTAGACTCATCAGAAAAGCAGATGTTGAAAAGAGAATTCTCATCAGCATCTATTTTCGTAGTCATAATTTCACAAAATTCCTGTCGCCTATCAAAATCATCTTCATTCAATTGGTGTACCAAATGTATTTTGTAGGGGTGAAGTTTATGATGTTTCAGGATTCGGCGGATACTGGTTCTACTAATATTGGTAACACTTGCCAATTTCCTTGTGCTCAATGTTGGGTCTGCATGAACTTGTCCTAAAAGTGCAACTTCAACAGGTTCATTTCTCACAGGAAATTCACGTTCTGGGTCTCGTTTCTTGTTGGCTACTGATCCAGTTTGACGAAACTTTTGCACTAATTCTAGAACGTATTTTCTAGCAACAAGTTTATCTGGATGCGTTTCATTGAACAAATTAGCTGTACGGTTACCGCACTCATCATTCTTGAAAAAAATTGTTATTATTTCAACTCTTTCCGCGATCGTATACACCATTATTGAGGAAATATTCAGCAGCTGTAATTCACTCTAATGTCGTTCAATCAACGATCAGTTTGACATTGCCAGACGTCCAAAATTGCGATTTGGCGAAAAAAATTATCGCATACATGATTTTGTTGTACGCGCATTGGAGTCGAATTCGAGAAAACGTCTTTTTATCGATTCTCAAGAACTTTAACATTTTTTCGATCAAGTAATTGAAGATGAAATAAGAATTTGAAACGGAATTGCATGTTATTTGTTGGTAAACAGTTAGATCATTTAATTCCTTGACAATGATAATTATCTTTAAACTGTTGCATTGTTAGATCTTATTTTTATTGACTGAGTGAAAAAAAAGTGATTTTCCAACTTCAAGTTCCTATATCTCGGAAACGAATCGATAGAATTAATTTATTTTTGTTGTTTGATATTAAGAACTTGCCATATGTTGCCATTTAAAAATTTAGGGGTGGCGGTCACAGCTCCGAGGGATGGAATGTATTTCGGGTGAATTTCATCGTGAACGATGTCCCCCTCGAAAATGTTGTTGCCGTGTCCGAGCGTTTTTATATAACTCGGTTCTGCCGACCTACAGAGCCGCTGTTTCGTTTTCAATGGCCCACTCTGTATAGTGTTATCTATCTGAGAGTATAGAAACTCGATAGATTACACTTGTACCAACCAATATAATTGAATATATCATGGACAGAATATTGCTTAATTTTGTCATAATAATGAAACGTGTCAGGCTTAGGGACAGTGTCAGGCATTGGTCCATTTACCCCAATTTAAAAAATACATTACAGCACGTACATAGATCAATGTTTTACTTTTCTTTTTATACCAAATTCATTGCGATCGGATAAAGATTGATTAAAATTTTAATGGAAGAGAAATACCACTGGAGCTACTTTGACTATCCATGAAAAGAATCTTGAAGTGCTGCCACAAACAGACTTATATAGAATCAAACGTCCTCTAGAAGCCTATCCTTGTTTGAAGTCGATACGACGAACCGTTTTTGAGTTATCGACTCTTTTACCCTAAAAAACGGCCAAATTTTGATCGCGCACATGGCACCATTACTAATAACCAGAAAACTAATGTCAAAGACCAAGTCATTTCACCAAAGTTCATCTTTTCACTTCAGGTTTATGTTTCAGAGTTTATTGAAATATCATGTGGCAGCTGGCCGAAACCTGTGGCATAAGGGTAGTTAAGTGTTGCCAATCTCGTAAAAATAGTTATTTACCTAACAAGTGCGGAAAGTAGTACTTTTCCGCACGCGACGGCAGTTGCACGGACGACGCGTAGCGGAGTTCGGGCATGCCGTTAAGGGCGGAAAAGACATTTTCCGTAAGAGTTGGGTACAATATTTTTCCTACGAGTGTTTTTGTCCATCTTATTTATAAAAAAACAAGGTTCTTAATAAACAAGTTTTTCTAATAATGCTACAAAATGACACATAAGACAGAATAGTTACATAGATCATTTAGTTAGTCCTAAATATCCTCATTTTCAACAATACAAATTTCGTGCGGAAAAGTAAAAATCGTACGGAAAAGTAAAATCGTGCGGGAAAGTAACTTTTCCGCACGATTTTAAATCGTACGGAAAAGTACAACTTTCAAAACGAAAAATCGTGCGGAAAAGTTACTTTTCCGCACGCTCGTAGGAAAAATAGTTTTTCGTGCCATTTCAGCAAAGCTGAAAATTTGAAGATAACTTATTTATGATATTTCTAGGAAAAAAAATGTCAGCTGCCTGGGGAGGGAGGCAAAACATGTTAGCTGCGCATGTAAACATGTAGGGAAGTTGAAAAAAATTGGAAAGTGGGTCATAGATATCAAAGACAAGCAACGTGATACGAAGTTATGGTTTGGATGGAGACTTACGGACGACCTCCTTTCGAGATCTATTCTCTCGGGTCGTGCTAGGAATCGCACGTTAAAAGGTAAGACCTCGTTGATCCTTAGCTCGCACAAGTTTCGACTTCTGAGGGCTGCCGTTCGTAGGGGGACGACAGCATGTTAACGAAAAACACAATTTTAAAAATTTTAAAATTTTTTATTATATATATTATATACAGTGTGACCCATTTAAGATGGAAGCACCCTTCTTGAACTTTCATTTTTCAACCGATTGAAATGATTTTTTTTTCGTTAGATAGACATTCAAAAAGTCCACCAAGACACCAAATTTCATGAATAAATCCATTTCCAGGGCCAACTTATCTTATTTTTCAAGGTAAAAAATCTAAAAAAATTACGAGCGATTTTTTTATAAAAAATCTGACTACACCACCGGATTCGCGACATTTTCAAATGGTTCATTTGTGAATTACGTTGAAATTCGTCAATCAATAAAAAAGTTATAAGGTAATGAAATTGGAATAATATGCCTTTTAATGAACCCACCAATTCAATTTCAGAACTTCAAAACTTTGACCACACAACCGGATTAAGTTTAAGATTAAAGTCTCGAAATATCACTGACTATAATTTCATTGAAATTTGTTGATAAATAAAAATTATGAGATAAAATGACATTTTCGTGAAATTCCATTTACATATTTCTCAAATGTTATTATCTTATGATTTTTTATTTATGAACAAACCTCGATGAAATTTTGACCAGTGATATATTGAGACCTCCTGAATGCAGTGGTGTATTCCGAATTTCGATGAAAGTTCTGAAATTGAATTGGTGGGTTGATTAAACGGCATATTTTTCAAATTTCATTCCGTTATAACTTTTTTATTGATTGAGGCATTTCAACGTAATTTAAAAATGAACCATCTGAAAATGTGGCGAATCCAGTGGTGTAGTCAGATTTTTTCTAAAAAAATCACTAGTAAATTTTTAGATTTTTCACCTTGAAATATAAGATAAGTTGGCCCTGGAAATGGAGATATATTCATGAAATTTGGTATCCTGGTGGACTTTTTGAATGTCTACCTAACGAAAAAAAATCATACCAATCGGTTGAACAATGTAAGTTTTAGAAGAGTGCTTCCATCTTAAATGGGTCACACTGTATATATACTTTATAGTAATTGTGCCTTAATTACTGTATATTGTATTATGAAATGATACTCACTAAATTCAATCATCAGATCGGAAGCAAGTTCGAGTGAAAGTAGTGAGGAAGCTAACGTCAGCTTGGCGAAACTGGTTTTTCTTCAGATTCGTAAGAAAAAGTCTGTTTCCTTATAACGTATTGAAAATCTTCAAATCTAAGAAAAAATTCCTGTGATCGGTAACACTGCGTGGAACTTTCAAGACATAATTGGCTCAAGCCACTATACCCCAACCCCACACCCTACTAGCGGTAGTGGGAGCATGTCGTTGCGCCCACTAGCGGTAATGGGAGCATGTCGTTGCGCCCGCTAGCGGTAATGCGATCATATCGTTGCGCCCACTAGCGGTAATGCGAGCATATCGTTGCGCCCACTAGCGGTAATGCGAGCATATCGTTGCGCCCACTAGCGGTATTGGGAGCATGTCGTTGCGCCCACTAGCGGTAATGGGAGCATGTCGTTGCGCCCACTAGCGGTAATGCGAGCATATCGTTGCGCCCACTAGCGTTAATGCGAGCATATCGTTGCGCCCACTAGCGGTAATGCGAGCATATCGTTGCGCCCACTAGCGGTATTGGGAGCATGTCGTTGCGCCCACTAGCGGTAATGGGAGCATGTCGTTGCGCCCACTAGCGGTAATGCGAGCATATCGTTGCGCCCACTAGCGGTAATGCGAGCATATCGTTGCGCCCACTAGCGGTAATGCGAGCATATCGTTGCGCCCACTAGCGGTAATGCGAGCATATCGTTGCGCCCACTAGCGGTATTGGGAGCATGTCGTTGCGCCCACTAGCGGTAATGGGAGCATGTCGTTGCGCCCACTAGCGGTAATGCGAGCATATCGTTGCGCCCACTAGCGGTAATGCGAGCATATCGTTGCGCCCACTAGCGGTAATGCGAGCATATCGTTGCGCCCACTAGCGGTAATGCGAGCATATCGTTGCGCCCACTAGCGGTAATGCGAGCATATCGTTGCGCCCACTAGCGGTAATGCGAGCATGTCGTTGCGCCCACTAGCGGTAATGCGAGCATATCGTTGCGCCCACTAGCGGTAATGCGAGCATATCGTTGCGCCCACTAGCGGTAATGCGAGCATATCGTTGCGCCCACTAGCGGTAATGCGAGCATATCGTTGCGCCCACTAGCGGTATTGGGAGCATGTCGTTGCGCCCACTAGCGGTAATGGGAGCATGTCGTTGCGTCCACTAGCGGTAATGCGAGCATATCGTTGCGCCCACTAGCGGTAATGCGAGCATATCGTTGCGCCTACTAGCGGTATTGGGAGCATGTCGTTGCGCCCACTAGCGGTAATCGGAGCATGTCGTTGCGCCCACTAGTGGTAATGTGAGCATATCGTTGCGCCCACTAGCGGTAATGGGAGCATGTCGTTGCGCCCACTAGCGGTAATGCGAGCATATCGTTGCGCCCACTAGCGGTAATGCGAGCATATCGTTGCGCCCACTAGCGGTAATGTGAGCATATCGTTGCGCCCACTAGCGGTAATGCGAGCATATCGTTGCGCCCACTAGCGGTATTGGGAGCATGTCGTTGCGCCCACTAGCGGTAATGGGAGATGTCGTTGCGCCCACTAGCGGTAATGCGAGCATATCGTTGCGCCCACTAGCGGTAATGCGAGCATATCGTTGCGCCCACTAGCGGTAATGCGAGCATATCGTTGCGCCCACTAGCGGTAATGTGAGCATATCGTTGCGCCCACTAGCGGTAATGCGAGCATATCGTTGCGCCCACTAGCGGTAATGCGAGCATATCGTTGCGCCCACTAGCGGTAATGCGAGCATATCGTTGCGCCCACTAGCGGTATTGGGAGCATGTCGTTGCGCCCACTAGCGGTAATGGGAGCATGTCGTTGCGCCCACTAGCGGTAATGCGAGCATATCGTTGCGCCCACTAGCGGTAATGCGAGCATATCGTTGCGCCCACTAGCGGTAATGCGAGCATATCGTTGCGCCCACTAGCGGTAATGCGAGCATATCGTTACGCCCACTAGCGGTAATGCGAGCATATCGTTGCGCCCACTAGTGGTAATGCGAGCATGTCGTTGCGCCCACTAGCGGTAATGCGAGCATATCGTTGCGCCCACTAGCGGTAATGCGAGCATATCGTTGCGCCCACTAGCGGTAATGCGAGCATATCGTTGCGCCCACTAGCGGTAATGCGAGCATATCGTTGCGCCCACTAGCGGTATTGGGAGCATGTCGTTGCGCCCACTAGCGGTAATGGGAGCATGTCGTTGCGTCCACTAGCGGTAATGCGAGCATATCGTTGCGCCCACTAGCGGTAATGCGAGCATATCGTTGCGCCTACTAGCGGTATTGGGAGCATGTCGTTGCGCCCACTAGCGGTAATCGGAGCATGTCGTTGCGCCCACTAGTGGTAATGTGAGCATATCGTTGCGCCCACTAGCGGTAATGGGAGCATGTCGTTGCGCCCACTAGCGGTAATGCGAGCATATCGTTGCGCCCACTAGCGGTAATGCGAGCATATCGTTGCGCCCACTAGCGGTAATGTGAGCATATCGTTGCGCCCACTAGCGGTAATGCGAGCATATCGTTGCGCCCACTAGCGGTATTGGGAGCATGTCGTTGCGCCCACTAGCGGTAATGGGAGATGTCGTTGCGCCCACTAGCGGTAATGCGAGCATATCGTTGCGCCCACTAGCGGTAATGCGAGCATATCGTTGCGCCCACTAGCGGTAATGCGAGCATATCGTTGCGCCCACTAGCGGTAATGTGAGCATATCGTTGCGCCCACTAGCGGTAATGCGAGCATATCGTTGCGCCCACTAGCGGTAATGCGAGCATATCGTTGCGCCCACTAGCGGTAATGCGAGCATATCGTTGCGCCCACTAGCGGTAATGCGAGCATATCGTTGCGCCCACTAGCGGTAATGCGAGCATATCGTTGCGCCCACTAGCGGTAATGCGAGCATATCGTTGCGCCCACTAGCGGTAATGCGAGCATATCGTTGCGCCCACTAGCGGTAATGCGAGCATATCGTTGCGCCCACTAGCGGTAATGCGAGCATATCGTTGCGCCCACTAGTGGTAATGCGAGCATATCGTTGCGCCCACTAGCGGTAATGCGAGCATATCGTTGCGCCCACTAGCGGTAATGCGAGCATATCGTTGCGCCCACTAGCGGTAATGTGAGCATGTCGTTGCGCCCACTAGCGGTAATGCGAGCATATCGTTGCGCCCACTAGCGGTATTGGGAGCATGTCGTTGCGCCCACTAGCGGTAATGGGAGATGTCGTTGCGCCCACTAGCGGTAATGCGAGCATATCGTTGCGCCCACTAGCGGTAATGCGAGCATATCGTTGCGCCCACTAGCGGTAATGCGAGCATATCGTTGCGCCCACTAGCGGTAATGTGAGCATATCGTTGCGCCCACTAGCGGTAATGCGAGCATATCGTTGCGCCCACTAGCGGTATTGGGAGCATGTCGTTGCGCCCACTAGCGGTAATGGGAGCATGTCGTTGCGCCCACTAGCGGTAATGCGAGCATATCGTTGCGCCCACTAGCGGTAATGGGAGCATGTCGTTGCGCCCACTAGCGGTAATGCGAGCATATCGTTGCGCCCACTAGCGGTATTGGGAGCATGTCGTTGCGCCCACTAGCGGTAATGCGAGCATATCGTTGCGCCAACTAGCGGTAATGCGATCATATCGTTGCATCCACTAGCGGTAATGCGAGCATATCGTTGCGCCCACTAGCGGTAATGGGAGCATGTCGTTGCGCCCACTAACGGTAATGGGAGCATGTCGTTGTACTCAAATGTCGTTACACCCAAATTGCGTTGTACCCAAATTTTGTTACGCCCACATCTCATTCTGTCCAAATTGCGTTGTGCCCATGGCCTCCGAACATAGCCGAGTGAAGCGCTGTTGCCAAATACTGACCTGCGTTCTAGAATTCTCTAAAACAGTAATTGTGGGACCATCGACACATTGCGTTATACCCACAATCCATGAAATAGCTTTGTGTCCAAATTTAGTTATACCCACATTCTTAAATCGCCTTGCGTCCAAATTTCCCAAATGCCTTCATGCGATACACCAAAGTTTGAATTATTTCTACTGTCAGCGGTGTCGTCTTGGCTGTATTGAGGAATTAGAGAGAGAGCCTGGCCCTAATTTTAATTTGAACTGGCTAGCTCGGCATGGTGCCCCACGTTGGGCGCCATGTCATCTTGGCTGTATTAAGGGAGCGTAGTACTGGAAACACCTACCGTCCAATTTGTAGGACAATATGACCATTCAATTATACAAGTATTAACCAAGCAACAGTAAAAAAATCCGCTGGTTGGGAGTGGAGGACTCTTCAGTCCTACCATCCATTTTATCGAGGTTCAACTAAAAAACTAACTCTTAATAATGACTTTTTTGCACTCATCAAATCGACATGATTGACGTCTGCGTAGTTTATTAGCTACCACTATCGAGAAATTTCGTAAAGAAAAAGTTGGGCGTCTCGGCAAAATCAAGCTACTCAGGAAGATTCAGTCTGTTATTAACCATTTTTGAAAATAGGCGTGGGATCCTGGTCTATCTGATTTTTTTGTTATTAGACCAGGGACGGGATTTTTGACTTTCACCCAAAATACGTAGTGATGAACATTTCAATTGTGTTACTTCATGAAGTCCCCCAGCTTTCATATCTTAACAACTTGATCACAGTAACCGGATAATAATCTACCCACGACCACGTTATGAAATATGTTTTCGAAACAGGATATTCTGTATTGTATTAATCATTGTCTCCGTGATCCGAAATAAAAAACTTGTCACACTCCAGCAATGAATGTCTCACAAATAGCCAGCGTCAAGTTCTTTTCTAATTAAATCATTAAAATACGTTAGAATAATAAATTGTAATTTTTAATCGGCGGTACTTGGTAAACAGTTTCGAACATAAATCAGGAATTTTCTACAGGTGAGACGTGTATTAATAAATTTGAAAAATACTCGGACAAACGTACTGTTTCATAACTCCAGCACGGGTGACAGTCACAATAAATCTCCAGTAATTTATTGGAGAGCGCATGGTGTGAGTTCCATGATAGTTGAAGAGGAACTCGGAGGTAGAGCTAAACTGGACAAAATCCGCCATTCAGTCTAATCATGAAACGCCTGTTGACTTTCCAGTATCCCCAAAAAATGTTTTTCGAAGAAAATCCATTTCGCTTCTCCAAGCTCATCAGGGAGATCGAAATAATTGGGAAGCAGGCTTTTTCAGCAGCAAATATTTCTTCTGCGGTAAAAGTTTGAAAGTTATTTTTCAACAGAAACTTGTCATGGGTATTGCATTTTGATTTTTGTTTGATAATATGAACAGGATCATCTGCGGCTGAAAGACAAACTTTAGTCGATATTTTCGTGCAATACCTATGCCAAGTTTATGTCAAAAAATAACTTTCAAAGTGTTACCGCAGAAGAAATATTTCCAATCTTGAAATGGCTTCTGAAGAACTTGCTTCCCAATTCTTTCGATCTTCCTGATGAGCTTGGAAAAGCGAAATATATTTTCGTCGAGAGAAGCGAACCTTGCTTCAATGAAATGAACGATTTCTTGCTGTAATATTATCTATAGAATCGAATTATATATTGAGGATCAGCGAAATAACATTACAATTCAGAAAATTACCGAGTATCAAGTTGATGCTGGCGGTTTATGATGCTCTGGCTGAGTCGATAATCCATATCGAACGCAACTCCACAAGACACGAGTTAAATCCATCCAGACACCAAAAAAAATGTGAAGGTCACTTCAGAACAAGAATACCAAGAGGAAGAAGACGAAGAAGACGAAGAAGACGAAGAAGAAGAAGAAGACGAAGAAGACGAAGAAGAAGACGAAGAAGAGGAAGAAGAAGAAGAAGAAGAAAAAGAAGAAGAAGAAGAAGAAGAAGAATAAAAAGAAGAAGAAGTTGAAGAAGAAAAAGAAGAAGAAGAAGATATTATATACTGTGCTAAATGAGCGTATTATCAAAAGGCGATTCCGTTCTTTAAATTCATCACTATAGTTTTTGGTATCAATCACAGTTCAGTAGGTAATTGAAAATCCGCCTGAAGTAGTTGCGTTTTATTTGCCATTCCGAGGAATCCGAGGTTGTAGTAATATTCACCAAATACCCATCGTCAACACGAGGAGGAAAGTGGTATTTATCCTATTACGTTTGTGAAAATTTTTACTCAAACTACATTACTATCCATACAGCGAACTCCTATCGCTTAGTCATTTCACAAAGAGATATTATTTGAACTGTAGGTACTTGAGTCTTGAGTCACCTTGATCTGTATATTATTCCGGTAGAAAATCCATATAAATAATTCATTAAAACCATCATGAATAATGTTCTTCAAAACCTTCGAATCGAATTTGATTAATGCGTTCTAAACACTCAGCATGAACTTACATCACATAATCATTTTAAGTTACAACAATAATATTTTTTCATAATGCATTTCAACTCTCTTCATTATTCATTGAAGTGTAGGTCGGTGATGCAAACACAATTAATTATTAATTTTTGCAATTTATTAGGTATAAATCAAATAAAAATAACAGATGATCATAATTTATGGAAACATATTCATTTGCGTTTACTTCCAGAGATTCGTTTGGTGTTTGAAATTGAGGTTTTTGTTTCTGTTTGAAACATTTTTTATTTCATTCTTATCTTGTATTATCATGTATAATATAACAAGTGCCGATGAAATTGCCGATTATTCTTCGACTTCACTTGACGAGTTATCATAAAATTTGAAAATAAAACGAGTGCGTATTTTATATGAGAATTTCACAATTTGTGCTCTTTTTAATGATTGGAACTAGAATTTATTTCAATTCATTTAGATACATACAAAGATAATTACAATTCATTACAATTGAAATTCTGAACTATGAAAGAACAGTTCTGAAATACTATTTTTGAATTTGTTTGCTCATTCTTCGTCTCATTATAGCTGCTACAAGAGAAAACGTTTTTGCTGGCATCGCAGAAGGTAGAACTGGAACTCGCTCTCATTTTTGTTAGGATTTCAGAGTGTCTTTTTGGGTGCATATTCATATAAGATTGTAGAGAACTGGAACTGCTGTGTCCTGTTATCTTCATCATTTCTTGTTCAGACACTTCAGCTGGGGCAAGGTGAGTGACAGCGGTAGATCTATGGCTGTGATTGCTGAATTTTTTTTTCTGAATATCCAAACCCATTTTCTGACAAGTTTCTTTAGTCTATTTTGACATAGAGTTTATTCCAATAGGACAATTTTTGTACCAACCAATACTATCAGGATCCTTCCATCTAGGATTTGGAGTTAGGAAAAAGCGGTCGGACGTGAAATGTCCTGGGCGTTTTTCCATCACTTTGTGGATTATACGAACAGGGTAAATATCGGGATCTGCAGTATTTTTTATAAGCCACTTGCTTGGAGTACATGATTTTGACCCACCTTGATTGGTTTTCTTGAATACGGATTATATTCAATACGTCCAGTCGGCCGTCCAAAATTATCCTTTTCTACTATAAAAAATGTTACCTTCGAGTAACATCCTCCAAGCAAGTTCTTTGGCTGCAATGAAAAAAAATTTCTTTATGAGTCCCTCCGGATTGTTTTCTTCCCAATATCTCAGCAATCTCATATTTTCCTCAATTGTAAAAGCAGTTGAACTCGTTTTCCTCTTTTCGACATCTCCTTGGAGTAATTTTCTCTTTGCATCTCTGGCATCACGGGCTGATCCAAATTCTATGTCAGCAAATGGATTTATTTTCACGTTGTAATCATTGTAGAACTTGTCTTGGAGCAGTTTTGCGACAATATTCCAATTGAATTTTATAACAGTTTCTTTGTAATCACTGCCATTCTGTTTTTTTATATTGAAGGCATAATCTTTCAATATATTCGCAATTTCCACTGGGGTAGTTTCCTTTCCGACAACATAATTTCTATCACGGCAAAAGTCCATAAATTGTTTCCATGCATACTCTTTAGATTTTTTTGTATTTTTTGGCGTATTCTGTGCAATTGCCAAATGGATTTTGTCATTTCATTTTGGCAGTTCCCAATCTATTGGATTCCATTTCTTGTTCAAATTACCGAATAATATTCAGTAAGCGAAACGATATTGAAACGTCAGTTACGCGTCATAATTTCCGTTACCATGGATATCGAGCTCGTGGTATAATCAATCACCTTTGACCCATTCTGGGACCTGTCTCTACCGATAAATCAAAGAACATGCCAACTAAGATTATCACAGTGTTTAGATTCGTTCACAAGGAAAGAAACTCTTGATGGTGACGAGAAGCCGACCTGTGCAAAGTGCAAAAAGAGGAGGAAATGCACGAAATTCCTATCAATACCTAAATTCCTCAAAATTTTGGTTATACATTTGAAACGGTTGTCTTCAACGGAAAGATTCAGAGGAAAATTAAACGTTACCATCGTTTTTCCTCCAGAGGGGTTAGACATGAGTAACTATGCCGCAGACAATGTAGCACCTCTTCGGTAGAGTCTGTATGTCTTATCTAACCATAGCGGGACTACATACAGCGGACACTACACGGCTTACTGTCGACACCCGTATGTAGGCACCTGGCATGAGTACAATGATTCTCGAGTGACCCCTTCTTCACCTAAATCCCTCGTAAGCGGAGAAGTCTATGTTCTCTTCTACGAGCAGGAAGGCACCAAATCGCACCTTTGAGATCATTTTTAGTTCTATTGTTATTTACTTACACTTTTTGAATTATATTAATGTTATCATATATTAATTTGCTGCAGGAGAGAATAATCAACATAGCTTCAACCTCATTGGATGTGTTTTATCATTAGAAACATCTTCATTGGTTTTCTGACAGTTGCGTGTAATTCTCAACTATAGCCAATTTCATGATTCTAATCGTGCGAAAATTCACAGAACGATGACTTTATCGAGAAGCTCACTTCTCGAGATTACTGCCCCCGGCAAAAATCTTGGTGATTATATGCTAATTATTAAAAAAAAAGAGTGGAAAGTGTGCATACAGAGTGAATCATTTGAAAGCGGGCCACCTTCCTAAAAACTGTTATTTATTATCCGATTCAAAAGTGAGCATCAATAGTTCTAGTTGAGTGCCATAAGTTCGAAATAAAAGTAATGCAATGCCTACTTTGAACTTTTTTCAAGACCAAAAATCCAAAAAATCATAATAGCGATTTTTTAAAAATGAAATTTGATGACGAAACTGGATTAACGACATTTTCAAATGTGCTTTAGTTGAGGAATGAGAAATGCGTCCATCAATAAAAAACTTTATTGGAATAATAATTGTATACTATGCCGATAAATTAACACACCACTTCAGTATCGGAAATTTTATCGAAATTCTGAATGCAACACTGGATTAAAGATTTTTCGAAATATATCTGATCATAATTTCCTCGACATTTGATAAATAAAAAATATATAAAATAATAAAATAAAATATTAATGAAATTCCCCTAAATAACATTATTATCAGATTTTATTATTATATAATTTTAGAGAAAATTATGATCAGATATACGGGGTGTAATCTAACCTCTTGCACTCCCGTGAAGGACATGTTTATAATGCTATTTTATAATGAATGGCAGGTGTGAAAAATTCGAAAAAAAAATGGAAAGTTTAAATTGCGTTGAAAAATTCGTCGAAATTTTGGGAACCTCTGTCTGCCGAACTTCGGCTGACCGGAACACAGCCGCAATAATACTGAAACTGCCCGTTGCAGATACAGAATACTTCAGATCGACATCCTGTATTGATTTTTGCCTTATATGTTCCTGCAAATGACCTGTTTCATCATAATAAGCATGATCTAGTCCGGTGGCAGGGAGGGTTTTCGTAGCCGATGAATCGCGACGGGATCACCCAAGTTATTTTTATGTTTTTTGACCCGCTGAATCCGAATTTCGAGGGTGATAAGTCGTGAAAGCATCCGGAAAATTTTTATGGACGATTTTCCGAGGGAAATCGAAAACTCCATTTTTTCCAAAAGCAAATGATGTCATAATATTCTGCATAAAATTCTATACAAAAAAGGTATCGACAAAGTTTTCTTGAAAATGCACCGTTTTCCAGTAAAACGTGCTCGAAATTCTAAAAAATGCGATTTTCTCAATTTTCTGTGCCCTCTCATTCAGTCACATAATGATATTTTCAGGATCACCTTTTCCCAAATTATTCATATATATCTCGACTATGAATAACAGAAGAGACATTCTTGAAAAAGTAATTCGTGTGGATTTTCCGGCACTGAATTTCCCGATACTTTTACCTTGCATGGAAGCGGCATTTTTTTTTCGCGAAGCTCACGCATTGGACGAATCCCTTTTTCATGATCAACAAAGCATTTCAGTAGCGGAAAAACGGAAAATTTTACCTCAAAGTAAAAGAATTTTCCGAGGAAAATCAAAAAATTCATTTTTCCCAAAAACAAATGACGGTTTAATATACTCCATAAAATTCTCTACAAAAGAGGTCAACACAAATTTTTCTTTAAAATGCACCGTTTTCGAGTAAAAAAATGTCAAATTTGACAGGTTTGGAGTAGCACTCGACCAAACAAAAGTGGCTGCTTTTCACTCTTTTTTCGAGGACAAACTAACTCATATTTGTTAATAAAAAAAAATCCATGTGTGGCGAACTTTATGTGTGACACTGTATGTATTACTTTTATGCCCTTAACATTTACACTTGGAACATTCCAATCGAAACTTATCACAATTTCAAAATACTTGACCTGTATTTCCACAATTGAAACAATTGTACAAATGAGGTTTCCCAAATTATTCATATATATCTCGACTATGGATAACAGAAGAGACATTCTTGAAAAAGTCATTGGTGTGCATTTTCCGGCACTGAATTTCCCGATATTTTAACCTTGCATGGAAGCGGCATTTTTTATTCGAGAAGCTCACGCAGTGGACGAATTTCTTTTTCATGATCACAAAGCATTTCAGTAGCGGAAAAACGGAAAATTTTACCTAAAAGTAAAAGAATTTTCCGAGGAAAATCAAAAAATTCATTTTTCCGAAAAACAAATAACGCTTTAATATACTCCATAAAATTCTCTACAAAAGAGGTCAACACAAATTTTTCTTTAAAATGCACCGTTTTCGAGTAAAAAAATGTCAAATTTGACAGGTTTGGAGTAGCACTCGACCAAAAAAAGTGGCTGCTTTTCACTCTTTTTTCAAGGACAAACTAACTCATATTTGTTAATAAAAAAAAATCCATGTGTGGCGAACTTTATGTGTGACACTGTATGTATTACTTTTATGCCCTTAACATTTACACTTGGAACATTCCAATCGAAACTTATCACAATTTCAAAATACTTGACCTGTATTTCTACAATTGAAACAATTGTACAAATGAGGTTTCCCAAATTATTCATATATATCTCGACTATGGATAACAGAAGAGACATTCTTGAAAAAGTCATTCGTGTGGATTTTCCGGCACTGAATTTCCCGATACTTTTACCTTGCATGGAAGCGGCATTTTTTTATTCGCGAAGTTCGCGAAGCTCACGCAGTGGACGAATTCCTTATAATGTCAATCAAAACATACAGCACATAATTTTTCATGATCACAAAGCATTTCAGTAGCGGAAAAACGGAAAATTTTACCTAAAAGTAAAAGTCGAAAGAAAAAACAAATGAAGCTTTAATATACTCCATAAAATTCTCTACAAAAAAGGTAATGACAAATTTTTCTTTAAAATGCACCGTTTTCGAGTAAAATGTGATCGAAATTCGAAAAAATGCGATTTTCTCAATTTTCTGTGCTCTCTCATTCAGTCACGTAATGATATTTTCGAATCCACACGAATGATTTTTTCAAGAATGTCTCTTTTGTCATTCATAGTCGAGACATACGAATAATTTGGGACACGGTATCATGAAAATATCATTATGTGACGGAATGAGAGGGCACAGAAAATTGAGATGCGATTTTTTCGAATTTCGAGCACATTTCACTCGAAAACGGTGCATTTTAAGGAAAAATTTGTAAATACCTTTTTTGTAGAGAATTTTATGGAGTATATTAAAGCGTTTAGTGGTGTGTTTAAAACGCCTGTTTTTGATTACACAGCGAGTTCTGCTTCCAGGTCAAGCTTTGATAATTGTGCAACACGATTCTTGACCGGCGTACTTTCTAATATCCTAATATGAATATTCGTTAAATACTCAGTTCCCACATATCACAAACTTGTTTGAAGATTTTGGCACCCCGCTGAGCACAATACAAGAGACAACAGCGAAGTCTACGTTCATACAAGTTATTCACAACTCAACGTCAACATTCATAACGTGCCTGCCAAATTATCATAGTGATCACCATGCGTGCACCATGATAAGTTCCTCTGAAGTTCAGAAGGCATTTACAATGAAATGGTTTTTTTCTGAATAATCGCTAATGTTTGGGTTTAGCACAAACGTTTTTTTTTAATATCTCTGTCCTTTTGATTTAGAGATAGATAGATCTTTATTCAATTAGGAACCCTAATATACATATGAAAAAAAATATTATTGCTAATATACATACTAAATATTAATAAAATAAATATAAAACAGACATAAATACTATAAATCCCTTTTTAATTTAGTAACACTTTAAACTGACAGCACTATTTAGAAATATATTATCCGGATATCGAGATAAATATTTAAGACAAGGACATTTAAGTGATAGACCAATCAAGAACAATAAATGTTAAAATAACAAGTAACAAAAAATAAACAAATAAATATATAAATGTAAGTAAATAGGTACTAAAAGTAAATATATGTATAAAAATATTTTGACGCCGAAAGAAATTTAAAAAAAGTATTATATTCCGTACTATGTGTCTGTGTATTTATTTTGGACGTATTCCTTCAATTTACTTTTAAAATCGTTCAAAGAAGTAGATGTTCTAACAGAATCTGGTAGTTTATTCAAAGGACCCCGCAACAACCCTTATGGAAAATGGCTCTCGGTGAAATTGGCTGAAACCTTAGGATATTGTAGATATCGATGTCTTGATTAAATATCTCAAAGGACACAAAGTCCAAAAATGGACAGTTTTTAAGATACAGGGTGTCAAACATGCATAGAGAAGGATGTTACTTACCTTCAAAAAATCAATAGTATGGCGATTATTTCGGTACAAAAAGTTAGGGAATATAAGTGCAATCTTAATATTGTCGACTCGAGTTGTAATGAATGGTAGACTTGAAGAATGAGTGAATATCATTTCATTTTGATATTGGGTGATCTGAGGTTACTTTTATACAGGGTTACTCAAAATTTTCTTTTCTGATTGTATTTATTTTAATTTTTTTAAGAAACATCGATACAAATTAAACGTAAAGTAGAAAACTAAATATAATATGATCAATAGTTGCTGGTCAACGGCGTAATGATATTCAAACATTCCAATCGAAACTTATCACAATTTCAAAATACTTGACCTGTATTTCCACAATTGAAACAATTGTACAAATAAGGTTTTTGTCGATTTTAGTTCGAAAATATGAATAGGATATTCATAATAGTTATTTATGCAACAAGTGCAAAAAGTAGGTGTTTATTGCACTCGACGTGAAGTTATCCAACGAGGCCATCAGGCCGAGTTGGACAACAATAAACTCTTTTTGCACGAGTTTCATACAATATTTTTTCTACTCTCATGCAAAAATCAGAAAATGTTTCATTTAGGTGGCACTAAACTGTAAGCAAGACATTGTTTGTTTAAATCTATCTGCTAAAAGTAATTCAAAAACATTTTGTGTAATTCAGATGATATTGGAAGGAAATAATTTTATTTTTAACAAATTGCATTTTCTATAATTCCATAGTCCATTATATAATGAATATGAAACATGCCACTATTTAAAACGTAATACAATCTCACAGAAAATGGGCTAAATTTGGCGTCGCTTTGAAAGTTTATGTCTATCATGATGACAGAACGCTAAAGTAGAATGACAGATGAGTGCAATAAAGTCTTTATTGCACTCAGTGCAATAAAAAGACAGTTTTTCCACCTAATATAGTTCAATAAGGTTTTGTTTTTTGCATGAACGTAGAAAAAATCTGTTGTGGAATCATCTTTGACTGCAAGACAAACTTTATTTTCCATCGTTCAAGATAACCTCTTGGGAGTTCATGTTGAAAAGGAGAACATTCTCCATGAAAATTAAAAAATGAAAAATGTGATTTATTTGTAATATATAACAGAAAACAACTGGAGTCTTTTCCCAATATCTATAAAATGTAGTTCAATGTCCAGCGTGGCTTGTGCTTTTTCTTTGAGAAAGTAGCACTTTCCGGCCTGGTGAAATTTGCACCATATGGAAAACTTTTTTATTATCGATTTATCAAAAAATTTTATTCTTCATAAAAATTGGTGCCTTTCAGAATACTTGCGTATGAGTTGTCAGAATTTCAAATACCCAAACATTGTACAGGGAAAATTAAAAAATTAATCAGGTATAAACTACCTTATATTCTTGACATTATCAAAAAGTTTAGTCAAAGAGGTTGTTCAGATTTGAAAATAATATTTAAATTTCAAATCACTTTACTCTTGATCAAAATTTTATTTTTGTTTTCTCCTTTACACCTTTTGGAAATTTAAAATTTTGATAACTTGAATACAAGTATTCCACATCGATTTTTATGAGGAATGAAATTTTCTGACAAATCGATAATAAAAATACATACGAAAATAGTGTTTTTGGGCTCACAGACAGACTTTCGTCCACTCGTTCAAAAACACAGTATTTTCCGGACTTGTTACATAAATTACTACTTTCAGAGAGTGCTTACAGAAGTAAGTAAATTATTGTCTATGGAACATTTTACAAAAGTAAATGAATTATTATACAGTATTTTCCGTAGTTTTATTCAATGTCTATTCTTATTTTCAATCCAATCGCAAATAAATTAGTACGATTAGATTCTTCAAAAAATCCCTTTTTCGGAAAATGCTTGTCAAGAAATGGTCGCTATTTGAAAAATAATAGAAGCGAAAATGTAATTTTAAGAACTTATTTCATTTCTATCCATCATACTAGTCACTAGAACTTTGCGATTGTAATTTTCTGAAATCACCTACGTCCTATCATGGCCACCTAGATGCAATAACAAAAGTGACTTAAAAATATATGCAGATGTAAAAACTTCACTTTGATTTTTTTTGAAAATATATAGGATGTTCATTAAATCAGTTGTAGAATCATCTGCGGATGAAAGACAAACTTTAGTCGCTATTTTCCATCGTTCAAGATAACCTCTTGGGAGGTATTCATGTTGGAAAGGGGAATATCCTCCATAATCCAGTACGATTGGGTTTTGAGACAAAAGAATCGATTGTAGCACCACCAAACTTGGTACGCTAGTAGTTGGAACCATGATAAACAAAATTCCAAGGATGGAATATATATATATATATATATATATATATATATTCTTCGTTTAAGAGTAAATAAATAGATTTTTGCTGTAATCTTATGAAGTATATGATTTATCGGAAAAAAAACTCAACAAGATGAAAAACAAGGGCGCTCGTTTTCTCAGAAAACGTAATTGACATCAAATTTCAGGTTCACGCTTATCCCCCGCTGAAAGTTGGTCATAACTCTGCTAAAAATGATCGGAGAAGGATCATATCGTTTCTGAAGACTCCTATCTTCTCGTGCAAATATAATATGCGAGTATTTGAGTACCTAAAATGTGTTTTGTCGCACTTGACGAAGATGTTAGCAGATGATCCGAGAATCATGAATAATTTAGTGAATATGGAATTATTATCTTGAAGCAGCAACCCATACCCTCTTTGGACTATATGCAACAATTTTAAAGTAGTGTGACAGGTCCCACCTATACATGCCAAAAAGAACTTTGTTTTACTGCATCATATTCAACTTACTCATAAAACCGGCATACTCTTCAGTAAATGTTGAAAATAATTGCTTATTCATATCCTGCGCATATGTTTAATAACATTTTTATGAAGTGCAAACCTCAATGAAATCACATACTTCATTTTTTATGTAGTTTGTGTATGGGCAGGAGTAAAACCCAGTTTTTTCTTTGGCATGTATAAGTGAGACTTATTTCACTAGTCTTAAATCGTTGCATACGGTCCAAAGAGGGTACTGATTCTTGGTTCAGCTACAATATCCATGACTTTCGGATTCTCCCTAAATATCGTAGAATAGGTTATGTGAAGTGGGATAAAACACATTTTAGGTACTCAGATACTCACATGTTATTTTTGCATGAGGAACTAGAAGTCTTCAGGAACGATATGCACTTGTTCTTTTCCTTGTACTATAATTTTTAGCAAAGTTATGACGTTTTCTGAGAAAACGAGCATATTTCATAAGGTATTACGAAAATCATTCTTGTCAAGAATTGAATTATCTCTCAACCTATCCAACTCGTTTTTTGATAATTTTTATATTTTCTGAAATATCAACAAAAAAATTAATTTTTTTTCAAATGAAAATTTTCTTAGGTTCCGCCCCTTATTCTTTGGTGAACCATTTTTTTAAAATAATATGTGATGTCGAGATAGCATGTGCCGAGTTTCAGAGTGCTACAATTCATTCTTCACTTCTTGCTCGAGTTTGTCTGTCGTACTGGATTAGTACTGAAATTTGTAAAATCCAACTGTATGCATAACGCAGGTAATAACATTAAATCAGATTCCCCAGCATACAACTTGCCTTGCCGTATAAAAATAAAATGAAGTCCTGAATTTATTTCTTTTCCTCACGTGTGAAACCTGTTGAACAATAAAAATATGTGAGATAAATTCATTGTCACGCATGATTTGCTCACAATCAGCATCCAGGACAGAATAACAGAGAACAAAGACATCTTTATTAGATGAAAAGGGTCATCCCTGGGTCCTACATCACCTGTTCATTGTGCAGGACTGGGCTTAGACAATTCAAGGAATATTTTGGCGTCAACAAATTATAAATCTTCATATTGTCTTTAAGTTTCAACATCTGAATCTTGAATATCAGATTTATCTGCAAAACGTAGCTAAGAATCTAGTTGTGTATGATTAGTGATAGTCCAAACTTATCTTTTTCACATCCATCCCCTCTCTTTCATTCTCTTCGTTATTGGTGCAGATATTCTTTTTATTTCTTCATCTCATATCCTCCAATTAGAACATTCTGTTATATTCGGCTTTGTCTGAGCTTTGCCGTTCCTTGGTGTGTTTTAGTATAATTATTATTCTGGACTTTCGTTGTATAGAAACAAAAATTACAATAAAAAATTCTCTGCATGTGTTTGAGACGTTTCTTAACATCTAGACAAGGCAATAATGTGAACCTAATATAAGACAAACAAGCACAGATATCTAATGGGTATAAATAAGGACAATTCTGTACGTATATTCAGTTTAATTTTAGGATAAAACTCCAGTATATTCTACGAAGAAAACTGAAATACGAATTTTTATATTTGGGAGTATTGATTTCAGTCTGTCGACATTTTGTTTCATATTTATATTTCCTCAAATTCAGTGAATAGTAGAATATTAAATTTTTCTTCATTTCTGGAATATTTATTAGGGCAACCTTCAGAAACACATTATGTTCAAATGTAACCTGAAAATTTAAATTATATTTCAAGTTCAGGATAGAATATAAAGAGAAAGCCAATGTAATAAAATTTCGGGAGACGCCACTGATCGAGTGACATAATTCATTCTAACACCAGACATTTGGCACCGATATATTCTAACATCGGTGAAAAAGGGCCCAAATTCTAAAGAAATTATCAAGTCCTGTTACAAAAATCGAACTTCAAATTTATTAGGGACGTGCCACAAACAATGTAGATTTCAGAGAATCATAAAAAAATATGGACAGTTTCAGGTAGTTGTAAAGTTTGGGAATTGCAGTTTGAATAAAAAAGGTCAAATGCTGACGCTTGTATACCGCCCAGTTGCAGGCGGGTAACTCCTAGAAATCAACCCAATTCGATCTTTTGATTAATAGTTAATTCCGTCAATAATAATACTCATATGAAAATAGGTCGTTCGTTGTATAGACCAACCAATATAAATTTTTTGTGGAAATTAATTCTAATAGTAAACGACTTGCGCCATGACTTCGGGGATACTTTATAAATAACTAAAATCCAAATTGCAACTCAAAATTTTTTTTGTGCAATTGTTTAAACAATGATTATTAAAAAAAAGGGTCCTTTTTTTGGTTTTTTGTAAATATCTGAAAAGGTACTGGACGAATGGCTTTACTCATCAGAGACCGTTGGTAGAGAATGAAAAAACCTACAAAATGGTTTTTGAAAAATCCCGATACGACCATTTTTTGCCGAGAAAAGCCGGAAAAACTCTTGAAAAAAGGCCTTTTTTCAAAAATTCGTATCTCCCTCAATTTTCAATATTAAGAAATAATTTTTCGGGAAATGGTAGCTAATATCATGTACGTTGAGCTCCTGAAAGGTGGAAATTGTCGCTTCAATAGTTTTCCTACAATCGGGTTTTAAAAAAATTACCGCCATATTTTGCATGATGCGTCATATTACGGGAAATGGTCCGATTTGAATTTTTAAAGCGGCATTTTGAAGTTGAGGTTAAAAACTACAATTTGTCTATCTCACATTTTCCCATAAGTTTGAAGAACATTGTTAAGAATGCTTCTGAACACAGCGCTTCGAGTGAAAATTCGTCGCCGAGTCGTGCTAAGGTAGTAGTGGAGGGGGCACCAAGAAGCGGAGAAGAAGTGAGAGACCGGTTGCGCGCACAAGGCGCTTTTTTCTATACAGCGGAGGAGAAGTGAGAGACCGGTTGCGCGCACAAGGCGCTTCTTTCTATACAGCGGAGGAGAAGTGAGAGACCGGTTGCGCGCACAAGGCGATTTTTTCTATACAGCGAAGACGTCGCTTCTCGGCGCCCCCTCCACTACTACCTTAGCACGACTCGGCGACGAATTTTCACTCGAAGCGCTGTGTTCAGAAGCATTCTTAACAATGTTCTTCAAACTTATGGGAAAATGTGAGATAGACAAATTGTAGTTTTTAACCTCAACTTCAAAATGCCGCTTTAAAAATTCAAATCGGACCGTTTCCCGTAATATGACGCATCATGCAAAATATGGCGGTAATTTTTTTAAAACCCGATTGTAGGAAAACTATTGAAGCGACAATTTCCACCTTTTTTTTTTCAAAAGTTTTTCCGGCTTTTCTCGGCGAAAAATGGTCGTATCGGGATTTTTCAAAAATCATTTTGTAGGTTTTTTCATTCTCTACAAACGGTCTTTTATGAGTAAAGCCATTCGTCCAGTACCTTTTGAGATATTTACAAAAAAACAAAAAAGGACCCTTTTTTTAATAAACATTGTTTAAACAATTTCACAAAAAAAATTTTGAGTTGCAATTTGGATTTTAGTTATTTATAAAGTATCCCCGAAGTCATGGCGCAAGTCGCTTACTATTAGAATTAATTTGCAAAACAGCCTTTATTTTTGTTATATTGGTTGGACTAGTAGGATGTATGCAAATTTTGTTATTTTGAAAGTGCACAGGCAACAAGGGCATCGGACTAGCAAAATAATATTTTTGCAGTTTTTGTGATCGTTCCTGCCAGTAACGATTAATTCGCCTTCAAATGATGTCACTTAATAGGAAAAGTTATAGTAAGTAGTAATGTAGAACACAAAAATAGGGTTTAGAATACCAAGATCGGTTAAGTAAAGACAAACTATTCCCTCTCCTTGAGGGGGAAGGACAGTCCTGGTCATGCCTTGAACTCTGAGAACAAGAAATCAGTTGAAATGTTATTTTTGAATCAGTAGGACGAGCGAAAATTCTCAGGTCAAGGCCTCCGCCTTAACCTGGAGTCATTAGAATCAGAATCATTAGTTTCAAGTGTTCAAAAATGGTCTTGGTAAGCTAACACGCTAGGTATTTTATTGTCCAATAGATAGGTTTTTTTTTGTTGAGTTAACGAAATATTGTTTGCAGTCTGTTTCAGTATAATCATTGTAATTTTCACTATTTTGACGTTCATGATGAAAGTAAAGTTGCTATTTCCTTCTTTTTTTCTCCTAAATATCAACATTCTAGTCGCATATTTAAACAATTTATATTTATTTTTCTCTCCTTTGCCTTAATAAAGGGAAAACAGACCATTCCTTGAGTTTTCTTCGTAAGTGGATAATTGAATAATAATCATAATAATAATATTTATTCATCATAAATTAACAACTATAAAATTCACCATATAAATTCACAATTATAAAATATATACACACATAAAAATCTCATTGATGAATAAAATTCAGAAAAAAACACAGGGGGACAAGCCCTCGTGTGTGGCATAGAATATAACACTTAAAATCTAAAATTAGAATTGCATTGTTCAGTTTTATTGATGCTCTTATAGCCCTAGTAATTTTAAAATATTTACACAATTATGTATACATATTCGTTTTTAATTTTATGCATAGTTTTCTATTAAACGATGAATAGTTTCTCTCTCTTGAGTTTTAACGAACGTTTTCAGTTTTTCTTTGAATGTGTTCATCGAGGGTTGTTTCTTAATGACGGAAGGAAAAAAGTTGTATAATTCAGGTCCAAGCTACACATAGCTTCTTTGTCCAACCGATTTATTTATTTGTGGTAATAGATATAAGTCTTTTTGTCATGTGGTATAATCGTGTACTTTTGTTTTTAAGTTTGTTCTATTTTAATGCTGATTGGTAGTGGCTTGTGTGAAATATATTTGTCTGCGATCCATTAGTTCACTCTCGGAAAAAAAAGGTCTGACGAGTACTTTCCTAGCAAAATTTTCAAGAATCGTTTTTGTGCTAATTGATGGTAGTAGGTTTTCGATACTGCCCCCCATCCTATTACACCATAGCTGGTATATAATAATTTTTTGCTTATGTGATAGGAAATAGTTTATATGCTTGAATTTAAATAGAATACATCTGAGTTTTTTAATTAGGTACTTGATATGTTCATCCCATCTCAATTGACTATCCAATATAATGCCCAAATATTTAATATTATTCTCAGGACGTACTATGCAATCAATTTACTTGTATGTTAATGTCGTAGTTAGGAAGGGATGTTTTGTAGCTACTAAAAGATATATATATACTGTTTTCTTGAAGTTTATTGACAAAAAGCGATAATCGAACCATTTTTTCAAATCCAATAGATCATTTTCAATTTTCCGTTTTAGATCATTCCAGTTTTTTCTTTATAGACTATAACTGTATCATCCGCGATGCTTGTGATCTTTCCATGCTTCTTCAATAAAAAAAGATTCTTGAGATATATAGTAAATTGCACTGGTCCCAACTCCGTACCTTGAGGTATACCACACGTAATTTCTCTTTCATCACTCACTATATTTTTTATTTGAACTTTTTGTTTTCGGTTTGTGAGGTAACTTTTGAAAAAATCGTGGGTCTTAGCCCTAATCCCCAAGTCTTGTAGTATTTCGAGAAGAAGGTGTCGATGGCCTTTGCTAGATCCAAGAAAACTCCAACGGTTGGTAGGCTTTTATCAGTGTCATCATAAATATCTTTCGCTACTGTACTGATTGCGTCTTGGGTTGCCCTTTTTTCACGAAAACCAAATTGGAAGTTTGATAACAGATTGTATTTTGTAAGGAAGTCGTTCATTCTTTTTTAAATTACTTTTTCAAAGATCTTCGCCAAAAAAGTTATAAGTGAGATGAGTCTGTAATTTGTAACTTTTTTGTCCACTTTTATAAATAGGTTTAACTATGGGCAATTTGAAAGAACTTGGAAAGTGCCCTACTTCTAATGATTTATTAATTATTACTGATAACGGATTTATGATGTAATCTGCAATAATATTCAATATTACTGAATTACTAGAAAAGATTACTGAATTATTACAACTCAGCTCTGAACCAACTAATTAATTGTGCGTGTTCTATAAGTTAATGTGTACCTGAAAAATAAACCAACCGGATCATAGAGACGGGCGAATGAGTATAAACTAGGTAAGTAAGTTCTGTTTAACCTGAGGTACATATTATACAAGATTATAAGACCCATCCTATTATTTTTTCAAACCAGAATCCATCTATGTTATCGCCAACCTGACATACAAGATTTACACTAGTGAAAGTAGAGGGGTGTTTAGGTCTTGAAAATGGAGCTCAACTCATATTTAATATACGCCAGGCATAAGCCTAAGTATTAGTTCACTCAAGTTAGTCACACATATGTTCTTTGTTCACCACGTAAGAAACACTGTTATACTAAGTTCGCTATCCATATCCTTGTTGTTCGATACTCAAGGAATACTGAAGTGAAATTCTTGGTCTGTATCTGAAACATGAAAAAAAATAATTCAGTTAATACGAAAAAAATAATTATGACATGTATATGAATTCATGTTTATAGTGGGAGGAATAAAAGAAGTTTAAATTATTTTGACATTCAAAGAGACTCTATTGATGCATTTATAAAATTTTCAACATAAACAGTAAAAAAATATATATATCTTGAATTTTTTCAATAGCGGAATCATCAAATATACGTTTAGCCGCCTAATAATACGGTTTTCAACTCAATAGAAAATTTCGAATGATGTTGTTGTTTTTTTCTTTAAAAAATCCAATTTAACAAAACTAAAAGTAATTATGTCAGGTCCATAGTAATAATAAAATAATTCATATAGATATTCAACAAAATCACAGACTGGCAAAAAAATTATGAAAATAGTGTAGATAATAAGAAATCAACATATTTTGCAATCTCCAGCTTTTCTATGGTATTCCAGAAAATTAAGCGGGTTTGTGAGTAACGTATTTTCAATGAGACATTGTTTCTCTGTAGGTACAGCATTTTTTTTTTGGGGGGGGGGGAACCCTGCATAGGACACCGGCCGCTTGGTCTTTATCGGTAGTATCAGACTACTACAGTAAGGCTTTGGTGGAAGATCAGATGCGAGGCAACTCCAATCTGAACCAAATGCCCTTTGCTCACCATCATATTTATCCCTGTATGTATATGTGTTATTTTTTTTAAATGTAAAATTTGGTGTGCAATAAAAGTATTATTGTTATTATTATTAATAAAAAAAAACTTTTTTCCGACCTTCTCTCCACCCTGGAAACGCTTATCGCATTATCTTCAGGAGTGAAGAGCATTGATCACTTTATGCTCAACTTGCCCCTTCTCTTTCTTCTATCTCTTTCTGATTCATCAATCTTTTTATGAAAGTATGTACTATATTCCAAGTCTCTCTTTCAATCATCATAGTTTCCACTAGATTTTGCGGGTTGAGGTTGATCCCAATATCGCATGCCTTTTTCTCTCCATCTATCGTATTCGATGTTTGTATGTGTCGCTGTGTCTACTGCTTTACAGTACAAACACAAGTCATCGTCTGTTTTCCCAATTCTTTTTGTGTAAACTTTGAACGAGCTATGACCTGTGAGGGCTTGTGTCGAAAAATAGTCCGCTTTTCTATGTTTGCACTCCACCCACTTCTCACGTTAGTTTTTTATCCATTGCGCCTCGTTCCCGGTATTATCCCACAGTTTCTGCCATTTTGCTAGGGTAATCAGTCTCTCCTCTGCCTTCGCTCCCATAGTTTCCCCGTCTCCTGTCCTGTCTAATCTTTTCCTTTCTGCTGCAATCAGTTCGACAGGTATTTTTCCTGCAACAATCTGCGAGGCCTTCGCGGATATAGTACGATACGCACTAATGCCCCTTATGAGCATTCTCGTGTGCTTTTTAACTGTTAGGAATTCATGTCATATAGGTGCTCCGTATAAGACAATCGACTCTACTACATTGTGACGCATCTATCTTTTTCTTGACCCTATAGGGTTTTGTTCCCTTTTTAAGGGGTTTTTCACCTAAACCTCATATAAACAATGCGGAGAGCTAACTCTTATTGCGGAGGCAAAGGTCGTGGTACGATTGTTGGTGAATTAACCCACAGATATTCTTAGAAATTCAATTTATGGCAGTGAGAATAAAATAGCTAAATGAAAGTTGTCATTTGGACGCCATCTAGTAGTCTCTGTAGAAAGTCTTTATTACACTGAAAGAGAAAACACTCCAGACATACAAATAAAACAATTACTAAAAAAATAGTATTTAATCAAATAAATGTTGATGAGCCAAGTTCAGGGCTTGACGATCTTGAAAAAAATCTATAAATAATGATAGTAATCAGGTTGCATAATAGTAGATTATACCACGAGTCAATAATGAAAGCTATTATTCTCGAGGAATTTTTACGAACCGAGCCGCATTAGCGGCGAGGGAGTAACATTCCGAGAGAATAATAGCCATTATTGCGAGTAGTATACTCTACTTTATTTACGACAAATTTATTTATTTTAGATTTTTAATGAACAACTTTATTTGTCAATAACATTTAAATTAGTGATAGTACAATTAATAAACTGAATTGGTAGTGAATTATGATTAACTTTGGAAGAGTTTTCAACACGAATATTTGGAATTGCGGTTGCTGTAAAAGAAGAAGTTGCTTCATTACTATTTATCTGTTTGGCAATAGTATCTGCTGTAGTTGTTTTGTTTCTCATAGACTGATCAATGTATCCTTCAGCTACTTGGGTAGATTTCCAGCCCCCATGACGCTTCAATCCAGTTATATCGCCTCCTCCATCAATGTACAGAGTGGCAGATGATCTGCGATAACAATGGCCGGTATAACTTTGAGGATTTGGCAAGTTTAAATATTTGGCAATTTGTCTACCAATGTCTGCAAATTTGTTTTTTCCTATACGTTGTATTGTACATTTCGATTTTTGATAATTTAGAAAGAATGAATTGGTTTCTACATGTGACGGACGGAGATCGATGTACTTCTTTACAATATTGTAAAACGTACTGTTTATGGTGAATTTTCGTACAATTTTAGTTTTAGTCTTGGGTATTGTTATCAATAACTCTGTTTGGAAATCCTTCACGTCTTCTATCTTCATTCCATAAAGCTCGTTTGAGCGGCATGCGCCCATAATTCCAATAACTAATATAACCTGAATCAAATAAGAACATGAGTTTTTGAATAGATCAGATTAAATATGAACATTTACCTTATGCAAAAGAAAAATTTCATCAGGAGTTCTGTCAAAAAATTTCCTAATTTCTTCCGGGGTCAGAGTGGAAGATTTCTTTGCTTGAAATCCTTCAGATTTTCTTTTTAAAAACGCTCGTAGTTTCTTATATTTTTCCAGATCAATGTCATGGTTTATCTTCAACACAGATTTAATCATTGAATAGGATGACCATAATGAAGATGGCTTGTATTTTGCACCCAATTCAGCGAAATAGGCCAGCAGAACATTTTCGGAATAAGAGTTTGCCTTGTTTCGAAGACGCCATTCGTTGAACGATGCGTACGTTTTATTATAAATGGATTTCGATGTTTCTGGTATTAAGGTAGATGTTGTTGCTGTAGCTAATTGTAAAATTTCTGGTGGTGTACAAGTGAAAGATTCTTCATTTTCATTCATTTTAATACAAATACACAAACACTACGCGTTTGACACTGACACTTTTGAGTTTGGTTATATTGTTTCCATGGTATTATTTAATTCGAGAAATTTTGTGATAGGAGTACAAGAGGGAATAAAGACTATTAATCCCTCGCCATTATTCCCTAAGGGATTAATATATGGCATTATACTTCAAAAACCACAAGTATAATACTTATATTATATATTAGTCGTAAATAAAAAATTATATTTAATGAATTGAACGTTTGTTAAACCGAGTTCTGGGCTTGATGAGATCTAAAAAAGTCTAGACGTAATGATTGAATCAGGTTGTGTGAAGAAATTTGGTTCTTTGGACTATTGTACGTTATTCAAATGGTCATACCAAATTACTTGGAATATTGGCTTAAATGCATTTAAACCTTACATATTTTCCTTGACCAATCAGTTATAAGAAAGAATCAACCAAACTCATCGCCTGTTAATATATTTCAAACTCCTCGGGTTCCTTGGTTCTTATATACAGTGACAACAGCTCTGGAACACTCCTGAATTCCCCACCTGGTTCTGGACACCTGATCGAGTGTGTACATCAGCCAGTTCAGCTATCATTTGTAGCTATAGTTGTTCTGTATTGTGGTAATTTGACAATCGGCCACTAACATCGCCGCTCATTCAATGGCGAGAAATAAGCTTTTAAATTATAAAAAGCTTATATTTTCAAATAAGCTCATAACACTGGGTAGGTAAAAAACTTACAGTCGAACTCCACCAAATAAAATCTTTATTGTATTATGTGGGTGTGTAGAGGACACACATCAGCACATTAAGGGATGTAGTCAGAAGACTTACATCAGTAGTAGGACATGTTAACAAGAGATCATATGTGGTGGAAAAACTATTGAGACATTGCTTAAAAAAACTTAACGACTAGTCGTCAACATGACGTATCCCGCATGAGAGCGGTTCCCTAAATGTTAGGGGTTGTGGTCTCATGCGGGATACGTCATGTTGACGACTAGTCGTTAAGTTTTTTTAGGCAATGTCTCAATAGTTTTTCCACCACATATGATCTCTTTTTGCTGAAGATGAAGGATGAATCCTTCGAAACATGTCCTACTGCTGATGTAAGTCTTCTGACTACATCCCTTAATGTGCTGATGTGTGTCCTCTACACACCCACATAATACAATAAAGATTTTATTTGGTGGAGTTCGACTGTAAGTTTTTTACCTACCCAGTATCATCTCACCTCCACTGTATGTTATGGATCGCCTCCGTTGGATAAGCTCATAACTTTAAATGAGCTTATCATTTTTATATTTAAATCAAATTTTGAATTTGATTTCATTTGAAAAAAGGAGAAATTGTTGTAAGACATGTTCTTTGACGCCATTTGAGAAATCATGAAAATTCATAGGAAATAAAATAATTTTAAAAGCATTATAATTAACAAAAATATTTATTCCAATGAATTCCACTTTGAATTTTAAATAGATAGTTACCTCTTCATAAATGTTATTAATAGACACTGATTGGATGATTTTCAAAAATAAAAATTCAAATCATCAGCGAGTTCTTCAAATGAGACCAGACGCAGAAATGGGCGAAATGGAGGAAATGGAGGATAACGGAAATTCAAAATTTAATCTTCTCCTCAATTTCTACAAACAGTGTTACCAATTGTTACACCATCAAAGAACAGCTTACCAACTGTTGGCTCATGTTTAGATCACAGACCTCATAGATAGAATGAAACCCAACATCTTGCCTACGCATGAAAGCTTCAATTATACTATCTCTCTCTGCATGATCATTATAAATAACATCTATGGTTTGAAAATGAAAATAAGAATAAGAAGAAGAAGAAATAACTATTTATAATTCAAACTTGACTTTCACAGTTGAGTTATAACCAACTTTATTTTGAGAGAAATAAATATCTTTTACTGATTTTATTAAATAATTTATTATTCAGACTTGGTGGAGTATTTAGCAGCGTTCTTCGAGCTGTAAAATAAGAATTAATCAACAAAAACATTGTAAGTCATATTCAGAAACCTACAACTCAGTTGGTGCCCCGTTCACACTGCCATGTTTCACGGTAAAAATGAGGAAAATGGATGTTTGTAGAAATACAACCGTTATAACTCAGGACCTCTCACATTTGAAGTTATTCTGTACAGGTACAGCATCTGAAAGACTTTATTTTGGGTATATTCATAAGGTTATTTCTGTCTTCAAAATTTTTGTACCAATCTTGCGAAATGAAGTAGTTTTTCATAATTCGTATACGTCGACTTGTTGATAATTCATACCCCATTCTTATAGAACAATGAGACCCAAATTCTGGGCAGTTTCAACCCTGCGCTCATGTTGTTTTAGGGGGGTCAGCAAGTTTTCGTCTTAAGATACCACGGTTTGAACGCGTTGCGTACATACAGATGGGTACACAATAGCTGTGCGATTGTTAATAGAATAATAGAGTAGTCTGAATAAATATATCGAGGGGATGGCAGACTATAAAACTGCTTTGCTTTCTGTTACTCCAAAGAATCTGGGCACTTATACGAAAATTTTTGAAGGATGAACTCGAGAATACCATAAATATATCTGTACTTCAGAACCAGACGGATGTAAGTCCAAAAACAGCGATTTATATCAGATTATTAATGGTTTGCACGTAGACTTTCGTTCCCCATCAGACCATAACAACGTATGTCCTTCAAAGATTCATGCTTTTCTGTTAGGCACGGTTATACGAGCGTAAGTCCTGAACTGTTTGTTTTTTGTTCGAAAATATATAGGATATTGGTAAAATTTGTTGTGGAATCATCTTGAACGATGGAAAATAGCGACTGAAGTTTGTCTTTCAGCCGCAGATGATTCCACAACAGATTTTATGAATATCCTTTTTATATTCACGAACAAAAATCAAAATGCCATGCCATGTCTTTGTCAAAATAGTTATTTACCTAACAAGTGCGGAAAGTAGTACTTTTCCGCACGCGACGGCAATTGCACGAACGACGCGGAGCGACATTTTCGTAGGTACAATATTTTTCCTACGAGTGTTTTTGTCCATCTTATTTATGAAAAAACAAGGTTTTTAATAAACAGGTTTTTATAATAATGCTACAAAATGACTAATAAGACAGAATACAAAAATACAAAAATCGTGCGGAAAAGTAAAAATCGTACGGAAAAGTAAAAATCGTACGGAAAAGTAAAAATCGTGCGGAAAAGTAACTTTTCCGAACGATTTTAAATCTTACGGAAAAGTACAACTTTCAAAACGAAAAATCGTGCGGAAAAGTAACTTTTCCGCACGCTCGTAGGAAAAATAACTTTCAAGTTGAAAAGAGGAACATTCTCCATGAAAATTGAAAAATGAAAAATGTGATTTATTTGTAATATCTAACAGAAAACAACTACTTCCCCGGCACAAGCCACGCTGGACATCTGATAGATATTGTGAAAAGGACAGAAAAAATCTGAAAATTCGCATTTTCATTCAGATAACGGATTTTTTTAATTCTCGCTAGTTTTCATTGGAAAAATCATTAAATAAATTAGATAAGGAGAACGTTATTAAAAAAATATCACTCACAGAAATCGTTCATTTCATTGAAGCAAGGTTCGCTTCTTTCGCATTAAATCCCCAATACATTTTGGTCGACAAAAATCTATTTCGCTTTGCCAAGCTCTTCAGAAGGATTGATATAGGATTGGAATAAAACAGGCTCTTCAGAAGCCTATATATCAGGGATGGATATGAGGGAAATATTTCTTCTGCAGTGACACTTTGAAAATTATTTTTTGACATAGACCTGTCATGATCATTTTGATTTTAGCTCAAAAATATGAATAGGACAATCATAAAATCTGTTGTGGAATCATCTGCGGCTGAAAGACAAACTTTAGTCGCTATTTTCCATCGTTCAAGATAACCTCTTGGGAGGTATTCATGTTGAAAAGGGGATTCGCGACATTTTCAAATGGTTCATAATATGTGGATTACGTTGAAATGAGTCAATCAATGAAAGTGTTATAGGAAATGAAATTTGAAAAATATGCCATATTGATTGATAAATCAAAATTTTATTCCCCTATAACTTTTTTATTGATCGACGCATGTCAACGCAATTCACATATGAATCATTTGACAATGTCGTGAATCCAGCGATGTGATTTTTTCTAACGTGGTAACTCGTGTCTGTTCGAATGTCAAACGCCGCGTTTGGAGCACTAAAATAACATCAACAAATATGTGAAATTTCATATTTGAAAGAAAAATATGTATTGGCTGTCTTTTCTGACAGTTGTAGAAGAAATACTGTATGTAACGAGTAAGAGAATTGTTTTTTTATTTGTAGGAAAAGTTGTATTTGGCCTACGGCGTCGTACTTTTTGTAAACAAAATTGAAACTCTACTTACTCGATACATTAATAACTGAAACCTAATCATCTACATACAGTATCGGACACTTTTCATCTGGGGTATAGACAGAAATCTTAGCGAGCAACAAGGAACGATGATATGATAATAGCACATGAACAAGAGAGACGCACTACAGCGCGCCTCTCCTGTTGCCTCGTACGACGAATTAACAGCTCATGTCGATATCCCTTCCTCGAGCAAGAAGAGAAATTGTAATGATCTCTCAACATATAGCAAGCTATTCTTTATGCTCTCATGAAACCATCATATACTGATAAAAAGGATATTTTGCATCAATTGCATTGATTCAAGTCGATTGAATTCTTGAATAGGTCCAACCAAATATAAGTTTGATTTTTTGACGGAATCCTCTTGACCACTTGAAAGGAAACTGTTTTGAGTCATATGAACACTTTCTTCACTGAATAATGAGAGTTGTTTGGTGCAAGAATATTTCAACTTTGATAATGAACACTATTGTGAATACTTTCTTTGTTCGATGGTGTGAGTTGGTTGAGGCAAGAATATTTCAACTTCAATAACGAACAATATTCTTCTTCATAATGCAATACATTTTTGATTCAAGATTATCTGCATTTGGAGGCTCAGTACAAATGTGCACTTGGTTATAAAAATATGCCACGGAAGACATGTTCATATGGTACAATTCAACAAACGGAGAACAACTGCGAACAATTGAGGTATAATGGTTATATATGAGAATAGTTTTGCAATATTTTAATTTCAGAAACTATATAATCAACGTAGGTACCTATTCGGTGACGCATAGAAATGCGATCGAATATAGAAATGACAGCGTCATTCGCCATTGTCACACACCTGTTGAAAACAAAAATATCTTCAACCTACCTCCACAACTGGTCCATAAATGACCTAAATTCAAATCGTGCAGAAATAATTGGACCTCCATATTGCACTTCTGTAGCAGCACATTTGCACATAACCAATGTGTCAAATACAAAACTAACAACTTAAATTATGATTCAAACCAAACCAAACCAAAGGCGGGCAAAAGCAAACAGGATAGAGGTCCCAGTCGGCAGTCGCAGTGCGCGCTTTCGCGTAGGTTCGGGTCGTTCCGGTAGCGGGGTTTTGCCAAGAAATCATGTTCTTGAGTCAAAAGGATCATTTTTCACAAGCAGGAGTTCTCTAAAGAGTTGGATTGTATTAATGCAAACAAATTAATTTCAAGATAATTTATGTAAAGAAGCAAACAGTTCAATAAGTTTGAAATAAAAGTATATTCATGAATTAGAAATAATTATTCTTTTCAGAAGATGATTCTGTTCAAGAGGATATATATATATATATATATATATATATATTTGATTGAAGACATCCTTTTTATCAGTGCATTCGTTAATTAATGCAGCTAAGGGTTGAGCAATGATATCAGCTATAGATCTAATGTTGGCACTGTTCATTTCGTAAAAGTCCGGGCACCTCGAATCCTTTAATGCTTTAATGGTAACCATAACCTCTTCAGGAGTGGTGAGAAAAAGCGAAAAAGAACTCATCGGTGTATTGATGTTCTTCAAGATAGCAATGTATATTAAAATTAGGTCGGAAATCTATCTGAAACGTTAACATTCACTGTTAAATACGATTCGTCCATATAATGAACATATATTATTGAAAAAGTATTTATTTTTATCAAATTATTTTTCAATAAATTTTAAAAAATGCTTAATTCTACTGGGGTATGACGGTATGAGAGCTGTTCAGCCCTCTGAGGTATTGTTCTCTTTGTTATGTGCCGCAGCACACTGGAAGCCAGTGTCTTTGGTTTGTTTGCAGAAAATGTGATGCTGTTTTAAACATTACTAAATACAAATGGTAAATAACAATGGATAAATAAAAGCAGTAGATGAAGATAAACTACCTACTCATCATCCATTCGATGGGGAATATTATGGGTTGATACCAAGGACAATTAGAAGACGCACTTTTATTGAAAAATTATCGAATTCCTTAGACAATGATATGTCTCTTGCATATTTTTTTCTAATTGTTTTATTGGAATATACCATTAATTCAAAGACTGGAAAAATAAGATACCTGCCAATAATATCAATAATTAACAAGAATGAATATAATTGAAAAATAGTTTGAAATAACCCTTGTTGCAGACAAGAGTGAGATAATACAATAAATTGAAGAGTGGGTTCAAAATAACTCAATTTCGAAGTTGGAAATGTAATTTGACCTCACGAAGGACCTTACAAAATGATTCTAATAAAAAAAAGGAGAAGTGAAGGAAAGAGAAGAAAAAATCCTAGGATGAAGAGAATACGAGAAAAGTAACACTCTATAACTAATAACTTAACCTAAACAGTTACTTTTCAGTAAAATGTCCGATAACACACAAATTATATTAATATTGATCCAATCCGGGCTTAGGATCTTTTGAACGATGTCCTTTTCAATATAGATAGGTACTCGCTTGATCAGAATTTCTGAATAAATGGCAACAATCTTACCAAGGGGAACTTTGCTGGGTCAAACCTTGTTCAATCATGTATATCAGTTTTTATCCAGAGCACAGCTACTAAATCTCTCTCACAGATTTCAATAACGAGAACTGCTGTTTATAAATCACGACCACGTCTCTACTGCAAATGAATAAAAAATATCAATAATTATATATATTTTTTTTCAATTTCCGTTGAGGTATTCAACTGGACAACCCTACTCACCGTGGTCGTATTATTTCTTTTTTTTTTTTAATAAAGTTTCAATTAGATCAAAGAGATCAATTTTCGAATTATTGTAAATTGACAAATTGTCTGACAGTTTCACCTTCGACTTGACCATCTGTCAAGGAAATTTATACCGGGAGATACTTCATTTTCATTAAGAATTTATGTTTATACATTCAAATAAGGTATGTTTCAAGTTGTACTCAAACGATGAGCTTGTAGTGGGAGGATGCGACGTCAAAATACATGATAACAAAGATCATCCAAAGTTAACATAGTACAATAACTTGATAATATAAAGATGATGAAAAGGGGAACATTCTCCATTAAAATAAAAAAATGTGATTTTTTTTGTGTAACATCTAACAGAAAACAACTACTTCACTGGCTAGAGCCACGCTGGACATTGAACATCTGATATATATATATATATATATATATACAGTGACCGCCAAAAAGTATGTACCATATGGGAAAAAAGTTTATTATTAGAGTATCGAAAAAAAGATTCTTGGGAAAAGTTTGTGCATGTCCGATAAACTAAAAATCGATTTTGACGCATGTCACGTGATCGCTGGTATGGCAGCAAATTGAAAAAAATTACCATGAATAGTCAAAAAGTCGGATAAAATGGCAAGATATCGAAAAAAGTTATTTGAAAAAGTTGCTTAGAATTCAATTTTATATACATATACAAAGTTTGAGAAAATTATGTGGAAATATTGAAAACAGCATTTTTTTTAAATAGTTTTCTAGCTGTAGAAAAATATCAAATTATTTTCTTATGAATTGCTTGACCATACTGAAATATTTGTATTCCGATGATAATAACAAAACTTTCTCATTTTCTTCACACCAGAGAGAACTAAATTGAAAAAATTGAATTTTGTCAGAACCCTTGCTGTTCAAATGATTACTGATGGCCAAAATGGACATTAAGAAAAAACTTTCTGGCAACGACTACCGCAATATTTCATGCTCAATATAACCGAAAAATAACGATTACGAAACAGAAATTGCCAACGCATTACATTTTGCTGTTAAATATACCATTGTTTCATGCTAAAAAAAACGTGGACTCCTAATCTGTTTTCAAATGTCAAGAATAGAAAATACATATTTTCATAAACAATTTTCAATGTTGATATCGATTCAAGCGTGAACTAAATACGGAATACCTATGAATTATTTCTAGAAAACTAAAATGAGACTTAAAAATCCTTTCTAAATGTTTGTTTTACATCCCAAGTTTTAATGGCCGACCTTGGTCCCAAATAGAATTACACTTCCAATATGGCGTAAGAGTATACAAGTCGTCAACGCGACTTGGTTGTCAGGTAACTAAAAATATACTAATTTTTAACGTTAGTTGCCATACAACCAACTTTATACCCGAAGCGCGACTGGAGTTGCTTATCGGACCAAAAACTGAACCAATTCCAACTAACGAATACATTCCGCTCCACATTTTGTAACCCGTCTCTTTCGCGTTTTTCCCTCAGTTCTTCCAAATTAAACTGTTGTACATGGTCATAATCAAGTTGTTTCTCCTGGCTATAATACAGTTGTTCCTCTGAAAATGTAGTTGCTTGTCTCAATCTCTCTCTATTCAGGTTGGCACTTGTTCCTGAAGAAATTAAACTTAAGATTTCCAAACTGTCTGTCTTCATGTTAGCTTTTGCCCGTGAAGTTTCTTCACGACTTTTTTTATCTGTAAGAGAAGACAGTGAATTTGTAAGCACTTTTCATTTCCGATTCGAAAGTTAGGTTGGGATCATTTTACTCCTTTTTCCTTCACTATAAATACATTTTCTGTCAAAACAATTTAGCAAGCAATGGTTCTTGTCACTGAATTAAAAAATATATAATAAATTGGGTAAATAATTATTATCTAAATTTGGCCTACACGTCCTCTGCAGTAAATATTTGAACGAAGGTTGGTTGTGAAAACGTTTTCAACTCAGCTGAAAAATTACCCACTGCTTAGTTGAATCTCACAAGGTCGCTTTACTGTCGGGAAAACGTTTAAAATAACTAAAGTTGTCACTTAAACGTTTTTGGAACGTTATTCCCATTCCCAGAATATTTACTACTTGTAGTCGGTTGAGTAAACGTTATGACAACGTCGTAGCTTGACTGATGTCATGCTCAACGTTAAAACAACGTTGACCGGTGGTTCGTCAGGAAAGTAGTTGTTTTCTGATGGATTTTCGACCCAATTATTCATATTGCATAGAATTATGGCAATAAGCGTCGTCCTGGTAGGCAGGACATCTTGTTTCTCTCTTGACAAGATTATTGTGAACAATGCAGATTTCTTCATTTGTATTGGTTATTCTGACGGGCATTACTGGCATTACTTGGAGGGTATTACTCAGGAATCACTGGGCATTACTCGGGAATTACTTGGGTATTAGAGGTATTACTCGTCCCCTCGTCCCCTCGTCCTACCCACTCTATGAGAAGCAGAACACTTATTCACTCCTTTTATTTCACATTTAATTTCATTTTATTTTTTAAGCATATTATTATTTTATTATTTATTTTCAAAAAATCACTCAGTCAAATCATTCTACACGACCAGGAAAAAAGTTTTGTTGGGGAAAATTCCTTCGCTGATATTATTCCTGACCCAATTCGCATGACCGTAAATTTTCCAGAAAACACTTGCTATCGCCAGTCCTTCAATTACGGCCGTTGTTTTTCGACGTGTACCCGTGTAAAGATACCAACCTTACACACACATCGAGTATCTCTTTCGAAGAGGAGGCCTTGGAGCAGCCCCGGTGATATGTTGCCGTGTAAATAGACAGGCGCTCGCAAGTACACGGTCCAGGTGACAATTGACAAACTCTCGCTGGTACTAGCGACCCGCTGAGATATGCGTTAGTCACCGCTAACAGCATACCTTCCCCTCTGCAATTCTGCGTCTTGTTAGATATTTGTCTCTTCGGCGAGCAATGCGGATTTTTCCTTGTCGCGAGCCATGTAGGAATTCCTGAGATAATGGAAAAGGTGTGTGAAGCGAACAATGAGATAGGTGGTTTTCTTGTTGTCGTCTTGATTGTGCGGGTCTTGGGAATATTAACTGAAGACTCGATAAGAACTGTGGAGTTCGAAATGAGTGAAGAGTTTCGAAAATATTGTAAAACTATGAATATGTGAAATCACTTTGTATCATCGTCGAGCTAAGCCGGCCACGCATATTTGTCAATAATATATCTCCCGTCCACAGTGGTTTTTGATGTAGTTGTGGCCATAAAAAAATTTCTGAAATTTTGAAATCTCCCTAGTAAATAGGTGGTGAGTACATATAATCCAGTACGATTGGGTTTTGAGACGAGGATCGATTGTAGCACCACCAAACTTGGTATGCTAGTAGTAGTAGTAAAAAAATTGTTTACCAAAATTCCAGGGGTGGAACATATATTTTGTTTCGTTTAAAAATAAATAGATAGATTTTTCCTGTAATCTTGGAAAGTATATGATGTATCGAAAAAACAACTCAATAAGGTGAAAAACAATTCAATTCTCCACAAAAATTATTCCCAGTAATTTCTTATGAAATGAGCTCGTTTTCTCAGAAAACGTGATTGAACACCATCAACTTTCAGGTTCACACTTACCCGCCGCTGAAAATTCTGGCGGAGCCGACTATTTGATTAGTTACAACTCTGCTAAAAATGATCGGAGAAGAAAAAGGAAAAGTTCATACATGCCGAAAAAAAAACTTTGTTTTACTCCTGCCTCATTTTCAACTCACCCTCTCACTCACGGCATTCTCTTCACTAAATGTTGAAAATAATCACTTATTCATATCCTGCATATATACAGTATGTATGTACCATATGGAAAAAAAGTTTAATTTTAGAGTATTGAAAAAAAGATTCTTGGAAAAAGTTTGTGCATGTCCGATAACCTAAAAATTGATTTTGACACATGTCACGTGATCGCTGGTATGACGGCAAATTGAAAAAAAATACCATGAATAGTCAAAAAGTCGAATAAAATGGCAAGATATCGAAAAAAGTTATTTGAAAAAGTTGCTTAGAATTCAATTTTATACACATATACAAAGTTTGAGAAAATTATGTGGGAATATTGAAAACAGCAATTTTTTTAAATAGTTTTCTAGCTGTAGAAAAATATCAAATTATTTTCTTATGAATTTCTTGACCATACTGAAATATTTGTATTCCGATGATAATAACAAAACTTTCTCATTTTCTCCACACCAAAGAGCACTAAATTGAAAAAATTTAATTTTGTCAGAACCCTTGCTGTTACATTGGTTCGTATCTAATAAATATATCACAATTCCACTATTATTGCGATGATAGGGAGATCCAAAAATATCGTGTTTTTCAGATTATAATCAATTTTTGATGATAATCGTGCAGGAACGTTTCACTTCGCACATAATCTTAAAAATAGTGCGTCAAATTAAAGAGGCCTTAGTTTTCAACATTGCATGCGAAGTGAAACGCTCTGGCACGATTATCATCGAAACTTGATTATAATCTGGAAAACATCATGTTTCTGGAGTGTTATGTCATCACAATGGTCGTGGAATTCTGATATAACTGTTAGATACGAACCAATGTAACAGCCAGGGTTTTAACAAAATCCAATTTTTTTAATTTAGTGCTTACTGATGTAGAGAAAATGAGAAAGTTTTGTCATTATCATTGAAATACAAATGTTTCAGTATGGTCAAGCTATTCATATGATAATAATTTGATATTTTTATACAGCTAGGAAAAAATTTAAAAAAAAATTCCATTTTCAATTTTCTCTCATTATCTTTTCAAACTCCGTATGTGTGTATGAAATTTAATTCTAAGCAATTTTTTCAAATCACTTTTTTTGATATCTTGCTATTTTACCCCACTTTTTGCGTTCTCATAGTAATTTTTTTCAATTTGCCGCCATACCAGCAATCACGTGACATGTGTCAAAATCGATTTTTAGGTTATCGGACATGCACAAACTCTTCCCAAGAATCTTTTTTCTAATACTCTAATAATAAACTTTTTTCCCATATGGTACATACTTTTTGGCGGTCACTGTATATATATATATATATATATATATATATATATATATATAATTAATAACACTATTGTGAAATGTAAACCTCAAGCTTGAAATCACATACTTCATTTCTTAGGAATGATATGTATGAGCGATTATTTTTAACATTTACTGAAGAAATTGCCGGGATTATGGGCGAGTTGAAAACTGAGGCAGGAGTAAAACCCAGTTTTTTTGTTTGCATGGCATGTATAAGTACGACTTATGTCACTAATACTAAATCGTTGCATATGGTCCAAAGAGGGTACTGTCCTGCTTCAGTATAATTATTTCATATTAACTGAAATATCCATGACTTTCGGATCCTCCGTAAATATTTTAAATGGGTTATGTGAAGTGGGATAAAACACATTTTGGGTACTCAGATACTCAAATGTTATATTTGCTTGAGAAAGTAGAAGTCTTCAGGAACGATACGCACTCGTTCTTTTCCTTCTACTATAAATTTTAGCAAAGTTATGACAAATCTAATTTTCGGCCCTGCCTGAACTTGCAAACGCTATAAAAAAAATAGCGTCATAACTCGAACATTAAAACAATTATTATACCGAAAAATGCGTAGCTGAAAAATTAATTTGAGGTTTTTTTCCTCAATGGCCATATCAAGTTTTGAACGAATCTATTCCAACCTTTTCGGGCTCACAGTTTAAACTGAGTTAATGGAGATTTTGAACTAGGTTGGAGGGTTTGTAGCAGAATATCTGTGTTTTCCCAATCGAAAACTCCTTTTCTCCAATCCCTTGGCATCATCGGATAATCATTCCGCCAACAATTCACAATAACCCGCTTTCAATCGAACGATATTCTGACAAATGATACATTTCAGTCAAAGAAACGGAAACCAAAACGACACTATTATGCCTGGCAGTGAAAAACACTCGAAAAGCCAGTCGGAGTGAATTCCAATGATTAACGATTGAATGCACTCTGGAAAAGACCGGGCGAGAACACGGAAATTCTTCTTCTTCTCCTAAAAACTTAAAAAAGCATCGTGGTGGCTTTGTGTAGCGAAGCGATGGGCATTTGTCAACCGAGTCAATACACACTATGGGGGTAATGTATTGTGATTCCCATTAGGGTAGTAGTACAAACACTCGGGAATTTCGGCAGTTCATTGGGTTTATTTGGATTACTAGAATGCAGTGTGAGGGTTTCGGTGAGAGTATTTGTTTTTCCACGTTCTGGTGATAATTATCATATTGGATTTTCCTATGATGGAAGTATTGTTATCCCAAAAAAATACAATAATAATATAATAACATTACTTATCATGAACACTAAATAAAGAACAACAGTATGTATTTTTAGCTGGTGTGGAGGCAATTGACAATAATTGTCATAGGGAAAGTATGATTTTGAGGTGCTTTTCAGATTTAAGCAAAATAGCCTGAGCCTGAACCCCAAACACTACGCTATCATGGTCGTGATTAACCATGAATATTCCTAAACGCTAGTCAGTTTTAAGTATTAAAAAAAGAAGGCAAGAAGAAGAACTTGATAATTTTTTCGGAATTGAAAGAAACTTACCAGAAGTGACAGTGGGTTATATATGCGATCATTTACTAACTATTGAATATCCAACTAAATGAGTCAAATATCAGCAACTTATATACTCTTGGTAAACTCAAAAACAGTCCTCTCAAACTAGAGTTGATATCTGAGCTAAAGAAACAAGAAATTCTAAAAAACTGTCACAAATTAAAAGGATCGATAGTCTCTATCTAACGGAGATCCAAAGGAAAGAAAATAAAATTCTAAGGACTCATCTCCTCCAAGCTAGAGCAAATACTAAGGACGAGTGCTACATAAAAGGCAACAAAGTCTATGTGAATAATCTGCTTACACTGTTGAAGAGTTACAATACCAAAATAATCCACCCCCAAAAAACAACAGTGCTCCTCAAACGCCAACTGTACAAAATTCTACCGACTCAATAATAAAACACATTATAGTTTCCTGGGAATCCCAAAGAAGAAAAATCAATGAGAACTGCAAAAGAACGAGAAAGTTTCACCACATTGGAAGCACAACAAATGACTCCAAAAACAGGCGCGACCAAGAAACCAATCCTTGAGCCCTTACCTGCAGCCGGGATAAGTAGACTCAGATCAAATGGATAACCTGGAAGAAGAAATAAAAATACTGGGAGCAGATTTTGGAAGTTTTACAAATTGGAAAATTTCCTATGCTTAAATTTTAACAAATTTACAAATTCAAAATTCAGCTTCTGTACCATTCTATACAATACTAACAGTTTAAATAAGCAATTACGACTATCAACTATGAATAATTACCTGAGAGACTTTCAACCAAACATAATCAAATCAAATTTGGTAGATAACTTAGTCCAACTGAATACTGAACTCGCAAATAATACAGTCAACTTGAAGATTTTTCAGATGAATATAGGAGGACTGCAAAAAATATAGAAGTACTCAAAATTAATCTAGATCAGTTATCAACCAAATTTGATATCATTGTCCTTACTGAAGCGAGAATTATTGAAGATATTACTTCATTCCACTTGGAAGATTATAATATAATATATAATGAGGGTAGAATAAACCAAAACGATGGTACTGTTATACAGGGTGTTCCTTAAAGATATGCTAATATTTAAGCGGGTGATTCTTTAACTGATTTTAAGAAGAAAACTCTCTATGAACTTATGTCCTAAAAGTCTTAACTTTTGAGATACAGGGTGATAACATTTTGAAAAAAAAGTTTTTTAATAATAACTGAGATAATATTGAAAAAATATTTATGAAATTCAATACATGCCTTTTATGCTTCAAGGTGCATTTTGTGACGTACGAATAACTTCATTTCCTCTACCAGTGGCGTCCGTACAGGTTTTGCATTGACTATTTTTTGGGAAAAAAATGCTACGCCACTGCTTTCTCTTGAAAAAAAAATTACTTTTGAGATCCTCATTCATTTTTGAGCAAATTTGATCTGATGGTTGTTTTTTGTCTGGATCAATTCCTCAAAAATATTATGCGGTGTGGAAATGTTCGTGCACATTAAGAAATCAGATTTGTTCCAAAATGAATGAGAATCCTTTCTTGATTAAAATAATTAAATTAATATTAATCATATTTCTGTATATCATTATTTTCAAAATCAGTGGTGTCATATTATTTTTTTTTCTTTTCTTACATATTCTTTCTTCTATTGCTATTACAACACGGAGATGTTTGCGGATGATCCAAAAATCATGAATAATTTAGTAAATATGGAATTATTATACTGAAGCAGCAACCCATACCCTCTTTGGATTAAATGCAAGAATTTTAAAGTAGTGTGACAGGTCCCACATTACATGCCAAAAAAAAACTGTTTTACTCCTGCCTCATTTTCAACTTACCCATAAAATCGGAATTCTCTTCACTAAATGTTGAAACTAATCGCTTATTCATATCCTGCATACATACAAAGTAACCTATTTGAAAGCGGTCCACCTCTCTAAAACTGTTATTTATTGACCGATTCAGAATTTTTTTTTTTTTTATAAATAGAGCATCAAGAGTTCTAGTTAAGTACTATAAATTCGAAATAAAAATCAAAATTTCAAGGCCTACTTCGAATTTTTTTCGAGATAAAAAATCCAACGAACGATTTTTTTTAAAGAGAATTTGATGACATCACTGGATTCACGACATTTTCAAATAGTTTATGTGATAATTATGTAAAAATGCATACCTTAATAAAAAAGTTATATGAAAAATGGGAAAAGTAAATTTCTATGTTTTTGTACCACTTTATATTTATAACCTTTAGTTACTGCATTTTCGTCCTATATGGACATTTTCAAAACTATAATTCAAACTGAAAAAAGTTATAGGAATAAAATTTGGAGATTATGCCAATAAACCAACCCACCACTTCAATTTCAGACCTTTTATCAGAATTCTGTATAAACCACTCTATTCAAAATATTTCGAAATATGTTTGGTCAGAATTTCATCGTAATCTGTTCATAAATAAACAAATTATAAAATAATGAAATAAAATTTTTCTAAAATTCCACTAAATAACGTTCTTTTCAAATTTTATTATATTATATTTTTTTTATTTATGAATAGATTTCGATGAAATTCGGGCAAAATATATTTCTGAATATTCTGAATCCAGTGGTGTTGATTTATTGAGATGATTTTCAAAGTTGAATCCCATATAACTTTTTTATTGATGGACGCATTCCTACGTAATTTTCACATTTACCATTTGAAAATGTCGTGAGCCCAGTCGTGTCGTCAAATTTTATTTACAAAAATCGCTAGTATGATTTTTGGATTTTTGACCTTGAAAAAAATTCGAAGTAGGCCTTGAAATTTTAATTTTTATTTCGAATTTATGGCTCTCAACTAGAACTATTAATGCTCTATCTATTGAAAAAAAAAACCTCTGAAAAGGATAATAAGTAGCAGTTTTAGAGAGGTGGCCCGCTTTCAAATGGGTCACTCTGTATATTTAATAACACTATTGTGAAGTGCAAACCTCACGCTTGAAATCACATACTTCATTTTTTATGTAGGATGTGTATGAGCGATTATTTTCAACATTTACTGAAGAAAATGCCGGTTTTATGGAAAAGTTGAAAATGAGGCAGGAGTAAAACAATTTTTTTTTTGCTTTTAGAAGTAGGACCTGTCACACCACTTTAAAATTGTTGCATATAGTCCAAAGATGGTATGGGTTGCTGCTTCAGTAAAATAATTCCATATTCACTAAATTATTCATGATTTTCGGATCGTCCGCAAACATCTCCGTGAAGTGCTACAAAACACATTTTATGTACACAAATACTCGCATATTATGTTTGCATGATAAGGTAGGACTCTTCAGAAACGATATGAATTTTTTTTTTCTCCGATCATTTTACCAGAGTTATGACCAATCAAATATTCGGCTCCACCAGAACTTTCAGCGGCGGGTAAGCGTGAACCTGAAAGTTGATGTGGTCGTTCAATCACGTTTTTTGAGAAAACTTTCCAAGATTACAGCAAAAATCTATTTATTTATTTTTAAACGAAAAAAAAATGTTCCACCCCTGGAATTTTGGTAAACAATTTTTTTTTGTATTTATCATGGTTCCATCTACCAGCATACCAAGTTTGGTGGTGCTACAATCGATCCAATCGTACTGGATTATATTTTGCTTTGCTATTTAATCCATTTTAAATGAAAATTATTTCCTTTTTATTCTAAACGTTCTTTAGGGCCGGTCTTTTTATATCCAATAAAGTCTCTGATAACTATCTATCGGATACACTTCACAGGTTTACATATCCTTATCTGATAGATAGAGTTATCTGGGACTTATCTATAGGTGAAAAGACCGGCCCTTATTGTTCTATTAATTTTATGAACAAAACCGGAGCTATCTATCATATCTCTAATCTTTGCACGAATCCCAGTTCATCGATCCTTTCAAAGTGGATACTTTTAAGTTCACTTTTCATCATTGAACCGAATGAATCAAAGCTTTCCTTTCCGTCCGCAGTGAAAAAGTAATCGCTTTATCTTTAATTAAAAGAAAAATTGCCTCTGGGACCCAATACATCGAATAGCTGATCAAAGAATAAGCTCAGAATAAAGGAGATAGGTAAGATTTCCGGAAGCAAAAGCAAGGAATCCAGAAGGCATTTCTTGATCACTAGAAACGTTGGCTTATGCAAATACTTCGGAGATAAGAGGAGAATCCAAACAACCAATCACGAGTGGGTCTTATAATGAAACGATGGTTTAGTATAGAGGGCTGTGGAACTATTCAGCAAATGAGGCTGCTGATGGAAAGTCAAAAGGAACGAAGAGGTTTAACCGAACAGAAACAAACATTCTCGTTATAAAGAGCGACTTCTTGCGGAACAGGGACGGGTTGCGAGATATAGTTTACATGAATAATGTGGAGATTTCAGAACACTATTGAGGTGCTCGAAGTTTTGAACAGCATAAAAAGTCATTGTATTGGCTCGGATGGTATTTCGCTTATTTCATTGAAATTAGTTAGGTTAGGTTAGGTTAGGTTAGGTGAGCCATATTACCTTTATTGCCAATATCGCCATAACAACCAATTACTTCCCGTCAGCTTGGAAGCACGCAAATATAACACCAATTCCAAAAATATCTTCTCCTACTGAGGGACACCTGAGACCTTCCTTCCTTCCAACCATATCAAAAGTGTTGGAAAGTACACTGGAGTATTGGAAAAAAAGATTATTCGGAAAAGTTTGTGCATGTCCAGTAACCTAAAAACCGATTTTGACACGTGTCACGTTATTTTAAAAAGTTGCTTAGAATTAAATTTTATACACATATATACAATTTGAAAAGATAATGAGAGAAAATTGACAATGGCTATTTTTTTTTTATTATTTTCCTAGCTAGCTGTATAAAAATATCAAAATATTATCTTATGAATAGCTTGACCATACTGAAACATTTGTATTTCAATGAGAATGACAAAATTTCCTCATTTTCTCAAAACCAGTGAGCACTAAATTGAAAAAATTGGATTTTGTCAAGACCCTGGCTGTTACATTGGTTCGTATCTAACAGTTATATCAGAATTCCATGACCATTGTGATGACATGAAACATGGTGTTTTCTAGATTATAGTCAAGTTTCGATGATAATCGTGCCAGAGCGTTTCACTTCGCATGCAATGTTGAAAACTCTAGCCTCTTTAATTTGACGCACTATTTTTAAGATTATGTGCTAAGTGAAACGTTCGTGTACGTTTATCATCAAAAATTGATTATAATCGGAAAAACACGATATTTTTGGATTTCTCCATCATCGCAATAATCGTGGAATTCTGATATAATTGTTAGATACGAACCAATGTAACAGGGTTCTGACAAAATTCAATTTTTTTAATTTAGTGCTCTCTGGTGTGGAGAAAATGAGAAAGTTTTGTTATTATCATTGAAATACAAATATTTCAGTAGGGTTGAACCATTCATAAGAAAATAATTTGATATTTTTATAAAGCTAGGAAAATATTTAAAAAAAAATGTTATTTTCAATTTTCTCACATTATTTTTTGAAACTTTGTATATGTGTATAAAATTGAATTCTAAGCAACTTTTTCAATTTACTTTTTTCGATATCTTTCCATTTTACTCGACTTTTTGCCTATTCATAGTAATTTTTTTCAATTTGCCGCCATACCAGCGATCATGTGACATGTGTCAAAATCGATTTTTAGGTTATCGGACATGCACAAAATTTTCCCAAAAATCTTTTTTCGAATACTATAATAATAAACTTTTTTTTTTTTTAGCGGTCACTGTATATATCCTCTTGAAGAATAATTATTTCTTATTGATGAATATACTCTTATTTAAAACTTTTTGAACTGTCTGCTTCTTTACATAAATTCTCTTGAAATTAATTTGTTTGCATTAATACATTCCAACCCTTTACCCTAGAGAACACCTACTTGTGAAAAATGCTCCTTTTGACTCAAGAACATAATTTCTTGGCAAAGGTAGGGGGAAGCAGCACGTGGCACAGTCAACCAATGAGCTTTACTCTAGCGGGTACACGCGAAACCCCGTTACCGGAACGGCGCGAATCCACGCGAAAGCGCGCACGGCTACTGCTGACTGGGACCTCTATTGAAGTTATTTGATAATAACCTGTTATTGAACATTTCAACAATTATTATTTACTGAATAATTGAAATAATCATCATTTGGATGTGATATGCAATAGACCTACAGCAACAATATATTAATAAGGGTCATGTAGCTCAGTGGTTGAGACTTTCTCGTTCGAAACCAGTGACTGCTGGTCGGCTAGGTTCGAATCCTTAGCGACTACAGAATTTTGAGAATTTGAGTGCTTTTAAGTTTGTGGATATTCTTGCCAGAAGCGTAGAGGTTTTTTGTTTTGTTTTTGTTGTCATTTATTTATGAGACGAGGTTGAATATAATTAATTATTGACCTCTGTTTTTTTTATAACTAGACATCTCATTGATAACCATCTCGGCGGATATACGCCTGGTGATCAAAAGGTCCCAGGTACGAAGTTGTTTTTCATTCCAGAGAAAAGCTAAATTATCGTATTATAACTGATATCATAAATATCTATAACTCAATGTTTTCTCAACTATGTAAAACATTCATTCATTCCTCTCATTATCTGATGGCCAAAATCGTTGAAAACAGCATTACGGGGGGTAAGGGCCAAGTAGCTTAGTGGTTGAGACTGTTGCGTTCAAAACTATTGACGGCTGGTCGGCTAGGTTCGAATCCTAGCGACTACAGATTTTTATCTGATCGCACGTTAAAAGGTAAGACCCCGTTAATCCTTGGCTGGCACAAGTTTCGACTTTTGAGGGCTGTCAAGGAGGAGATAGCTGGTTAACGGAAAAAACAATTTTAACAATTTTAACTCTAGTTTAACCTCACACTGCCTAACTAAATGCATGAGAAACCGTAAACATCAAATCTCAGTACAACCCTGTCCTACTTTCTTGATACTTCTCGTCATTCACAACCACAAATAGACATTGGAGATAGAACACAGAACTGTTATTTTGTACCTTGATATAATTGATTACAAAATTACTCAGATGTATTACCAAAGCTTGTATAATATAAAAGTTACTCTTCAAATAAGCAACAGATTTTATTACTCTACTTCTTGAGTCGTGTTTGTTTTTCTTAACTGAGGTTTTTCATTGAGAGTCATTGGAAACGCCTACACCAGACGAAATTTTCTATTTGTTAGCCAAAACTTTTCTTTTGAACTTTTTTATTATCTGCAATATATTGGCAACTATCAGAGTTTATAACTCATCCAGACTTTCAATAAGACTATGTAGGTGAAGTTCACTATTCAAAGAAGCCCGCATAAAAACATGATGGATAATTACCTTTCAGCCGAATTTGCCGTAATTTTAGTATGATGAAAAAATGTGTGAGTTCAAATGATTTTGTGTGTGTTATTTCTCAGATATAAATAAGCGGCGGGAAAAGGGGGAACGTTCTCCATGAAAATTGAGTTCCAAAGCTTTGCCGTTCCGTGGAAAAACAAGCCCTGGGAAGCAGATGTGTGGCATGTCTCCAAAGTGATGGCATATGGATGTGAGGACTGAGCCCGACTGGTCAATCTCGATGAAACCGCTAAAAAGAGATAGATCGCCCACCTTTCTGCGATGTTACAGAGAAGTAAGCGAGCTTGCCAGCGAACTATCACCGACGAGACGAATGGCTCTCTTTTGGACCGAATCTTAGAGTTTCAATGTGTGGGTGCTGCACTCCATGTATGGGAACAGTATTCCAAACAGGTCGAATCTGTGCCTTATAAATCATAATCAGTTGACAAGAAGTAAAATACTTTTTGGCGCGAAACAGAAAACCGAGTTTTTGACAGGCACTCTTGGCAATGGACCCCATATTCCATGAGAGGGTACTGCTGATGGTACTACCGAGCATTGAAATGAAAGATTTCATTGGTATAGATACTCCTGACATAGTTGAGCTGGCTACTGTGAGATCGGCCTTTCCAGAGAAAATACATGCTTGGGTTTTATTCGCATTGAATTCCACCAAATTGTTGGATCTCCATTCTGGAATTTTGGCTAGGTCCGTGTTCATTTCATTCACGATTCTTTCCCGTTCACTTCTGCATACACTGGTTCTTATCGGAGCTTTGAAAGAGAAAGCGGTATGAAGAGTACTATCATCTGAAAAGCTGTTCACTGGACATGAGGTAGCTCCTCAATTTCAAATTCAAATTCAAATTCTTTATTTTCCTTACAATGACAAAAAATGTATAGAAATAGTCACTATTTTTCACTTAAGTTACTACAAAAAGAAAAAAAACGTTACATACATATAGTAAATTACAATCGGGCAGATAAAAACTCGTCGAGGGTATAAAAGCAATTATCCAATAAAAACGATATCAGACGTTTTTTGAATACCACTAAGTTTTCGCTTGTCTTGATGATTGCTGGAAAGTGATTAAAAATGTTTGGTCCAATGCTATTTGGAGCATTTTGAGTAATATTACATCTAGCCGTTTTAATGAGAATCATTTTGTTTTTGTCGCGTATTTTGCTCATGGATATCCTTATTGAGAGTGAAATCGCCTTTATTGGTAAATACATAGACTGCTAATTCGAGTATGAACAAGCTAGCTAATGTCAAGATTCTATATTTGAAGAAAAGAGTTCTGCAAGAACTTTGTCTAGGAGTATTGAACATACAACGTACAATAGCTTTTGGTTCAATAAAAACATGCCTGCTCATTGTTGAGTTGCCCCACAAGAATACACCATAACGTAGCCTTGTTACCACTTGAGCATAATAAATGCTCATAATTTGGTTTATAGTAAGAACCGTTCTCAAGCTTCTGAAGGGATATATTAATGAGCTCATTTTGGATACTAATTGGTCACAATGAGCATTCCAATTAAGATGTTCGTCCAATCGCAAAACTAAGAACTTAACTGGATTATGAGTACTATCTATAGTCGTGTTATTGATTTTTAGCTGAAATGGTTCAATTTTATTCTGGTAATTATGGAAACGAATTATCTGAGTTTTTTTGCATTAAAATATAAATCCTGACTATTAAAATAAGTGTAAGAGCGATTCACAACATTTTCACAATTACGGATTAAGCTGTCTGTTTGTTTACCTGAAAACAATAAACCGATGTCATCTGCATGCTGTAAATGAAGAATGTGATATTTTTTGTCTATATCATTCATATAAAGCAGAAAGAGAACTGGTCCAAGGATAGATCCCTGGGGCACTCCCAACTGGACCAGTCTCATATCCGACTTGGAGATAGAGGACGAGTTACCATGGTTGAATGTGAGCGAAACACATTGTTTTCTGTTCTTTAACAAATCATTGATGTAAAGAAGGAACAGTGTTGGTGCTAGAACGGATCCCTGCGGAACATCAGCAATTATTGGTAAACTATCAGTTGATCCTTCATCGACCACCATGTAGAGAGATCGGTCTGGGGAGGCAAGCCAAAAGGTGGAAATTTGGTCCAAATGCGATCAGATGCCTTGGAGATATCTAGTGTAACGGTCCGAGTTTCACCATATTTTTTGATTAATTGCTGCCAAATATGTGGACATACAGCAAACAATTTCATCGTAGTCGTATTCACGTTTGACAAAATGTCAATAGAATATTTGTTCCTAGTTCAAGTAACGAACTAAGCAACGAACTTTCCCGTATAGAAAACTGTCTGGGAATTTTTTTCAGCGTCTCTACAATAATGACATCAATCAAAAATTGTTAAGCATTTATAAAAATTTCTTAATTTCTGATGAGGTTGATTGCGATTTCAGAAAAAATTGAATGTGTACCTCGTAATAAAAGCACATTCCGAGACTTCAATGCTTGTTTACATTGTCTTCAAGGAATGTAATGTTTTTACTACTAGATACACAATATACTATTCCTACAAGGTTCGGGCATTGATAACAATATGCGAAATGGCCCTTATTTTCATTTTATTTCGTTACTATAGTGCTTCAGTGTTATATCAAATCGAAATGTGGTTCAATTATAGAATTATATATTACTTCCCTGGAATGCAAAATTTAATTTTGGCTCACACGGTACGAGTTTTTTTCTTGCCAATGTAATTCACGAACAGCTTGATTGAATCATCTATCATGTATTGACACATGACACGTGACACATGACACATGACACATGACACATGACACATTGACATCATGTATTGCACACATGCGTGCAATCACATGTGTGCCGTTATTTAGAGTAAAAAAGTCGATAATTCAAAAACGGTTCGCTGTATCGATTTCAAACAAGGACAGGCTTCTAAAGGAAGTTTTATTCTATATTACTATGCCTACGACAGCACCTCAAGATTCTTTTCATGGATAGTCGAAGGAGCTGCAGTGGCATTTCTCTTCCATTGAAATTTGAAGCAATCTTTATGCAATCGAAATGAATTTGGTATCAAAAGAAAGGTAAAACGTTGATCTATGTACGTGCTGTAATGTTTTTTTGAAATAATTTTTCCATCAACCCAAAAAATTGCTTCAGAATAGTTGCATATTTGGGACATTTTTGAGACTTTTTTTGTGAAAAAGTGTATTGAAATAGTAAATTTCATTAGGAGTCCAGAAAATAGGCTTTTGCGTGCGCGCGCGGCTAACACGGAAAAGCATTTCTGGACGTGTAATGAACGATACTTTTTATTATACTTCGTTGAAAAAGAAAACGTAATAATAAAATCTTACATAAAAAAGATAAGTACAAAAGAAATTTGGAACATTTTTATTTTCACAGTTGTAGAAAAGAAAAAACTTGGAACTACTAGATTAAGAATGTTGAAAATCAACTAACTATAACTATACTATCAAAGCAGCGTTAATAAATACTGTTTTTACTTTGAATTGTTATTAATGGTTATGTTTATTGTACAATTTGTATTGTTGCACAGGTTCAGTCCTGTTGGAGTTTCAATTTGTGAAACTGCAGTTACTGATGAAGCAGACTCTTCACAAATGTCTTCATTTTCTCGAACGAATGATACAGTTGCTGTATTTTGTGAAAGAGAAGGGTTGAACAGTTCACGTGATACCTCAATTTTTCCTTGTATAGACTCTTCTATATATCCTTCTGCTATATTGGAAGAACGCCACCCTCCGTGTCTTTTCAGAGTGAGTAAATCAGCGCCGCTTTCCACCAACATGGTTACCGAAGAACGCCTTAGTCCACGCCCGGTATATTTTCTGGGATTTTCTAGTTTTAGGTATTCTGCAACAATTTTCGGAACACCACTGATGGTATGGCATCCGACGTGCTGATTGTAACACCTTCCATTTCGAGCTGCATATTTACGATAAATTGTGCAAGGCTCAAATGTACATCGTTCATTCGTAATTGTAAAACTTCTTGATGTATTAGTTTTTCCATCTCGTAAAAACACGACAAGAAAGCGCTCATTATCTACCACATCGTCTAAATTTAAACGTATTAAATTATCTCTTCATGACACACAAAAGATCCCAAACACTAAAATTGTTTTTGGTAGTAGATATTGTTTATCTGGAGCTTCACATGAAAATTTTGTTACTTGTTTTTCTGTCAAAACTTTGGACTTTTTTGGAATATATCCTACAGCTTGACGCTTCAGGAAAGCAATAGTTTTTGGATAATTGTTGATGTCATTATCTTTTAAGGCCAAACAACTCTTTAGCATTGAGAATAGACTCCATAACGTGGAAGATTTCTTGGATTTAGCTTTTTCGACAAAATAAACTAGGAGAATATCGTCACTTACAGTTTTGATTTTGTTCAGATTTCGCCATTCTGTAAAAAGTTGATATTCGTGTTCATATCTCAACCTGGATTTTACTGGTAATAAATCCGCGGTCGCTTGTGCCGCTTGCTCTAGGATATTATCGGGAATTTCGGGATTTTCTTCTGAGTTCATTTTGTTGTCATAAATTTGATTGACAGGAAATAAACATTGGCATGTATTATTCGTTTCCATGGTTATTCTCAAAGTTTTTCCGTGCACTGTTTCCGTGCGCTGTTTCCGTGCGTTGTTTCCATTACAGCACGCACGTAGAATCAAACTCCCTCAGAAGCCTGTCCTTGATTGGAATCGATAAGACGAACCATTTTTGAGTTATCAATTGATTCTTTCATCCTAAAAAGCGTCCCAAATGTGATATCTCTCATGGCCTCTTAAGTGTTTCTATAGCTGGGTCTACACTAGTACACTGAGCACACTAAGCCAGGCCGATATCGCCAAATCAGAAATGTAGTCATTATGAATCTATTAGAAAAGTCTCATTTATGAACATAATTGAGAGTATAGGCCCCAGTACACTACCTTGAGGTACTCCTGTTTTCACTTCGTAATTCGACTACTTGTTCATGAACTAGGCACAAAGTACAAAGGTACAATGTTGATGTGCCTATACTCTTCAACCAATTTTGTTCTTTGAGGTATTGATATAAGTACGGAGGTTCTCGTAATACATGGAAATTGTGTCCAGTTTACTTTGCTTTCTGATTCACCAATGTAGCTACGATAGAGAGAGTATTCGGACACTGATACACTATTGCCCACGTTGTATACTTGCATAACACTCCTGATTATTTTCCACATATTCCATTATAGGAAATGCCGGTTCATTTGGGATCGCAGAAGAGAACCAATTCAATGCTCACATATCGAAAAGTAATGCTGATTCCAAGAGATGCCTGTCTGTTTCTTCGGTCATGACTAACTGCTCGTATCAATCATACGTCAGCTTTGCTTTTACTTTTAGTCACGCTCGTGGAACAGGTGCTCAGTGAATCGTTGCCATGCTCCGCGAAAGACTTCAGACAAACAAATGAAATTGCCCATCTTCTCATTCGGTTGAGCTGAATAAAAAACCAAATCAAATGAATCCGGATTTTCAGTTCTAATGTGGAACAAGAAAAATTCTTTTTTTTATTCTGTAAATTAAAGAATAAGAAGGTCCTAAAATAATCTCAAAGGTGGCACTAAGGAAGATAAATACAATAAAAACAATATAGACATACCTACATAATGAGCCAAAACGTAATGAGTAGCAGGTCGGAGTATATAGCCACGAATGTCACTATACAGTCTGTCCATAAAGTCACCCCCCCCCCTTTAAACTTTTGAACGGAGTGGAATTTTTCTTTGAAATTTTTTTTGGTTGAATTGTAACTAGTTCATAAGCTCCTTTTTGACAATGATCAAAAAAACTCTCTCTTAATCTTAATCTTGATCTTAATCTTAATCACTTTCCATTTTATGGAAGAAAAGAGGTCCGAGATTCACCGTACTTTCGAATGTTGGGATTTTACTGAGCTCAGTATCACCTGCACTTTCCAACTTCTTACCCTGACTTTGGTAAAGTCCAAGATTCACTACACTTTCAATAATTATATTGGGATTCGATCTAAGTCCGGCTTTCACCACATTTTCCAATTGACTTGGAGATTTGGTGTTGGCCACCTGTCTGGTGGTCTGACTTTTTAAAATCGGCTAAGTGTACTTGGAACTGAACTGTTATGGAATTTTTCTTATTAATCTCCCTTGAAGTTGAAGAAGATCTGCTGTCACTTTCTTCATTTTGGAAAGTGTGGTGAACACCTTCCATTTCGTTAGAGGAAATTCGGCTATGCCCAGCTTTCACCACAGTTTCCAACTGAATTGGAGGTTTGGTGTTTGCCACACTTGATTTTATCTTAATATTTTTTTTTAATGACATGGGGGGTCGAGTGATACCTCATTCGAATCGTCTTTCAATTCTCTATACGACAGAAAAATTTCAAACAAAAATATTGGTCCAAAACAAAATGGCGGTATTTTAGAACTCTCACAAGAGGATCCTTTCGAATAAATGGCAATTAAAGAGCTTTAGTGCGCAATGATAATAGTTATTTATGATACAAGTGTTAAAAGTGCCATTTCCCAAGTAGCACACGCGTATTGGGACAATATTGGTACAATATTGTGAAAATATTGGCAAAATATTCAAAATATCGGCTAGAAAAAAAATGTGAACATTCGGCGATATTGGTCCAATATTTAAAAAATAATATTGGTCTAATATTCTCGAAGCAACATTGACATCAAAATGTTAGGCAATATTACTACAATATCGCTGTAGCACACTCACATTGAAATAATATTGGTAAAATATTGGCAAAATATTCAAACATAATATTTGCGAGAAAAAATTATAATTATGTCGGGATATTTTGCACAATATTACTTGGACATTATTTAAATATTATTAGTGTAATATTGAGGAAGCAATATTGGCCCCAAAATATTTAAGGATATTGGTACAATATCATTTGCATATATTGCTAAAATATTCAAAGTGAATATGTTGCCTTGGAAACATTGATAAATATTTCCAGAAATTGTCGAATAATTTAAAAATTCTACAAGTTCGTTTCTACTTCAGTTTACCACTGAGTAGATTGACTTGGAAACGCATTGTGAGAAGCCTCATTTAATATATGTTACTATGATTCAGCTGTTGTTCCATATGTGGGGCCACCTAGCGGTTTCTTACCCAAGTTTAACCATGATTCATTTCAATAGTGTTTATTGAATATTCGACCAATACTCAAATTTCCATCCTAGTGATAAATGTATTTTGTAATATTGTATCAATATTGTCTTTCAAATATTGGCGTAAGGTTTTCGTAACAATCTCAATAAATATAGGGTCCATATAATTTTTAGAATATGGATTAAATAATATTCTACCAATGTGCTACCAAACTTGGATATACAATATTGTTCTTTATTTCTAAAATCGATATCAGAGTAATATTGAAATCGCAATATTGGAGCCAGATGCTGGAAACAATATGTAGGCAATATCGCTCTATCGATATTGGTGAAAATTATTGAACCAATATTGACCCAATATTTTATGGAATAATATACATTCAGACCAGGTTGAGCCAATATTTCACCAATATTTTTAATGAAATTTTGTTTTTCCAACATTAACCCATATTGGTTCAATATTATTTTAACATTCACAATACTTCCATATTGGCACAATATGAAAACAAGATTCAGCCAACATGAGGTGCTACCTGGGTTTATTTTGTGAGTGGGGAATATTGCGGAACGAGCGTTAGCGAGTGGAACAACCCCACGAGCAAAATAAAATCACTTTTAACAAATGAATCATACAAATTTTTTTGTACAACATTTACTGCTAGTAAGAAAAAACAAAAAAATGTAAGATCCATAAGGATTCGAACACACTATCTTTGGGTTTCAAGGCTGACTGGCAGATGCTCCAAATATAATAAACCCTAACGCATTTTATTTATGAATGTCATTATTTGTCAGTGGTGAAGGACCTTCTACAGTTGGACTGAATACTCCTCGTTTGTAACTTCAAAAGGAATTAGTATTACCAATCACTTAAACGGCCAAATACATGTGTGAACTTTTATAAATTTTTCCTCTTGAGGAAGTGTTCTGATTATAATATCCGATTGAAGTGTTTCTATTAGAGAGATCTATATAACTGAGTATACATCATCTCATCTGTCATTTTACTTTCAACGCTAGTGTTAAAAGTATTTTTAACACTAGTGTTGAGAGTTGATTCATGCATATAATACGGGGTGGGGCACCGAAAACGAAACAGATCGAATATCTTCAAAACACACTTGTTTTGAAAAAAATGCAAAAACACGTCGACTTTTAATCCAAGGGGGACATCTTCCTATCATAACTTCAACTGTCATACCTCTCCCCCCTTCCCTTGGTCATTATCACCCAAACAATTTGAATGGGGAAAGTATTAGTGAGTGTGATAGATAATTGAAAAGGTAATTTCATGAGGAATTCAGCCATGTCAATTTTCGCTACCTAACTTCCTATTTTGGCGCCCTCTTGCGGGAAAAACAACTGTTCCGTATTCCAAATTATGATACTTTATTTGCAAGCTGATTTAACATAAATTCGGTGACAATGAATTATGAAATTTTTCTAAGACAAAAAACAAAATGGCGGCTTCAGAATCGGACCATAATTTCAAATCTTGCTTGCCATTCTGAAGCCGTCATTTTGTTTTTTGCCTCAGAAAAATTCCACAATTCATTGTCACCGAATTTATGTTAAACTAGCTTGCAAATGAAGTATCATAATTTGGAATACGAAACAGTTGTTTTTCCCGCAAGTGGGCGCCAAAATAGGAAGTTAGGTAGTGAAAATTGACATGGCTGAATTCCTTATGAAACTATACCTTTTTAATGATGTGTCACACTCATTACTTTCCCTATTCAAATTGTTTGGGTGATAGTGACCAAGGGGAGAGGGAAGAGGTATGACAGTTGAGGTTATAATAGAAAGATGTCCCCCTTGAATCCAAAATCGACGTGTTTTTGTATTTTTTTCAGAACACATGCGTTTTGAAGATATTCTATCTGTTTCGTTTTCGGTGCCCCAACCGCGACCAACTCCCTTAGTAACAATAGCGGACCAAGGGGTATATACCACCACAACCGCGAGTTGGTGGCAGTGGATATTATATTTCACCCACCGTCCTAAAAGAAAGCAAATTTGATTAGATGTAAAAAGTTTTACCTGCGTACAGAACCCGAAGTAACCCCATATCAGACTCATAGTTAAACAATCATTTTGAATTTTTATTAACGAGTTCGAAAATATATGAATCAAAGACGTGGCAAATCCTATTATTATTATTACTGTCAGATGAATATTCTTGGCGCGAAATCGCATGGAATCAGTTTCTCGTCATTACAAAAACATACGACATTGAGTGGGTACACTGTAAACAATACGGTTTGCCAGATTTATGGTAATGAAACGTAAGACTCGATAGAGGTAACCATAAAACATCGCTGGCATTCTCTGCAAGATATTACTACTTCAGTCACGGTATTGTTATAAGGAAGAAAAGAGAGAGACAAATATCGTTTATTTTGCAATACTGACAACAAGAGAATACAATGTAAATTTAAATTTACAGGGAGTAAAGTAAAAAAATAAGCTTAATTAGGTACTTCGAATGATTTCAATTAATTTGAACTTGAAAACATAATCAAACTGAGAATAAGAACACTTTCGTACGGAAGCGTAGAAGGGCCATTATTTTTTTATTTATTTTTTCTCCCTAATTCCGAGTTGCAACTCGGAAAATTACTAAATTCCGAGTTGCAACTCAGAAAATCACTAAATTCCGAGTTGCAACTCGGAAAATTATTAAATTCCGAGTTGCAACTCGGAAAATTATTGAATTCCGAGTTGCAACTCGGAAAATTACTAAATTCCGAAATGCAACTCAAAAAATTACTAAATTCCCAGTTGCAACTCGGAAAATTACTAAATTCCGAGTTTCAACTCCGATGAAATTCCGAGTTGCAACTCGGAATTTAGTAATTTTCCGAGTTGCAACTCGGAATTTAATAATTTTCCGAGTTGCAACTCGGAATTTAGTGATTTTCTGAGTTGCAACTCGGAATTGAAGAAAAAATTAAAATACAAAAATAATGGCCCTTCTACGCTTCCGTACTTTCGAGTATTATTAATATGAGTAAATTTGGACATTATCTTTTAACTTGCACTGCACTGTTTATACCTCACTCATCAAGTTTTCTTAATGAAGCCTTTTTTGTGTGAAATAAAAATATTTTTAAAGATATTTGAAGGAAGTTCTGATAAAATTATTTAGATACATTTATATACACAGACAGTGTGATCAAATCATTGCCAGAACTTGTAGAAAGTTCAACCAAATGTATTAGACCATCAGATAATGACATATTTTGCGGACTCATTTTCTCGTTTCAGGGATTTTAACCACTGAAAATTCTGTCAGTGTTGAGCTCAAAAAATGAAAATTTAACGATCGGACGTGTGCTAGGCATATGAAAAAAAAATTCCCAAAATTTTCTGTCGGGTTCCTAACGAAATCAGATTTCATTCTGTCGATTGCCATAAGCGAGAAAATGCGTCAGCGACCGACTATTCTTTTACAAAATGGTTCCTTTATTTCCACCCTTTAGGGACATTCAAACCTTATGGCTTTGGTTTTCCACTATTAGATTGCTCCTACCTGTTAATGTGTTAAAATGACATAAATGAGAGATTGAAAAAAAAAACATTTTTTTTTTTACACAAAAAAAATTAATTTTCCATATGCCTAGCACACGTCCGATCAACACTGACATAATTTTCAGTGGTTAAAATCCTGATGGTCTATATACTGAATCAACACCAATGAACGAGAGGAAGTTTGTAAGATTAGAAAATAATTTCCTTAACTATGGCTCAAACATAACCTCCAACATAACCGAAACCTGTTACTTTTAATGAGGATATATTGTAAACGTACTGGCATATTTTTTTTCATACCCAGAATCTTCCATTCGCAGTGCAAAAAAAGACTTGGGTGTATCACATGCTTCAGTACAACGAATTTTGGAAAATCACGAAATGCATCAGTATTTTGTGTCGCCCTTTAAACATATACATTTTGGATATAATCCAGTACGATTAAGTTTTGAGACAAGAATCAATTGTAGCACCACCAAACTTGGTATGCTAGTAGTTGGAACCATGATAAACACGAAAAAAAATTGTTTACCAAAATTCCAGTGGTGGAACATTTTTCTTTTCATTTAAAAATATATAAATAGATTTTTGCTGTAATCCTGGAAAGTATATGATTTATCGGAAAAACAATTCAATTTTCCACAAAAATTATTCCTAGTTATTTCTCATAAAATGCGCTCGTTTTCTCAGAAAACGTGATTGAACGCCGACATCAAATTTCAGGTTCACCCTTATCCGCCGCTGAAAGTTCTGGCGGAGATGAATATTTTTGATTATTCATAACTCGTCTACAAATGATCGGAGAAGGAAAAGAAAAAGTTCATATCGTTTCTGAAGACTCCTACCTTTTCATGCAAATACAATATGCGAGTATTTGAGTACCTAAAATGTGTTTTGTAGCACTTCACGGAGATGATTGCGGATGATCCGAAAATCATGAATAATTTAATAAATATGGAATTATTATACTGAAGCAGCAACCCATACCCTCTTTGGACTATATGCAACAATTTTAAAGTAGTGTGACGGGTCCCACTTATACATGCCAAAAAAAAATTGTTTTACTCCTGCCCCATTTTCAACTTAAAATCGGCATTCTCTTCACTAAATGTTGAAAATAATCACTTATTCATATCCTGCATATATACAGTGACCGCCAAAAAGTATGTACCATATGGGAAAAAAGTTTATTATTAGAGTATTGAAAAAAAGATTCTTGGGAAAAGTTTGTGCATGTCCGATAACCTAAAAATCGATTTTGACACATGTCACGTGATCGCTGGTATGGCAGCAAATTGAAAAAAATTACCATGAATAGTCAAAAAGTCGGATAAAATGGCAAGATATCGAAAAAAGTTATTTGAAAAAGTTACTTAGAATTCAATTTTATACACATATACAAAGTTTGAGAAAATTATGTGGGAATATTGAAAACAGCAATTTTTTTTAAATAGTTTTCTAGCTGTAGAAAAATATCAAATTATTTTCTTATGAATTGCTCGACCATACTGAAATATTTGTATTCCGATGATAATAACAAAACTTTCTCATTTTCTCCACACCAGAGAGCACTAAATTGAAAAAATTGAATTTTGTCAGAACCCTTGCTGTTACATTGGTTCGTATCTAATAGATATATCACAATTCCACTATTATTGCGATGATAGGGAGATCCAAAAATATCGTGTTTTTCAGATTATAATCAATTTTTGATGATAATCGTGCACGAACGTTTCACTTAGCACATAATCTTAAAAATAGTGCGTCAAATTAAAGAGGCTTGAGTTTTCAACATTGCATGCGAAGTGAAACGCTCTGGCACGATTATCATCGAAACTTGATTATGATCTAGAAAACATCATGTTTCTGGAGTGTCATGTCATCACAATGGTCGTGGAATTCTGATATAACTGTTAGATACGAACCAAAGTTGTTTTAACAAAATACAATTTTTTTTAATTTAGTGCTTACTGGTGTAGAGAAAATGAGAAAGCTTTGTCATTATCATTGAAATACAAATGTTTCAGTATGGTCAAGCTATTCATATGATAATAATTTGATATTTTTATACAGCTAGGAAAATATTTGAAAAAAATTTCTGTTTTCAATTTTCTCTCATTATCTTTTCAAACTTCGTATATGTATATAAAATTTATTTCTAAGCAACTTTTTCAAATCACTTTTTTTGATATCTTGCCATTTTATCCCACTTTTTGCGTTCTCATAGTAATTTTTTTCAATTTGCCGCCATACCAGCGATCACGTGACATGCGTCAAAATCGATTTTTAGGTTATCGGACATGCACAAACTTTTCCCAAGAATCTTTTTTCTAATAATCTAATAATAAATTTTTTTCCCATATGGTACATACTTTTTGGCGGTCACTGTATATTTATTAACACTATTGTGAAGTGCAAACCTCAAGCTTGAAATCATATACTTCATTTTTCATGTAGGATGTGTATGAACGATTATTTTCAACATTTACTGAAGAAATTGCTGGGATTATGGGTGAGGTAAACCCAGTTTTTTCTTTGGCATGTATAAGTGAGACTTGTCTCACTAGTCTTAAATCGTTGCATATGGTCCAAAGAGGATACTGATTCCTGCTTCAGTATAATTATTCCATATCAACTAATATATCCATTACTTTCAGATCCTCCGTAAAAATCGTAAAAAGGCATTCCCTTCAGTAAATGTTGAAAATAATCGCTTATTCATATCCTTCATATAAGTTTAATAACACTATTGTGAAGCGCAAACCTCAAGCTTGAAATCACATACTTCATTTTTCATGTAGAGGGTGTATATAGATTATTTTCAACATTTACTGAAGAATTTTTTTCTTTAGCATATCTAAGTGAGGCGTGTCTCACTAGTCTAAAATCGTTGCATATGGTCCAAAAAGGGTACTGAATCCTGCTTTAGTATAACTATTTCATATCAACTAAAATATCCATGACTCGGGTCCTCCGTAAATATCGTAAAAGGGTTATGTGAAGTGGGACAAAACACATTTCAGCTACTCAGATACTCACATGCTATATATTCATGAGGAAGTAGAAGTCTTCAGAAACGATATGCACTTTTTCTTTTTCTTCTACTTCTAAGTTATGACCAATCTAATTTTCGGCCCTACCTGAACATGCAGTGGCGGATTAGCGCGTTAAACCACGTTTTCTGAGAAAACGAGCGTATTTCATAAGGTATTACCGAAAATCATTCTTGTGGAGAATTGAATTATCTCTTCAACCCATCGAAATAGTTTTTGGATAAATCTTATATTTTCTGAAATAACAACAAAAAAAAATTATATTTTTTTAAATGAATTTTTTTTAGGTTCTTCCCCTGATTTTTTGGTAAACAATTTTTTTTTCTAATAATACATGATGTCGAGATGTCATGTGCCGAGTTTCAGAGTGCTACAATTCATTCTTCACTTTTTGCTCGAGTTTGTCTGTCGTTACTGGATTAATAGCGATTCTCCGACTCAATCAAATTTCCAGTTACACACTAAATCTATGGAACCCTGTATTTACGACTACGCCTCGTCCCTCTTCAATTACTTACCGAGTGACAGTCCCACGATTGATCGCGAGATCTTGACAGTTGCTCTGCCAGGCGGGCAATTACATAATTATCTTCTACAATACCCGGTGATTTCCCGGGCTTTCATTACCCTTATTGTTGGTTCCTTTTGTCGCTACCTGTCTCATTCTTCGCCTCCGATGTCGACGAAACAAAATGATAGCCTTGCCGAAGTTTCGCAACGTAAAATAGTTATCTCTGATTCGAGCGAAATTTCGAGGCGCTTCCTTCAGTCTCTTTTATCTTTTCGTCTTTTATTTTTCTTTCCGAACTCTTGACTCGACAAGGGGTTATTTGTGAGATGGGGGTTAATTCTGCAAGGGTTAACTTTGAAACAAATGATTGGGAATGGAGTTCTGGGGAACTGATCGATTCAGCTAATGCTGTGGAGAATCCCTATTACGGAAATTTCAAGGAATGGAATGAAATTGGATTCTTTGGCATATATATGAAACATTGTGTTACAAAAATGGACCACTGATATGAATTTTGTTTTGAACTCAGTAATAGTTCTTCCTAGTCAATTTGTTCATGAGTTGGTTTGAGATGGAACCAAGGGAAAGCTTTGGTAAGGTGCTCAAAGTGTTTACCATTTACTTTGATGAAACGAAAGAACACTCTTTTGACTTATTTCCACTATATTTTTATTGTTACGGGTTTTATACCATTATCAAGTATAAAAACTGATAATGGGATAAAACCCGAAACCGGTCGTAACAATAAAAATCTAGTGGAAATAAGACAAAAGAGAGTTCTTTCGTTTCATCAAAGTGATCATGAATTTCCACAAAATAAACAAGTAATCAATCACACAAATTAGTTTACCATTTACCTCCTGACAGTATTGAACTCGCTGAACAAAATTCTGTAGTGAATCTAAAAGCATGTGAGGAGGAATGGTGGAAATTTCATGCCTCATTGTTTCTTGCAACTCTTCGATATTTGGCAGCCTAAATTTGTAGACTACATTTTTTATGTGACCCCATAGAAAAAAGTCAAGTAGGGTCATATCGGGAGACCTAGCTGGCCATTCAATTGCTCCACTGCGTCCAATCCATTTATCAGGAAAAGTTTCATCTAGATATACCCGTACCACACGTCCAAAATGTGGAGGAGCCCCATCGTGTTGAAACCATATTTATTCTGCTGGCAAATTGGTATTGTTGTTATTCGAGAATAATCGTCTAAGCTCTGGAATAACATGCTGTTGTGAAAGTGATATATATCGCTCAGAGTTCAAATTTTCGTTTATAAAATATGGTCCTATGACGTGACTACCAAGAATGCCACACCATACATTTCCTTTTTGTGGCCGTTGAGTGTGAAATTCCTCCATCCAATGTGGATTTTGGTCTGACCAATACCTACAGTTGTGTGGATTCACGTGCCCGTTTGAACAAAATGTAGATTCGTCAGAAAACAACATGTGGTTGACAAAGTTGATATTTTCATTTAATTTATCCATTAAAACTTCACAGAACTTGATTCTACGATCAAAATTGTCTTCACTCAATTCTTGTACCATATGAATTTTATATGGATGAAATTTTTTGAATGGAATATTGACTCGTGTTATGATGATCCAAAGTCCTCTGTTCTGCCGAACTTATTGGATTTTTCACCACATTTAACATGACGTTCAAAGAATTTTCTTCATTTTTAAAGCTTACTGGTCTTCCACTTTTTGGTCGATTTTTGACACCTCCAGTTTCATGAAATGCAATGTTTTTGTAACGGTTGATTTAGCAATGGGTTCCCGATTGGGATGCAATTCATTAAAAATATCCACTACTTGGTTACAACTTCGTCTTCCATCACCGTATCCTATGATCATTAAAATTTCAATACGCTCAGTATCAGTTAAACGTGTTATTTTTCCGCGAAAATTATTTACACTCAATGTATTTTTGACATGTGTTGTCAAGATCATCACTGTTAGACAAAAGGACGACGCGGCGTTGTTATGGAGCTGGAAACTTTCAAAGGTAACTTGATGGACTACGAACTTAATGGACTAAAACATTTTCGGGTAATTTATTAGAAAGTTATATTCAAAATTCGATATCCCGAACACTGTTGAATTTAGGAAATGATGTGATATATTAATTTTGTTCAGAATTTCGAGCAGAATTGAAATGTGGAATAATATACAGGGTGTCCCATTAGAGAAAAAGCAACTTTGTTTCGTCATGCCTTTTTGAATAATCCTGTATACTTAATTTTTCGATAATATAATGGATTTTGAAAAACTCTGAAACTTTTGTAGCTAGCTATTTTACTTTAGGAAATAATCGACCGTTTCCATACATATCAGCGACCCTGTATCTCGAAACAAGTGTTTCCTCACTTATCGAGTATGTATCATTTATTCACTTTTTCATTTTTGTACAGTGACCGCCAAAAAGTATGTACCATATGGGAAAAAAGTTTATTATTAGAAAAAAAAATTCTTGAGAAAAGTTTGTGCATGTCCAATAACCTAAAATTCGATTTTGACACATGTCACGTGATCGCTGGTATGGCGGCAAATTGAAAAAAATACTATGAAAAAGCAAAAAGTGGGGTAAAATGGCAAGATATCAAAAAAAGTTAATCCAAAAAGTTGCTTAGAATTAAATTTTATACACATGTACAAAGTTTGAAAAAATGATGAGAGAAAATTGTAAATAGCTATTTTTTTAAAATATTTTCCTAGCTGTATAAAAATATCAAATCATTATCTTATAAATAGCTTGACCATACTGAAACATTTGTATTTCAATGAAAATGACGAAATTTTCTCATTTTCTCCACATCAGTGAGCACTAAATTAAAAAAATTTGATTTTGTCAAAACCCTGGCTGTTACATTGGTTCGTATCTAACAATTATATCATAATTCCACGACCGTTGTAATGACATGACACTCCAGAAACATGGTGTTTTCCAGATTATAATCAAGTTTCGATGATAATCGTGCCAGAGCGTTTCACTTCGCATGCAATGTTGAAAACTCTAGCCTCTTCAATTTGACGCACTATTTTTAAGATTATGTGCGAAGTGAAACGTTCGTGTACGATTATCATCAAAAATTGATTATAATCGAAAAAATACGATATTTTTGGATTTCTCCATCATCGCAATAATCGTGGAATTCTGATATAACTGTTAGATACGAACCAATCTAACAGCAAGGGCTCTGAATTTTTTTTTTTTAAATTCAGTGCTCTCTGGTGTGGAGAAAATGAGAAAGTTCTGTTAGCATTGGAATACAAATATTTCAGCATGGACAAGCTATTCATAAGAAAATAATTTGATATTTTTATAAAGCTAGGAAAATATTTAAAAAATATTCAAATTCAATTTTCCCACATTATTTTGTCAAACTTTGTATATGTGTATAAAATTGAATTACAGTTTTCGATATCTTGCCATTTTACTCGACTCTTTGCCTATTCATAGTAATTTGTTTCAATTTGCCGCCATACCAGCGATCACGTGACATGTGTCAAAATCGAATTTTAGGTAATTGGACATGCACAAACTTTTCTCAAGAAACTTTTTTCGAATACCTACTCTAATAATAATTTTTTTTTCCCATATGGTACATACTTTTTGGCGGTCACTTCGTTTCTTTTTATTCATCAATAAATGATATTATTATTATTGTTATTATTATTATGTAAATACCCTTGGATCTAATATGGTAACAATCTAGTCCATATTGAAAAAAGCCATACGCACATGTCACCGTTTGTCTAATTGTGTAATTAATCATCCCATCTCATTTCACCACACCTCCCATTTTTCGTCCTCGTTCCTCACCGCTGACCCTCGCAGTCTTCGTCCGTGTAATCCGCCATCCTATGCTCAAGTCCGTAACTAACAAAAACAAATGAGCTCTCTTTGAGCCGTCTCCCCTCTCGCTCTGGTTAATCTGGAAAGGCACAAAGAAAATTGGTTGTGTAAACAATTACTGTAATATGATTAATTGTATTTTAAAATGAGAGAAACCGTTCGGGTTTGGAGGATTTTGATTACGTGCGGAGCGTTAAGGGATTTGTTGAGCGTGAAATGCAGAGTCTCGGTTAAGTAGATTTGTCAGTAAAGGGTTATTTTTTTTTTCGTACGGTGCAGGTATGTGTTACCTCATTTCGAAAGAATAACTGAATAGTTGATGTGCAAGTCGATATCAGTCCAGGGGGCCATGAGCTCTTTTTTTATATTGCTTGACAGCTGACAGTCTACAAAATGACCTACTGACGGTCACCCAAACATCAAATGAAATGAATAATATACAGTGTGACCCATTTAAGATGGAAGCACCCATATAAAACTCACATTTTTCAACCGATTAGAATGATTTTGTTTTCGTCAGACATTCAAAAAGTGTACTAAAACACCAAATTTCATGGATAAATCTCCATTTCCAGGGCCAACTAATCTTATTTTTCACGGTCAAAAATCTAAAAATATTACTAGCGAATTTTTTTTAATATGACTACACCACTGGATTCGCGATATTTTCAAATGGTTCACATGTAAATAACGTTGGAATACGTAAAATAATAAAAAAGTTATAGCGGAATGAAATTTGAGAAATATGCCTTTTAATCAACGCACCACTTCAATTTCAAAACGTTCGTAACAACTTTGACTACACCACTGGATTCAGGGTGTCTTGAAATATTACTGACCATAATTTTATCGAAATCTGTTGATAAATAAAAGAATAAGAAATTTTGAGATAAAATGATATTTTCCTGAAATTCCATTTTCAAATTTTATTTTCTTATGAACAGATTTCGATGAAATTTTGACCAGTGATATATCGAGATCTCCTGAATACAATTGTGTATTTCGAATTTTGATACAAGTTCTGAAATTGAATTGAGGGGTTGATTAAACGGCATATTTTTCAAATTTCATTCCCTCATAACTTTTTTATTGATTGACGCATTTCAACGTAATTTACATATGTACTATTTGAAAATGTCGCGAATCTAGAGGTGTAGTCAGATTTAAAAAAAAAAAATTGCTGGTGATTTTTTTAGATTTTTGACTTTGAAAAATAAGATGAGTTGGCTCTGGAAATGGAGATTTATACATGAAGTTTGGTGTCCTAGTAGACTTTTTGAATGTCTAACTAAACAAAACGAAATCATTCAAATCGGTTGACAAATGTAAGTTTTATATAGGTGCTTCCATCTTAAATGGGTCACACTGTATGATGAATTTTAAAAGTAATGAGGTCATATCTGACAGAATTATTTGCTTCCAGCTTCTTTGGCACCACCCAAATTGGGGAGGACCAAGGTGAGCTACTAGGCTGAATTATTTTGGAATCTGGCATTTTTGTATTTGCTTTTCGACTTCCTCTCTATAAATACCATGTGGTACAGAAAGTCTGATTTTGATAACTAGTTGGGTTCTGGGGTTCACGGAAATGAGATTGAGCTCTTTTTTTGTTGGTTGAAATAGAAGTTTCTAAACCCGAATTCCTCACACACCAATTTCAAATTGAATCGGACCATAAATTACAAAAATTGTCCGCTATAAGTTTTTATTGGTAAAAAAACTCACATTGCATGGTTATTTTTAAAAATTAACCCTTTGTCTTAAGCTAAAAAATTTAATCATATTATCGTAAACAACAAAAATCTCCTGTTTTCTCAATAATTCCTCGGTAGCAATTTTGAATTATCGTAAAACTTATTGAATTTTCAGGAAAATATCGTCAAACCACTTTTTGTAACTCGTCATTCTTAATCAAGACACTTTCCTCATTTCTTCATGAAAATAACAATAAAATTGGTTTGGATACCCTTAAAACAGCACGACACTGTGCAAGAGGTGTTTCATTCTGGTTCGATTGTCCACACATGACAGTCCCCACCATAGTTATCTTCGGCTCAAAAAATTTCTCGTATATTCGGCATCAGCCCTTCCCAAGGTTTTTTATTCGTCTACACGGTTTAGGTACCTTTTCCTACGAGCGTGCGGAAAAGTACTACTTTCCGCACTTGTTAGGTAAATTACTATTTCCGTTTGACCAGTTTAACGATCTTTAGAGAAGTTGTATTCCTACTGTTCTCCAGGCGGACACCAACTTTTTTATTTGACGAGATAGACCCATGGGGACTGAAGAGAAAATGATTCCCATCGAAAAATTAAATGTTTCGAAAATTTCTGTCGTCTGTCTGTCTGTCTGTCGCTCCAGAAACCACCTTATAAATCCGGAATCGTTGAAAATATCGTTAATAACGTCAATAAAAAAAAATAGTATCTCGAAAATTAAATTTTTTCGCGATCGGAAAATCGCGGCTCGCGATAGCAGTCCGGGAAGTGATGCTTTTTTCATCCATATTTTTTGTTGATATGCGCATATATGTTATACAGATACGTACAGATTTTGAGAAGGGTCAGAAAATGAATAACGATTTCCCGGTCAATTTTCTGAATTTTTTTTTTTTTTTGAGCCTCAATTGTGGCTAAACCGATGGAGGAAATCGGGATTTCAGATATGCAGTTCATAGAGATCCAAAAAATGAACAAATCTCGTATGAAAAACCAATTTTTCCAAAAATTAAAATTCTCATTTTTTGTAATATCGAATATTTCGAAAACGGCTGCAAATTCCAAAATTTCACAAAATATTTCAATGAACTCTATCTACCCTTCAAATTTGGTTTTTTCGAATTCATTAACAGAGCGGAGAAAAAATAAAATCCAAATAAGGCTGGACTTGGAATGTTTTTTTATTAAAGCACCAAAATCTCAAAAACTAAACGAGATATCGAAAAGAGTTTACGAACAATTTCATTATACTCGATCAGTACTCCAAAAAGATTCGTATGAAATTTGTTCATATTTATGGAAATTTTTTATATGAACTGTTTTATTGCCCTTCATTACTTTGAAAACAGACGAGAAAACAGTTGATAAACTTGAATAAATTTGGAATTTTTGCTAAAAAAAATTTAAAAAATCGCCAAAAACTCGAGAATAAACAAAATATCAGAACATTTTATATGAACAGTTCAATTGAACTTAAAGAGCTCTAAAAAAGTTTTAATGAAATTTTTCCATTACTTTTAGAACAAACGAAAAAACAGTTGCTCAATTTGAAAAATTTAAAAAAAGAACAAAACCCCCTTTTATACGGAAGCGTAGAAGGGCCATTATTTTTTTTTATTTTTCTCTTTAATTTCGAGTTGCAACACGAAAAATTAGTAAATTCCGAGTTGCAACTCGAAAACTTGGAATTTAGTAATTTTCCGAGTTGCAACTCGGAATTAAGGAAAAAAGGAAAATACAAAAATAATGGCCCTTCTACTCTTCCGTACATTCCCTACCCACACACCCCCAATTTTTCACCCCAGTACCCTCTATCAGACACGCGTTGATCGTAGTATTCAACTTATGGGTGACCAATTATAGTTTACAATCAATCTGACAATGAAATAGTGGCATTTAAAATAAGAACTATACATTGAGATCGTAGTATTCAAATTATTGGTTACCAATTATAGTTTTAACTATTTTCAACAACTTCTAGGCCTTCCTTTAAATACTAGGAAACGATATACGTGTACACGGAAAGGATATAAATGTACACGTAAAGGCTAAACATGTACACGGAAATGATATACATGTACACGGAAAGGATATACGTGTACATGGGAAGGATATACGTGTACACGGGAAGGATATACATGTACACGGAAAGGATATACATGTACACGGAAAGGATATACATGTACACGGAAAGGATATACGTGTTCATGGGAGGTATATACGTGTACACGGAAAGGATATACACGTACACGGAAAGGATATACAATATGTACAAGGAAAGGATATACGTGTACATGGAAAGGTTATACGTGTACACAGAAAGGATATACCTGTACACGGAAAGGATGTCCATGTACACGGAAAGAATATACATGTACTCGGGAAGGATATACGTGTACATGGGAAGGATATACGTGTACACGGAAAGGATATACATGTACACGGAAAGGATAAATATGTACACGGAAATAATATACATGTACACAGAAAGGATATACGTGTACATGGGAAGGATATACGTGTCCACGGGAAGGATATACATGTACACGGAAATGATATATATGTACACGTGAAGGATATACATGTACACCGAAATGATATACATGAACACAGAAAGAATATACGAGTACATGGGAAGGATATACGTGTACACGGGAAAGATATACGTGTACACGGAAAGGATATACATGTACATGGAAAGGATATACATGTACACGGAAAGGATATACGTGTACATGGGAAGGATATACGTATACACGGAAAGGATAAACATGTACACGGAAAGGATAAACATGTACACGGAAAGGATATACGTGTACATGGGAAGGATATACGTGTACACGGAAAGGATATAAATGCACACGTAAAGGATAAACATGTACACGGAAATGATATACATGTACACAGAAAGGATATACGTGTACATGGGAAGGATATACGTGTACACGGGAAGGAAATACATGTACACGAAAAGGATATACATGTACACGGAAAGGATATACATGTACACGGAAAGAATATACGTGTTCATGGGAGGTATATACGTGTACACGGAAAGGATATACATGTACACGGAAAGGATATACAATATGTACAAGGAAAGGATATACGTGTACATGGAAAGGTTATACGTGTACACAGAAAGGATATACCTGTACACGGAAAGGATGTACATGTACACGGAAAGAATATACATGTACACGGGAATGATATACGTGTACATGGGAAGGATATACGTGTACACGGAAAGGATATACATGTACACGGAAAGGATAAATATGTACACGGAAATAATATACATGTACACAGAAAGGATATACGTGTACATGGGAAGGATATACGTGTACACGGGAAGGATATACATGTACACGGAAATGATATATATGTACACGTGAAGGATATACATGTACACGGAAATGATATACATGAACACAGAAAGAATATACGAGTACATGGGAAGGATATACGTGTACACTGGAAAGATATACGTGTACACGGAAAGGATATACATGTACATGGAAAGGATATACATGTACACGGAAAGGATATACGTGTACATGGGAAGGATATACGTGTACACGGAAAGGATATACATGTACACGTAAAGGATATACGTGTACATGGGAAGGTTATACGTGTACACGGAGAGGATATACTTGTACACGGAAAGGATATACATGTACACGGAAAGGATATATGTGTACACGGAAACGTTATACGCGTGTACATGGGAAGGATATACGTGTACACGGAAAGGATATACATGTACACGGAAAGAATATACATGTACACGGAAAGGATAAATATGTACACGGAAAGGATATACGTGTACATGGGAAAGATATACGGGTACACGGAAAGGATATACATGTACACGGAAAGAATATACATGTACACGGAAAGGATATAAATGTACACGGAAAGGATACACATGTACACGGAAAGGATATACGTGTACACGGGGGGCTAGGATCGTCGCGCAATCCGCGATAGTTAAGCCGCCGGCAAGCCAAGTGTGGGCGCAAGGCGGATCCTAGCCTATGCGAATCCCGCGCCACACTTGTTATTATTATGATCATTGTTCTATCGTAGCCACCCCTTATAAATCGTATCTAATGTCTAGTTCACATCTCCTGAAACAATATTCGAGCATACAGTTTCCATTCACAAACCCAATCTTTGGCAAACTAAGTTCCACCCGAGTTCGGCATTATCCCCGACCAATATCTGGTGGCTTTTCGTCCTGTAACGACATGCGACGAATAAACAGAATCACTTTGCAGCACTGTTCTGCCTGCTTTCATGCTAAGTTTGTTTCTCTGAAACCAAGTATTAAGACTACTTTGATGTTGCCGGAATTAATTAACAAACGACAAAATTGTATTTGAACAATGGAGTGGGAGATGTAGCAAGAAATTTGCTGATATGAATACGGTAGATCTCTCAAAGCATTCGGAGCTGAACTTCAGGGTCGGACTGGGCCCACGTAGTAGTGTACCTATATAATTCCCCATTGAAAAAATGTTATTTATAATAGGTTTTGGACCTCCATCATTTTCCTCCTTTTAATAATAAAACTACTAAATTACAAAAATACATTTTTAAATCAAAAAGTAAAATTTCATACAGAATATAAACGAAGGTAATTGAACTAACACAAAAGTCGATGATTTTTGTATTCCAAACAATATCTAAATATTCGTAATATAAAATAAAAGCGATAAGTTAAGGTGGATTCATGCAACATCACTAAAACTAAAATTAATTCAAGATTTAGATGAATTTTTAATTAAGAATATGACGGTGTTCAGGCAGCATCAATTTAACGAAATTAAGGAAGTACTAGACATGCGCATATCGTTCCAACTGTCAATTTGAAACGTCTTAGGGTATTCTTTGATCAGAAAACAAAAGGGGAACCCTAACCTAAGATTATCGTGTTTTGTTGTTTTTTGTTTTATCTATTTCTGAAAACTATCACCAAGAGAAGTGAGTATGGTTAGTACTGAGTACATTATTGCTTCTGCGGGAGCCTCTGGTGTTGTGAGGAATAAGAACTATAGAAAATATGGCGTCAAACCTATGCTGAAATTGCGAACATGACATAACCTCTTTCCTCTTTGAAAGCAATCAACTGTGAGTAAAGAGACTACGCATGCGCCGTTTCTAATTTATGGAAGAAATTAAGTTATTAGTGGAAAGTTGGACATCTTTCCTAGCTTTAATGTTAATTTTAATTGCTTAATTTCTTGCGTGAACACCTCCATTTCATTACATTGTTTTATATTATTAATTTTTGTTTTAAATTCATTTAAGTTTAAGTAATATAAAGATATAAAATATAATATAAGAATATATAAAATTTGAAACATAAAAATATTAAAAATATTTTTGTAAATATGAAATTTTAGGAAAATTAATTATAATATACAGTGTGACCCATTTAAGATGGAAGCACCCATATAAAACTTACATTTGTCAACCGATTTGAATGAATTTGTATTCTTCAGTTAGACATTCAAAAAGTCTACTAGGACACCAAATTTCATGTATAAATCTCCATTTCCAGGGCTAACTAATCTTATTTTTCAAGGTAAAAAATCTAAAAAAATACTATCGTTTTTTTTTAGAAAAAAATCTAACTACACCACTAGATTCGCGACATTTTCAAATCGTTAATATGTGAATTACGTCAATTAACAAAAAATTTATGAGGGTATGAAATTTGATAAATATGCCGTTCAATCAACCCACCAATTCAATTTCAGAATTAAAATTCAAAATACACCACTGTATTCAGGATATCTTGATATATCACTGGTCAAAATTTAATCGAAAGTTTTGATATTGAAGTGGTGGGTTGATTGAAAGGCATATTTCTCAAATTTCATACCCCTATTACTTTTTTATTATTTTACGCATTCCAACGTTATTTACATGTGAACCATTTGAAAATATCGCGAATCCAGTGGTGTAGTCAGATTTTTTCTAAAAAAATCGCCAGTAATTTTTTTAGATTTTTGACTTTGAAAAATAAGATTAGTTTGCCCTGGAAATTGAGATTTATCCATGAAATTTGGTGTCCTAGTAGACTTTTTGAATGTCTACCTGACGAAAACAAAATCATTCGAATCGGCTGAAAAATGTAAGTTTTATATGGGTGCTTCCATCTTAAATGGGTCACTCTGTATATAATAAAAAATATAAATAATTTTTTTTTATTTAAAATATCAAAAAAATATTGTTGGACGATTTTAGGAAGGATAATGCTATTGATAATGATCCACGGAGTAATAATTAGTATGTACCTACATGCGCAAAGTTCTTGGTATCAGTTTCTTATTGTTTTCTGTTATTATTTTTCTTCTTTATTTTTAGAACTGTAATGTATAGCAGAACACGTTTGTGAATCTGACTGTGGCATCATTCATCTACGATGTAAGAGTAAAAAACAAACAGCTTACTATGCAAACATCCATCAAACACAATTTAAACAAAACCAAATTTGCCTTGGCAAATCCTCTTAGAAGCAATGAATAGCTTCATCACAGAGACATGTATAACCATAATACCTAATTATTGTGGAAACCCTTCGATTTTAATCTGTATTTAAAGAGCGATAATTCATTCGAAAACACCTTTCACTAATTGGACAGGTTTGACTCAAATACGGCGGAGTCCATAAATTCTAGCGGAATTAATTGGTGCATAATATAGTCGAGACAAGTGAGAATCACGGTCCTCCAGAGCAGCCTGATCTGCATAGTGAAGCTGTTCTGAGAAGACTGTAGTAGATTGTTTAATATTCATACTGTGTGGGAAAATATTATTCATATAAATACTGCTTTCAATGAATATATTTTAGTGTTAATCCCAAGTAGCAAAATTTATTTAGTAAGAGTTTTATAAACTGTTATACAACATATCTAATAAAACTACGAATATCCTTTTAAACGCCTCTTAAAGCTCTAATACAGTACGTAAACAACCAAAAAGACCCAAATTATAAAATCTTTTGGTTCTTTAACATATGGCTTATAACTGATTATATCCTCTCAATAAAATGTCCTTATGTGATATTTAAAAAACTATTTTATAAGTATGTCTTTCAGATTATTCATACAGCCTGTCCAAATATGCGGTTTACAACCATTACAATTATATTTCTTAGTGATCCTATAGAGTAGTCTGAAATAGTTGTAAGAATAGCTATACGAACTCAATAAAAACGTTTTATAAGAATTATATAACGCTGTGTGGACAGCGTTCTCATGATGAACAAAAGTAAAATTGTATACGATATTTTGTTCCTTTAGTGACGCGACTCACGATAAATATAAGGAAAAATATTGACATAACGTAAAGAATTTAAGAATTCAACGAATTGATCGTTATAATTCGAAAAGATGAAAGTCATCATAAAAAAATGTGTATACATCATTAGTTTTAAAAAGTTCCGCAATTTGTTTCTCACCAAGAACTTCTCTGCGCAGCGAATCTTTCTGATTAAATATATATATATGTTTTTATTAAAAATTAGAAGCGCCTTGAATTAGTAATAAATTGGCCAATCTGATAAAAATATCAAAATATGTGAAACATTTATTTTTAATCAGAAGTACCTGTATAATGATCAATTAATGCAATAAATATTATATAATGGTCTATATATTTGTAAAATGTATATAATTGTGTGAAATATATATTTTCATATAGTTCATATAGTTTCATATAGTTCGAAAATATTTTTTGTGAACAATGGCGGCCACTTAGAAACGCTCAATCCCGCAAATATATATGGCGTTCAGTTATACAATAATAAGGTGTCAATAAAAACGTTAAACAAAATTTTTGTTTTATGAGAAACCCCATAGAACCTGACTAATTAATACACTCCAAATCAAAGTTTAATGTAAAAATTTTATTTTTTTTAAGCAGGTCTCTTTGCTTTGTTTTATAAATCACCTCATAAAGATTTATATATCTTGTATATAACTGTTAAAAAATAGTTTTTTTACGTATACACAAAAGGTGTTATACCGAAACCATATAATCATTATAAAGCACTTAAAACCTTCTTTTGAAACGTTTTCAAAGCGGTCTTATAATGCGTTATAAAACTATCTAAAGCCAAAACCCAGCTTCAGTCTGTATGAACAATTATACAATAATATTACGAAAACGCTTCTACAAACACAAAAATGTTGCAGTCAAACTCACTAAGTGAGTCCCAAATTTGGCATTATGAGATACTTGGGTATTTAATAAAAAATAAATAATTCAGTTTCAAAAATCAGTTAAAGGAAATAATAACGCAGGACAATCTTATTTGAATAAGAACCTTAAAAATTTTGTAATGCGGAAATTTGTAACAATTCAGTTCTATAAGTTTTTTTATAAGAATGCAAACTAAGGCACTTAAACGGTTATTATAAAAATGTTTTATATAGTATTTATGACGCATACATTGTAACGATTTCTTTCGAATACTCCTTTTTTTGTCCTTTAAACTCTTCATAACCGATCAAGCGACGCCCACATAGGTGAATTATATAACATTTTTATACTTATTTCATAAAGCAATTGTCTTCGTCCTGAAAAACTGTTCTATTCATCACCTTATAAAGCTTTTATACGGCTTGTATATAGCTATTACAAAAGAGTTTTTTAATGCATAAATTAAAGGTGTAATACAGAAACCATAAAATCATCATAAAGTAGTTGAAACATTCTTTCAAAACAGTTTCAAAGCGGTCTTATGATGCGTTTTAAAGTTATTTAAAGCCAAAACCAAGCTTCAGTTTCATAATGCGAATTGTATAAACAATTATACGACAATTTTATAGAAACGTTTTTCTACAAACACAAAAATGTCGCAGTCAAGCTCAATAAGTGATAAAATACTCCTTAATTTGGCAATATAAAATAGTTATAAAATATTTCAGTTCCGTAAAGCAATTACTTTGCTACTTGGGATACCAACCTCGAGTAACACGAGTATAAATAGGAACGCCCCTCGCCACTGAAGAACTGTTATGAATGAAAATGACAGTACGCACTTTCTATGAAAAATCAAATCGTCATGTATCAATTTTCATAATACCACTTATAGTGGTAGTACAAGCGCGCGGTAACAGAAACAAAATGAGAAGCATTACAGACGCATGTATTCCGGGTACAACTTTTGCAAGTACAATTCGGTACCAATTCTGTACTACGGGGTATCAAAATTTCAACCCTTTGCGGTTCAAGCATAGAGTCTTCTTCAAAAAACACAAAATCCAATGGGTTCGAAAAAAAATAACCTATTAGCAGAATGAAACTAAGGAAAGTACATGACAGCGCAGCGCGGGATGTTTTGAACAAATGAAAATACGGCTAAACAAAAGAGTTCTCGATAGAAGCGCGCACATTTTAAATATTCAATTTTTTTCAATTTTTAAAAGTTTCGGGAAATTCACACGAATGATTTTTTCAGGAATACCTTTTTTGTTATTCATAGTCAAGACATATATGAATAATTTGGGACAATGGAATGGATGAGAGAGCACTAAAAACTTTTTTGTACAGATTTTCATGCAAAATATTGTGACGTCATTTGTTCTTGGAAAAAATGGATTTTTTTGGTTTCCCTCGGAAAATCGTTCATCGGATGCTTTCACAGCAGGTCAAAATACATAAGAATAACTTGGGTAATCCGGTCGCACTTCATCGGCAACGAAAACCCTACCTACCACCGGACCAAAATGTAAATTCCATAAATCTGTTTTTGAAGATGCGATTTTGGTTGTGAATGACCTCATGGTCAACTAGTATAAATCTGTACCTTGGAAGAAAAAGGGCCAATGTCCACATTGTGCCGAATTGAGTTCTTTGGCACAATATACTTATAATATTTGAATTTTCACGTAGAAAAATGGCCCAAGTCCTAGGTATCTCCAAAGAGCAAAAATAATTCAAACTGAAGGCTGATGTCCATTCTTGCCTGATAGAATAAGGGCCAATGATTGATATTGGCCTTTATTGTAATTGGTTGTGAAATGAAATTTCTCTTAGTATGGACATTGGCCCTACTAGCGATTCGTAATCGTATGGTTGACGGGACATCTGACCACATTCTTTTCAGTTGAATAGAAAAAAAAACAATGAAGATGGACATATCATTTCCTGGATGAGTATCGAATGCATGAAATTCTGCCAGAAAGATGAATTTCAAATGTTTTATAAAAATTCAATGGGTAAAGAAAATGACAAGAAGATAGATTCGATGAGAGGAAGTGTAAGAAGACGATATGTAGGTTAAACAATAACGACTGAAGATTTGAAACTACTCAACACAGAACCCTCACCTCTAGCTGACCTCAAGTTTATGAACTTATTGGAGCTTTTTCCATTCGTAAGTGAGTGACATCACAGATCCAAATGGGGAATTCGATTTTACTGAATAAAAATTGTTTTTCTGTTCGTTTTTTCTATAGATTAAGAGGCCAATGTTCTCCTGAACGATGTATTCCTCACGGCCAAAGTCCGATATTAGAGGCCAATGTCCTCTTGAATGATATATTCCTGACGGTCCATGTCCAATATTTTCTACAAATTAAGAAAACGGCTGATATATGTTTAATTATTTGTGAAATCATACATAAGAATATGATTTAGAAATACTCAGTCTCATGTAACGTTATAACGTTCTTCAAGACGAGCACGATTCTGTACTAAAAATCTTTGCCCTCCTTTTTCTCGAAACAGCGAAATTGGACATCGGCCCTTTAAAAAACTCCACTCCACTCCAAAAAAAACCAAAAAAACCAAATCATCGATTTGGAGGCAGTTTGAAATTAGATTGATGAAAAATATCCATCGTTTAGATAATCTGAATCATTATATCAATCATACAGCATGTATTCGAAGAACGAACAATAATATTCAATCTGATGAATTCAGTTTCATCAGTTGAACGAATACAGTTTATTGCTTGGGTGAACACTCTTCATTCGTTTGATGAATGGAATCCATTTCCCTAACGAACCTATTTAATGTACTTGATCACGATATCAACGAAAGCAATCATATTAAGATCCGTGTACATAGTATGGATAACCAGTGGTACATTGGCATAACGATTGTGTTCATTGGACCAATATTGATGAAAATGTTCATTGAGTCACTGAACTTTTTCATTGTATTCAGGTACCAATTTTTTTTGTGTAGTGTGAACTATTTAAAAAGAAATAAATTCATGAAATATTTTGAGAGCGCGACTTTGAATTTTTTTTCTTCGTTACCATCATCCAGATGGCCCTTTTTCTTCCAAGGTACAAAAATATTGTTAGAATTGCAGTAAATGGTAGATTATGTATAACACTACATACACATTTCTTCACATGATTTGCTCGCCCTGAACACCCGCATGACTATTTGAATAGAACCAGTCATCAATCATGTTCACATTTTTGTATGCGTCGAAATAAATCAAAAGATGGGACTCTTCAACCCTTGAAATATCAAATATAAATCAGTTGAACATTATTAGGCATGCAGCAATCACGCGATGGCGACATTTGTGGTTGAAAACATTCATCAAATAATAATATGTGGCAGTGACAGTGGGTACACATGATACATCGCCAGCTTTTAATTAGAAAGGGTTGTACTAATATCTGATCATCAAAAACTTTATAGGAATGTTTGGAACATTGTGATAGAAGTATCATAATTGAAGGAAATAATCTATGATCGAAATGGCATACATTTTTTCAATAACACTCATAAGGATTGGGCGTGGGTTACATTACAAGTAGATTTTCAGTATTTTTATGTTTTTCGTATTTGCCTATTTATATCCAATAAAGTAACCACCAGGCCCGGTCTGGCCAGGGTAGGCGATCGCCGAGGGCCTCCGGCTCAAGGGGGCCACAAGTTTGCGACATAATCTTGCAAAAACAATTTTTTTAAAACGATCGCCGCACCGTTCGGCTCGGCTCAGCGAGCGGTAGTGACGCGACAGTGACGGACTCAAGCAGGCAGCTCAGCCACAGCTTAGATATCTAATCTATCTATCTATTAAACAAAGGCTAACTATTTTGTCGTGAGAAGACATAGTGTCCTCGTTATATTTCCGGCGGGGGGGGGGGGGGGGCTCAAATCACCGTCTAGCCGAGGGCCACCAATGGAGCCAGACCGGGTCTGATAACCACAGAAAAATGCAAGCCACAAGTGAAGAATGAATCGTAGCACTTTGAAACTCGGCATATGATTTCTTGACATCATATATTGTTAGAAAAAAAATGTTTACCAAAAAATCAGTGGTGGAATCCAAAAAAATTACAATTTTTTTGCTGTTGTTTCGGAAAGTATAAAATTTATCAAGATAAAATTTCAACAAGCCGAAAGAATTATTCAATTCTCCACAAGAACTATACATAGTAATTTCTCACAAAATGCGCTCGTTTTCTCGTAAAAACCGATTGAATTCCAATATCGAGGCTCGAATTAACCCGCCACTGCAATTTCCGGCAGGGCCGACAATTAGATTTGTCATAACTTTGCTGAAAATTATAGTAGAAGGAAAAGAAGTGTATATCGTTTCTGAAGACTTTTACTTTATCTTGCAAATATAACATATGAGTATCTGAGTACCTAAAATGTGTTTTGTCCCGCTTCACATAACCCTTTTAAGATATTTACGGAGGATCTGAAAGGTATGGATATTTTAGTTGATATGAAATAATTATACTGAAGCAGGAATCAGTACCCTCTTTGGACCATATGCAACGATTTAAGACTAGTGAGACAAGTCTCACTTATACGTGCCAAAGAAAATACTGGGTTTTACTCCTGCCTCAGTTTCCAACTCACCCATAATCCCGGCAGTTTCTTCACTGAATATTAAAAATAATCGATAATACACATCTTACATAAAAAAATAAATATGTGATTTCAAGCTTGAGGTTTGTTCTTCACAACAGTGTTATTAAACATATACGCAGAATATGAATAAGCGATTATTTTCACTATTTATTGAAGATAATTCAACTCATGTATAAAATCGTCCATAAGAAACGTCAGTTTTGGCAGTTTGATATCGGATCAAGATGTATAGAAACCCTGGTGGATTGACTGATTCGCTTTTGTTTCACCCAAAGTTGTTAATGCTGTAATAAGATGGGATTAGCTTTCCCGTTGTCAGTAGATGGCGCATTATCAAAAAATAGCCGAGTTTACATTCCGAAGTACTGAGACTAGTGAGACTGAGTCATATTTTTTTGGAATATTTGAAATTTGACTGTTTATGACTATGTTTATAATTTTTTTTCTGTTCTTTTACTACTTTTCGTTCAGTTCGCAATGATTAGTTATTTGTTTATTGGTGAGTTTTCTGTAATTCTTGTACTTGTTTAATAATGTTTTTTCAAGTTTGTACTTGGAAATGGCTGCGTTTGTTTGAAAGATCTAAGGTTAGTATCATTGTTTAAATATCCCATACATATCACATATCCAACTAGTTAATTTAAAATTACTGTTCTGATTTTTGATGAAATAAGCACGTTAAACATGTTATGTCGTATTTTTTAACAAAATTGAATAAATACGAAATGTAAACATGTCATGACAATGACAATTGTCCAACGTCATCATGACAAGTATTCATTAATCAATCTGTAATGACTTTACCGCCATTTTGGTAGGGCGATTTCACAGGTATAAATGAACGCACCAGGGTTTCTATCCATCTTGTATTGGATAAATATGAACGTAACTGTTTGCAAGTAGATAAACTGTTATTTACCTTCACCACGGCAACAACTAATAATTGTCTTATGACCTTATTGAATCCGACGCTGTACCCAAGGACGCGTTGCTATCAACAAAGCCAAATGACAACAAATTTTCATACTTTTTGTTACAAAATGTTGTTTTTAATTTCAAATGAGCGTTAAGGTTAGATTTAAATAATAAATTCTGCAATAGGCAACGCCACTCCAAAAAACACCAAAAAAAACCAAATCATCAATTTGGAGGCAGTTTGAAATTGGATTGATGAAAAATATCCATCGTTTAGATAATCTGAATCATTATATCAATCATACAGCATTTATTCGAAGAATGAACAATAATATTCAATCTGATGAATTCAGTTTCATCAGTTGAACGAATACAGTTTATTGCTTGGGTGAACACTCTTCATTCGTTTGATGAATGGATTCAATTTCCCTAACGAACCTATTTAATGTACTTGCTCACGATATCAACGAAAGCAATCATTGCTTTTATTAAGATCCGTGTACATAGTATGGATAACCAGTGGTACATTGGCATAACGATTGTGTTCATTGGACCAATATTGATGAAAATGTTCATTGAGTCACTGAACTATTTAAAAAGAAATAAATTCATGAAATATTTTGAGAGCGCGACTTTGAATTTTTTTCTTCGTTACCATCATCCAAATGGCCATGGAAATGTCCACTAGTTTTCCCAAGTTTAACCGAGTTGGCAATGGCGTCGACCTAAACTAAAGTTAATTGAAAATTCAATTTCAAATTATTTGATTTTTATTGTTCTTTCTCTCTAACACTTAGTCGAACTCAGAAAAAGAATGTTTTCGAAAAACAAACAGCATAACTCTGTCATTCACTTCTTTTGTTGTTCACATTCCTTCATTAAGTTAACTCCTAAGAGACAATTATCATTCAGTTGTCTGAAACCGTAAATAGTGTTTTGGGGCATACTTTGTACGCTGTCTAAATATACAAGTCACTGAAATATTCACTATATTTACGAAAGTTAAAGTTAATTGTGTTCCAGACAGCTTGAAAAGTGACAGTGCATAACAATAGACACGACGTAAGAATTTCGAAGGGGAAGCATCCGAGGTATTTTTAGAACTCATTTAGTAAGTTTGAAACAAGAAAAGTGAACAAGAGTTTGTGGAAACCAATGATTCATTGAAAAATAATACGCACACGGAATGTTTAACTGAGCAAGCACTGGAAATATTAAACGAAATAAGCTGATATAGGTACCTACTCGCATTACATTTCTTTGAAAATATATTTCCTTGCTTAACAACCAATCAGTGGATTTCAAATTTTGAAATTCAGCAAATAGAATCGGAACTACAGTGAAAATATAGCTTGTCGCTGTATTTTCACGGTGATAAACCTGCTTAGTTTTTGTTTTACTATCTGTCAAGTGAAAATAATGATTTAAATTATAAACGTCAAATTTATGTCTTTATCAATATGAGCGATCGTTGAGGACAAGAGTATTCCGTTGAATACGGCTAGAAGTAAAGCATCAATTACCAGGTGACACGATTTTTCTTTATTTCAAATCGATATATTATCGTCCCAAATATAATTCGTGGTATGATTAAAAACCTTTAATTTTTTGGAATATCAGTTCATTGGCAATCCCAATGCAAGAAAATACAACGAGTCCGCAGGACTCGTTGTATTTTCAGCTTTTGAGACTTCAAAATTAGATACCTGTGTCCAAGTGGCAAAATGTCGAACTATGGTGTATGTATATCTCTAATTGTTTTGTACGTTAAAATTCCTACGATTTTGGTCATTAGTTTGATTTTAGTAATTTTTTATGTCAGATTTGTTGAATCTTCAGTGATTATTGATATGAAATGAAATTCTGTTACATATATATGGTGAATAATTTACAACGATATATATAATTTTGACCTTTGACATTTCACTTTCGTAAGGTTTTATAATGGCCATAAAAATAGTTATTTATGCAACAAGTGCAAAAAGTAGGAGGCCTGATGGCCTCGTTGGACAATTTCACGTCGAGTGCAATAAACTCTTTTTGCACGAGTTTCATACAATATTTTTTCTACGTTCATGCAAAAACCAGAAAATGTTTCGTTTAGGTGGCACTAAACTGAAAGGAAGACATTGTTTGTGTAAATCTATCTGCTAAAAGTAATTCAAAAACATTTTGTGTAATTCAGATGATATTCGAAGGAAATAATTTTATTTTTAACAAATTGCATCTTCTAGTAATTTCATAGTCCATTATATAATGAATTTGATGAAACATGCAACTATTTAAAACGTAATACAATCTCACAGAAAATGGGCTAAATTTGGCGTCGATTAGAAAGTTTATAATATAATAATATAATAATAATGTTTATTTGAAAAATACAGAAAAATAATTACATAAATAATCGGACAAATAAACAAAAAGAAACCGCCAAGCCTAATTGGCTGTCTGCGTATAGTGTATAATAAAAAAGTGTTTACAATCATAATCATAATATTAGTTTGAGACATATCAAGAACGTTTAGCACAAATTCGCAAAATCGCAAAGCCAAGTCTGCGTTGGATTTTTGCGAACTATGGGGAACATCATTCAAGAATTGGCAACAAATTCGGTATAGTACATTATGCTTTCTCAACTAACAGTTAGTGTATACCTAACAGTAGTCTGTCCGCTAAAAAATTGTTACTAGTACGGATTCCACTTTGCATAATACGAACGTCCAGTTCCGATTTTCAGTTTCAATATCAATAAAAACATGATTACAGAACGCTATAGTAGAATGGCAGATGAGTGCAATAAAGTCTTTATTGCACTCAGTGCAATAAAGAGACAGTTTTTCCACCAAATATAGTTCAATAAAGTTTTGTTTTTTGCATGAACGTAGAAAAAGATGTTTTGAATATTTTGACGATCTCATAAAATTTTTGCCACCTTTATGATTCGTTTATTACTGTTCACAGGGAGCTACTGGCATTTAAGTACAAAAAGTTTTATGCTTTGATCTTAAAGCGGTTCTCGGGAGTACATCTCAAAACCTCAATAAAACCTCAACGTTAATTTTATTCCAGAACCATTGCATGGACTTGAGTGCTATAAAACCATCATAAAACTTAGATTCTATATAGATTTTTGAAGACAAAAAGGATCACTTCCCAAAATTATAACCCTGTATATTGAATAAAATTTTGAATAATTCAAGTGTTGAAGGAATCTGTAACTGTTCACAATGAAGATGTCTTTCCCTATTGTATAGGATTATGGCAATGAGTAGTCCTGGTAGAGCAGAACATTTTATTTTGTTTTTAAATTCAAAAGGTGTTACTATTTTCAGTACCTATGGTTCAAGTTGTACCATAATAATAGATATGTTAACAACTTCCATATACAAGGGAGAAATTTACTCAAGATATAATATAATTTGACAAGTAAAATGGAAATCGATTTGCATGAATAATTTGAATAAAGGACATGGCACTGGATACATGTATTCCTGGAGCTCGATGGATTTTTTTGATTTTTGGATATATCATTCTACAGGTCAAACCAAGCAACTTTCTTCATTAGACTTTTTTTCTGGCTCTACAGCGTGAGCTATAAAAATGGGTTGATTCTCTAACGCTAATTATGGAAAATATTTTCCTTTGATTATATCAATTATGGTGTACATTACTACAGGACGAGGCAAAAATGCGATTTTTCTGAAACTCGTTTATTGACTTCTCGCCCAATTGTGAGCTTTTCTTGGTGAGTTTTTTCGAATTTCGACAATCTCGTTACTTGGCTATGCTGCAATGATGATGTTCATAAACAAATGCGCTTGCAGCTGCGTCAACATTTGAATAATCGTTTTCTTGTGAGAGTATCAAGATAGCATTTATTCAAAAATTGCATTCCCTTCAGAAGGTTTGAAAAAATACTTCTTCAGGATAACCTATCGGGATCCCTCAATTAAAAGATCAACTATCAAAAGAAATCTACTAGTAATAAAAATTATTAATGTTTTTTGCCTAACCATGTAGACACTTTGGGGAATGTAATTTGAAAAGTTCAATTAATGTATTCTTGGCTTTCATATCTACAGAAATAAATAAGTATTCTCCCATAATTTCGTTTGAATATAGGTATTTGAAAATTCGTCTTTTTGGAGTCACCTTGTAGCGTCACACAAAAAGAGTAGACGAAATTTGATTTTCATTCTCTGTGAAAAATCAAACTCAGATATCAACAAGGAATCCACTATCCCATCATATCCCATTAATCAACCACCTTATTTTTGCTCACTGTGTAGAAACGTTGTGAAATGTATTAAGAACAGTTCGTTGGGTTCATCTACTACACAATATGCCTCAAGAAATGCAACGAAAAGCCCACAATTGGGCGAGAAGTCAATAAACGAGTTTGAGAAAAATCGCGTTTTCTGCCTCGTCCTGTAGTAATGTATACCATAATTGATATAATCAAAGTAAATTGATATTTTTTACATGATATTATACTCAAAAATCAAGAAAAATCCATTCGCAGAAACTATTTTCCATAATTGGCGTTAGACAATCAACCCATTTTTGTAGCTCACGCTGTAGAGCCAGAAAAAAAGTCTAATGAAGAAAGTTGCTTGTTTAGACCTGTAGATTGATATATCCAAAAATTTAAAAATCTGTCGAGCCCCAGGAATACATGTATCCAGTGCCATGTCCTTTATAGATATTATACTGCCTTTCATATTCAGATTTCTGATTGACATGAACTTTTAAAATTTTGTTCCATTAGGACAACACATTTCTGTAGCTTTCGTTCATATACAATTCTGCAGCTATTTTCAGAAAATTGTTTGGTCGTCATTCGTTTCTATTGTCAACTTGAGATTTACTACCCGTTTATTCATAGAAAAGTCACGGCAATGCGTATATTGAAACCCCAAATAAACTTCGGAAATTGTGGATAACGAGCGTTTATAGCCCAATAAGTCATTTCAATCCTTTCCACGAATGTTATTGTTCGTTTTTCAGCTATTTCAGACTACAATCACTGCCTGAAATGCATTTCGCCGGACCACGTGGTTATGTTCGGCAGTAAAATAAATTTTAGCACCAATTGTTAAGTGGTTTTCACATATTCACAATCCCATTAGGTTTTGTAGGTAATATAATATGCCAATGAAAGTCGAATAAAGAAAATACAAGCTATTATTATATAATATACAGTGTGACCCATTTAAGATGGAAGCACCCTTATAAAACATTCATTTTTCAAGCGATTGCAATGATGTTTTTCTCGTTTAGATAGACATTCAAAATGTCCACTAGGATCCCGCACATTTACTACGTAAAATGGCTTTCGGCTAATTTTGCTCAAAGGACACCGCACACACTTTTATAGGGAAATTGGCCCCCTGTCGAATCGGCTGAATTTTTGATATGTTGTAGTCCAAGTCATTCCAAACAAAAAGTCCAATTGGCAAAACTTTTTCTATAGGCTAATTTTGACGGTAGAGGGCGTTGAAAATTCTCATTTTCTCTCTGTTTTTAAACAACAAAAAACGTTACCCTGAATAATTTTCACTATTCTGAGTAATCAAGATATAAACATTCAGCAGTATAAGATAATATTGAAAGTATTGTTCATTGGTGACATTACACATGGTCAATTATACAGTGTGTTCCATCTTGTATGGTCAAACTAATACCTCAAGTTGATGATAAAACTCTTGTTATCAACACGCTTATATTAGCTCCACTTGTATGCATGTATGTGTCTATGTAATTAATTCCGGTGACAATGCAATATGACATTTTTGTAATAGAAAAAAATAAAATGGCGGCTCCATGATGGCGGACGAGATTTGTGATTATGGTCCGATTCAATTCAAAGTTGGTATGATGAAAGGATTTTCGGGGTCAGAGATTATGATGTTTTTTTCAATATTCATAAATTCAAAATGGCGGCTCCGAGATGCTGGATGAGATTTGTGATTGTGGTCAGATTTGATTCAAAATTGGTATGTGGGGTTTTTTTAGGTCATATGTTTCAAATTTTTTTGTCAAAAATTTATAAATTAAAGATGTCGGCTCCAAGATGGCGGACGATTTTTGTCATTATGATGTGATTCGATTCAAAATTAGTGTGTGAGGGTTTTCGGGGTCAGAGATTATGAGTTTTTTGTCAAAATTCATGAATTGAGGATGGCAACCCAAAATGGTGGCCGATTTTCGTGATTACGGTCAGATTCGATTAAAAATTGGTATAAGAGGGTTTTCGGGATCGGAGATTTAGATTTTTCAGTCATAAAAAAATATTATGTAGTTTAAAAATACTAAAGAACACGCTTCACTTCCAAAATGGACTCAAAAGTAAAAGATAAATGACAATTCAATGTAAAAAAAGCATAGGGTGCTTGACGAAGTTCTCTTGAGCTCTTAGACGCTCAGTATTGTTATCGGAAGCACCCAGGCTTTTTTCACATTTGAGTAATTCAATTTTCAAATTTTTTACTGTTTAGTCCATGTTGGAATTAAAGCGTATTCTTTAGTACTTTTAAACTACATAATTTTTTCTGCAGTTGGGATGCTATGTTTTCATATTATCCAGTAGCCCATTCTCGAACAATTTCCAAAACGAATCTGGACTATACTATTTTCATAATGAGTTAAAGTTCAATTTCAAGTTCAATACAGGGCGATACGAAAAAAATTGGGTTGGATGGTGGAACGAATTGTCAATTATTTTTTACTTTTTAGTCCATTTTGGAAGTAAAGCGTGTTCTTTAGTATTTTCAAACTACATAATATTTTTTATGCCTGAAAAATCTAAATCTCTGACCCCGAAAACCCCCTTATACCAATTTATAATCGAATCTGACCGTAATCACGAAACTCGGCCACCATTTTGGGTTGCCATCTTCAATATAATCTCTAACCCCGAAAACCCTCACACACTAATTTTGAATCGAATCAGATCATAATGACAAAATCGTCCGCCATCTTGGAGCCGCCATCTTTAATTTATAAATTTTTGACAAAAAATTTGAAACATATGACCTAAAAAACCCCCACATACCAATTTTGAATCGAATCTGACCACAATCACAAATCGAATCTGACCACAATCACAAATCTCATCCAGCATCTTGGAGCCGCCATTTTGAATTTATGACTATTGAAAAAAACATCATAATCTCTGACTCCGAAAATCCTTTCATCATACCAACTTTGAATTTAATCGGACCATAATCACAAATCTCGTCCGCCATCATGGAGCCGCCATTTTCTTTTTCTATTACAAAACTGTCATATTGCATTGTCACCAGAATTGATTACATAGACACATACATACATACAAGTGAAGCTAATATAAGCGTGTTAATAACAAGAGTTTTATCATCAACTTGAGGTATTAGTTTGACCATACACGATGGAACACACTGTATAATTGACCATCGGTAATGTCACCAATGAACAATACTTTTAATATTATCTTATATTGATGAATGTTTATATCTTGATTACTCAGAATAGTGAAAATTATTCAGGGTAACGTTTTTTGTTGTTTAAAAACAGAGAGGAAATGAGAATTTTCAACGACCTCTATATACCGTCAAAACTAGCCTATAGAAAAAGTTTTGCCAATTGGACTTTTTGTTTGGAATGACTTGGACTACAACATATCAAAAATTCAGCCGATTCGACAGAGGGCCACTTTCCCTATAAAAGTGTGCGGTGTCCTTGGAATTGGAATATTCGCATGAAATTTTTTTGGAGGAATGGCAGTTCATAAGCTACTTTCTGACGACAAAAAAAATGTCTGTCTTTCAAAATGGTGGCCCGACGCCATTTTGAAAGAATTTTTTGAATGGCATGAGGGGTCGAGTGATACCTCATTCGAAACGTCTTACGTCCCCAAAATTTCAAACAAAAATATACATTCAAAACAAAATGGCGCTACATAATGCAAGAACTCTCTTAGAGTAACCCCACCCATGTTAACTTTTGAACGGATTGGAATTCTGTTTTGATTTTTTTTTTTTGGTTTAATGGTAGTTCATAAGCTTCTTTTTGACAACAAAAAAAATATGTTTTTTTAAATGACGTCGGTCGGCCATTTAATTTTTTTTTAAAGGCTATGGGGGTCGAGTGATACATCGTTTGAATTGCATTTCAGTCCTCTACCAGTAACCAACTTTTTAAATGAACATTTTCCGGATAGATGGATCGGTAGGAGGGGTCCTACTGAATGGCCAGCTCGCTCTCCTGATTTGACCCCTTTGGATTTTTTCTTGTGGGGATATCTCAAATCTCAAGTGTACAGAACCGCTCCAGGAACGATAAATGAATTGGAGAAACACATAAGAGACGTATGCAGGAATCTTTCACCAGAAATAATTGGAAATGTAAGAAGCGAATTTCAGAATCGTCTTTTCATGTGCCAGGAAGTCAATGGCCTACATTTCGAACATTTAATATGATTTTTTTTCTCAATTTTTCAGATATTTATGTGAAATAAACATTGTTCTTTATTCTGGATTGTTTTCTTAATTTTGCTGAAATTCAATAAAACAATCACCTGCCTTCTCACTAAATTTCATTCGAAGATGGCACTCTTTTATCATTTTTAGCAAAAAACTTTCATTTAATGATACCAAAAAAGATTTGATGATTTTACTAGAGCATTAATAGCAATCGAGCTCTAACATTATGTACCGCCATTTTGTTTTGAATGTAAATTTTTGTTTGAAATTTTGGGGACGTAAAGAGAATTTTAAGACGTTTCGAATGAGGTATCACTCGACCCCCCATGCTATTCAAAAAATTCTTTCAACATGGCGTCGGGCCGCCATTTTGAAAGATAGATATTTTTATTTGTCGTCATAAAGTAGCTTATGAACTGCCATTCCTCCAAAAAAAATTTCATGCAAAAATTCCAATCCGTTCAAAAGTTAACAGGGGAGGGGTTACTTTATGGAAACACTGTATATTAAAATACATTAAAATACAAATAATGGACAAACCAGGCCACAAAAGGTACATTGATAACTAACGCATAAATATAAAACAAGTAAAATAGGTAAAAGCCAATATTTAAAATTAGCTGACAAGTGTCAGTTTATTTGGCATGGACAGTAGGGCAGTTATTTATTCCTCGTTTTACATTCAAGTTCAGATAAGATCGCATGTGTTTTTTGAAACTGTTGAGGTCCTATTCCTTTACATAGGAAGGTAGTATATTATAAAGAGTTACATCGAGGGAATTTTTACTGGATTTTTGTAATCTGAATTTAGCAGATCTTATTAATTGACAACCCCTGGTGTTGTAATCATGGAAGTCAGCGTTTTTGTCGTGATTATTTTTGTTCTTATGTATATCGAGGATTGTCTGAAATATATAAATAGAGGGTACTGTCATGACTCTCAGAGATAAGAAATGAGGTCTACAGGAGTCTGCATATCCTACTACAGACATTATTCTTATCGCTTTTTTTGTAGTATAAAGACATTCTTAGCGTGGACACTGTTTCCCCATAGTATTGTGCCGTAAGAAATTCGGGAATGGAAGAAGGCATAGTATGCTGATAATAGGGCATGCGGACTGATAATAGTTCTTAATTTCCTCAGTAGAAATAGGTATTTTGGAAGATTATCACACAGCTGCTCTGTGTGAGTTGACCAATTTAGTTTATCATCAAGATTGATGCCAAGCATTTTTACACCATTGCCATGTACTTTAGTGGTATTGGTGGAGAATAGGATGTGTTGTGTTTTATTAGTATTCAATTTGAGGTTATTTATTGTGAACCAAGTTTCAGCTCCTTCTTGTGCTAGTTTTATATTGGTCATTAAGTCTGCCTTATTATTACAAGAGCTTGTGAGAGTTGTGTCATCCTCAGAAGTCTTCTTGAGACTTGTGCGAGCTAGGGAAGACGTAGCCCTCACCTTTTACCTTTTGTCATGCCATGTACAAGACCGGTGACCGCGCTGGGAGTCGAATCCGCGTACCTTGGTTTAGGAATCGAACACTTTACCCACGCGCCACCACGACCAATTGTTTGGACTATTTTGAGCATTCTGAAAAATAACGAATTATATTTATAGGTGATTGAATTTTCGACACCTTCCTGTTTTGTTGATTTAGTTTTTCATGAAATTAAAAAAATAGTTTTGTGGGTGAAAAATACAGATTTGTATAATATTTATAGATTATGTTCTATCTAATGAAAAGGCAACTCTGGCTACCTGATTATACAGCAATAATACCACAAAGAACATCAAGAAATCCTCGAAAAGCTACTTATACAGCACTTATACAGCACTAGTACAGCAATGAAGAGTCTGCTATAAGAAATAACTGTATGAAAATGTGGTAGAAAAAGTAAACAATCAATCTCATACAGCAATAATACCACGAAGAACATCAAGGAATCCTCGAAAAGCTACTTATACAGCACTTATACGGCACTAGTACAGCAATGAGTAGTCTGCTATAAGAAATAACTGCATGAAAATGTGGTAGAAAAAGTAAACAATCAATCTCATACAGCAATAATACCACAAAGAACATCAAGAAATCCTCGAAAAGCTACTGATACAGCACTTATACAGCACTAGTATGGCAATGAATAGTCTGCTATAAGAAATAACTGCATGAAAATGTGGTAGAAAAAGTAAACAATCAATCTCATACAGCAATAATACCACAAAGAACATCAAGGAATCCTCGAAAAGCTACTTATACAGCACTTATACGGCACTAGTACAGCAATGAATAGTCTGCTATAAGAAATAACTGCATGAAAATGAGGTAGAAAAAGTAAACAATCAATCTCATACAGCAATAATACCACAAAGAACATCAAGGAATCCTCGGAAAGCTACTTATACAGCACTTATACGGCACTAGTACAGCAATGAATAGTCTGCTATAAGAAATAACTGCATGAAAATGAGGTAGAAAAAGTAAACAATCAATCTCATACAGCAATAATACCACAAAGAACATCAAGGAATCCTCGAAAAGCTACTTATACAGCACTTATACAGCACTAGTACAGGAATGAATAGTCTGCTATAAGAAATAACTGCATGAAAATGTGGTAGAAAAAGTAAACAATCAATCTCATACAGCAATAATACCACAAAGAACATCAAGGAATCCTCGAAAAGCTACTTATACAGCACTTATACGGCACTAGTACAGCAATGAATAGTCTGCTATAAGAAATAACTGCATGAAAATGATGTAGAAAAAGTAAACAATCAATCTCATACAGCAATAATACCACAAAGAACATCAAGGAATCCTCGAAAAGCTACTTATACAGCACTTATACAGCACTAGTACAGCAATGAAGAGTCTGCTATAAGAAATAACTGCATGAAAATGTGGTAGAAGAAGTAAACAATCAATCTCATACAGCAATAATACCACAAAGAACATCAAGAAATCCTCGAAAAGCTACTTATACAGCACTAGTACAGCAATGAATAGTCTGCTATAAGAAATAACTGCATGAAAATGTGGTAGAAAAAGTAAACAATCAATCTCATACAGCAATAATACCACAAAGAACATCAATTAATCCTCGAAAAGCTACTTATACAGCACTTATACGGCACTAGTACAGCAATGAAGAGTCTGCTACAGGAAATAACTGCATGAAAATGTGGTAGAAAAAGTAAACAATCAATCTCATACAGCAATAATACCACAAATAACATTAAGTATTCCTTTAATAGCTACTGATGCATCACTAATACAGCAACGAAAGAGTTTGATGTGAGAACAGTTGAGCGCAAAAAATCACTATCGAAATGTGGTGGAAGGAGTAAACTCAATTTGAGATACCAAAAGAATCCGCTAGAAGTCCGCCATTTTTACTCTTCTCAAAGATTGCTCTTTTGATACTTCATGCTCGCTTTATGCTTGCTCAAGAAATATTTCTTGAAATGTAAGTAGCACTTTTTTACAGCTGAAATGCTCTTTGAAATGTTTATCACTGCTTTTATGGACACCTACTTCGAATTCTTTCAGGAAACCATGTTGAAAACTTGAAGAATATGTGACATCGCGGCCATTGTTACCAGTTCAATTATTCGAAGTGAATTTGACAACTTTTTCTGAATATAAAATGTTATTTTTGTGAAATATCGCTCATGAGGCATTGAAGAAAGTATATTTTTATTTTTTTAATATTTTTTTTAAACTAAGGAATTGTATATTACTTGGAGGCGCGTTGAATTATTTCGAAGAAGAAGAGCATGTTTCTACAGAAAATTTTTCTTTGCATGACAAATTTGGTTTTCAATGGACTGCAGCAAGTACTTATTAAGTTAGTAAAAAGTCTCAGTTAGTTTTACATATACGCGCGTTGAATTATTTCGAAGAAGAAGAGCATGTTTCTACAGAAAATTTTTCTTCGCATGACAAATTTGGTTTTCAATGGACTGCAGCAAGTACTTATTAAGTTAGTAAAAAGTCTCAGTTAGTTTTGCATATACTCCATAATAATATAATTTTGGATCATTTGATGATACAATCCCTTCCCAAAACGTATCTAACAAAATCATACTAAATCAAAAATTATTCATAGAAATAACTATTGAAAACCATTACAAAATAACCTCGCTTTTTAGATCTTTATATTATATTTTCAATTTCACTTATACCTCTGTTTTAAACCAACTAAAAAGTTACATTGTATATATCACTAACTAACAGACGGTATACGATAGTTCCTTAGAAGCTTTATAACGTGCTTTATAAGAATTGATAAAATACACCGGAGAGGTTACAATATTACTACATGAGCATTAATGTGCCCGTTATACAGATCTTATCGAAGCTGAATTATTTGTGCCTATTTTGGACGTAAAGATACTTGATGATGAAATATTGTTGTCAACATGTAAGTTATATAAGAATGCGGTATAACAGTTTTTAGCGTTTTTAAAAAGTTATTTGTGCTTGGGAACCTTGTACACAGAAAAAAATTGGTACCTGAATACAATGAAAAAGTTCAGTGACTCGATGAATATTTTTATCAATATTGGTCCAATGAACGTAATCGTTATGTCAATGTACCACTGGTTATCCATACTATGAATACGGATCTTAATAATATCAATGAATGCTTTCATTGATATCATGATCAAGTACATTAAATAGGTTCGTTTTGATAATGAATTCCATTCATCAAACGAATAAAGAGTGATCACCCAAGCAATGAATTGTATTCGTTCAACTGATGAAACTGATCAGATTAATTATTATTGTTCGTTCTTCGAATAGATATTGTTTGATTAATATAATGATTTAGATTATTTCGACGATGAATATTTTTCATCAATTCAATGAATGGTGTTTATTGATAATCGGTTAATATAATGCAAGGTTCGTTGGGGTAATGATTTCCATTCATCAAACGAATGAAGAGTGTTCACCCAAGCAATAAATTGTATTCGTTCAACTGATGAAACTGTATTCATCGAATTGGTTATTATTGTCCATTCTTCGAATGAATGCTGTATAATTGATATAATGATTCAGATTAGTTCGACGATAGTTTATTCTCGTGATGCTTTCACACATTGAACTAATTATTTTGTTTATCATTTGAATAAGTGGTATTCATTCAATCATTGTATATCATTCGTAAATGCAATGAAGGCCTCCCACTGATATTGAGCATACAGTGAGTTTCCGAAAGACATGCAAAATAATTAACATGCATTCATCAGAACATCGCAATACTGATTGGAAGGCGTATCTCCAAGTTATCTTTTATTTCGGCTGGCTCCTTTCGGAGCTCTCCGGATGTTTCTGTAGTCTGTGCTACCAGAGAACATGCTTCAACGATCGCTTTTGTCTGCTTAAGTTAACCGGCTCTGTGCAAACAACGAAGTCGTGAGGAGTGGTCCCTCTAGTGGAGGCGCTGTGTACTACCAGCTAAAGCTAAGTTGCCAGCAACGGAGATTTCTATGCGAGGATTCGGCTGAACAGATGCCGGCAAAATTTATGAGTATATTCAAACACGAGATGGCTTGGTTCGACATAAGGCTTATTATTATATTCATGAACATATTAATTACGGAGTTATAGAATTGGAGGAAAATGTTGCTTCTATCTGTCTAACAAAACTGGGACACAGTAACTTCGTTACACCTTCTATGATCTTTCCATAGCCCCAATAAAACCTGTGTGTAGATCTGAAAATAGATTATCATTGATTTCGATAAACTTGGATTCATTGTAACAATAAAATCATCTCTGGAACCATTAATTACGTTCATTGATATGATGAACAATTTCAAATGGATTCTTCGTACCCCTTTCATTACCTCAATGAACTTTTCCATAGCAGCAACGAAACCTGTTCATAAATGTAAAAAAAGATCATCTTTGATCTCAATGAACTTGAATCATTGTCACGATGAAAAATGTATTGTGCCAATGAACGGAAAGGTAATAAACGGTATTCATTGATATTATGTACTACATTTTCTTCATGAAATAATATACATTGTTCCAATGTACTTTTTTCTTCATTTCAATAATCTTTTTCAAAGCCGTAACGAAATATATTCATAGGTCTGAAATTAGATCATCATTGATCTTAGTGTACCCCTTTCCTCACTTCAATAAACTTTTCCGCAGGAGCAACGAAAACTGTTCATAACTGTAAGAAACGATCATCTTTGATCTCAATAAACTTGAATCCGTTGTATCAATAAATACCTACAAAAGTCAGTGAATATTTATTCATTGCCACGATGACAAATGTATTTTGCCAATGAACGGAGAGGTAAAAAACGGCATTTATTGATATAAAGTACCACATTTTTTTCAGTGTAAGTTGCCAAAAATTAAACATCAAAACTATGGAATGCCATTGTAAAATAGCAGAAATATCAAACCACGAATTATTAGAAGTCACGGGTCAGTTGTTCTAGAGATTTTTCTGTTCGCTTTCTGATAAATATTACATTTTTCCTAACGGCTTCCAAGGTATAAACATTAAAGAGACGAACTTGCAGTTTCTACATGATAACAGCAATGATTAAAACAAAATTTTACGTAAGAAGGGGTGTACCGCTGGCCTAACAACGCTGGGTGATCAACGGCGGCTACGATCTCGCATGGATAATTAAATGTTGTATGTAAAAGCTCATCCAGTACGTGATAATGTCCGCTGCTCATGTTGTGCAAGCGATTGTCTATTAAATCATCGGAACAAAATAGAAATAAAATGCCCATATGATGACCGATGGTGGGAAAAACTAGTATGTTGTATTCTCAGTCTTCTCTAAGACAAGGAACGATCGGAGTATGCTAATGATCGAAGAAACTGAAGACATCGAAGATGCGCGCTTCAACGTCGAATTCGGTTAGGGACTAATTGATTTATGTTGCCGCAATGTGCGGCAATACACCTTAATTATTTTTTAAAAATAGAAGTGACTGTTTCTGAAGTAGCGTCATTGTGGTTTTTTCGGTTACAGTAATTAAAATTTTGACATGCCTATTATTCATTATTCAACAATCTGTTGATATCATTGAGAGAAAAAAACAACTATACGTCTTTATTCATATTTTGGGAGGTGATTTCTTCAATAAACTCTTGTCTACTGTCTGAATCGGATCAGTATGAAATATATTTTTTTGGCAACCGTCCGGGAAGTACCTACTTTCCGGACGATTTTTCTTTGAGAAACCGAACCGAACCGAAAAAATTGTGTACGCAACACGTCCGAAAACAGTTTTTTTGGACCGCAGACTTCCAGAAGTACCTACGTCCCGGACGATTTTTCTTTGAGAAAGTATCACTTCCCGGACTAGTCCGAATTTCAATATAAATATTTATATAAATAAGAATTAGAATGTTTCTGTTAGTGCCTATCTTCTGTTAGAATTTCGATATTTAGTACAAATATGAATTATGTTTGAAATTTTCTTCTAAAAAGAAATGTAAAAAATAACTATGTCTCGATTTGTTATTCTACACGGTAACCGAAAAAATTGTGTACGCAACACGTCCGAAAACAGTTTTTTTGGACTCGCAGACTTCCAGGACTCGCTACGCTCGTCCTAGAATCTTGTCCACTCATCCAAAAAAACAGTGTTTTCCGGACTTGTTACGTAAATTACTATTTTCGGCAACCGTCCCGGAAGTACCTACTTCCCGGACGATTTTTCTTTGAGAAAGTATCACTTCCCGGACTAGTCCGAATTTCAATATAAATATTTATATAAATAAGAATTAGAATGTTTCTGTTAGTGCCTATCTTCTGTTAGAATTTCGATATTTAGTACAAATATGAATTATGTTCGAAATTTTCTTCTAAAAAGAAATGTAAAAAATAAATATGTCTTGATTTGTTATTCTACACGGTAACCGAAAAAATTGTGTACGCAACACGTCGGAAAACAGTTTTCCGGACTTGTTACGTAAATTACTATTTTCGGCAACCGTCCGGGAAGTACCTACTTCCCGGACGATTTTTCTTTGAGAAAGTATCACTTCCCGGACTAGTCCGAATTTCAATATTTAGTACAAATATGAATTATGTTCGAAATTTTCTTCTAAAAAGAAATGTAAAAAATAAATATGTCTCGATTTGTTATTCTACACGGTAACCGAAAAAATTGTGTACGCAACACGTCCGAAAACAGTTTTTTTGGACTCGCAGACTTCCAGGACTCGCTACGCTCGTCCTAGAATCTTGTCCACTCTTCCAAAAAAACAGTGTTTTCCGGACTTGTTACGTAAATTACTATTTTCGGCAACCGTCCGGGAAGTACCTACTTCCCGGACGATTTTTCTTTGAGAAAGAATCACTTCCCGGACTAGTCCGAATTTCAATATGAATATTTATATAAATAAGAATTAGAATGTTTCTGTTAGTGCCTATCTTCTGTTAGAATTTCGATATTTAATACAGATATGAATTAAAATGTTCGAAATTTTCTTCTAAAAAGAAATGTAAAAAATAAATGTGTATCGATTTGTTATTCTACACGGTAACCGAAAAAATTGTGTACGCAACACGTCCGAAAACAGTGTAAATTACTAATGTCAAATATTTGTGAATATGTTAGAAAAGATGATTCAAATCACAAAATCATGTACCTATGTGAATCTAGGTAATTTGATTACTCCTGATAACATAATTATAATACGTTCAAAGTTTTGATTGAAAGTTTGATTTTGTGGAGGAAATCCAGTTCTTGACATGATTTTTTGGGTTTATGACCTTCCACAATCTGAAAATGAAAAAAAAATTTTAATCCAAAGATTGTGGAAGGTCATAAACCCAAAAAATCATGTCAAGAACGTTCAAAGTTGTTAGGATCACCATATTGTAATCCAATTCGTGAATTATACAATGGAATATAGTATACAGGGTGTTAATTAAGTACGTTGACAACGTACGAGGAGATTCTTTGAAAGTTTTCAGGACGAAAAGTTTATATAAAAATATGTCCTAAACGGCTTGGTTTTCTAGATAAAGTGTGACAAACATTTTTTCCAAGATTTCCTGAAGTTAACTTCGAAATTTTCGACAATAATCCGTTCAAATTAGGCAAGTACAATTCATTCAATAGTACGCACGATACAAAATAATTCAGTTCTTAAATAATTCACAGGGTTCTCCTTTTTTCGGAGTCAATTTTTTTTCCGCCGTCACAATTAGGTGGGCCTAAGTGTAAAACATACTAGGGGGCAAAATAGGCTCTTAATTATTTCAGATTCGTGATCAGGACCATCAACTTACTGAAGATTCACTTTTTTCCTGGAAAAAATTCAGTCCTGAAAAATCCGAGTTTGTCTCACTTCTCATGGAAACACCCTCGTAATTTCCGTAATTATTGGAATAGAACTTTGTAAATTCCAGGAGCGTTAGATATACCAGTGATGAGTCTAAATCTTTCATGAAGTTGATCTGAGTGACATACACTGCTCGCCAGGGGCGATGAACCTAACCAGTTTTGCAAAACATTATATTAGGGGACAATATAGGTTGAACGGATTCGGAATCAGGACACCAATTTTACCAACAATACATATTTTCGGGGAAGTGAGAATTGAGAAAAATTCGGATTTTCCAGGACTCAAATTTTTGCAGGACAAAAGTGTATTTGCAGTGAGTTTGTGTTCCTGATCACGAATTTGAAAGAATTTGGAGCCTATTTTGCCCCCTAGTATGTTTTACCGTAAAAATGGGTTGTTCCATCGCGAGTGTACAACACTTAGGCCAACCCAATTGAGATATGGGGGTGTTTCCATGAGAAGTGAAACACACTGTATGCTGTCATCATAACTGTGTAACTCGTCTTCTCCCTAACTCATTTTGGTGGCCACTGCTACCACAGTCATCAACCACGATCTGAAACAAATTTCTCACGAAATGTTTGCAAAATATGTATGAGACATCTTCATCATTGTCTTTACCAATGACCTACGCGCTTATCGAGAATATCCATCGATTGTCTAACTTCATCCCTACGACCAATTTTAGCTAGTGCCGGATTTATCCTCACTTACGCCGGGGGCTAACTATTACGATGCCGCCGCCAAACAATATATTTCAATTGTCAGTTTCAAAGTAACCCTACACTGCTTTTTTTCACAGCAAACAAATATTCAACTTGTTTTGTTTATTCATCTTCTGCCGTTTCCAGAATGCACCACCTTCTTTTTTATCAATTTTTTTAAATTTCAGATTGAATATTTACCATTACCAACGACAACCTATTGAATTCTGAACTCTGGTTTCTGATTTTCTTACTTGTTATTGAGTTAGACGAAATTACCCCTACACTGATAAAAAGGATTTTTTGCATCAATGCATAATTGCATTGATTCAAGTCGATTGTATTCTTGAATGGGTCCAACCAAATATTACTTTGATTTTTTGACAGAATCCTCTTGACCACTTGAAAGGAAACTGTTTTGAGACATATGAACACGTTCCTCACTGAATAATGGGAGTTGTTTGGTGCCAGAATATTTCAACTTTGATAATGAACACTATTGTGAATACTTTCTTTGTTCGATGGTGTGAGTTGGTTGAGGCAAGAATATTTCAACTTCGATAACGAACAATATTCTTCTTCATAATGCAATACATTTTTTATTCAAGATTATCTGCATTTGGAGGCTCAGTACAAATGTGCACTTGGTTATAGAAATATGCCATGGAAGCCATGTTCATATGGTACAGTTCAACAAACAGAGAGCAACTGCGAACAATTGTGGTATAATGGTTATATATGAGAATAGTTTTGTAATATTTAAATTTCAGAAACTATATAATCAACTATTCGGTGACGAATAGAAATGCGATCGAATATAGAAACGACAGCATCATTCGCCATCATCACACACCTGTTGAAAACAAAAATATCTTCAACCATAAATGACCTAAATTCAAATCGTGCAGAAATAATTGGACCTCCATATTGCACTTCTGTAGCAGCACATTAACACATAACGACTGTGACAAATACAAAACTAACAACTTAAATAATTTTGATTCAAACACAACCCCCAAACCAAACGCGGGTAACAGCAAACAGGATAGAGGTCCCTGTCGGCAGTCGTCGCAGTGCGCGCTTTCGCGTGAGTTCGCGCCGTTCCGGTGGCAGGGTTTCGCGTGCACCCGCTAGAGTGAAGCTCATTGGTTGCCTGTGCCACGTGCTGCTTCCTCCTGACCTCCGCCAAAAAATTATGTTCTTGAGTCAAAAGGAGCATTTTTCACAAGTAGGAGTTCTCTAGAGTAAAGAGTTGGAATGTATTAATGCAACATTTCAACATTTAGTGTGTGAAAGTTGGTGGCAAATTTTGTTCCTTTGCAGTATTTAGCCGTGATACAGAGACATTGAGCACAATGCTCAAAAAACGTTTCCTATGACTATTTGAAAAATTCCTTTTTATTTAGTCTAAGATTATTAAACAAAAAATGATGAAATTTACCGTAAATGGCTCTCTTTTGATATATGTTATGAGCCCAGCATATTTTCTTGTTTTTTCTTCTTTTTCTTCCATAGTGGCAATTAAACTCAATACAAAGAAATCCTCTTCTGATGAACTGCTCATCCTACCTCACTCGACAACGTACTGCGTTCATTCAAATGTTGAAGTAAATAATATTCACGCCGCGCCGTTCGAAACGTGACGCGACACTTCGCCCCAGTGCGCGGACATCAGCTGAATGACGCTTCGTCTCGCGCCGCTTCGGCTCGCGACGCTTCGACCCAGTGCGCGGACATCAGCTGAATGACGCTTCGTCTCGCGCCGCTTCGGTTCGCGACGCTTCGCCCCAGTGCGCAGTCATCAGCTGAATGACGCTTCGTCTCGCGACGCTTCGCCTCAGTGCGCGGACATCAGCTGAATTACGCTTCGTTTCGCGCCGCTTCGCCTCAGTGCGCGGACATCAGCTGAATGACGCTTCGTCTCGCGCCGCTTCGGCTCACGACTCTTCGCCTCAGTGCGCGGACATCAGCTGAATGACGCTTCGTTTCGCGCCGCTTCGCCTCAGTGCGCGGACATCAGCTGAATGACGCTTCGTCTCGCGCCGCTTCGCCCCAGTGCGCGGACATCAGCTGAATGACGCTTCGTCTCGCGACGCTTCGACCCAGTGCGCGGACATCAGCTGAATGACGCTTCGTCTCGCGACGCTTCGCCCCAGTGCGCAGTCATCAGCTGAATGACGCTTCGTCTCGCGTCGCTTCGGCTCGCGACGCTTCGCCTCAGTGCGCGGACATCAGCTGAATGACGCTTCGTCTCACGCCGCTTCGGCTCACGACGCTTCGCCTCAGTGCGCGGACATCAGCTGAATGACGCTTCGTCTCGCGCCGCTTCGCCCCAGTGCGCGGACATCATCTGAATGACGCTTCGTCTCACGCTGCTTCGCCCCAGTGCGCGGACATTAGCTGAATGACGCTTCGTCTCGCGCCGCTTCGCCCCAGTGCACGGACATCAGCTGAATGACGCTTCGGCTCGCGACGCTTCGCCCCAGTGCGCGGACATCAGCTGAATGACGCTTCGACTAAGTGCGCGTGAACCTTTAAAGTTTACCGCCGGGGGCTGATAGTCACATAGCCCCTTCCTAAATCCGGTACTGATTTTAGCAGAAATTAATTTCTGTGGTGATAATGTCGGTTCTGCGTAAGAGTCATTGTGTCGTATAATTTACGAGCCAGCCTTGGGAATTAATAGTTGCGGATTCCGCGAGAGTTTACTGTCGGGCACATCCGATTAGAGACATTAAGAGACTTGGACCGGGCATTAATTTCGCTGTTTATGGAGAACAGGAGACACTTGTTAGCGGCCGAATACCTGCACGATGAAGGCAATACGATGGAAGGAGTCAAATTCCTTTGTGGCTGAAAAGGCCGGACATCAATTTTTGTGTAAGTCTGGTACCACACAGGCTGACGGTGGACAAATGATGCACGGTTCAATTTCACATTATTATTCAGAGTTCTTGGTAACGGAGCAGTTGCATCGCGACGGAGAATTGCAGGATTTTCAATGACAGAATCGTTGTATTTCTCTGAATTGAGTGAGTCAGATATTCACTTGTACTGCAGCTTGAAGTTTGAACGAATAGAAAGGTAGAGAAAAATTTACTTAAAACTCTCGGGCGTTCGTACAAATGTATTACACTAATGCCCTCTGAACTGTAAAAAATAAATCATAAAGGTGGCAAAAGTTTTATGAGATCGTCAAAATATTCAAGTCATCTTTTTAATGGCCTTCATTAAACCGAAGGAGAGTGATGAAATGTCAGAAGTCAAAATTATATATACCGTTGTAAATTATTCACCATATTTACAGTGTGGCCCATTTAAGATGGAAGCACCCTTCTAAAACTTACATTTTCCAACCGATTGGATTGATTTTTGTTTTCTTTAGTTAGACATTCAAAGTCTACTAGGACACCAAATTTCAAGAATAAATATCCATTTCCAGGGCCAACAAATTTTATTTTTCAAGGTCAAAAATCTAGAAAAATTACTAGCAATTTTTTTTCAGAGCAAATCTGACTACACCACTGGATTCGCGACATTTTCAAATGGTTCATATGTCAATTACGTTAAAATGCGTCAATTATATATTTTTTCTCTAAATCACTTTGTTATATGTTCCAGGGGCAGCATGGCATCGAAAAATTTTGACCTGATAAACATTTTGGACTTTGAGGATCGGAACAGGATGACACCGAATCGGACTCTGATTCTGTTCGGGAGAAAGACGATAACTTCTACATTTGCAATCGGAGACAGGGCAAGAAGATTGTGGAAACCTTTTCTTGGAAAAAACTCCTTACGCCAACCGGAAGAAGACACAATTTGCTGGTGGGACTACCAGGTGCTATAGAGAAAGCGATAAATGTAGGAGGTATCCTGAACACATGGCACTGTTTATTCAGTGATACGATATTGGACACCATTACCACATTCACCAACCAATCCATTTATTCGATTCGGGAAAAATTTTCCAGAGAGAGGGATGCCAAAGCAACGGACATAACTGAAATACGAGCAATGATTGGGCTTTTATTTATTGAGGGGATGTACAAGGGAGGAAAGATAAAACTCGACGACTTATGGGACTCAAGTGGTTTTGGAGTACAAATATTTCGCCTTACTATGAGTCTGAAAAGGTTTCGATTTCTACTTGGTTGTCTGAGATTTGATGATCGACAAACTTGCCAACAACGAAGAGAATTCGATCGGTTGGCCCCCGTTCGAGATTTGATTGAGAAATTCGTGGAAAATTGTTGAAACTCTTACTCAGTTGGGGCAGATGTCACTATTGATGAGAAGCTTGAGGCCTTTGTTGACTCAAAAATGTTTTATACCAGCAACCTCGAAATTTACGCGGACAGGCAGCCAGAAGGACCATTTCAGGTCAGTAATAGGAGCGTAGATGTAGTGAAGTGGTTGATAACCCCCATAAGCAAATCTGGGCGCAATGTAACTGCGGATGATTGGTTTTCGGATGTCTCCCTACTCCAAGAATTGTCAGAAAAGCATCGCCTTTCCTACGTTGGAACTCTAAAAAAAAAACAAATGGCAAATATCCAAAGAGCTGAAAGAAATCAAAAACAAGGAAAACTTTTCAGAAAAGAATCAACAATCATCTCCTACGTTCCACAGAATAAAAACCAAAAGAAAAATGTAATTTTGATTTCCAGTATGCACACAGATGATGCAATCGACGAATCAACGGGTCCGAAGAAAAAACCAGAGATCATCACATACTATAACCATCACAAAATTGGAGTGAATGTGGTTGATAAGATATGCTCATCCTACAATGTTCAACGAGGAACAAGGAGGTGGAGTATGGTGGCATTTTATTGATTGCTCAACATTGCTGGTATCAATTCGCAAATAATATATTTGTCGAATGTAAATGAAAAAATACCACGTCGCCTTTTCTTGAAGTAGCTATGGATGGAACTAGCTAAAGCTCAGTTAGTGAGGCGAGCATTGGTTCCTAAACGTTTGAGGATTGCAGACATTGTACCCAGACCTGCTCAGTCCTCTTCAACCTGCAGTTCTGTTGATCCCAACCCTTCTGAAGGGAGTATTCGGAATTGTTGCCGACCCGGTTTAAAAACGAAAAAAAGAAGACTGACAAAGTATACTTGCAAACAATGTGGCTTGTACTTGTGTCTTTAGCACTGTGCCTTTACGTGAACTGGTGGCTGTGAAAAATAACAGACAGTCGATTCTGATGAGGAAGACGACTGACTAATTTTTTCCTTAGTTCTATTTACCTTCTAACTTTGGAATTGATATAAATAATTTTTGATCATTTGTTTGTTTCTATTTTTTTCAATATACACCTATATCAATAATGATGTTTATTGATCTTAATCCACCAAATGAATAAGATATGCATTGGTATTTTCAAAATTTATCATTTTTTCCACATTTGGATCTCTGAGATCCATAGCGACCATCCATGTTCCTTTCAGGGGTGCGCCTATTGGTATTGGTATTGGTTGGTATGGATGGTGACTGATGCGCTGCGACCTAGTTAGATCTATTGTGCCCCATCTTCTTCTGCTATCTCAAGGTGTTCTCGTTTACAGCATCCCTTCAAGCCTCAGTTCCTTCAGGAATTTTAGGATTTTGAGGGGGTCCATTTGTGGTATTTCTTCCACAGTCAGCTGGTGTGATCCCAGTATATTTAATCTTTTGTGGTGTACAGCATAACACTCCATCAATATGTGGTGAGGTGTTTCAGGATGTTCCCCACAGAATCTGCAGGTGTTGTCCTCCTCTAAGCCTAGCTTTCTTAGGTGTTCTTTGAGTCTGCAATGCCCCGTTAGAAATCCTGTGATTGTCTTTAGACTAGTTTTGCTGAGGTTAATCAGTGTTTTCGATCTTGCTCGGTTGAAATTGCCGAAGAGATCTTTGGCCTGCCTTAGCCCTGGAAGTCTTTGCCAGTATGTTGCTCTCATTGCTTTTTCAGTTTTATTGAGTTCTTCTTGGAAGTAAGATTTTCCAAGTCCGCAGAATGGTTCTGGCCCGATCAGTGGCGTTGATGCTCCTTTTCGTGCCAGGGTATCTGCTTGTTCATTTCCCTCTACTCCGACGTGCCCAGGCACCCAGAGGAGGATCATCTTGTTGTTCCTGTCTAGATCATTGAGTTTTCCTAGGCATTCCCAGACCATCTTCGAGTTGATGTTATATGAGCCCAACGCTTTGATGGCTGCTTGACTATCGGAGAGGATTGCAATTTCCTTGTTCCGGTAGTTCCTATCGAGGTTGAACTGAATGCATCTTTCTATGGCGTGAATTTCCGCTTGAAAAATGCTAGGGAAGTGTCCCATGGGTTCGGAGTACTTGGTACGAGGTCCAAATACTCCTGCTCCAGTTCCGTCGGGAGTTTTAGACCCGTCCGTGTACCATGTAATGGTATTCTTATCCAGTGCTCGAATGGATTCTGTGCTCCATTGTTTCTTGGTATTTAGTTCCGTTCGAAAAAAATTCTCGAAACTAAATTTCCTGGTAATTTCGTCAGTTGGGAGATCGGCAAGGTGTGCACTTCCGGTGGGGGTTGAGCCCCTTACACTGTGTGCTGTCCCTTTAAGTCCGACTTTGGCCAACCTCAGGTTTGCTCCCCAAGCAGTTCTCCTCACCGTGAGATGGAGAGGAGTGAGGTCCAGAATGACCTCCATTGCTGCTGTTGGAGTTGACCTCATTTCTCCTGTTATGCAAAGACATGCTAGTCTGTGTACTTTCTCCAGGATTTTCTTTGTTGTGGCGAGTTCGGTTCTACCGTGCCACACTACTGCTCCGTAGGTGATCATAGGTCTCACTATCATGGTGTACATCCATCGCAGTATTGATGGGTTACAGCCCCACGTTTTTCCTGCAATGTTCCTGCACACCATCAGTGATGATTTTGCCTTGTTAGCGATCTTTTCTACGTGTCTGTTCCAGAGCAGTTTTGAGTCTAGGGTTAGTCCTAGATACTTCACCTCTTGCTGCCATCCTAAATCTGATCCGTCGAGGCGAACAGTCCTTAGGTGCTGAATCTTTGTTCTTCTAGTGAATGTTACTATTGTGGTTTTTGATGAGTTAATTCTCAATCCCACAGAGAGGCACCATCTTCTGGTAGTCTCTAGCTCCCTTTCTATGAGATCGCAGAGGGTTCCTTCGAATTTGCCTTTGGCCATAATGACTATGTCGTCAGCATATCCCAGGCAAGTGACTCCGTTCCCGGTAAGTGTTCCGAGTAGTTCGTCTACTACGAGACTCCACATCAGAGGTGATAGTACCCCTCCTTGTGGGCATCCCCTGCTTGTGCTGATCCGAAAGCTGGTATCGCCCACTTTCGTTTCAGCAGTTCTTGTAGCCAGCATTTGGCACATCCATCTGGATGTGGTTCTGTCTACTCCCTTGTTCGTTAGGGCCCTATTTATTGCTTCGTGAGAGGTGTTGTCGAATGCCCCCTCTATGTCTAAGAAGGCGCATATGGCCATTTCTTTATGCTCGAGAGATCTCTGGATGCTTTCGGTAAGCACGTACAGAGCGGTTTCCGTTGATCTGCCCGCCCTGTATGCATGCTGCCCGGGGTGCAATGTCACCCTCTCCAGTATCTCAGTTCTGATGTAGTTATCTACCGTCTTCTCCACTGTCTTCAGTAAGAAGGATGAGAGACAGATTGGTCTGAATGACTTCGGGAGGGTTGGGTCCTTCTTTCCTACTTTGGGAATGCGGGGTGCGCCTAACCGAGTGTTAAGTCAATACAGGTTTATAACAGCCTTATGATTTGGTTTTATAATGGCACTCAGGAGTTTATTAAAATTTCTGCGAATGAGGCAAAAAGGTTATGAGGAGTGGGCCCTCGTAGATTTATGGCATCTTTATGGAAGTTTTCCTTCCATGCTAAATGCATGGAAATGTTAATCGAAACATTGGGACCACCTATAGATCAATTGCGGAGATAGCCTTGTAGGAACTCTGCACGGAAATTCATTGGATGTAATTCAACGTTCGTCGTGGTATTAGCCAGGAAAGTAGTTGTTTTCTGATGGATTTTTGACCCAAATATATTCCTATATCGTATAGGAATATTGCAGTGAGCATCCTGGTATGGCAGGACATCTAGTGTTGATCAATGGTTTTATTTTCGTATGTAGGCAATTGTTTTTCGTAGGAAGTGAACGGGATGATTTTTGTTTTTTTGTGATTGATCGATAGGTAGTTTTCGTTAAACCAGTTAGAGATATTTACTAAATCATTTGATGCAGTTTCTCTTACCTTGCTCCAAGTGTCATCAACATATAACAATACAGTGTCATCGGCGAAGGAAATAATTCTACCAGCGGAGTTCATGTTGAGTAGGTCATTCAAGTAAATGATGAAAAGCAACGGTCCCAAGACTGTCCCTTGTGGTACACCATAGGTAACAGTTTTCCCACCGCTTAATTTCCCATTAACAAATACTTGTTGTTTCCGATTTTGTAAGTAGTTTTTGAACAGTTTCAAAACATTTCCTCTGATACAAATGCTCTCTAATTTATCTAACAAAATCCCATGATTTATAGTATCAAAAGCCTTCGGTAGGTTCAAGATACATTGAAGAGATAATGGTTTTTCTTTTTACAGTTATTTTTGTTGAATTTTTTATTTTTATATAATTACTTTCCAATATTACACCAACAATATATTTATTTAATTTTAAATGAAAAAAAAAAAAAATGTTTCACCCCAGGAATTTCGGTAAACAATTTGTTTTCGTTTTTATCATGGTTCCAACTACTAGCACACCAAGTTTGGTGGTGCTACAATCGATCCTCGTCTCAAAACCCAATCGTACTGGATTAAAAAAAAAGCTGCCACTACTCTATGTCTATGTAACGGCAATTTCAACGGAACTCCCATCAACTCATGTGAGGGATTCAAAACAGTCACCAGGGAGCGCAAAGTGGACCTTTACCGGCTAATGATCCCTGACCCCCTGTAAGACCGCGCGGCAGGGGTCAATCCAAGCGACCGTTGCCGGACAACCAATCATGAAAGTCAAATAATAATTATTCATTTATAAGAAGTCATGGTGATAGGTTCGTTATACGCTACAGTTCTAATGTGGATTTTGTTAATGTATTGAGATTGTGGAAGATAATTTTCGTTTGACGGAAAATATAAATGATTTATGTTGAAACGGATGAATACTAATTGAAAAAGTGTATTAGGTTGCTGTCATAGTTAAGAAGCCATCATAGTCGCAAAGTACTGGGTGTCAAATCATTCAGCGTGAACACATCTCATCATAGTTTGATTACTTGGTAAAATAGGTATTTCTTTTTATTTTGTGAGATTATGATTTGCGAGGGTGAGAAAAAAAAATTGGAGGATTTGTATACGATTTAAAACTGCATTTTTTGACAAGCCACTCAGTTTCAGCAATTTCTAACATTTTTGTGGAATATTGTTTTCAGTCGAAATATTTCTGCTATATATACAGTTGTGTCCAATGAAGTGTATTACAGCGATTGTATGTTGTCTTCAAAGTTCGAAAAAGGGTTGTACACGGTTCCGATAACCAAATAACTCCTTAATTGAATGCCTTTTCAATCAAAGATCATGGGAACGATTTGGTAATCAACACCCTGTACAACACTTTTTTAAACGTTGAAGTTTAGACAGCATACAATTGCTGTACAACACTTCTTTGGACACAAGTGTACAATTCAATTTTACAATTTTTATTACTAATTGTTTCAAATGGAAATTTTGTGAATTTCATTACAATTATATTGATACAGCTTCACTGTTATAGGTTTCAAACAAACTTGCATTAAAAAAACTTGAAAATGTTACTTGAGATCTTTCTTAAAATGAAACACCATTTCAGATTAAAATGAGATTCAAATATATTACATTGGGTAACCTGTGACCTACATAATTGATAGAACAAAGTAACTGAGGTGTATTAAAAAAAAAACATAACTTGTCGATATGTTATCTCATCTCACATCTCCAAATCTACATTAGGAAACTATTGTGTACGCTATTGATTGAAAACCATGTCAATAATATAATTTATGCAAGGAGATATTAGTTTTTGGATTGATGGTTTTGTTATATCACTTGTGTTGGTCACACAGGTTACTCGATGAATTTATTATATTAATCTCAAAATGTGTGTTGACGAAAGTTTCTTCGAGACCTAATAATGTGCGGTATCAATTCAATGGTAATGAAAGCTGTTTTTCCTGACCCGACGAGCCACTATGTTGCCATTTTAACCGAAAACCGTAAAGTTGTACTTTTCCCAATACTTTAGGACTAAAATTAATTATTTCAACGTATATTCATAGCTCTCTATATTCAAAAATAAAGGACCACGCACACTCCTTATGCAAAAAGTCTTTCGGTCAAATTTTCCAAATTTTTAGTATGTTGTTGAACTCTACTTCCTGAACAAAAGTTACCATTGGCACACAAAAATTCTATGTATAGTTTACGAGATACAGATTGTTGAAGTTGTAAGATGAAACTTTCAGGCCATTATTGGCTGAACTTTATTGCTGGGAATATCACAAAATTATTGGTGGATTTTCGATCTACACCATACTACTATACTTGGCCAGTGCAATGTTATGTTTTTCAAGCATTTTTTAAAACTGTATACAGGGTAAATCATGACTTTTTTCGAGTTACATAAAATGAAAATAATTTCAGAATGAAGCATCAACGTCATGAGTCGGATCGTATGAAAATTGAATTTTCTGTGTTCAGTATATCCGATAAGATTCACTGATTCCAAGAAATATGATTTTTCCTTAAATATACAGGGGAGATTGAAAGTATAAGTGTATCTATTATATATTCTTTGGATTACATGATTGGATCAATTCAGTGCACCAGTTATATGTGCCATGTAGCCACTTGACAGGAAGTACATTTTGAATATTATACAGTGTGACTTAAGAATACACGAGACTAATATTACCTAAAATTAGCGAAATACCCTGTATAAAAAAAACTAACCGGTCAATTTTCCTTATTTCTTCACATTTTATAGGGGATATATCACATGAACTTCTGTGAAAAATACAGGAATTTTCTATGTCTAGTTTTCAATTAATGGATGGAGATGCTGAAAATCCGATCGTATGATTATTCATTTGAAGGATAATTCAAACTAATTCCTCACAAAGTAGCTCCCAACTTTTTTCCCACTGAGAGTATACAGAATAACTATTTAAATAGGGCTAGTCGAAAGTAAGAAATACGGGGTCGGTCAGTATATAGGTATTTACTTAAAATTCTAATGTAACTATATAAATTCACACTATGGACAAATTCAATATTGATTCTTTCATCCTTCATACTTTGAAATGAAAACGGAAAGTTCCTTTACCATAAAATCAATGAAAATCACGCTAATGGAATTGGTGAATACTAACAAATATAAAAATAATATCTGCTATCGGAATATTGAACAATTTGGCCACTCTTCAAATCTGTCATGTGAGGTATAGGTTGAAAAATGCACTGGCCAAGTATAGTAGTATGGTGTAAATCGAAAATCCACCAATAATTATATGAAATTCCTAGCAATAAAGTACAGCCAATAATGGCCTGAAAGTTCCATATTACAACTTCAACACGCTGTATCTCGTAAACTATACATAGAATTTTTGTGTGCCTATGGTAACTTTTGTTCAGGAAGCAGAGTTCAACAACATACTAAAAATTTGGAAAATTTGACCGAAAGACTTTTTGCATAAGGAGTGTGCGTGGTCCTTTTAAAATAAAAAAATTTGGTCACAAAAAGTAACAAATAATACATGGTTGTATTTAGAATGTCATATGGAGACAAAAAAAGTAAAAATATACTGGGTATCTCATTTAAAAATCGAAAGTTTATACCACTCCCGGTGAGACCGGAAGTCACTTGTCAAAAAATTCAGTTTTATGTATCAATTAGATCCTCCAAATTTCAATCCGATATCTTCAAAAACAAAAAAGTTATAGGGTCGATACACCTTCCGTGGACACCCGGTATAAACAAGAATTGATCGTTAACATAAAATAAATTTATTTCCACAAGTTATACACTGAATATTAGAAAGTATGTGAAAAAAAAAATATAATAATCTGATCAAATTGTATTTCTACCAAGCAAGAAGAAAGAAATTATACCATACAAGTTTTTTTTCTACGACGAACCGTTCGGGCTCAAAGACTACTTGTATATTGGCATATTTCAACTGATTGGAAAATCCCAATTTTTCACTCCAAAACTCTTATTATTATTTAAGGTTATTAGAGGATTTCCCCCAGTTCCCTGCGCATACCTCATTTAGATCAGATAATAAAAATACAGGTCACTTATTCAAAAAATTACATACAAAATAATTAATGAAGTCCGAAAACGTACAAAACTTGAAACTTAAATAAAAACTTTGAAAAAATGTTTCACATGATTATATTATTATTTATTAGACGATCTAGTTACCCAATCGCGTACTTCAGTCAAATATAAAAACCTAAGAGAGACCAACTGCAAAAACTACACAGAGTCTCTAGAGAGGCCTGTGTCTGAACTACGAGACAGGGAGAGCCTTGAGAGGGCAGTAGACGAAGTGAGCAAGGCAATAGTCGAAGCCTACGAAGAACGCTGTCCTGAGAAAAAAAGGCTCAAAATAACAAAACGATCTGGTGGAATGAGCATCTAAAAATCCTCAGAGATAGAAAAAAGGTACTGTTAACCAAGCAGGTTCCTTGAAAAAGAACGGCAATGCCTATACTACAACGTTCGAGGAAAGTCTGAGGATGCCCATAGAAGCACACTTTCCAGCCTCAGTAATAATTCTCAATAGCCCGACAACAGTGGAACCAAACAGGCGAACAGCTTTGGAATTGATGCTTGCTACAGAAATACTACAGACCAGATAGAATCAGATGTGCTATCAGTCAATTGAAACCATACAAATCCCCTGGAGTAGAAGGAAAATACCCCATATTTATCCAAAACGGGAAAGAAAATACTTATTCCATACCTGTGCCATATATTCAAGGCTTGCATAGCACTACGACATATACCTACGCTGTGGCAAGAGGTGAAAGTCATATATCTCCCAAAAGTAGGAAGAATAGGCGAGAAGACAGCCAAGACTAATGTCTTTTCCGCTCAAAACGTTAAAAAGATTGACAGAGAGGTACAGAAGAGATGAGGTACTAAAAACAAGCTCGCTCAACGAACGCCAATATGCATGTCAACCAGGCAAGTCAACAGACTCAGCACTGGACGATCAACAGGCTACTAATGAAGTCCTTGGGAGCGATAGCCATGACAACATTTATAGACAAATAGACAGTCTCGGAGCTTACACGGTCAGCACTAGATATAATCGACAGATGCTGTGAAGAGGAGGAGCAGTTCTTCTTCATAAAACCAGAATAATAAAAAAAAGTACAGGAAGAACTTAGTTCACCTGTACTGAACGGGATAGAAATTCCATTTGCCCAAGAGGCAAAATACTTATAAGTAATCTTCGACCATAAGTTAACTTGGAGCCAACACCTATAAAAATTTATGGAAAAAAGTACAGTAGCCTTCAATCTGTGCAGGAGAATGTGCGGAAAAATTGGGGGCTACAACCAAAAATGCCTAGGTCCAGCACACACAGGTTATAGAGGCAATGACGAAGCCAATACACTAGCCCGAGTAGAAGCAAGTAACGCTCTGAATGGCCCAGAAATGTTTTGCGTTGTGTTAAACTCTCAACACTCCTTTCTTATGGCATTGTCACTAGCAGTCATCGATATAAACTCAAACTAGACTATCAGATGAGTCCTTTGATTGAAACTGCTCCAATGATGAGCAAGAGTGGAGTTTTCTTCCACTTTTAGTTTTATCAGAATATGGTTCCTTGAAAAATTCACTAATATTGACATCAAATAGTCAATAATAGTTTTGAAGTGAAAAAAAGTGGGTGTTTGCTGAGTCAGCAGAAATACGTCAATTTTTATTTGGCGTTGGGGGCTACAACCAAAAATGCCTGGGTACCTGCACACACAGGTTATAGAGGCAATGAAGAAGCCAATACACTAGCCCGAGAAGGAGCAAGTAACGGTCTGAATGGCCCAGAACCGTTTTGCGTTGTTTGAGACTCTCAACACTCCTTTCTTATGGCATTGTCACTAGCAGTCATCGATATAAACTCAAACTAGTCTATCAGATGAGTCCTTTGATTGAAACTGCTTCAATGATGGGCAAGAGTGGAGATATTTTTCCACTTTTAGTTTTATTAGAATATAATTCCTTGAGAAATTCACTAAAATTGTCATCAAATAGTCAATAATAGTTTTGAAGTGAAAAAAAGTGGGTGTTTGCTGAGTCAGCAGAAATACGCCAATTTTTATTTGGCGTTGGGGGCTACAACCAAAAATGCCTGGGTACCTGCACACACAGGTTAAAGAGGCAATGAAGAAGCCAATACACAAGCCCGAGAAGGAGCAAGTAACGCTCTGAATGGCCCAGAACCGTTTTGCGTTGTTTGAGACTCTCAACACTCCTTTCTTATGGCATTGTCACTAGCAGTCATCGATATAAACTCAAACTAGTCTATCAGATGAGTCCTTTGATTGAAACTGCTTCAATGATGGGCAAGAGTGGAGATATTTTTCCACTTTTAGTTTTATTAGAATATAATTCCTTGAGAAATTCACTAAAATTGTCATCAAATAGTCAATAATAGTTTTGAAGTGAAAAATAATGGGTGTTTGCTGAGTCAGCAGATATACGCCAATTTTTATTTGGCGTTTGGGGCTACAACCAAAAATGCCTGGGTACCTGCACACACAGGTTATAGAGGCAATGAAGAAGCCAATACACTAGCCCGAGAAGGAGCAAGTAACGGTCTGAATGGCCCAGAACCGTTTTGCGTTGTTTGAGACTCTCAACACTCCTTTCTTATGGCATTGTCACTAGCAGTCATCGATATAAACTCAAACTAGTCTATCAGATGAGTCCTTTGATTGAAACTGCTTCAATGATGGGCAAGAGTGGAGATATTTTTCCACTTTTAGTTTTATTAGAATATAATTCCTTGAGAAATTCACTAAAATTGTCATCAAATAGTCAATAATAGTTTTGAAGTGAAAAAAAGTGGGTGTTTGCTGAGTCAGCAGAAATACGCCAATTTTTATTTGGCGTTGGGGGCTACAACCAAAAATGCCTGGGTACCTGCACACACAGGTTAAAGAGGCAATGAAGAAGCCAATACACAAGCCCGAGAAGGAGCAAGTAACGCTCTGAATGGCCCAGAACCGTTTTGCGTTGTTTGAGACTCTCAACACTCCTTTCTTATGGCATTGTCACTAGCAGTCATCGATATAAACTCAAACTAGTCTATCAGATGAGTCCTTTGATTGAAACTGCTTCAATGATGAGCAAGAGTGGAGTTTTCTTCCAGTTTTAGTTTTATTAGAATATAATTCCTTGAGAAATTCACTAAAATTGTCATCAAATAGTCAATAATAGTTTTGAAGTGAAAAAAAGTGGGTGTTTGCCGAGTCAGCAGAAATACGCCAATTTTTATTTGGCGTTTGGGGCTACAACCAAAAATGCCTGGGTACCTGCACACACAGGTTATAGAGGCAATGAAGAAACCAATACACTAGCCCGAGAAGGAGCAAGTAACGCTCTGAATGGCCCAGAACCGTTTTGCGTTGTGTTAGACTCTCAACACTCCTTTCTTATGGCATTGTCACTAGCAGTCATCGATATAAACTCAAACTAGACTATCAGATGAGTCCTTTGATTGAAACTGCTCCAATGATGAGCAAGAGTGGAGTTTTCTTCCACTTTTAGTTTTATTAGAATATAGTTCCTTGAGAAATTCACTAAAATTGTCATCAAATAGTCAATAATAGTTTTGAAGTGAAAAAAAGTGGGTGTTTGCTGAGTCAGCAGAAATACGCCAATTTTTATTTGGCGTTGGGGGCTACAACCAAAAATGCCTGGGTACCTGCACACACAGGTTATAGAGGCAATGAAGAAGCCAATACACTAGCCCGAGAAGGAGCAAGTAACGCTCTGAATGGCCCAGAAATGTTTTGCGTTGTTTGAGACTCTCAATACTCCTTTCTTATCGCATTGTCACTAGCAGTCATCGATATAAACCCAAACTAGACTATCAGATGAGTTATTTGATTGAAACTGCTCCAATGATGAGCAAGAGTGGAGTTTTCTTCCACTTTTAGTTTTATTAGAATATAGTTCCATGAGAAATTCACTAAAATTGTCATCAAATAGTCAATAATAGTTTTGAAGTGAAAAAAAGTGGGTGTTTGATGAGTCAGCAGAAATACGCCAATTTTTATTTGGCGTTGGGGGCTACAACCAAAAATGCCTAGGTACCTGCACACACAGGTTATAGAGGCAATGAAGAAGCCAATACACTAGCCCGAGAAGGAGCAAGTAACGCTCTGAATGGCCCAGAATCGTTTTGCATTGTTTGAGACTCTCAACACTCCTTTCTTATCGCATTGTCACTAGCAGTCATCGATATAAACTCAAACTAGACTACCAGATGAGTCCTTTGATTGAAACTGCTCCAATGATGAGCAAGAGTGGAGTTTTCTTCCACTTTTAGTTTTATTAGAATATAGTTCCATGAGAAATTCACTAAAATTGTCATCAAATAGTCAATAATAGTTTTGAAGTGAAAAAAAGTGGGTGTTTGATGAGTCAGCAGAAATACGCCAATTTTTATTTGGCGTTGGGGGCTACAACCAAAAATGCCTAGGTACCTGCACACACAGGTTATAGAGGCAATGAAGAAGCCAATACACTAGCCCGAGAAGGAGCAAGTAACGCTCTGAATGGCCCAGAATCGTTTTGCATTGTTTGAGACTCTCAACACTCCTTTCTTATCGCATTGTCACTAGCAGTCATCGATATAAACTCAAACTAGACTACCAGATGAGTCCTTTGATTGAAACTGCTCCAATGATGAGCAAGAGTGGAGTTTTCTTCCACTTTTAGTTTTATTAGAATATAGTTCCTTGAGAAATTCACTAAAATTGTCATCAAATAGTCAATAATAGTTTTGGAGTGAAAAAAAGTGGGTGTTTGCCGAGTCAGCAGAAATACGCCAATGTTTATTTGGCGTTTGGGGCTACAACCAAAAATGCCTGGGTACCTGCACACACAGGTTATAGAGGCAATGAAGAAGCCAATACACTAGCCCGAGAAGGAGCAAGTAACGCTCTGAATGGCCCAGAACCGTTTTGCGTTGTGTTAGACTCTCAACACTCCTTTCTTATTGTTTACCATTTTTTTGCATTTTTTTTAATGTTCCGTCAAGAAATTCTGTTAGCAAACTCCATATTCACCACTCCAAGAAACCTGTCAAATGGAAGAAATCAAAACTACCCTAAAACTTTTACGCTATATACAAATTTACTGAATTGTAAGGAAGGATAAACGGCTTATTTCCAATGGAATTATTGTCAGATTGCTCGTAGCTACGCTACTGAATTTGTGCTAAGCCAAACCGCATCCTCCTAGTGCAAAAATCTCAGTATCTATTCTCGGCATACCTGTTGTACAAATCATAATCGACTGGCCATATTTCTTCGCCGGGAATTTTTACTTGTGTATGCGTGCGCTTTCCATAGGAGATGGTGCTTTTTACTTGCAATTGCTCTGATACACGGTACGAAATTCCAATCAATTTATATCATACACACCAGACAAGGTAATAATATAATTTATAGAGGCATTATTCTTGCTTGGAGCTCGGCTACATGCCTTTTGTTGCGCGAGCGGTAATTTTTGAGACCGCTTACTCAAATGATACAGTGCACAATCTTCGTTTGATTAAATGATTGCCGGCTAAGTGATTTGTGCGTACACCGAGAAGATGTTAATGTGCGTTATTTGGTGCCATTAATAAATTCGAATTCGGTGTTCATAAAACACCGCTGCGGCAGGTGCTATTTTGAGTATTGTTCTCGGTTCCGTGATGTTCTGGTACTTCATCATCAGCCTGTCAAGTTTGTTATTACGGTAATCATGGCCGTTTCACAGTTGGATATTCGAGAAACGTATTCCGAATTAAGGCTCACATAAAGGAAGACATTAGAATAAATGGACAAGATTCCTAGCCCTAGCAGCGCTTTACAGATTTTCGTTGAGGATCATGAAGAGTGATTTTGGCGACGACAACTACATAATACACCAAAATTAACGTTGTAGTTGGTGTAGAAATTAGTCATTTATGAAACGACGCTCTCTAAACCACCGGTCAACGTTGTTTTAAAGTTGAGCATGACATCAGTCATAACGTTGTCATAACGTTTACTCAACCGACTATAAGTAGTAAATATTCTGGGAATGGGAATAACGTTCTAAAAACGTTTAAGTGGCAACTTTAGTTATTTTAAACGTTTTCCCGACAGTAAAGCAACCTTGTGAGATTCAACTAAGCAGTGGGTAATTATTCAGTTAAGTTGAAAACGTTTTCACAACCAACATTCGTTCAAATATTTACTGCAGAGGACCAAATTTAAATAATAATTATTTACCCATTTTATTATATATTTTTTAATTCAGTGACAAGAACCATTGTTTGCTGAATTGTTTGACAGAAAATGTATTTATAGGAAAGGAAAAAGGACTAGAATGATCCTAACGTAACTTTCGAATCGGAAATGAAAATTGCTTACAAATTCACTGTCTTCTCTTCCAGATAAAAAAAAGTCGTGAAGACAGACAGTTTGGAAATCTTGAGTTTAATTTCTTTAGGAACAAGTGCCAACCTGAATAGAGAGATATTGAGAAAAGTAACTACTTTTTCAGAGGAACAACTGTATTATAGCCAGGAGAAACCACTTGATTATAACCATGTAAAACAGTTTAATAATTTGGAAGAACTGAGGAGAAACGCGAAAGAAACGAATTACAAAATGTGGAGCAGAATGTATTCGTTATTTAGAATTGGTTCAGTTTTTGGCCCGATAAGCAACTCCAGTCGCGCTTCGGGTATAAAGTTAAAACGTTAAAAATGAGTATATTTTTAGTTACCTGACAACCAAGTCGCGTTGACGACTTGTATACTCCTACGCTATATTGGGAGTGTAATTCTATTTGGAACCAAGGTCGGCCATTAAAACTTGGGATGTAAAACAAACATTTACAAAGGATTTCAAAGCCTCATTTCAGTTTTCTAGAAATAATTTATAGGTATTCCGTATTTAGTTCACGCTTGAATCGATATCAACATTGAAAGTTTTTTCTTAGTGTCCATTTTGGCCATCAGTAATTATTTGGTTGATGAATCAACTATTTTCTGAACACCATAGAAAATAAACTATCATTGCTGCTTGAGAGGGCGCTGGTGTGCAGTTGTTATTAAGTAAATTCAGCAACGTTTAGGAAACGACCAACTGCTACCTACAGTTGCAGCAAAAACGTTTTAAAAACCCAAAAATGAATGACCAAATCGGTGTAAAACAGGGTTGTGACAACGTTGTATTGACGTCGGCAACGCAACTTATGTTTGGTTGCACAACTTTTTCGAACACGTTGCCGCAACGTTGAATTGCTACTTGGGATATTTATTTGGGAAAGTCATCTGGCATTTATACAGGGTGTTCCTAAACATCATGTAAATCTGGAAATGGAACATTCCCTGGCTTACTTTACGACTAAGAGTTCATATAAACATAGGTCCGCAAACGATTCGTTACCAATATACGAGGTGTTGAAATTTCAAGATTTTTTTTGTTTTTTCTCTATCTATATATCTTGCAGTTTTTGAGATATTTGACTTAAATTGAAAACACAGGTTATGTTTTAGGGCTTACATCAATGGACATGCCAAATGTATGAAAGAATCTACAGGGTGATATTTTTTACTGGTCATGCCCCATTTTCTGCCACTGAACTTTTTTGCAGTGCGTCGTTGGTGAATTCTAAAACAGAAAATTAATTTTTTGATTTGTTTTCAAACTTTTTTGTCATATGTAGTTTTTTCGTATCTACGACCGTTATCGAGTAAAATAATTGAAAAAGATTGTTTATAATTCGCTAAAATTTAGCCGAGCCAAAATGGAAAAAATGGGCTGGGAGCCATCGTGCATGCACCATACTTGATTTCTGAGCAAAAGAGGTGAGTCTTCGTGTTGCAAAATAGTTATTTACCTAACAAGTGCGGAAAAAAGTACTTCTCCGCACGCGACGACAGTTGCACGAACGATGCGGAGCGGAGTTCGGGCAAGCCGTAAGGAAAAGTAAAAATCGTACGGAAAAGTACAACTTTCATAAAGAAAAATCGTGCGGAAAAGTTACTTTTCCGCACGCTCGTAGGAAAAATGGTATATCGCACAGACAGTGGTAGACGGAAGTCAAATATTCTGCGAAAACATGATAGTGAATTTGTTCTACGGATAGGGTGTTCAAGTCGTATTAGACATACGGGAAAACGGTTGGATAAAACACATTTCTTTATTAGAATACGCGAGAAAAATTGGAAATCTCTCAAAATGAAACATTTGGAATCATGAGAGGACTCCGTATCTTCTAGGTTAAAAGGTATACGGACCTTGTTCGAATTCATGAAAACAAATAACGTAGAAACCAAGTGAACAAAACTGTTTTGATTTTATCAACAGTGATTCAAATTTGGCGCCGCTCACTCTGGCACAGCGTTAATTCGCTTCAAGTCGTTTGTCACACTTCACAGTACAGCGGTATATAGCAGCGACAATATATTTCTTTGCTTAACAACCAATCAGTGGATTTCAAATTTTGAAATTCAGCCAATAGAATCGGACCTACAGTGAAAATATAGCTTGTCGCTGTATTTTCACGGTGATAAACCTGCTTAGTTTTTGTTTTACTATCTGTCAAGAGAAAATAATGATTTAAATTATAAACGTCAAATCTATGTGTTCTGACTAGTTATCTTTATTTATCAATATGAGCGATCGTTGGGGACAAATGTCCATTGGTATCATAGATGAGGCCGTAGAAAAGAGTATTACGTTGAATTCGGCTAGAAGTAAAGCATCAGTTACCAGGTGACACGATTTTTCTTTATTTCAAATCGATATATTGTCGTCCTAAATATAATTCGTGGTAGGATTAAAAACCTATAATTGTTTGCAATATTAAAGAATTGCAATCCCAAAGCTGAAAATACAAGGAGTCCGCAGGACGAGTTGTATTTTCTTGCATAATCGTACCACGAATTATATTTAGGACGACAATATATCGATATGAAATAAAGAAAAATCCTGTCACCTGGTAATTGATGCTTTACTTCTAGCCGTATTCAACGGAATACTCTTTTCCACGGCCTCATCTATGATACCAATGGACATTTGTCCCCAACGATCGCTCATATTGATAAATAAAGATAACTAGTCAAAACAGATAAATTTGACGTATATAATTTAAATCATTATTTTCACTTGACAGATAATAAAACAAAAACTAAGCGGGTTCAACGCCGTGAAAATACAGGGACAAGCTATATTTTCACTGTAGTTCCGATTCTATTAGCTGAATTTCAAAATTTGAAATCCACTGATTGGTTGTTAGGCAAGGAAATATGATTGGTAATTATCAATGAAACAATGGTAACTACAGCGAAGCCGTGTCAACAACATGAAGGCATTCACTAACCGATCCGAATCCAAATTGATCCGTTGACAAATTTCCGTCCCCTGCCATCCATGCATATTTTAAAGGTCGAAGGAAAGGCGATCCGGCTACATTACCGAGATGATGATGGATTCCATCCCCCAACCCGTTAAAGTTTGATAGCATGTTGTCATTTTGCGATTAGTGGTCCCTGATGAACCGGACGATGATCGTCTACGCTCGGGCCCTTTGCGTCTCTCCGAGCCCTTCGTACCTACTCAAATCAAAAATATAGGTGAGCGGCACGTATCGCAAATGTTGCAGAGGTCTGTATTAACGTTGTTTGATAATACAGAAGATAGTTACTTAGGATATGTTCCGAAAGTAACCAGTTGCTAACCGCTACTAACCAGAAATTTGACAGCGGTTATCTGAAAAATTTATAATTACTGGTTACTTTCGGAACACTTTGGTGATTGTGTTGTGATTACTGATTGGTGTGTCTGGTGACAAAAAATTACATTTAACAGCACAACGCATAAATACATGAGGCAGCCATTAGACTGTCCAGCGTTCCCAATTCTTCCTGGCAATAACCACAAAAGCACATATCTTCAGTCAGAAAAATCGCAATTAATGATGAGTATATAAGTTAATAGAAAAAGTACCATAGTGAAATACTGCAATAGCAATCCATAAATTTGTGGAAAGATAGGAGATGGGACAATTACAATTCACAATCAGTCTCATCTCATCTCAAAATCTCAAATAAAACAACAAAATGAACAGTTTTAAGTTTTACGGTTGTCAGTTGTCACTTTTGTCAATCTCACCGCAAAGGAAGTGTTGGTAGTAAATTGACGTTTGGTTCACCAGCTTTCAGGCAACCGTGTTTCAAATATCACCACTTTCTCAGGATCACCGAACTAGCGGTGATTTTCGGGACACCAAACCGCATTTTCGGTGACTTTTGGAACATATCCTTAATTTTAGTTCGAAAATATGAATAGGAAATTCATAAAATCTTTTGTGGAATCATCTGCGACTGAAACATTCTCCATGAAAATTGAAAAATGAAAAATGTGACTTATTTGTAATATCTAACAGAAAACAACTACTTCCCCGGCACAAGCCACGCTGGACATTGAACTACATCTGATAGATATTGTGAAAAGACTCTAACTGAAAAGGAAAGAAAAAATCCGAAAGTGAAAATTTGCATTTTCATTCAGATAGCTGACTTTTTTAATTCTTTCTAGTTTTCCTTGAACAAATCATTAAATAAATTAGATAAGGAGAATGTTATTAAAAAAATATCACTCACAGAAATCGTTCATTTCATTGAAGCAAGGTTCGCTTCTCTCGCATTTAATCCCCAATACATTTTGGTCGACAAAAATCTATTTCGCTTTGCCAAGCTCTTCAGGAGGATTGATATAGGATTGAAATAAAACAGGCTCTTCAGAAGCATACACATCAGGGATGGATATGAGAGAAAAATTTCTTCTGCGGTGACACTTTGAAAATTATTTTTTGACATAGACCTGTCATGAGCATTTTGATTTTAGTTCGAAAATATGAATAGGAAATTCATAAAATCTTTTGTGGAATCATCTGCGACTGAAAGAAAAACTTTAGTCGCTATTTTCCATCGTTCAAGATAACCTCTTGGGAGGTATTCAGATGTAGTTCAATGTCCAGCGTGGCTTGTGCCGGGGAAGTAGTTGTTTTCTGTTAGATATTACAAATAAGTCACATTTTTCATTTTTCAATTTTCATGAAGAATGTTCCCCTTTTCAATATCCTTAATGATATAGGCAAAATGGTTTGATCCAAATGGGCATCACCACTAGATGTCACTAGCCCGATTGTGCCCAAGTCATGGTGTGACAATATTAGTCCTAACAATATTATATAGATGGCAGTTTTGAGAGTTGCGAGTTTGAAGGAATCTGCAAACAAGTCGTTTGCTTTGTCTGCGCTTTGTTCATTAAGCAGTTCAGTAACGTATTGAGGTGAGTTTGTATTTTGATTTCTGAGTGTGCTATTTGTTGACCATGGGGATATTTTATCATTAAGGTTATTCCATTGCTGTGATCCCGATTATTACACCAAGGTGACTTATAATTATTTTGTTTTAGTTATGGAATTACTTTGAGCGGTGGGGAACATATTCATTCCTAACATGAATGTAGAGTCTGGTTTACTTAGAAGAGGTGATAGTTTTCCAATTAAAGATTATCATGCATACGAATTTCAATGTTTTATTCGTACGATATTTCATAAAATGCTCGACTACAATGATCTGTGACTTTATGTACGAATATCTCGAAATTTGTGCTCTCATATAAAAAATTTAGTCGAGTTTTAGAATATAGGTGAATATAAAACAGAAATTTTTGATGGAGAAAAAAAAAGCGTCCTCAATATGGCGGACTAGTTTTGTGATGGTGCGATTCGATTTTGAATTGGTATGTAGGGTTTTCGGGGTCGGAGATTATGAATTTTCTGTCAAAATCATGAGGTAACTATGACGGCTCCAAGATGGCGGATGAGTTTTGTGATTATGGTCCAAATCGATTCTAAATTGGTATGTAGCGGTTTTCGGGTTCGGAGATTATGAATTCTTTGTCGAAATTCAAACATTCAATATGTTGGTCGAGTTGTGATTATGGTCGGATTCCATTCAAAATTGCTATGTGGGGATATTCGGGGTCGGTGATTATGATATTGTTGTCAAAATTCATAAATTGAATATGGCGGCTCCAATATGGCGAACGAGTTTTGTGATTATGGTCCGATTCGATTCTGAATTGGTATGTGGGGGTTTTCGAGGGCGGAGATTACGAATTTTCGAAATTGTGATAAAGCCTTTCTTAATGATTCTTCGCTCGCGTAACTTGGCAACAGCGCATTTCCGTACAGTCACAATATCATAGCAAGAACCACCCGATTGAATAAAATAATGTCCACTTCGATATCCATCTCCATATCAGATTTCTAGTAATCCGAAGTGACCAACTTGGCAACAACGTATTTCCGCAAAACAAAAATTATAAATATTATTGGAATTGGCTGAAGATATATTTTAATATACTTTAAACGAAACTTTTATAATTCTCTTCTTAATGATATGCCGCTTCCCTATAACTTGGCAACAGCGCATTTCCGCGAAGTCAAAATTTCATAATCAAGATCACTTGATTGAAAAGGATATTGCACCCTTCGATTCATTTTCGTTACATATATTGAGTAATCCACAGTGACCAACTGGCAACAACGCACTTCCGCAAAACAAAAATTGTAGATACCGTCAGAATTGGCTGAAGATATATATTGAAATATTCTCCAATCAAAACTTTTATAAAGCTCTTCCTAATGGTTTTCTGCTGCCCTAACTTGGCAACATCGCATTTCTCCAAAGTCAAAATGTCAGAGCAAGAACCGCCTGATGTCCACTTCGATCCACCTTTATATCTGAAATCTAGTAATCAGAAGTGACCAACTTGGCAACAGAGCATTTCCGCAAAACAAAAATTGTAAACGCCTTTAGAATTGGTTGAAGATTTATATTAATATACTTCAATCAAAACTTTTATAACGCTCCCCCAACTTGACAACAGGCATTTCCGCAAAGTCACCTACATCGACTAATAGGTTATGGGCCCAGTCCGCCCAGTGTCACAGCAAGAACCGCCATATTGAATAGAATAATGTCCACTTCGATTCATCTCTATATCAGATTTCCAGTAATCCGAACTGACCAACTTGGCAAACAGATCGTTTTCGCAAAACAAGAATTGCCTAATGGCACAAAATCGCGATGTTCATTTTTTCAAACGGATTTCCAGTAGGTAACACAAATCTTTACCAAAAAAAGTTCGTAAAACTTGACACATTCTATTGTCTTTATTAGTTATGATAGATCGGTCACCAGTACAACTTTCTTGCAATAAATTACTATAACTTTGTAATATATTTTGTTCCAAATACATAAGTCAGACCCTGTCCGAGCAAAACGTCCAAAGTTCCACAAATTATTAAATAATTATGAGATGGTTTACGAAAACTGGAAGAACTTCCAGAAATTCCTTCACATTCCATCCGGGTGGCATATTAGTACAGTGCCATAAATTATGCAATTTTTGGAAGGTTCTATTAAAAGAACCTAGATGTCACGCGAGATTGCATCAAACACTTTTTCTACAGTGACTGCCTAACTATCTTCTGTATTTTCAAACAACGGTATTAATAATAATAATAATAATAGCTTTAATTGAAAGGAAAATATACAACCCAGTCAAGCGGCAGGATTCAATCGACAAACTAGAAGTCTAAGAAATCTAAATTGTCGCCTTGATTAGCAAAGCTCTAACTCCATTTTGAAAAACTTTTCAGGGGGATGAAAAAATGTGATCAATAAAAATTAGAGGAAAGTACAATGAGATTCATATCATCATTGGTAGTGGTCAAGTATGAAAGCAGTATTGATGTTTGGACTATTTTAGATATAAAACAATTATTAAGGCAATTTTCTGTTTGAAAAAAATATTATGCGTTTCACTAATTTTGTCTCTCTTCAATCACTGTGATGTGGTATATCACAATTGTATAGATAGCAATGACATAAGGCGCATACAGAAAGTACAAAGTTCTTGCATGAGAAAAATTTTTGGTATTAGAAGTAGATTCAGAATTTCTCACAAACTTAAAGATCTGTTCTGGCTCAACATGATCAACCTCAGACGTCTACACATGGCTTGCACCTTCTTTAAAGTAATGAAGTATAAAAGTACTCCCTACCTACATGAACATTTAACTTTTAGAACGGACATCCACAACTTCAATCTGCGGAGAAAATTAGTTTTCACTACTGTTGCTCACAAAAAAAAGAATTGTATAAGCGCTCGTTCTCATATAATAGCTCTGACACAATTAATTATATAAACACTTGGAACCCAAACTTTTTCGCCCTAACGATCAATACCTTCAAAAAAACATTAAAAAAACACTTATTTTCCACTCAGCACGACTGAAGTGTTACAAATAAAGAAGTCGCAACGAGAATCTCATGAAATGCAAAAGAATGTTTTCTCTTTCCTTCTACTCTCCATCATTCGCACTTTCTTGACCTCTCTCCTCTTTCTCTTCTCTTTCCATTTCTTTGTATCTCTTTCCACCATGATCTCACTGTTCTTAAATTATTTTTCTTCAAAGTAAGGTTTTGGTGGAAGATCAGATGCGAGGCAACTTCAATCTGATCCAAATTCCCCTTTGCTCATCATCATATTTATCCCTGTATGTATATGTGTTATTTTTTTGTGATAATGTAAAATTTGGTGTGCAATAAAAGTATTATTATTGTTATATAAAGGCTAGTGTATATGGAGTTACCAGATTTGTTAACCACATGGAGTAAATTATTTGAACAGCTCTATTTCAAAAATAGTTATAAAGTTGGTAAACTGTCGCAAAAGTGATGATGGTCCTGAGGCAATATTTTTTTTAATTCCTGAAGATCGTTAAATTTCCAATCGGTAATTTTACATCTTTCTAAGTGCAGACGAGATAACGAATCATGGACTTTTGATAACACGTTGTTTCTTCTTTGAGGCAATAGACTCCAATCATAGGAAAATCTAAGTTTGCAGAAAACTTCACCAGTCGTCATATTTTATAGCTCTAGTGCAATTTCTGTTTTGGTAGGTGCACCCGTCACTGAACACTATTATGGTTCTTTCATCTCCCAGATTGGGTATCGTTATTTCTGCTAACAATTGTAGCAAATTCTTCTGCCTTCAGTCCACCCTCTGTTTCGTTCCACAGAAAAGAGTAGGCATCCTTAGAATTGACATATTGTGAACTGATAACTTTATATAAGTTAAGATAAGTTTTGTAATAAAGAAAAGATCCATTAGATTTTGGACTCTGTAAAACAGCTTGTATAAACTGGGACACTCTTGATTTTTATCAGTTTCTTCTTCTCTTCTAGCTTTTTCCTTTTTCAACTGATGGACATAATACCTACTTTGGTCAATGTTCCCAGTTTCTTACGCCGCACATACGTCACATTTTTCTTTCTTTGGTTTATATAATTCTATGTTTCGACAATCCATAATATCATTAAATGATGCCACGGATAGTGGTTGAAGGTTTTTACTACAGCACCACTCGTTTTTGTAAAAGCGATATAACTCTGTTATAGATCTCCAGTTTGACTAAAGATCTAAGTGAATCCAAATTTGGCAAAGCCATGAAGAATTCACCAAGCTGTGTAATTTCTTTTACTAACACATTTAACCTTATTCTCGTCTTTAGTATTTACTGTTCTATAGATGTTTTCTTCCAATGCAGAGCACTAAATTTGCCTGGAGCCCAACTGTTACAAAACATGGTCTTACAAACTCTCACAGAAATACCTTTGTTGGACAAGTGATACTGCAGAGAATTAAAACGACGAGATAGATCTTTTCGAACTCTCTTTCGGAAAATAAGAACCAATTTTACGAGACCATCAACTAAGGGTCGTTTTTCTTTCCATGTTAGAGCCCAGAACCTTTCATACATAGTCTTGAGCTCTTCATCTCTTATGGAATCACATTTTCGCAATCCTTCTTCTTTTGAAACACATTTACATTGACAACCCTGTTTCTTTTTGCTCTCCTTTCATCGCATATCCAGTTATCATTGACTTTCTGTTTGCCATAATACATTTCTCCTCTTTCACGCTTCTGTTTGTTGATTTCCACCTTCCATTCCATTTCATTAACTTGACTTAACTTAACTCTTTTTTCTTTTCATTCTACCATCATTGGAGTCAGAATATGACACAAGACGTTTGGGTGAATATTCATCTTCACTAATACTTTCGATATCTGTTTCGTTACTTTTTTGTATTTTAAGCTGTGGTAGTTTGTTGTTGTAATGAATGAATGAACCTTTGTATTCAGTTGACTTGTATCTTGGCGGAGATATCATACCTTTGAATCTCAAATTGAAGTATTCAGTAGGTTTGGACCGTATACAACATTTGTATGATTTGTTTGTAAAAGAACTAAAATTTCATATACAGTTGGGTATCATCTGCATATGTGTGTTTGAGGTATGACTGAGACAGTTGGGGGATTGTGAAGTGTATAAGGTGAATATAAGTGGACCTAAAATTGATCCTTGCGGTACTCCATTTTTTATTGTCCTGAATTCAGATTCATTTCTATTAAGGGTAACGCATTGTACTATGAGAAAATGCGAAGTAATGTAGAAGGTTCAATGACATTTGTTGATTCAATCTGTCAAAAAATTTTGAATAATCAGAGAACGAGAATACATAATAATAATAATTTCTGACCCCGAAAACCATCACACACTAATTTTGAATCGAATCGGACCATAATGACAAATCTCGTCCGCCATCTTGGAGCCAATCATTCGGTCTTCTGTGGAAGTGGGTGAAAATCACGGTCAAAGATTCCGCTATAAACAAACGTGAATAGATACAGGTGAAGCTAATATAAGCGTGTTTAAAAACGAATGAAACTTGTAACATCCACCAAAATTGTCGACTAGCTTTTTATTGCAAGAAAACATGTTTTTGCCGCTCGCCTAATCGTCTCCACTTGGGCCTTTGTACCCACTTACATCAAACAGAACCAACAATCGTATAAACTCCATTTAATGCGATTGGGGTACATAAATTTTCCTTTGGAAATATTGTTGAAATAGGATGGCAGCTCACATACTATGTCTGTAATGTCAAGGAAATATACATTTGAACGGTTTGATACGAATTAATTGATTGTTACACAAAGGCTTAAATTGTAGTAGTAGTAATTGTATTGCAGAGATCCTAATAAGGAAGTTAAGATTTATTGCTGGAGTGAAGCCGGCCCTGGACGCCCGGAAAAGTTATTGCGAACATGTGGATTCTTTTTTCAGCCGATTCTGATTGTTACACTGAAATATAAAACTGGCAGAATTCCTATAATAAGGAAGTTATGAATTATTGTCTGCGCCATACCGGTCCCGGAAACGTGAAAAATTATTACCAGTGCCCAAAAAAATACTTACTTATTTTGCTCAATTATGTGATCTACTTCGTTCAAAAAAAAAAAAGAAAATTTATATTATGTGAGCTCGTAGCAGCAAGTGAAGAGTGAGGGAACATTCAGGATTTGGATAGTAGGGGTGAGGGTTGAAATCCCACATAAACTACTTTTTTTTCTTTTATATAATCGGTTAGTGGTCGATTTTTATTATAATTTTCAATATTTGTATCTTCAATTCCTTTTTTAGGTTGTATGTAGGTATTATGGGAATTATGACGGCAGGAAAGTTTATGATAAAAAGACAAGTGTTACTAAAAATATTACAGATTTGTTTATTATTCAGATGGTCGTAAAAACAACCCAAACTCATTATTATTTATATTATTTTTCCATCATGAGTATCCCAGTCGGGCCCTGACTTCGGATCCCCTTTATATCCGAAGGGGGCGCGTCGGTATTATCGATATTTATATTCAACGAATAATTATTAAAAAATGAAATTTTTTTAAATTGATAAATAAGAAATTCGCTGAATATAAATTTTTTATTTTGCAGGCCAAGTAATATGTTTTATTGTCAAAAAATCAGCAGGTAACGAATATTTTGATGTATGTTAATACTTATTTCTGAAATAACTGTGTTATGTTTAACGAGGTTGTTTGAATACTAAATAAAATTGCTAATATTGAGCTAACTACGTTTGACCAAATTGATTTATTAAAAAACCTTTTTCACGTTGTGCACCCCCAGTGTAGGTGTAGTGAAAATTTCATGTGATCTTCGTTATCAGGCATGGAAAATTTAAAAAAATCTTAATGGACCTGTTCCATTAAATCGAACATCACTTTCTGAACAGCCTACTGTTTTGAATAGGTCATTATATCTGCGAAGGCTGGTTGTTCGTAAACAATGTCTAATCTATGGCTATTAAATGGAACAATGGACGAAAACCCTTGCTTTGCCTTGTTGAACAGTCAAACGATAAATTGGATACATTGTGCTCACTTCTATCGCGTTGTCGGAACCAGAGACAGGAGATGATTACTTTCCAAGCCAGAAGCATAGTAGTAACAATCCTGATTGTTTAATTTCGATACGATGTGGTCAAAAATCTTACAGAAAGGTTTTCCATTCTAACAAATAGGCAAGGTGATCAATAAATATCAGGTTATTCTGAAAATCAAATATCTAGCTATTCATTTTGTTATGCTTGCATTCCGAAATGTTACTATTAAAATTCCACACCTGATATTTTCGACCAATTAAAAGCCTGTATTAATTGTATTGTTACGTATTGTATTGTATTATTCCATTCTATTGTATATGCATGTTTGTGAATAAACAACAACATGTGGAACGTGTAGTTGCAAAACATATCTTAGACACATTATTTTTAAAAACATTTCTCTACCACTTTGGCTGGGGTTGGGGGGGGGAGGTTAGAGCTCCAAATACCCCTCTTGGGTGCGGCATTGACTTGGCCTAAAATAGAAATCGCTATAAAAAACAACATCAGTGTGAAGTGGAGTACAATCTTAACGAATGAATGAATTTTGGTATCAACAATAATTCAACGTTCTTTTGAAGGTTGTAGACGATGTAGTTGATTACTTGATTACTTGTACTTCGGACTTTCATCGTCTTAATGGTTAAAAGATTTCTACTTCTTTCAATTTTTTCACTACGTTTCAATTGCTTGAATCTGGAATCGTCTTCCGGTGAATACTGTCAAATTTAGAATCAACACCATGTTTTATAGGTCTGCTGGTAATTACGGTAATTACGTACGCGCGGTCTTGACTGAAGGCATCATTGACTTCGATATAGGCGGTTTCAATAAATTTGCGCTTAACCAATGTTCTCTATGAAGATCATTAGCCTCGTATGCGTGGTCGGCAATTCCCGATTTAGATTTTTCCCCCCGTTGAGTCCACTTTTTGTGTTCAGCTATTCTTACAGATAATGGCCGCTTGGTCTGTCCGATATAGGAATCTCCACATTCACATGGGACCTCGTAAATACAGTTTTTGCTGGATTCTCTGTTTCTCCGTTTTGGCGTAGGTCTTTTTTGATGTGGTTTATTTCCGCATCCAGAGACTCCTGGTTGTTGCGAATACACATTGCTCTCTCCATCAACGTTCTCACAATGCCCCTCTTCCTGGAATTCGGGTGATTGGAGTCGTAGTTGAGGTACTGTCCAGTTTGTATCTTCTTCCTGTACACAGGGGTGAGGATAGCAGTGTCTTTTCTTTCAGCTCTCACATCGAGAATCATCAGGAATTCTATCAAGTTCACGATAGAAAAGGAAACTACAGTACCTTGTTTTTTCTCTATGTGAAAACTGAAAGACACTGCTATCCTCACCTCTGTTTACAGGAAGAAGACACACACTGGACAGTACCTCAACTACGGCTCCAATAACCCGAATTCCACGAAGAGGGGCATTGTAAGAACGTTGATGAAGAGAGCAATGTGTATTTGCAACAACCAGGAGTCTCTAGAAGCGGAAATAAACAACGTTAAAAAAGACCTACGCCAAAACGGATACTCTGGGAATTTCATAGGGGAAGTTCAGAAACAACTCAAAAGGACCAAGGCAGTCGAAGAACGACCACGAAACTCCGTTCTTGTCCTTCCCTGCACCAGGGGTATCTCTGAGAAGATTGAAAGGATCAGATACAAATACAACATCAAGAGTTGCTTTCAATCCGGCAGTACTTTACGAAGCTTCCTCACCAAGACGCAAAACAGAATCCAGCAAAAACTGTATTCACGAGGTCCCATGTGAATGTGGAGATTCCTATATCGGAGAGACCAATCCGTCATTATCTGTAAGAATAGCTGAACACAAAAAGTGGACTCAACGGGGTGAATCATCTAAATCGGGAATTGCCGACCACGCATGGACAGAGCACCATCGAATTCTTTGGGACGAGGCTAATGTTCTCATAGAGAAGAACACTGGTTCAAACGCAAATTTATTGAAACCGCCTATATCCGAGTCAATGGTGCCTTCAGTCAACCGAGCGGGGAAATTAAAAAAGTATGGAGGCCGCTAATGGACCGTTGTGGAGGGAGAATTAGCGCGAAAGCACCGCGCGTAATTACAACGTAATTACCGTTCTTGACATAATTTTTTGGGTTTATGACCTTCCACAATCTGAAAATGAAAAAATTTTTTAATCCACTTGTACAGATTTCTTTGGATTAAAAAATTTTTTCATTTTCAGATTGTGGAAGGTCATAAACCCAAAAATTATGTCAAGAACTGGATTTCCTCCACAAAATCAAACTTTTAATCAATTACCGTTATTACCAGCAGATCTATAAAACATCGAGTAGATTCTTAATTTGTCAGTATTCACCTGAAGACGATTGCAGATTCAAACAATTGAAACGAAGTGAAAAAATTGAAAGAAGTATAAATCTTTCAACCATTAAGACGATGCAAGTCCGAAGTACTAATCAATAATTTACCGCTAGTTCAGAAGTTTCTGAAATAATTCCTATGTAATTAAATGTTTTAGGTTTTAAGTTAGATACTGACATCAGGAATAATTTTGTCCGTCGTTTGTAGCCTTCAGAAAAGGTATGAACCAAATTTATTTAGATTGATTTTATTTTTTATCGGTGGATTACTTTTTAATGATCAGTAATTGCATAATGAAGAATTTTAAAAGACTACTAATGCAGTACGATTGGGTTTTGAGACAAGAATCGATTGTAGCACCAACAAACTTGGTATGCTAGTAGTTGGAACCATGATAAACACGAAGAAAAATTGTTTACCAAAAATCCAGGGGTGAAACTTTTTTTTTCTTGTTGAAAAGGGGAACATTCTCCATGAAAATTGAAAAATGAAAAATGTGACTTATTTTTTTTTTCGTTCAAACATATAAAAATATATTTTTGCTGCAATCTTGGAAAGTATATGATTTATCGGAAAAACAACTCAACTGCTTGAAAAACAATTCATTTTTCCACAAAAATTATTTCCAGTAATTTCTTATGAAATGCGCTCGTTTTCTCAGAAAATGTTATTGAACGCCGACATGAAATTTTCGGTACCCGCCGCTGAAAGTTCTGGCGGAGCCGAATATTTGATTGGTCATAACTCTGCTAAAAATGACCGGAGAAGGAAAAGGAAAAGTTCATATGATTTCTGAAGAATCCTACCTTCTCATGCAAATATAATATGCGAGTATTTGTGTACCAAAAATGTGTTTTGTCGCACTTTGCGGATGATCCGAAAATCATGAATAATTTAGTGAATATGGAATTATTATACTGAAGCAGCAACCCCTTCCCCTTTTTGGACTATATGCAATAATTTTAAAGTAATGTGACAGGACCCACTTATACATGCCAAAAAAAAACCTTGTTTTACTCCTGTCTCATTCTCAACTTACCCATAAAATCGGCATACTCTTCACTAAATGTTGAAAATAATCGCTTATTCATATCCTGCATATACAGGGTGTCCCAGAATAAAGGGAACAAACTCCGAGGGTAGAATCCTCACTTCATTTCAAGGTTGAAAGTTCCAATAAACATAAACCCTAAAATGGGTATTAACCGAGTTACAGGGTGTTGAAAGTGACACAAAAAAATATATTTCCCAGAAAAAACTCCATAACGGCTTAACTTTTCTTAATGGAATTTGGTATGAAACTTGACAGCTTTCAGTTTCATATTTCAAGGCAAATCATGTGTTTGTAACTCTAAACAGGGGCGTACGGCAGGTGGGTACCCCTATTCGTAGCTCCCCAACTTTCACGCCACTGGATTAATATCGATTTCGTCTTCTTTTTCTTAATGCCCAATATTTCTTATACAAAAAAGGAATACGTTTCGTTTCACAAATATCAACGGGTTTCGAGATATTTAAAGTTGAATAAGTGGGTGCGTATGTGATACGGATACTCATTAGTGATTATTTTGTCAGTGGCTATGTAAGTTTTAAATATCGGGAAATTTTTGTGAACAAAATCCCTCGTAAATGCCAACAATTTTCGAAATATTTGAATTTATACTCATTGCAAGGTATGAAATATGTTGGTTATAATGTTATAAATAGTTACGTTCACATTCCTTTCAAAAATAGTAAAGATTTTGATACTCAACTTCAAATATCTCGAAAACCGTTGATATTTGTGAAACGAAACGTCCTTTTTTGTATGGGAAATATTGAGGATTAAGAAAAAAAAGACGAAATCGATATTAATCCAGTGGCGTGAAAGTTGGGGAGGGGCGAATAGGGGTACCCACCTGCCGTACACCCCTGTTCAGAGTTACAAACACATGATTCGCCTTGAAATATGAAACTGAATACTGTCAAGTGTCATACCAAATTTCATTAAGAAAAGTTAAGCCGTTATGGAGTTATTCTGGAAAATCTATTTTTTTGTGTCACTTGAAACACCCTGTAACTCGGTTAATACTCATTTTAGGGTATATATTTATTGCAACTTTCAGCCTTAAAATGAAGTGAGGATTCTATTCTCGGAGTTTGTCCCCTTTATTCTGGGACACCCTGTATATATACATTAATTAACACTATTGTGAAGTGCAAACCTCAAGCTTGAAATCACATACGTAATTTTTTATGTAGGATGTGTATGAGCGATTATTTTCAACATTTACTGAAGAAATTGCCCGGATTATGGGTGAGTTGAGAACTGAGGCAGAAGTGAAACCCAGATTTTTCTTTGGCATGTATAAGTGAGACTTGTCTCAGTATCCTTAAATCGGTGCATATGGTCCAAATTATAATTATTGCATATCAACTAAAATATTCATGACTTTCGAATCCTCCGTAAATATCATAGAAGGGTTATGTTAAGTGTGACAAAGCACACTTTAGGTACTCAGATACTCACATGTTATATTTGCATGAGGAAGTAGAAGTCTTCAGGAACGATATGCACTCTTTCTTCTCCTTCTACTATAATTTTTAGCAAAGTTATGACTGATCTAATTTTCGGCCCTGCCTAAACTTGTAGTGGCGGGTTAGCGCGAGCATGAAATGTGACGTCGGCGTTAAACCACATTTTCTGAGAAAACGAGCGTATTTCAGAAGGTATTACTGAACATCATTCTTGTGGAGAATTGAATTATCTCTCAACCTATCGAAATCGTTTTTTGATAAATCTTATATTTTCTGAAATAACAACAAACAAAAATTATATTTTTTTAAATTAATTTTTTTTTAAGTGTGTCTGTCGTTACTGGATTAAAACTGCGAAATAGTTGATTGTATCGTAGAAAATAGCCTACATCTTGGAAATGCTGACTAACACCGGTCACTGACAAAACGTCCATAAGGCGGAGTCAACAGATGGCACAAAAGCAAAAAAAAATTAAATGATCAATCCCCACTAAATAAAATGAGAGTTTTCGTGTCTAATGGAATTCCAATGTTTTCTAATTGATGTATCTATAAAATCTACCAACTAATAGAAAGATACAAATCATGTAAATAGACTCTGAACAGGCACTGATGTTACATGTCTCGAATCATGAAAGAAAACTAAACCCAAATGAATTTTGATATCATGCCGTATTAAAAGAATGTCAATTTAAATTATCTTAATGTATCGAAGAAAATCCGAAACCGGTCTTTGGACAGTTATATGGATGTCCATTCGGTTTTGTTTTCGGATTCTGATTATTGCCCTATAAATTACCATAATGGTGGAAGTTTCATCGTTAAAGTGGGAACTGGATGTGTTGTCTTCAGAAGGCTTATTGAAATTCCGATTGTTTTATTAACAATTCAAAGAACTTTTACCGTTTCATCGGAAACTTACTGTTTTTTAGAAATGAGTGACTTACATTTCGAAATATCTTGCCTATCTGAGAGATATTTCGATTTAAAAAAAGAATCTTTCACACATAGTCTTAAGGTGGATTCATGCAAGCATCCAAACTTGAATGAATTTAAAACTAAAATTAAGAATATAAAACAATGTAATTAAATGGGGGTGTTCACGCAGAAAGTTAAGCAATTAAAATTAACATTAAAACTAAGAAAGATGGCCAACTTTCAACTAAAAACTTAATTTCTTCCCTAAATTAGAAACAGCGCATGCGTAGTCTCTTTACTCACAGCTGATTGCTTTCAAAGAGGAAAGAGGTTATGTTATGTTCGCAATTTCAGCATAAGTTTGACGCCATATTTTCTATATCTCTTATTCCTCACAACACCAGAGGCTCCCGCAGAAGCAATAATGTGCTCAGTACTAAACCATACTCACTTCTCTTGGTGATAGTTTTCATGCTGTACTGTAAACACCAGACCAGAATAGATAAAACAAAAAACAACAAAACAGATAATCTTAGGTTAGGGTTCACCTTTTGTTTTCTGATCAAAGAATACCCTAAGACGTTTCAAAAATTGACAGTTGAAACGATATGCGCATGTCTAGTACTTTCTTAATCTCGTTAAATTGATGCTGCCTGAACACTGTCATATTCTTAATTTAAAATTCATCTAAATCTTAAATTAATTTTAGTTTTAGTGACGTTGCATGAATCCACCTTTACTTTGATTCCTTCAATCAAGCATTAGGCAGCTTTCCTTAATAAGTAATTGTCATGGAGAATTGGTGTCGGAATTATGAATAGGATATTCATAAAATCTGTTGTGGAATCATCTGCGACTGAAAGACAAACTTTAGTCGCTAATTTCCATCGTTCAAGGTGACCTCTTGGGAGGTATGCATGTTGAAAAGGGGAACATTCTCCATGAAAATTGAAAAATACGATTTATTTGTAATATCTAACAGAAAACAACTACTTCCCTGGATGAAGCCACACTGGACATTGAACTACATCTGATTAGTGTTGCTGTTAAGTTTCTAATTTTTTTTTTGTTATTATTTAATATTAAGTCAAGTTAGGTAATAAGTAAGTCTACATTCTTATATTGAGTAATATTCCTCAATTACATTCATAACTATAATAAATTCTAGCATTCACATCCTCGCGGTACACCCGGTATATATAAATATATTTCATGTCTGTCAGACTAGGCCGAATTCGGTGAAGAGTCGCATTGAAAAGGGCAAGAGTAGTATTTCGCTGACCTCTACAACGTGTACTCGTGTCGATAATTCCTCAAAGTGCCTAAATCGCAATCGCAACGCCTTTTATGTATAAACGTTACGGAATCCTAACATTTTTCTGAACAATCACAAGTACAGTCCACCCCCATAGTGAATAGGAGGTTGCAACCCAGTCAAAATTGGAGAAGGAAGAAAATTGGATCGACTCCAGGTAAGCACCAAACCATTGTCCTTTTTTGACAGACTAAGGAAGCCACCTTACCTCATTCAAATTCATAGAATGTTAACAGTTGCCGTCTAGACTTATACATTCTAGACTTTTGTCTTGTCTATAATATCATCAATGTGTCTTATCTAGACAAGACAAGATTTTTCATTTTCCATACAAGACTTTTATTCAAAATTCTGGATTATTTTCAAATCTATATTGGAAAAAATCCAAAAAAATTGAATTGAATTATCTCTCAACCTATCAAAATCGTTTTTTGATAAATCTTATATTTTCTGTAATAACAACAAAAAATTATATTTTTTTATTAAACATTTTTTAGGTTCCACCCCTGATTTTTTGGTGAACAATTTTTTTTCTAATAATACATGATGTCGAGTTTGTCTGTCGTTACTGGATTAACAGTTCAGTGGACAAAATTAAAATTCAGAATGCACAATAGCACAATACTGGATAAGAATTTTTCACAAGGCTAGGGAAATTTAAAATACTCCCTATTGTCTGTGAGACATTTTCATAATGAATTTTTCAAATATCTCATCCCTTCCTTCTTAACTGGTCGAGAGCTGAATGTAACTGGTGTTGAAGATTGGTTTAGTCTTGCTAGTAAGCCTCAGCCTAAGTGCATTCTAGTATAGCGCGGGTTGTGCCCTCTATCGGCGGGTAGCCTTGTTTGTGATTTTTGACACATTTCGTGTTGTACCTTTTTAATGAGAAATATGTGAAATTTATCCACATTTATGTATTACACATATTGTATATAAAAGTCACAAAGCTGGGGAAAATTTCACCACAAACCGAAATAAACTATCATTGGTAAAAATATATGACAACCAGGTGTACTATTTTTCGACAATTGTATACATTATTTACACATTTTTTTAAAGCTGTTAAAGAAAAAATCTACAAAGGTATTTCTTTCCGTGTGGCCTTGGAACCAATTCCATTCACTAAATTTGTTCGTTGTATCCACACTTTGGCCTTCTCTACAATCACAGGTTTTGCTTCTTGAAAACGAACCATTACAATTGATTTCACGCGTCCGACTGAAAAAGCAAGTCATCTGAAATAAAAGCTTCTGCCTCTGGGTGAGATTTTCAACAACTGGTCTTACGTCATCTTTTTGTATTCTAACTTTCATTATTTATTTTTACACATAGTAAAACTTCGTACTGAGTGCTTTCAATTAACAGATTCGTTACAGGAAGCTTTGAGTAGCCTTTGTTGGAATAAAACGACGTGATGCGCCGCGAGTGATGATATGATTGATGGGTGGTTCATTCTTTGTGACCAGAGATATATTTTTCGATTAGTGAAAGAACATTTGATCCGCAATTCTAAATAACATTCTTATCATCCTCTGAGGATTGCTCATTATAATTGTGTTGTCGACGAGATTTTTGTAGTGGATACGGTCGCCTCTTCGTTGGGTGTATGAAGACGTAGCTAGGCGGACGTATTGATATAATTTCCAAGGTGAGGCCTTCGTTTTCCGTAGTCCACAAAACTATTCCAAGGACTTCCATAGACTTTCAAAGGTTGGCTCTCTGGAGAGATCGAACACATTTCAAATACCTACGAGTCATAACCAACAAGCGTCATTTTCTCTTAAGGGACCTCTAAGAAAACAGTAGCTTATGCCAAAAATAACCGAACGTCATTTTCTTTCAAAGGACCTCAAAGAAAACGATAGCTTATGTCAAAAAATAACCAAACGTCATTTTCTATTGAAGGGCCTCAAAGAAAACGATGGCTTATGTCAAAAAATAACCAAACGTCATTTTCTCTCAAAAGAACTCAAAGAAAACGATAGCTTATGTCAAAAAATAACCAAACGTCATTTTCTCTCAAAGGACCTCAAAGAAAACGATAGCTTATGTCAAAAAATAACCGAACGTCATTTTCTCTCAAAGGACCTCAAAGAAAACGATAGCTTATGTCAAAAAATAACCAAACGACATTTTCTCTCGAAGGACCTCAAAGAAAACGATAGCGTATGTCAAAAAATAACCGAACGTCATTTTCTTCCAAAGGAACTCAAAGAAAACGATAAAAAAATACCCAAACGTCATATTCTCTCAAAGTACCTCAAAGAAAACGATAGCTCATGTCAAAAAATAACCAAACGTCATTTTCCCTCATAGGACCTTAAAGAAAACGATAGCTTATGTCAAAAAATAACCAAACGTCATTTTCTCTCACAAGACCTCAAAGAAAACGATAAAAAAATAACCAAACGTCATTTTCTGTCAAAGGACCCCAAAGAAAACGATAGCTTATGTTCAAAAATAACTAAAAGTAATTTTCTCTCAAAGGACCTCAAAGAAAACGATAAAAAAATAACCAAACTTTATTTTCTCTCGAAGGACCTCAACGAAAACGATAGTAGTTCGAAAATATGAATAGGAAATTCATAAAATCTATTGTGCCGGGGAAGTAGTTGTTTTCTGTTAGATATTACAAATGAATCACATTTTTCATTTTTCAATTTTCATGGAGAATGTTCCCCTTTTCAACATGAAAACGATAGCTTATGTCAAAAAATAACTAAAAGACATTTTCTCTCAAAGGACCTCAAAGAAAACGATAGCTTATGTCAAAAAATAACCAAACGTCATTTTCCCTCATAGGACCTCAAAGAAAACGATAGCTTATGTCAAAAAATAACCAAACGTCATTTTCTCTCAAAAGACCTCAAAGAAAACGATAAAAAAATAACCAAACGTCATTTTCTGTCGAAGGACCCCAAAGAAAACGATAGCTTATGTCCAAAAATAACTAAAAGTAATTTTCTCTCAAAGGACCTCAAAGAAAACGATAAAAAAATAACCAAACGTCCTTTTCTCTCAAAGGAACTCAAAGAAAACGACAGCTTATGTCAAAAAATCACCAACCATCATTTTTTCTCAAAGGTCATCAAAGAAAACGAAAAAAAAAATAACCAAACGTCATTTTCTCTCAAAGGACTTCGAAGAAAACGATAGCTTATATCAAAAATAACTTTCAAAGTATTACCGCAGGACAAATAATAAATAATAAATAATAATAATAATCTTTATTGACACCAAGAAACAAAAATGTTTATAATATGGACTTAAGTTTGCAGTTTGACCCACTTAAGACCGGAACACCCTTATAAAATCTACATTTTCCAACCGATTGGAATGATTTTTTTTTTTTCATTAGTTAGACATCCAAAAATTCTACTAGGGCAATAAAGTTCATGAATGAATCTCCGTTTTCAGGGCCTACTATTCTGATTTTTTGAGGTAAAAGTATGAAATAAATGTTAGCGATTTTTTCAGAAATATTCACTACACCACTGGATTTGCAACATTTTCAAATGGTAAATTACGTCAATCAATAAAAAAGTTATAAGGGAATAAAATTTGAAAAATATGCCGTTCAATCAACCCACCAATTCAATTTCAAAACTTTCATTAGAACGTTGACTACACTACTGGAAAATTATGATTTTTCCTGAAATTCCATTAACATATTTTTCAAATTTTATTATCGTATTATTTTCTTATTTATGAATAGATTTCGATGAAACTTCGACAAATGATATATCAAGACCTCCTGAATACATATAGAGAATTTATATCCAAAAGACTGTTTGTTTGGAGTATATAAATTGGATCTTGATTCAAGAAATGGTAATTTAATACTCTAGTTTTGCAAAGATTTGAGTGGACGCAAGATAGTAGAGATAGCAGTTTCCCATACTGATATCAAATATTGTAATTTTGAATAAATTGAACTAAAATATATAATTTTGAGATATTTCAAAGGAATCGAAAGGAATGTTGTGTTGCATTTTGAACAAAATAGCAATTATGGGACATATTTTTTTTTTTTTTTTTCGAAAGAAAGTGGTTCATCAATGTAGAATCCCAAAAATTTTGTTGTTTTTGAATATCTTCTATTTTCCCGTTGAAAACTATTGCATTTTCTATTTCCATCATTTCCATCTTGCTGTGTGAAAGTGCTTCTGAAGAGCTTGCTTTCTCATTCTTTCGATCTCCCTGAGGAGCTTGGAAAAGTGAAATAGATTTTTGTCGACAAAAATATATTGAGGATTCATGATAGTCAAGTGATCCTTGCTTCAATGAAATGAACGATTCTTCCTATCTCGTTTATTTGATTTCTGAATGAAACCTAGAGATAATTGAAAAATATTAATAATATATCTGAATTAAAATGCGAATATTCATGTTCAGATTTTTTCTTTTCAGTTAAAGTGAATGGAAAATTTGACCCTTTTCAGCATGAATGCTACACAAGCGGTTATCTTGAACGATGGAAAATAGCGACTAAAGTTTGTCTTTCAGCTGCAGACATAGAAATATATTATACAGAGTGGCCCATTGAAAACGAAACAGCGGCTCTGTAGGTCGACAGAACCGAGTTATATAAAAACGCTCGGACACGTCAAACACATTTTCGAGGGGGACATCGTTCGCGATGAAATTCACCCGAAATATATTCCATCCCTCGGAGCTGTGACTGCCACCCCTAAATTTTTAAATGGCAACATATGGCAAGTGATACCTCATTTGAAAGGTATTTTCCTTCTTAATACCAAACAACAAAAATAAATCAATTCCATCGATTCGTTTTCGAGATATAGGAACTTGAAGTTGGGAAATCACTTTTTATTCACTCAATCAATAAAAACAATATCTGATAAAGCAACTGTCGCAATAATTATTATTGTCAATGAATTAAATGTTCAAACTGTCTACCACCCATTTCCATACAATAGTACAAGTTCTGCTCAAAGTGAGACCTCACATTTCGTAGCAATTCCGGCGTTATTCGACGGCATTCTTCAATAATTCTACGTCGTAATTCTTCCAGAGATTCTGGTTCGGTTGCATAGATTTTGTTTTTCAAGTGACCCCACAGGAAAAAGTCGAGTGGGGTTAAATCTGGAGATCTGGCTGGCCACTATATAGCGCCTCTTTTTCCAATCCAACTTCCAGGAAACATTCTATCCAAAAACGCCCTAACAGGCTGTGCATAATGTGAAGGTCTTGTTGAAATTTCAAGTGGTCTTCATGGTAACGATTGTCATTTTCAATGATGTCTACTAATTGCGGATAAACAAATTCATTCAATAATTCCAAATAAGTTTCTCCTGTCAGGTTACCGTCGAGAAATACTGGTCCAATCAAACGGTCCCCAAAAATACCGGCCCAGACATTGAGTTTTTCGGGAGTTTGAGTATGGACTTCGTGGAAAACATGTGGATTGGCATCTGACCAATAACGACAATTATGACGATTCACAGTCGAATTCAAAAAGAATGTAGACTCATCAGAAAAGCAGATGTTGAAAAGAAAATTCTCATCAGCATCTATTTTCGTAGTCATAATTTCACAAAATTCCTGTCGCCTATCAAAATCATCTTCATTCAATTGGTGTACCAAATGTATTTTGTAGGGGTGAAGTTTATGATGTTTCAGGATTCGGCGGATACTGGTTCTACTAATATTGGTAACACTTGCCAATTTCCTTGTGCTCAATGTTGGGTCTGCATGAACTTGTCCTAAAAGTGCAACTTCAACAGGTTCATTTCTCACAGGAAATTCACGTTCTGGGTCTCGTTTCTTGTTGGCTACTGATCCAGTTTGACGAAACTTTTGCAGCACTAATTCTGGAACGTATTTTCTAGCAAAACAAGTTTATCTGGATGCGTTTCATTGAACAAATTAGCTCATCAATCAACGATCAGTTTGACATTGCCAGACGTCCAAAATTGCGATTTGGCGAAAAAAATTATCGCATACATGTTTTTGTTGTACGCGCATTGGAGTCGAATTCGAGAAAACGTCTTTTTATCGATTCTCAAGAACTTTAACATTTTTTCGATCAAGTAATTGAAGATGAAATAAGAATTTGAAACGGAATTGCATGTTATTTGTTGGTAAACAGTTAGATCATTTAATTCCTTGACAATGATAATTATCTTTAAACAGTTGCATTGTTAGATCTTATTTTTATTGATTGAGTGAAAAAAAAGTGATTTTTTAACTTCAAGTTCCTATATCTCGGAAACGAATCGATAGAATTAATTTATTTTTGTTGTTTGATATTAAGAAGGAAAATACCTTTCAAATGAGGTATCACTTGCCATATGTTGCCATTTAAAAATTTAGGGGTGGCGGTCACAGCTCCGAGGGATGGAATGTATTTCGGGTGAATTTCATCGTGAACGATGTCCCCCTCGAAAATGTTGTTGACGTGTCCGAGCGTTTTTATATAACTCGGTTCTGCCGACCTACAGAGCCGCTGTTTCGTTTTCAATGGCCCACTCTGTATATCTTACTCTAGAATGCTAATCCCACCAATACTCACGGAGAAAAGCGAGACGCATATGCAACCTGAAAACCTTTGTACGCATGTTCATCAACAGGGTATTTCATGTAGCTCGTTGCCAAGTTTCAAAATTGTTCGTCGTTCCAATTCAAAGTTTGGGGTCATGAGGCAATAAAACCCATACAATGTAAAAGAGAAAAATTTATCAGCATATTCACGACTTTGTGAAACCGAAAGACTCGTATAGAGATAGATTACTCTCAATTTTAGGCGCGAAGGAATCAAATACAATAACGTATCCCACGATGCTACTATAATTATAATGATCGTGCAACAGCGCTTATTCATTAACAGGCAGACTTGACAGCATTCAGAGACGGTTTTAGGTCTATGCTTATGATATTTCAGATAGCCTACTTGTTTGTTTGTGATCTCTATGTTTCAGTGTTTCAGATTTTGTCTTGTTTTTTGTAGTGTTTGTATTTGTTGCTAGTTCTTTTATTGTTCGTGAATTAGCATTAATTTTGTTGCTAGATATTTTCTTATAAAACAGATAGTATTTCTTCTCGGATAGATAAACAATGAACTGTTTAGTGTTGTGGTGTGGAAGCAAAGGGAAAATACCTATATTGGTTTCGCCATCTTGAATTTTCCAATTTTAACGAAAAAATCATAATTTTCGACCCCGAAAACCCCCAAATACAAATTTTGAATAGAATTGGATAATAATTACAAAACTTGTGCGCCATATTAGAGCCGCCATCTTGATTTATTCAATATTGACAGAAGAATCATAATTGCCGACACCAAAAACACTCGGACACCAATTTTAAATAGAATCTAATCATAATTACAAAATTTGTCCGCCATATTGGAGCTGCCATCTTGAATTTTTCAATATTGACAGAAGAATCATAATTGCCGACACCAAAAACACTCGGACACCAATTTTGAATAGAATCTAATCATAATTACAAAATTTGTTCACCATATTGGAGCTGCCATCTTGAATTTTTCAATATTGACAGAAGAATCATAATTGCCGACACCAAAAACACTTGGACACCAATTTTAAATTGAATCTAATCATAATTACAAAATTTGTCCACCATATTGGAGCTGCCATCTTGAATTTTTCAATATTTACAGAAGAATCATAATTGCCGACACCAAAAACACTCGGACACCAATTTTGAATAGAATCTAATCATAATTACAAAATTTGTTCACCATATTGGAGATGCCATCTTGAATTTTTCAATATTGACAGAAGAATCATAATTGCCGACCCCAAGAACCCCCAGATACCAATTTTGAATAGAATCGGATCATAATTACAAAACTCGTCCGCTGTTTTGGAGCGCGCATTTTTTTTTCTTAAAACAAAAATAATGATTCGTTGTCACCAGAATTATGTACATCTGCCAAATTTCAAATCAATTGGACGATTAGAAGTGTGTGATATTTAACCTGCAATATTTGATTACAGACATTACCACCGGGACAGATGAAACTAAATGAAAGCTTGTAAAATAAACTAAGAACACTTCCTGAGATTGAGAATTAACAATATGTATGCACAAATGATAGTAGTAGAACAACATACATTTCGTGAATGTTTCCTTCCATAACGCTCACTATTACCAGTACCATAATAATTTGCTGAAACCGGGTCTGCTACAGAAATCACTGATGACGCACATGCGCAGTGCTCACTAGTCTAAACTTTTTACATCACTTTCGGCCTATGGTATTAGCATTCTAGAGTAAGATATATAATTATTTCTATGGCTGCAGATGATTCCACGACTGACTTGTTCATATTTTCAAACAAATTACCAGATTATCCTTTCTCTGACACACATTCGAGCTCAAATCCATTCGTTCGACAACTTTTTCTACAAAACGTCTCAGAGTTATTGAATCAATAGAATTAGAAACGATTGTTACGGTCGAAATTATTACGGGAATTCACGTATCCGGCGAACGTAATTGTGATGTTTGTCTGTAGAAATTAGAACAGCATGTGTCAGGCTGTCAGGCATCAAACGCAGGCAGCTCGCTGACAATACCTTTGATTTCCTAAGCAACACACGACTAGAACCGACACAAAGACTCGAATAATGCAGAAACTACGGCGCGATTCCATCTCCCTGGGAATAATTTGATTTTGCAAATGCGAGACAATTCATTATACAAACATAACTCCGCCGTATCTGGCTATATGTGGATGTTATATTGGTCTCTCATAAATATATGACAAACGCTAAGGTGCTGTTGCATTATTCAATGGATCTAAAGACGAATTCAAAGTGGACCATGGGCGTCCCTAGGCATTATTGAAGAAGTAGAAAATTTCTAGCTGAATTCGCATTATTTCAAAAAAAAAAAATTATTTTCTTTGAAATTTTTTTCTACACTGAGAGAACAGTTGGTTAGCAGTAAAGAAATTTTCTTAAATGTTAACAAATTATGCTTTTGGATAAGGCCAAACTAATGTAATTTTACTACTAATAAATTGTTTGTTTGAAAATTTCAAATAAATCAGTTGTTTGATACAAACTCAATATTTATTAACTCAAAGAAACTTATTATATATATAAAGTTGTCAAAGTTATGACGTCATCAACAATTTTTTTTTAAAGGGAAGCTAAGATTTTTATTACATTATGTTATGGAGCTTGTGTTTTTACACAAGGGAAAAATAGTTGCAGTAGGGCTCACATAAGAAAAAAAACGAGAAAATGAATAAACAACGAAATAAACGTAAGTTTCATAATAACTTTTCAATTAACTAAACAGTCCATTAAACCAAAACTATTTCTTATAGGAATTGTTCAAACTGTGTCCCGTTTACTAACTGACATAGGCCAAGACGATGGTAGACCGCATTTATAGAGTTTTCGGTCATCTGCGGAGTTATACGAGTCATTTCGTGTCTAATTCGTTCCATTAAGTCTTCTAAATTGTCTGGCCGGTTAATGTAGACCCGACTTTTCAAATGTCCCCACAGAAAAAAATCAAGGGGGGTTAAATCAGGTGACCTAGGTGGCCACTCCATTGGTCCACGTCTTCCAATCCACCGTCCTTCCAACTGGTTATCCAGAAACCTTCGAACAGTATGACCATAATGTGATGGTGCGCCATCTTGTTGGAACCAAATACTGGGATCCAAGTTGTCCCCATTATTTGGATCCGGAAATGCCGCAAGTAGGTCCGGAAGCACTGCCATACGAAGATGTTCCAAATATCGTTCAGCTGTTAAATTCCCGCGAAAGTAATAAGGACCAATAAATCTTCCCCGGACGATTCCTACCCAAACAGTAGCGAGAATTGTGTCGATTTACAGAACCACTTAGACAAAACGTTGCCTCATCGGAAAATACTACACTATTAAGAAAATTTGGATTTTCGTCACAATGCCGCATGAAGATTTCACAAAATTCCAAACGTCTGTCCGGATCATCTTCTGAGAGTTCGTGAACAAGATGAAATTTGTATAGGTGTAGTTTTTCTTTTTTTAACATCTTTACTACAAACGACTGACTAACATTTTCTTGTAAGGCAAGTTCTGTTGTAGTTGCGTGAGGGTGGTCTTCTACTGACAGCAAAATATCTAACTTCACATCGTCGCTTATTCCTGGTCGTTCAGATTTGGGAGCATCCCTCACGCTTCTCGTTGCATCAAATTTTGCAACAATTCTGCTTACTGTGCTTCTAGCAATTGGAGGTCTTTCAAAATGTGTTGCGTTAAATAAAGCACATGCTTCTTCATGACTTCGAAGGCGATCGCCGTAACCTACCATCATTAGAATTTCTACCCTTCCTCTTTCGGTTAAACGAGCCATAATAATAAAACTGTTGTGACACTAATTGTACGACTGACACTGACAAACCGTTGTTTTAGTAAAACAATTGAAAAAATTTATAAGAACAAATGTTCTTACTAGATAAGTTAAAGTTTGACCTCTTTTTATAATTGGTTTTGTTATTTCGGTTTTTATTCCTTTTCTCGTTTTTTTTCTTATGTGAGCCCTACTGCAACTATTTTTCCCTTGTGTAAAACCACAAACTCTATCACATAATGTAATAAAAATCTTAGCTTCCTATTGAAAAAATTTGTTGATGACGTCATAACTTTGACAACTTTGACGTGTTATAAAAAAAACAGATTGACGTGTTTTTGCATTTTTGTCAAAAGTGATCGTTGTACGTTTTATGAATTTTGTGCATTACTTTATCATAACCCTGTATATAGAAAAGGGTAGTCTAGTCTAGTATATATCTCACAGTAACTTAAATATAAATATATATGTTATATTTATTATATCCACTAAGAATGTATGATTTAAATGTAAACCAATTAATTATTATTCGATGTTCAACCATATCAAGATCATTCATTTCATTGTTATTGGCGAAATAATCATCATTATTTTTGGCGTGACTAAGTAAACTGAACACACGCACGAATGTGCATGTGGATTGAAGCCACGGGTGAATGTGAATGTTTGTGTTGGTTTGCCTCTCGTGGAGTAGACGCAAGGGCATTCGTAACCTGCTAGTGCCGCGGTGATAGAAGGATAGTTGAGGGATTGGAATCTTCACGAATACATTACACGATTTCAAGGTAATCATCATTCAAAGCTATATTTCTGTGTAATTATTTCCATAATTGAAATCATTGTATTATTAGAAGAGGCAGCTTGCCATTTTGGCAGCATTGAACTAGGTTAGGGTGGTTTATGCTAGGTCAGGGAACTACTAATAATACAATGATTTCAATTATGGAAATAATTACACATAAATATAGTTTTTAAACATGATTACCTTGAAATCGTGTAATGTATTCGTAAAGGTTCCAATCCCTCAACTATCCTTCTATCACCGCGGCACTAGCAGGGTACGAACACCCTTGCGTCTACTCCACGAGCGGCAAACCGGCAGAAACATTTACATTCACCTATGGCTTCAATCCATATGCACATTCGTACGTGGGTTCAGTTCACTCAGTCCACTTTTACGACAAAAATAATGATGATTATATGGCCAATAACAAAGAAATTAATGATCTTGATATGGTTGAACAGGTTGACAGACAAGCGACAAGACAACACGCAAGACTTGAATACAATGGCGTTATAATAGGTAGAAGGGCACGCTTTCAGAGTTCCAGTCGATTCTCGTATCGAAATGCTGATGCGATGGCACGTGACTCTGTGGAGGGGTTGGATATGTTGAATAATTTACAACCGCCAAATCCTTTTAGTTAACAGTTAACATATTTACGTTTTATGGAAATTATTATGTTGGTGACTATAAAGTTCCCGTCGCTTACAGAGTCATTAGTTTTGTCCAAATGATGTCGTATTTTTATCCCAAACTGACTCAAATCTAACAAACATTAATTTATATTCAACTAATAATTATTATCAAAAAATAATTTTTTTTAAAATTGATAAATAAGAAATATGTTCAATATAAATTTTTTATTTTGCAGGCCAAGTAATATGTTTTAATGACAAAAAATCAGCAGGTAACGAATATTTTGAAGTATGTTAATACTTATTTCTGAAATAACTGTGTTATGTTTAAGGATGTTGTTTGAATACTAAACAAAACTGCTAATATTGAGCTAACTACGTTTGAACAAATTGATTTATTATCTGCAAAAAAACCTTTTATCGGTGTACGTTGTGGTACAGGGAAAACTAGGTTGTCCCGCTATGATTGGACAACGCATAAAGGTTGTAGCGAAAAGGAACTACACTGTCCGCTGCATAGTTTCTCATATCCAGTCTTTCTACGAGAAAATCAAAAGTAGTGTTCAATTTTTCACTGAAACTACACAGAAAAAAATTGGTACCTGAATACAATGAAAAAGTTCAGTGACTCAATGAATATTTTTATCAATATTGGTCCAATGAACGCAATCGTTATGTCAATGTACCACTGGTTATCCATACTATGAATACGGATCTTAGTAATATCAATGAATGCTTTCATTGATATCATGATCAAGTACATTAAATAGGTTCGTTATGGTAAGAAATTCCATTCTCCAAACGAATAAAGAGTGATCACCCAAGCAATAAATTGTATTCGTTCAACTGATGAGAGTGTATTCATCATATTAATTATTATTGTTCGTTATTCGAATAAATGTTCTATGATTGATATAATGATTTAGATTATTTTGACGATGGATATTTTTCATCAATCCATTGAACGGTGATTATTAAATATCGGTTATTCCTTGATTCAATAATTGATATACATTGAATCTATGTTTCAGTTCAATTTCAAATGGATTCAGTGTACCCCTTTCATTAGCTCAATGAACTTTTCCATAGCAGCAACGAAACCTGTTCATAAATGTAAAAATAGATCATCTCTGATCTCAATGAACTTGAATCATTGTCACGATGATAAATGAATTGTGAATATGAACGGAAAGGTAATAAACGGTATTCATTGATATAATGTACCACATTTTATTCATAAAATAGTATACATTGTTTCAATGTACTTTTTTCTTCATTTCAATAATCATTTTTATAGACGCAACGAAATATGTTCATAGGTCTGAAAATAGATCATCATTGATCTCGATAAACTTTTATTCATCGTAACAATAAAAACATACATATTTCAGTGAATAGTTATTCGTTGACTCGATGAAAAATGTATTGTGCCAATAAACGAAGAGGTATTCATTAATATAATGTACCATATTTTCTGAAAATATTTACATCAGTGTTGTAGGACCATGAATTATGTCCACTGATATGATGAACAATTTCAGATTGTTTCAGTGCACCCCTTTCCTCACCTCAATGAACCTTTCCATAGCAGCAACGAAACCTGTTCATAAATATAAAAAACCATCAATTTTGATCTCAATGAACTTGAATTAATTGCATCAATAAATACCTTCGTACATCAGTGAATGTTTAATCATCATCACAATGAAAAGTTAATTGTGCCAATGAACGGAAAGGTAATAAACGGTATTCATTAATATTATGTACCACATTTTTTTCATGAAATAATATACATTGTTCCAATGTACTTTTCTCTTCATTTCAATAATCTTTTTCAAAGCCGTAGCGAAATATGTTCATAGGTCTGAAATTAGATCATCATTGATCTCAGTGTACCCCTTTTCTCACCTCAATAAACTTTTCCACAGGAGCAACGAAAATTGTTCATAAACGTAAGAAACAATCATCTTTGATCTCAATAAACTTGAATTCATTGCATCAATAAATACCTTCGTACATCAGTGAATGTTTAATCATCATCACAATGAAAAGTTAATTGTGCCAATGAACGGAAAGGTAATAAACGGTATTCATTAATATTATGTACCACATTTTTTTCATGAAATAATATACATTGTTCCAATGTACTTTTCTCTTCATTTCAATAATCTTTTTCAAAGCCGTAGCGAAATATGTTCATAGGTCTGAAATTAGATCATCATTGATCTCAGTGTACCCCTTTTCTCACCTCAATAAACTTTTTCGCAGGAGCAACGAAAACTGTTCATAAATGTAAGAAACGATCATCTTTGATCTCAATAAACTTGAACTCGTTGTATCAATAAATACCTACAAAATTCAGTGAATATTTATTCATTGCCACGATGAAAAATGTATTTTGCCAATGAACGGAGAGGTAAAAAACGGCATTTATTGATATAATGTACCAAATTTTTTTCAGTGTATCTTGAAGACAAAAACGCAAGATGAGTCATATCGGAGACCTAACTGTCCATTCAGTTGCTCCCTTGCGTCCAATCCATTTATCAGGAAAATTTTCATCTAGATATACCCGTACCACACGTCCAAAATGTGGAGGAGCCCCATCTTGTTGAAACCATATTTGTTCTGCCGGCAAATTGGGATTGTTTTTATTCGGGAATAATCGTCTAAGCTCTGGAATAATATGCTGTTGTAAAAGTTTTAAATATCATTCAGAGTTCAAATTTCCTTTTATAATATAGGGTCCTATGACGTGACTACCAAGAATGCCACACCATACATTTACTTTTTGTGGCCGTTGAGTGTGAACTTCCTCCATCCAATGTGGATTTTGGTCTGACCAATACCTACAGTTGTGTCCGTTGTGCCCGGTTAAACATAATGTAGATTCGTCAGAAAACAATATGTTGACAAAGTTGACATTTTCATTTAATTTATACATAATAACTTTTCAGAACTCGATTCTACGATCAAAATCGTCTTCACTCAATTCTTGTACCACATGAATTTTATATGGACGGAATTTTTGCAGTATGTGAATTTTTTGAATGGAATATCGACTCATGTTATGATTCAAAGCCCTATGTTGTACCGAATCTATTAGATTTTCGACCACATCTAAAATGATATTCAAAGAATTTTCTTCATTTGTAACGCTTACTGGTCTTCCATTTTTTGGTCGATCTTTGACACCTCCAGTTTCATGAAAACGCTACAATGTTTTTGAAACGGTTGATTTAGAAATGGGTTCCCGATTGGGATGCAATTCATTAAAAAAAAAACAACTACTTGGTCACAACTTCGTCTTCTATCACCGTATCCTATGATCATTAAAATTTCAATACGCTCAGTATCAGTTAAACGTGCCATTTTTGCGCGAAAATTATTTACACTGAATGTATTTTTGACATGTGCTGTCAAGATCACCACTGTTAGACAAAAGACCGACGCGGCGTTGTTATGGAGCTGGAAACTTTCAAAGGTAACTTGATGGACTATGAACTTAATGGACTAAAACATTTTTGGATAATTTATTAGAAAGTTATTTTCAAACTTCGATATCTCGAAAACGGTTGAATTTAGGAAATGATGTGCTAATGTGGAATAATATACAGGGTGTCCCATTAGAAAAAAGGCAACTTTGTTTCGTCCAGACTCCTTGACTGATCCTGTATACTTTATTTTTCGTTATAATAATGGAATTTGAAAAACCCTAAAACTTTCGTATTTTAATATTTTTCGCTAGCTACCAATCTTACTTTAGGAAACCATCGACCGTTTCTATACATTTCAGCGACCCTGTATTTGAATGTGTAGCAGATTTGAACCGTTAATATCAATTAACGACTGTTTCTGTAGCCTAGAATCGAGTCGCCTCCAGTAGCAGATATTGAAATCACCGTCTAGCCATTATGAGAGCAACGCCATAAAAATACTGCTAATGATAAGTCTCATGCATATAATAGAAAATAACTTTTATATAATTAAACTATTATCAATATTGCATCTACCGCTAGCAATCTGGGTGTCGCCATAGTTTTCTGTGAGTTAATTTCCACCGTTAAAATTGGACTACTGAGGAGACAGCTGACTCGCCTTACGGTAGTCTCGACATTTATTCTGTTATAAACAAGAACATTCTTTTTAATCCCACGTAGTGATTTTCTATAAGTAGACTTTATTGATTTTTACTGAGTTCCCAACTCATGTTACAGATATATAATAATGGTGATATCATCAACAGATGAGAATCATGAATCATTGAAAGCAAATCTGAAAAAATCCCATTGGTAGATTTTACTTTTGAAACAAATAGGTCGCAATCGTGTCCGGAAGAAGAGGAGGAAGCAAGAAAAGAAGTGATATTCGTGAAAATGATGGGTAGAAGAAACAATGAACAGTAAAAAAAGTCGAAATTTTTTCACGTGATTCCAAGGATACTTTTCTTTCGTGAAAATAAGTTGTTATGAAGAAATACTTCTAGCCCAACTTTTTTCACTTATAATTGCACAAGTGGTTTGTATTTTATCGGGTGAATTTGGATTGTTCAATGAAAAACTGTTTCCTAGCAATTCGACGAAGAAGAAATATTTCCCTCATTTCCATCCCTGATGTGTATGCTTTTGAAGAGCCTGCTTCATTCCAATCCTACATCAATCCTCCTGAAGAGCTTGGCAAAGAGAAATAGATTTTCGTCGACCAAAATGTATTGAGGATGAAATGCGAGAGAAGCGAACCTTGCTTCAATGAAATGAACGATTTCTGTGAATGAAATTTTTTAAAAACATTCTCCTTATCTAATTTATTAATTATTTTTTCAATAAAAACTAGAGATAATTTAAAAAATCAGCTATCTGAATGAAAATGCGAATTTTCACTTTCAGATTTTTTCTTTTCTTTTCAGTTAGAATCTTTTCACAATATCTATCAGATGTAGTTCAATGTCCAGCGTGGCTTGTGTCGGGGAAGTAGTTGTTTTCTGTTAGATATTACAAATAAATCACATTTTTCATTTTTCAATTTTCATGGAGAATGTTTCCCTTTTCAACATGAATACCTCCCAAGAGGTTATCTTGAAAGATGAAAAATAGCGACTAAAGTTTGTCTTTCAGTCGCAGATGATTCCACAACAGGTTTTATGAATGTCCTCTTCATATTTTCGAACTAAAATCAAAATGCAAGGCTCTTAATAGGTCTATGTCAAAAAATAATTTTCAAAGTGTCGCCGCAGAAGAAATATTTCCCTCATATCCATCCCTGATGTGTATTCTTCTGAAGAGCCTGTTTCATTCCAATCCTACATCAATCCTCCATCAATCCTCCTGAAGAGCTTGGCAAAGCGAAATAGATTTTCTTCGACCAAAATGTATTGGGAATTAAATGCGAGAGAAGCGAACCTTGCTTCAATGAAATGAACGATTTCTGTGAGTGATATTTTTTAATAAAATTCTCCTTATCTAGTTTATTAATGATTTTTTCTATGAAAACTAGAGACAATTTAAAAAATCAGCTATCCGAATGAAAATACGAATTTTCACTTTCAGATTTTTTCTTTTCGGGGGTAATACCACGAGTAATCGCAATACTATCGATAATTCTGTCAGAAATCAACGAGATCAAATTGCTACCTCAAGCAATTTGATCGAGTTAAAGATTTCTGACAGAATTATCGATTGTATTGTGAGCACGAGTCGTATTTATTGAGATAATTCCACGAACCAACCAAGTTATCATTTGAAATTTGATCAAGTAAACAAAGTGAATTCTTCAATAGTTGCGACTAATGAATAATAAACATGAAGTCTCTCAACCTGACGTTTATGTCATATTAGATTACAAGATGTATCATTGCTGTTTATATTTGTGGTTGACTTGACGACGTGGTCTTTCCGGATCGGAAAGAAAGGAAGCGAAAGGAAGCGTGTACTTTCGCGAAATCCCATTCTGATTGGTCCTCATATCGCAGGAGACGCGACTTTCATATAGTGAGTGAAATTGTCTTTTCAGTTAGAATCTTTTCACAATATCTATCAGATGTAGTTCAATGTCCAGCGTGGCTTGTGCCTGGGAAGTAGTTGTTTTCTGTTAGATATTACAAATAAATCACATTTTTCAATTTTCAATTTTCATGGAGAATGTTCCCCTTTTCAAGATGGGGTGAACTTGTGATAAAAAATGGAAATTTTCGGTGATTTTTTTGTTCATTAAAAACACAACTTCGTTTTTGGAAAAATAGTTTTTCGACAACCATCGGTACGAATGTTTCTCTTAGTACCTATTTTTTGTTCCAATGTCAAAATTTAATACAAATAAGAATTAAAATAATCGAAATCTTGTTCCAAAAAGAAATATAATAAAGGCGTGTGTCTCATTGATTTGTTATTCTACACAGTTGCCAAAAAAATAGTGTACGCAGCATGTCCAAAAATAGTATTTACCTAACAAGTGCGGAAAGTTATATTTTTCCGCACGCGATTGCAGATGGCCGAACGACGCGTTAGAAAAGACACTTTACGCTCGTGTTAGTTACACTATTTTTTCTACTAGCGGAAAAAACACCCCAACGTTAACATAAAGATCATTTATTATTAAATATATATTAAACTATACAACCATACTTGGTAAGCTTTCTATTTTAACCTTCTGCGACGCAATATTTAAATGTCAGTATAATCCGCAAAAACTAAACAAATTTACTTTTCCGCATTTTACTTTTCCGCACGAATGCGGAAAAGTGACTCTTTCAAAACTAAAATGAGTGCGGAAAAGTGGATTTTTCCGCACGCTAGTAGAAATATAGTTCTTCGGCAACCGTCAGTACGAATGTTTCTGTTAGTACCTATTTTTTGTTCCAATGACAAAATTTAATACAAATAAGAATTAAAATATTCGAAATCTTATTCTAAAAAGAAATAATAAAGGCATGTGTCTCATTGATTTGTTATTCTACACAGTTGCCGAAAAAATAGTGTACGCAACATGTCCGAAAAATTTTTTTTTGATCTCCGAGACTTCCAGAACTCGCTTACGGCTCCTCCTGAAATCCTGTCTACTCGTCAAAAAAAACAGTATTTTCCGGGCTTTTCTTACGTGAATTACTAGTTTCTAGATAATCTCCACATATTTCAATTGACGTCACGTCGAATCTAACTTCATAATACATTTTTTTTATTACCAAAACCTTCAGTTACCCATGAGCAATCAATTATCGAAGACACTGAAGCAATCACCATAAAACAGAAAATATGTTACAATGTGTAATTAAATTGGAACGGCTTTGTTAATGAGAACTTCATAAAACAATGTTTATTTACGGTGGCGTTTTATGAACTCAATCATCACGTTCAACTCAAACAATTCCATGTGTTGCGAACGATTTATGAACTGCTTTGTTTCCCCGCATGCTGCTGCTTTCAACAGAACCGTTAACTTCCAAATACAACATCCTATTGAAAGTCGCACCCGCCAAATAAACAGTTGATTCGGGGGTGAGGAGGGCAAAAAGCCATGAGTCCGAACACTCGTTATAGTGCGGGCCCTAACCCCATATGTCACGTGTGCCGTAATATGTCCCCTCAGTTTTGTTGTAAAACACCTACATATGTAAGGAAAACAAATGGTCACATGGTCCAGATCATGGTAGTTTGGTCGCCATATGTAAAAATGGCCGCAAAATTGTTAAATTTCATATATCCGTACCCAGTGGTCTAATTCACATTTTTCAAAGCTCCTTTTACTACGAAGGCGTAGAAGGGCCAACAACAAAATATTTTTCGAAACATTTTGAATTGCCACTATGAACTGACAATTGTCAATTCCCAAGAAGCATTTTGGCGACGACAACCACATAATACACCAAAATTAACGTTGTAGTTGGTGTAGAAATTAGTCATTTATGAAACGACGCTCTCTAAAACACCGGTCAACGTTGTTTTAACGTTGAGCATGACATCGGTCAAGCTACGACGTTGTCATAACGTTTACTCAACCGAGTACAAGTAGTAAATATTCTGGAAATGGAAATAACGTTCTAAAAACGTTTAAGTGACAACTTTAGTTATTGTAAACGTTTTCCCGACAGTAAAGCGACCTTGTGAGATTCAACTAAGCAGTGGGTAATTTTTCAGTTAAGTTGAAAACGTTTTCACAACCAACCTTCGTTCAAATATTTACTGCAGAGGACGTGTACAAATTTAGATAATAATTATTCACCCAATTTATTATATATTTTTTAATTCAGTGACAAGAACCATTGTTTGCTAAATTGTTTGACAGAAAATGTATTTATAGTAAAGGAAAAAGGACTAGAATGATCCTAACCTAACTTTCGAATCGGAAATGAAAAGTGCTAACGAATTCACTGTCTTCTCTTACAGATAATAAAAAAGTCGTGAAGAAACTTCACGGGCAAAAGCTAAAAAAGCTAACATGAAGACAGACAGTTTGGAAATCTTAAGTTCAATTTCTTTAGAAACAAGTGCGAACCTGAATAGAGAGATATTAAGAAAAGCAACTACTTTTTCAGAGGAACTGTATTATAGCTAGGAGAAACAACTTGATTATGGCCGTGTACAACAGTTTAATAATTTGGAAGAACTGAGGGAAAAACGCGAAAGAAAGGGGTTACAATGTATTAGTTAGTTGGAATTGGTTCAGTTTTTGGTCCGATAAGCAACTCCAGTCGCGCTTCGGGTATGAAGTTGGTTGTATGGCAAACTAACGTTAAAAATTAGTATATTTTTAGTTACCTGACAACCAAGGTCGCGTTGACGACTTGTATACTCCTACGCCATATTGAAAGTGTAATTCTATTTGGAACCAAGGTCGGCCATTAAAACTTGGGATGTAAAACAAACATTTACAAAGGATTTTGAAGCCTCATTTTAGTTTTCTAGAAATAATTCATAGGTATTTCGTATTTAGTTCACGCTTGAATCGATATCATTGAAAATTGTTTATGAAAATATATATTTTTCATTCTTGACATTTGAAAACTTCGTAATCGTTATTTTTCGGTATTATTGAGCATGAAATATTTCGATATCAACTTGCGGTAGTAGTTGCCAGAAAGTTTTTTCTTAATGTCAATTTTGGCCATCAGTAATTATTTGGTTGATAAATCAACTATTTTCTGAACACCATAGAAAATGAACTGTCATTGCTGCTTGAGAGGGCGCTGGTGTGCAGTTGTTCTTAAGTAAATTCAGCAACGTTTAGGAAACGACCAACTGCTACCTACAAACTGGTGTAAAAAAGGGTTGTGACAACGTTGTGTTGGCGTCGGCAACGCAACTTATGTTTGTTTGCACAATTTTTTTGAACACGTTGCCGCAACGTTGAATTGAGTTTGAACTGACAATTGCCACTTTCAATTGGCAATTGCCACTTTGAACTGGAAATTGTCACTTTGAACTGGCAATTGCCACTAGGAACTGACAATTGTCACTTTGAACTGGCAATTACCACTTTGAAATGGCAATTGTCACTTTGAAATGGCAATTGTCACTTTGAACTGGCAATTGTCACTTTGAACTGGCAACTGTCACTTTGAACTGGCAATTGCCACTTGGAACTGACAATATTCACTTTGAACTGGCAATTGCCACTTTGAAATAGGAATTGTCACTTTGAACTGGCAATTGTCACTTTGAACTGGCAATTGTCACTTTGAACTGGCAACTGTTACTTCGAAATGACAATTGTCACTTTGAACTGGCAACTGTCACTTTGAACTGGCAATTGCCACTAGGAACTGACAATATTCACTTTGAACTGGCAATTGCCACTTTGAAATGGGAATTGTCACTTTGAACTGGCAATTGTCACTTTGAACTGGCAATTGTCACTTTGAACTGGCAATTGTTAATTGCAAAAAACAATATTTATGCATGCATTTGCCAATAAATATCTTTTTTGAGTAACAATTTACTGTGACAATTGTCAGTTCAAAGTGGTAATTCCAAATGTTTCGAAAAATATTTTGTTGTTGGCCCTTCTATGCCTTCGTATTTTACCCCTTTTTCAAAAACAAACAAATTTTGTAAATACACATTTTTTGTGAAATCCAGTTTTTGAAGTATACAGTATGACTCACTTCTCATGGAAACACCCCCTTGTCGTCCGTAATTATTGGAGTAGAACTCTGTAAATTTCAGGTTCAGTAGATATACTGGCGATGAGTCTAAATCTTGCCTAAGGTTGATCTGAATGACATACACTGCTCGCCAGAGGCGATGGAATCACCCATTTTTGCCAAAAATAATAGTAGGAAACAAATATAGGCCACAAATTCAATAGAGTTCGGTATCGGGATGCCAGTTTTACTACCAGTGCAGATTTTCACAGAAAAATTTTCGGGTCTGAAAAAACCAATTTGTCTCACGTCTCATGGAAACACCCTCGTATCTTCCGTAATTATTGGCATAGTACTCTGTAAATTACAGGATCGGTAGATATAATAATAATAATAATAATAATACTCCCTCATAAACACTCGTAGAGTGTACCCAAAGGCATAGCCAGTGCGGGTAGAGGACGACTATTATTATTATTTGCCGTGGCGCTCCGGGGCGACTTACTGATTTTTGGTGGCGTTTTCACTTTTCAGCTGCAGGAAAACCCGGAAAACCTACAGCACCACCTCGGCGTGTACTCCAAGCTAGCACTAGCCGAGATTGGCATCTAGACAACACACAATATACTTCGATTCCGATATTGGGTACTTGAGAAAAAATTCCTCGTACCTAAATAAGTCTAAATCTTGAGGTCAATCTGAGTGACATACACTGCTCGCCAGGAGGTGTTTCCTCCGTTTGTCTAGCTGTACCTACCATCACCAGTGCGTATGTGTGATGGTGATACTTCATCAGTTCTTTGAGAACACCGAAAGTTTGCATTGACAATTCTCGTGTGGGGGAGATTATAATAACACCTGTACCTGGAATTCAATGAAGAAAGAATCAATATTAACATCTGAAAATGTTGTTGAATGTCTTACCATTTTTTGGCATGAATTTCAGCTTGTAGATGAAATCAGTAGCTGGGATAAGAAAAGCCAGCGTTTTTCCTGATCTAGTTTTCGCAGCTCCAACCAAATTTCTACCTTCTAGCAAAGGAGGTATGGATCTGGATTGTATTTCTGTTAGAGTCTTGAAGCCCATGTCTTCGATAGCTTTCAGTGCATTTTCGCAAACTGTGTCTTTGAGAGAATCAAATGTAGAGCTTATGAGGATTTCTAGCGTACATTTTGACCCAGGTACTGAAAACAGAATGCCACTTGATTACCAAGACAATACATGAATAGTTAACTAGTTTTAAAAATACCGGTTTTCAGAAATATAAAGTACGCATTAGTCTCAACTCAAGAATTTTAGGAATTCGAGTAGATTTGTATTCGCCTTTTTGTCGTCATGTATTCTGGTAGTTTTCAATTTGGTAAATAATATATAATGAAGAAAAATTAGCTGCAGGCAAATTTTCAATTCCAGAAAAAAGAATTCTTCTTGAGCATGATTCAAACTCGTGACCTCTAGACTGCAGGTCAGAGCTCTACCAACTGAGCTTCTGAAAAGAAATGTGTTCCAACTGCATATCGCCTACAAACTACGGTGTTCAATGTCAGCCAAACATACACATTACGAAGGAAGACATCTGAAGAATCATTTTTCTGGAGTTTAAAAATTTGTCTGATGTGACAGATTAAATTTTTCAGAACTGAAAATGTTTCTGTATTTGTAGTAAAATTTAGTTTTTTTTCATTGCAGCCAAAGAACTTGATTGGAGGGGCAATGAAGGATGTTACTCGAAGGTAAACTTTTTCATAGTAGAAAAGGATAATTTTGGACGGCCGACTGGACGTATTGAATATAATCCCGTATTCAACAAAACCAATCAAGGTGGGTCAAAATCATGTACTCCAAGCAAGTGGCTAATAAAAAATACTGCAGATCCTGATATTTGCCCTGTTCGTATATTCCACAAAGTGATGGAAAAACGCCCAGGACATTTCACGTCCGACCGCTTTTTCCTAACTCCAAATCCTAGATGGAAGGATCCTGATAGTATTGGTTGGTACAAAAATTGTCCTATTGGAATAAACTCTATGTCAAAATGGACTAAAGAAACTTGTCAGAAAATGGGTTTGGATATTCAGAACAAAAAATTCAGCAATCACAGCCATAAGATCTACCGCTGTCACTCACCTTGTCCAAGCTGAAGTGTCTGAACAAGAAATGATGAAGATAACAGGACACAGCAGTTCCAGTTCTCTACAATCTTATATGAATATGCACCAAAAAAGACACTCTGAAATCCTAACAAAAATGAGAGCGAGTTCCAGTTCTACCTTCTGCGATGCCAGCAAAAACGGTTTCTCTTGTAGCAGCTCTAATGAGACAAAGAATGAGCAAACAAATTCAAAAATAGTATTTCAAAACTGTTCTTTCAATGTTCAGAATTTCAGTTGTAATGAATTGTAATTATCTATGTATGCATCTAAATGAATTGAAATAAAATCTAGTTCCAATCATTAAAAAAGAAAAAGAGCACAAATTGTGAAATTCTCATATAAAATACAACTCGCGTCGATAAAATTGTCCTGAATATTATTCTCCTTCACAATTACTCGTTATCATAAAATTTTAGAAAATACAACTCGTGCTATTGCTTTCAACTAGACATTCACTGCTCAGAAATATCTTCTTCGATTGCTGCAAGATAACTGATACTCTTCCATAAATAATCTCCTCAATACTGACCACTAACATGGGGCTATTTACTAACCTACTGGGAGCTCACTGTTGACTACGAGGAATGTAGTTGTCCTGTGATATACTAGTAATCTGTATACTCATGGGACGATAATTACTTCATCACTAGAACTTATCAGCTAACTTATAGAAAAGAGGTTACTAACTCACCATAAGCTAATAATAAATTCAGGTCAAGCTAGTAACTAATTTACTGGGAGACAGCTGCTCACTTATGTTAAGTTCCGAAAAAATTATGGGTGATTTATCACTCAACTAGTGGCTAGTGATTACAGTTGCTAAAACTAACTTAATAATGGCAAGTGATTCATTTTAGCAACCTCGTTTTACTTGTGGCAGGTTAGTTGGAGAGCTGTCCCATATAGTATATAAGTTTTTACTTGTCGTGATTAAATATTCGCTTGGGAATAATGATTATTTTTTTCCGTGAATGATAGCCTCAACAGAAAAATCGAGATCAACTGTCCGTCGTTCTTCGTCTAATATACCTGGAGTATCACGGATTACATCACACGGGAAAATTACAAATCGTACGAAACGATATCATTTTCTATTCCATTCTGCGAAGAACTAATCATCAGCAGTAACTTTCTAGCTACCTGTTCGCCTGTTGCAATACCATTATAACCATAATCTATTAGCAAATAGTGAGTGAAGTATATAAAATGAGTAATTAAGGCACCGCCTCTACACGTCCCGAGGAATGCTTCTGTATCTGGATCGTAATTTGTAAACGTATTGCGAGCCTAAGGCTTGAATACATTTCTATTTATCATTGTATGGTCTCGATATCACCGCTGCTGGTGCTCCCAATGGGGATGAGTGGCGCCAGACTTGGAATTTCAGTAAAAATCTAGGGAAAATAAAAAAAATATTGGTTCATTTAAATTGTTTAGAACTGTTTATGGATGATGAAGTCCGGGAGGACCACTTCCGAATCCACTAGTAGCATTGTTTAAATAAGGGGATAGTTAGTCAATACCTGTGGAATTGGTATTGGAGCCAAACGCGAGTGCCATCTAGCGTAATTATTTGCTAACATGAATATGTGACGTCATTTTAGTGCTGTACTGATGCGCCCACTGTAACAAATGTGGACATTGAGAGGGACTACAAAAATATTGTAGAAGGTTTCTACACGTAAACAAAACACCTCCTAAAGTTTCCTTCTTTGCAATTTCAACACATATTCATACATGTTTATACCTTTTAATTTAAAGCAGTGGAAGCAGAGTTGGACTTGCCTAATGATCATGAAGAAGTTTTGAGAGCTATTTTGTTTGAACTTTTTATTGGATATTTTTCAGTCGAGCAAATTGTCTCTTTTAATTATTGAAAGTACAGTATATTTCAGGATTAACTGACTATTTTTGTACTTACACAGTTATTTTTGCAAAAGAACCTTATAAGTTACACACAAACCTAACCTGAGCAAGCTAGCCTGGTCATGGTACGAAACTACAGAGGGTGAGTTGTTAGGTCGCCTTATGGAAAAAAGTTCCCATGAACATATGTCCGGAGTTGCTTCATTTCTGAGATACAAAGGCGTTTGAAAAACAAATCAATGCCCTGTATCTCAGAAAAGAAGCACCTCCGAACATATGTTCATAAAAACTTTTTTTCTCAAAACGACTTAACGAATCACCCTCTGTAGTTTCGTACCGTAAATAGAAACACGAGGGAAACAAATAAGCACTGTTCTGAAAAATCGAATTCTTGGTATGATATCCCCAGGAGCCACTCGTAAAAATATCTTCATTTTACTCCAAATCGATATACTTTTCAACCCTATTCGAGGCTTGTATGCGAAAATGGGGCACCTAAATCTGTCACTAGCTGACGGTCTAAAAGTAGGTTTTGTAAATATGCTTCTTGGTGAGTTTACTGCAAATGTATCATCACTCAGGCACGGATCCAAGGAAGAGTCACTCATGAGAGATTTTTTAATATTGATATTTTGAAAAAAAATATTTTATAATTAAGTAAGACCACTGTAGTCGATGCCTTGAAAAAATAATTAAGTAACAAATTTAATATTTCCTATTTCATACGGAGGAGGTTCGTTTTATGTAAAAATGACTCATGAATAATAATATATGAAGTATTTTTTCTGAAATACACCGAAATATATAATCTGAGAAAGCTGTTTAAAATGGCATGAAAGGTGTTATCGAATACGAAGTCAAAAATCAAGATTATTAGTTTACATATATTATACGTGTAGTGTTATTTGCTTAGGTTATCTCAAAATGTGGTTCAGGCGAACCTGTTTGCTTGATTTGATATTCTGGCACCATACCTATTTTTGAGGTTAAAAAGGAGTGATTGAAGATGAGGGCTGTTTAGAAATATCAATCTGAAATTATTTAAAGGCGATTACTTTGTAATAATGTTCAGTTGTAACCAGCTAGCTTTAAAATGATCTAAATTAAGTTCCACCTAATAACTAAACTAAAGAGTCAAAAGTGACAATTATATGTTCCTGCCACTATTTACCGCTGTCCAAATTGCTTTTAATTATTATCAGTTATATATTTAAATCACTTTACAAAATCTAAAACACAATATGACACAACAGAATAAATACTAATACATAATGATCTAAATTAAGTTCCACCTAATAACTAAACTAAAGAGTCAAAAGTGACAATTATATGTTCCTGCCACTATTTACCGCTGTCCAAATTGCTTTTAATTATTATCAGTTATATATTTAAATCACTTTACAAAATCTAAAACACAATATGACACAACAGAATAAATACTAATACATATTGGTTTGATTCTTAACAGACTTCGAAGTATTTTTTTTGAAAAATCGTCTGTATTGTTGAGCGGAAAACAATTCCTATTCCAAATTGCGAACGATGAGGAAACAACTCACCAATCCCAAACTATGATAAAATCAAAAGTCAATAATTGCTTAAGAGAAATTATTAAGCTGTTTACAAATAGTAAAACAGGTGTCTGAAACACCGGTATCATTAGATTATAATTAATTCAAAACTGATCAATCAGATCTAAGATAAATCAGGACGTTGCATATCTGATTAATTATATACTCCATTCATAATTGCTGATTATTGATTAATCTCGGGATTATAGCTCGGGGTGTATTTTTTTCTCGGGCCCTTCTTATTATTCTCCATGTTATCTAATGCTCTAATCAGTATGACCATTTTAGGAAATTTCTGATTGTTAATTATGAATTAATGAATATGTATGAAATGTGACAATATTTATCGTTAAAAAGGAAGGAACAAGTTTGGAAACTGGTTTGTGCTCTAAAGTATGACGAAATGATTTGATATGATGAAAAATATGTTAACAATAAGTTCATTAGAGAAATCCAACTCAAAATCAATTTTTCGTAAAAAATGCATTGCTCACAGATTATATTGACTGGAGGTTGTGAAGAAAATGAATTGGGAATTAGTTTTCAACTTTTAGAGCCTAGAATATTCCAGTCTGGATATTGTATACGGTAATGGGAATAGCTTAGGGGCGTTTGTTTCAGACGACTTTCTTAAACAAGCTCGAACTCAAATTAGGGTCTTCGGTACTTCCAAGTTTACATTATATTAAAAGGTAAATATACGTACGGAGTAATACAAATACAACCCGTCGAAAGAATAATTTCATAAAAATAAATTTGTAGGAAGAGTGAAATTGGAATAGAAAGCAATTACTTATAATAAAATATAGTATAGAATACAATTTTCCTGAAATACTGTTAGAAAAGTCGGGTGGACAAAATAAATAAAATTAGTGGGCTAAATATAAACAAGATTTCGAATATTGGACATAATTTTTGTATTCATCATATTTACCAACCAACATTGATTATTATCGGGGGTAAAACGATTTTGTTTGAAATTTTATCGAGTTGAATTCGGAGATTAATGCTCTGAATAAAACCCGAAAGCTTTTAAGCTCGAGGGTTTTTTTCTTTGAACATTAATTTTGTATGCAACTCGTGCAAAAATTGTTTATTGCACTCGACGTGAAATTACTTTTTACACTAGGAAATTGAAAAAACTTACAGTCTAACTCCACCAAAAATATTCTTTATTGCAGCTGTCATGCAGTCAGAAGACTGACATCACGTTGATATCATGTAGTCAGAAGACTAACATTAAGAGGGAGGACATGTTTCGAAGGATTAATCCTTCATCTTCAGCAATTTATGAGTAAGTTACAAGTCGATCTAAGGAAAAACAAAACGGTTACCAAATAGTTATGAATAACAATAAAATGTGTGAACCTACCATATTATGGTGGAAAAATCACAATCAATGGGAAAACATTTTTTTTTTAAATTCTTAAAGTAAAAATGTTTGGTCATAACCAAAGACCATGTGGTCCGCATCTGGAGCGGAGGCCACAACCACTATTGTCAGGGACCATGGATGGTCCATCCAACAATAAACATTATCATATTAAAAACAATTTTGAAAACTAAACTGTGACCATGCAGCAATGTTTACAAAGTAACAAGTAGGAAGAGGAAGTGAAAATAAATTTGACATGAATGACATCTGCCATGTGGATATTCCCGACTCAAGAGTGAGATGCTTCATGGAACTAGAAAATGGAGAAAATGACATCTACAGACAGAACCAAAGAACAAACGAATTAATGTTTTCATTTGTAAAGACTATTGGGTATTCAATAAAAACTTTAACCAAAAGAATGTAAGTGAATCATTGAAAATTAAGTGGAATGAAACAGGTATCAAAATAGACAGTTTTAAACTGTCAAACTGGGTCTGTTCGTTAAAGATTGTAAATCTGAATTTTTAATCGCTTTATTAATTTCAAGAGTTCTGCTAATCGAGTTCTAAGCTTGCGACCTGTTTGGCCAATGTAGCAAGCTTTACAATCAAGGTTAGAACAGTTCAATTTATAGACTCCAGACTTATCAAGCATTGGAATTTTATCTTTAGAGTTGACCAGCAAGTGTTTGAGATTATTGGAAGTTTTGAATGAAATCGAAAAATTTGAAATTTGTTGGCATTGAGTTTGTTGAGCAAAGTATTTTTAAGTTTCAATGAAACGGGGCCAAAATAGGATAAAGAGAAATATTTATTTGGTGAACTTGATTGAGTTAATCTATAGTTTGAGAATTTATTGACATAACTGTGATATAATCTATCAATAAGATGGATTGGAAAGTCATTATTGACACCAATTTGTCTAATTACGTTGAGTTCATTAAAAAAATTTGAATCATTAAGAGGTATCGTGAACAAACGATGAAAAAGTGAGTGAAAAGATGAAAATTTTTTATTATATGGGTGGTTGGAGTGGAAAGGTATAATATTGTCGGTGGAGGTAGGTTTTCTATATATGGAAAATTCTAGGTTGTCAGATTTGTGAATCATGAGGTCTAAAAATGGTAGTTTATTTTCTGTTTCAACCTCCATAGTAAACTGTATTCTAGGGTTTAACCCAATTGAGAAAAATTAAAAAAGAATTAAGATCATCGAACGTGCCTTTCAAAAGTGCTAATATGTCATCAACATATCGGTGCCAGAATAAAATTTTTGAAAATTGTGGGTGTTCACAAACTGTGGATTCAAAATTTGACAAATACTTCAGCTAACAATGGGTTTAAATTAGAGCCCATGGCTAAGCCAGATTTTTGAAAATAGAAAGAATTGTTAAATTGAAAAAAGTTTTGTTTAAGGACCAAATCGACTAAGGAACATAAATTCAAAATGTGAAAGGTGGGTAAATTAGAATTAGAAAAGAGTAGTTGTCTAACTAACTTTTTACACTTGTTGCATAAATAACTATTGTATTCTACCTATAGAAATATCACGCACAAATTTATATCTGGGGGAATATTCCTCTTCTGCCATAATTTATTAAATAAATTTAAATTAATTAAATAAATAAATAAATTATTTTATTTACATAAATTTATTTCTATTGCGCAAGCCATTTGATCACATTACTAATAATTTGTCTGTACTATGTAAGGACTGGTCACAGTACATAAATTTCAATATTAACATCAAAATATTCATATGCAATTCAACAGGTACCTCGTTGTGAATATTCCACAATCAACACAAGGCCTGTTTCCGTTCGTTATTACTTGTTCCATTTACATAATCGACAACTAACAATATTATGCATCACTAGAATACAAAAAAACTCTTTGCTCGTTTTCAGATCATGTTGTAATGGCACAGAGGAGGCAATTTGCAATAAATTTTATTTGTCCTCATTTTTTCTTCGAATACAAATCATTTCGTATATAATTGTCGCTGTATCAGACACTTGCATCTGAATTGAAAGTAAAGATTAAAATCCGACTGGCTAATGCATCTGTCAGTGGAGAGTTTTTATTTCACATCACAAAAGAAACAATAATTACTGTGGAGCGTATTACGAGGGTCGGTTGTTTTGATGCTCGGTAAATTTTTTATTTGAAATTTATTTTTGAATCTAGAGGGCTATGAATACGTTCAATATATTAATTTTAGTCCTAAAGTATTGGGAAAAATACAACTTCAAAATTTTCGGTTAAAATGCATCTGCTGGGTAAAATTTAATTTTTAAATTATCATAATTTTTTTTTCAAAATGCAACATAGTGGGACGTTGGGTTAGAAAAAAAGAGCATTTAATTACGATTGATTTAATACCGCACACTATTAAGACACTTTCGTCAAAAAACTTTAAAATGTAACGGTGGATCTTTCTTTTTGAGATTAAAATAATATTGAAATACATCGAGTAACCTGTGACCAACACAAATGATATAACAAAATCATCAATCCAAAAACCCATATCTCCTTGTATAAATGATATTATTATTATTTTCTCACAAACTGAACATACTGTCAACTTCAAATTATTCACAGGTATAGTATTGCACAGAGTCTAAGAGTATCAACGGAATTATCTGCCAAAGCTGACTACAGGGTGGAGACTTGAATATTTCAAAAATATAATAATATTATTTTCTTACTGCCTTATTTTTTGAGTTTATTTTTTTATTTTGAAGTTTCCACCCAGCCGTCAGCTTTGGCAGATAATTTTGTACATACTTTAAGACTCTAATTGCATTGGACTATAGATGTGAATATTTTGAAGTAGACGATTAGTTTTCGAAAAAATGTTTTATTTTTTATCTTCATGTTTCCACCCTGTAGTCAGCTTTGGCAGAGAATTTCGTCGATACTCTTAGACTCTTTGTGCAATGGACTATACCTGTAAATAATTTGAAGTTGACAGTTTGTTTAGGTTGTGAGAAAATGTTATTATATTTTCAATTTTTTTTATTAGTTCCACCCTGTTGGTAGCTTTGGCAGGGACTTTCGTCGATACATTTAGAATCTTCTTGCAATGGACTGTATATAATTTGAAGTTGACAGTATGTATAGTTTCTGAGAAAATAATTTTATTATATTTTCATACTTTTCAAATTTTCACTCTGTAGTCGGTTTTGGCAAATTATTTTGTTTAAACTTTTTGAAAAAATAACTCAGAAAGCTACAGAACAGTTCAGAATGGATAGGGTTGTTCTGGAGGTAAATAGGATTGCACCTGGCTCAATAGTGTCGGAACAGTCGTTGGAAAAAAAGATGAAAAAAGAATAATATAATTTATTTTTCAGTGTGGAAGCCTCGGATAAATTCAAAAATCCACACAGCCATTATTCTAAACTTCATTTTTCTCCAACATGTTCTTTCCATCTGTGCATACGGCCATCGGGGCATAAATACATATTAATTTTCCAGATTTTACACCCACCAGTTCAATTTTATGATTATCCATCACTTTCACATAATTTTCAATATTAAAATAATAATTAACACCATGTAGTATCCACCAGTTCATTTCATGAAATCCTGAGTTCATAACAATTTCATTACCCGAAAAAAAAGAGGGACACACGCCACTGATCAATCGGGAATGTTCGGAAAATTTGGCGGCTAGTTTTAGCTGCCAGCTTCACACTGGTTGTTTATCATGGTTCCAACAACTGGCATACCGAGTTTGGTGGTGCTTCAATCGATTCTTGTCTCAAAACCCAATCGTACTGGATTAAGCATGTATCGAATGAATGAATGGATGATCAAGTTCACGGTTTGATTGTAATGAATTAATCAGAAAAGTGCAGTACCGACAATTCAGACAGGCAGAAAAGCAGACAAAGAATTTGTTATTTAACTACCTCAGAAATTCATATACTCTCAATTAACTGGGTATCTCATATCAGAACAACATTATCAAAGTTTCCTTTGGCCTATCATTCCATTCCAGGCGATGTAGACCTCTGAGAATAAACATCAATCTGTACAATGATAATTATTAGTGCTTCTTTGATGTGCTTGATTCAGAATAAACATTTATTCATAAGCTTGCAAATACGTGTACGCTTGCTTCCACTGTTTAAAATAGAGACGAGGGAAAATGCATTACGTTATCAACGTGAATAAATACAGTGAAAGGCAACTTTGGAATTGCTCGTGGATTCAGTAGTTCGTTTATTTTCTATCAGCTTTAAATGGTGAAAAATAATGATCGAATGTTGGAGAAAAACGATTAAGAGACATTATAGTCCATTTGATTTTATAGTTTGATTATTTTGAAGATACCTAGATCGGGCGTCCACAGAGAGGGAGACAACGTCGATTGCCCTTATTTTCGCATGATCTGTGGAATTGTTATGATGGGGTGCAAGAAAGTTTGCCAAAAACAAACAATTCCATAGAAGGATGGCATCTAGGATTTGAACAACAGATTTCTGACATTTTGGAAGATAATCCTAATGTATTCAGCAGTTTGGAATTGACATTCCAACAGGATGGTGCTCCACCACACTATTACGGTACAGTAAGACGACATTTGGATGAGGAGTATCGTTGTAGATGGATTGGACGACGAGGTTCAACGGAATGGTCACCTCGATCACCGGACCTCACACCTTTGGATTTTTTCTGTGGGGGTACCTTAAATCGAAGGTTTACGCCACTGAACCTGCCAATATTGAAGTTTTAAAACAACATATTGTTGCAGAATGTGAAGCTGTCCCACAGACACATTTGCAAAAGTACGAGAAGAGTTTACAAATAGGATATTCCACTGTCAGGAAGTAAATGGAGGTCACTTCTAGCAATTTCTTTAAGTAGATACTTAATTTAATTTTTCCGTCGACCGTTCATTTACGATGTATTTTAACGCACTCAAAATCGTTGATTAATGACCCCTGTTCATGAATGATTTTCTATTAATCAACGATTTACTTATATGCAACCCAACGTACATTGCTCCAATACATATTATACTTATTAGTGGCCTGTGGCGTAGGCAACCATATACTTACCCGCTACATTTATTTTGAAATCAAGTAGCTGTCATATCAAGTAGCTATCATAGTTTATAGAGAAAAACAATGGTACTATCTGTCATTATTTATTTCATTGTTGCATTTTAAATTATCTCAATTGTTAATCGGCCTTATCAATACACTTGTTAGTTAAATAACCATTAATGTTTACCAATGAGCCATCAAAACTGCCATAAACACAAACAAAATTAGTATCATTGAATAGGTTTTTTCGTTTTTTTTTTTAAGAGGTGTCGCTTGCCGTAGGGTTCCATTTAAAATTATTGGTCACAATGGCCTTGTGACGTCATCTTTGACGATTTTGTCATCACTATTAGGAAAGTTTACAACCTTTCATATTCATTTTCCAAATTTCACTTGTTTATGTATAACCGTTCCAAAGGTAAGAGGGGGGGGGTACTTTTGAGAAGCACTGTATATTCTTAGTAGTTAAGGAGTATTTGATACAGTGTGTAACATATAGTTCAATAGTTGAGATGAAATATTTTGAGACACCAACTCATTATTCTCAATAATTTCTACAAAAATAAATTAGAAAAAACAAAGAATTCCTTGTTGAATTATTCATGACAAATATAAAACGCAGACATCTATTTCACGAGCGAGTCATAACCAAAAAACCCGCAGAAAGAAGATAAGTAGTTGGCGATCTAACTGATGCAAATGTTTCAGATATTTGTTCTGGGTCTCTGGAGGGCGGCAGCGGCAGCCATTAATCCCCATCAGGCACACAATGCACGGCGGACATTCTCAACTAATAGACTGACCACCTAACAGATTGCGCCACTCGCATTCTTCTCGTTTATGTCGTCCGACATTCATTTGTTATTATTCTTTTCAAATGACTGTTTCATAGTGTTTTTTGTTTGAAAAAATTGAACTGATAGAGATAGTGTTGAATATGATGGAATGTTGAAAAGGGGAACATTCTCCGTAAGAATTGAAAAATGAAAAATGTGATTTATTCGTAATATCTAACAGAAGACAACTACTTTCCTGGAAAAGCTACGCTGGACATTGAACTACATGTGATAGATATTGTGAAAAGACTCTAACTGCTTAGAAAAAATCTGAAAGCGAAAATTCGCATGTTTATTCAAATAGATGATTTTTTATTTTTCTCTAGTTTTCATTGAACAAAAATATCAGACACAGAAATCGTTCATTTCATTGAGGCAAGGTTCGCTTCTCTCGCATTTAAGCGAACCTGGCTTCAAAGAAATGAACGATTTCTGCGTGTGATATTTTTAAATAACATTATCCCTATCTTATTTGATGAATTTTCAATGAAAACTAGAGAAAATTTGAAAAAACAACTATCTGAAAATGCGAATTTTCACTTCCAGATTTTTTCTTTTCAGTTAGAGTCTTTTCACAATATCTATCAGATGTAGTTCAATGTCCAGCGTGGCTTTAGCCGGGGAAGTAGTTGTTTTCTGCAGTGTTATTGATGTGGTGAAGACAAATAGTTAAGTAGATTTCAAAATCAAATCTTTTTGACAATTATATATTCGTAAAGGAATATTATTAAATGAATTATTCAACAATAATGAACAATGTTTATGTTTATCAGACAGTTCAGAAATAATATAACTACACAAAATAACTTGAGACAAATCTTTCAAAACCCCACATGCAATCCAGTGCCGGATTTATACTCACTTACGCCGGGGGCTAACTATTACGATGCCGCCGCACCGCCGCCAAATAAAACATTTCAATTGTCAGTTCCAAAGTACTCGTTGACAATAACATAAAATCATGACGATAACGAATTAAATTATATTTACTTCACATCTTAAACTTAACAACAAACAACAAATATCCAACTTCTTTTGTTCATTCATCTTCTGCCGTTTCCAGAATGCATCACCTTCTTTTTTACTAATTTTTTCACATTTCAGTTCAATATTTACCATTACCAACGACAACCTATTGAATACTGCACTCTGGTTTTGTTACTTGTTATTGATTTAGACGAAATTACCTGTACTGAGTATAATGCGGCTTTTTTATCTTCATCAAATGAAAGTATGTACCACAGCCTCTTTTGTATTGTAGAGGCCAAGGCTGATAGAAAAACTTAAGTCGCTATTTTCCATCGTTCAAGATGGGAGGTATTCATGTTGAAAAGGGGAACATTCTCCATGAAAAATATGAAATATGAACAGCCACCAAACTTGCACAGAAAACGAACCTCAACTGGGAAAGGATGCATCAGTGCGGTACACAGATGGATCTAAGATGGACGAAAGGGTTGGAGTGGGCGTTACAGGTCCAAATTTCATGCCGTCAAAACCCCTTGGTAACACCCCAACCATCTTCCAAGCAGAAGTACATGCTATAGAATTATGTGCCCAGGAATGCCTTGAAAAAGAAACTCGAAGAGCAGAAATCTATATACTGTCAGATAGCCAAGCCGGGCTAAAAGCTCTGGGGTCATACACCTGTGAGTCTAAGCTGACTTGGGACTGTAAACAATCCCTGAGACAACTGGTCACCCTGATGTGGGTGCCAGGTCACAGAGGGATCAAAGGTAACGAAGAAGTAGATTGCCTTACCAAAGAAGGAGCTAACACACAATTTCTCGGTCCAGAACCCTTCTGTCGACTCTCCAAAGAATAATTCCGACGCTGGGAAACCGATGAAATGAAATCTCACTGAAATAAAGTGCCAGACAAAGACAAGCGAAAAGACTAGTGTGCCTATTGCCACAAAAACAGTATCCCAACCTAGTACTTTTGATGCGGTGCCGGCGGTCGCTAATTGCGCGTTTGCTTCAGAAGGCGACGAGTAAAGAAGTGGCATATAAAAAGCAAGATGCAATATAATATACTTGTCGCCTCGTCGGCGACGAGTATATTGCTGCTTGCTTTACCGCCTCTTAAAATTCACCGACGGGGGCTGATAGTCCCATAGCCCCCCCATACAGTCGGCACTGATGCAAACACATCAACACGATAATGGCACGATACGACACCAACGTTTTTCCTGCACTCGTCGTTTTTACCAGTTAGACAGCAATTATATCTTCTTGCACCTCTAAAAATTGTTTATGGTACGAGTAAACTAACAAAGAAGCGTAAAAAATTGTAAATCTCGATTATATTTCCGTAGCAATAGTCCTGCAGTACTGATTGCACTTATTTTTGATACTTTTAAAACAGCGTCATTGAGCCACAGCATTTCAGAATATTTCCTGCGATCCCGCGTTCGGGATTCTAGGCATGTCCTTTTTACCCATAACTATTCCATCCTTCACATTACCTCTTTTTCTAATGTTGTCCGCAGGGAACTGTGTGTAAAAGTCACGTGACAGCTAGTCCATATCCTTCATTATATATTATAAGTCTATGTAACTGATAGAAAAATAACTTGATGTCTATGGCAACTTAAGTATTTCCTTCTAATCCAGTACGATTGGAGTTTGAGAAAAGAATCGATTGTAGCAACACCAAACTTGGTATGCTAGTAGTTGGAACCATGATAAACACGAAAAAAATTGTTTACCAATATTTCAGGGGTGAAACATATTTTTTATTTTTCGTTTAAAAATATATAAATAGATTTTTGCTGTATTCTTGGAAAGTATATGATTTATCGAAAAAACAACTCAACAGGGTGAAAAACAATTCAATTTTCCACAAAAATTACGCCTAGTAATTTCTTATGAAATGCGTTCGTTTTCTCAGAAAACATGATTGAACGCCGACATCAAATTATAGGTTTTTACCCTCCGCTGAAAGTTCTGGCGGAGCCGAATATTTGATTGGTCATAACTCTGCTAAAAATGATCGGAGAAGGGAAAGGAAGAGTTCATATCGTTTCTGAAGACTCCTACCTTCTCATAAAATGTGTTTTGTCGCACTTCACGGAGATGTTTGCGGATGATCCGAAAATCTTGAATAATTCAGTAAATATGGAATTATTATACTGACGAAGCAACCCTTACTCTCTCTGGACTATATGCAACAATTTTTGAAAGTAGTGTGACAGGTCCCATTTATACAAGCCAAAAAAAAAAAATTGTTTTATTCCTGCCTCATTTTCAACTTACCCATAAAATCGGCATTCTCTCCATTAAATTTTGAAAATAAGCGCTTATTGATATCCTGCATATATACATATTCAATAACACTATTGTGAAGTGCAAACCTCAAGCTTGAATTCACATACTTAATTTTTCATGTAGGATATGTATGAGAAATTATTTTCATCATTTACTGAAGAAATTGCCGGGATTATGGGTGAGTTGAAAACTGAGGCAGGAGTGAATCCCAGTTTTTTCTTTGGCATGTATAAGTGAGACTTGTCTCACTAGTCTTAAATCGTTGCATATGGTCCAAAGAGGGTACTAATTCCTGCTTCAGTATAATTATTTCATATCAACTAAAATATCCATGACTTTCGGATCCTCCGTAAATATCGTAGAAGGGTTATGTGAAGGGTGATAAAACACATTTTAGGTACTCAAATACTCACATGTTATATTTGCATGAGGAAGTAGAAGTCTTCAGGAACGATATGCAATTTTTTCTTTTCTGTCTACTATATTTTTTAGCAAAGTTATGACATATCTAATTTTTGGTCCTGCCTGATGAACTTGTAGCAGAAGAGGCGAACGATTAGATACGACACCAGGAAGACAATGGGTCTAATGAATAAACCTCAAGCAAATGCTTTTATCAGATTTCTTGAAACAGACCTATCCATTTTATTGATTAATGAAAGAGACAAACCTGTAGTAAAAGCATTTGCTAGCTTTTATTCATAACACCCATTAAGTCATGTGTAACGGTGGCTTTTTCTTTCCCAATCAGCTTCAGAAAAAAATCGTAATCTGTTGAAATCTCTCAGTTTTTTTTACCAGTCATCCATCATAGCTATTTCTGTAACTTCGAGAGTTCCAGAGACACCAATTACCAAAGTTTAATTTATATTTTTCTAAAAAACTTCGCTATAATTCATCACAAATATTATAATACGAATGAAATTATTAATGATTGTTCACATAGCATGGAGTCGTAGAAAAAGCCGCGGCATAAATAACAGTCGATTCTGACACAGGAATTTTAACGAAGCTGTTTCATAATTTGTCGTTATAACTGTCATTGTTCTCGACAAAATAGAATACAACTGATGCTATTATCTTCTACATGGTATTTATTGTATCATTACTTTAGCCATTCGGACCTGAACCACGCATAAAGAAACGCGAGATCTCGAGACAAATAGCGACTGAGAAATGTTCTCATATTAAATCATATTTTACATACTGGTTATAATAACAGTCACTCGAGTTTCGAAAAATCACTAGGTATACAAGTTCAATTAGTTTACAGTCTACTAATGAATTAATTAAATTCTGTAGATCTGCAGATTCAATTGACATTTTTTACGGAAATAGCAATTTCAAAAATTTCAATATCAGTTTCTGAAAATTTCCCATAAAGCTCAAGAAAAACTCTTGTTTGCGCCCAAGGAACGTTAATTCGGAAATTTAAGAGCTCAAAAAGGACAAGCGTCTAGCCGTACCAAGTCTACTTTTGATTCCGCAGCACTTTCAGCACTTTCATATCTTTCAGTCCTCTCAATGACATGAACGAGAATATCGTCACCTAAAATCTGTCATCATCTCCCAGTCTATAATCTAAGTTCCCCAATTTTCTTTACAACTACTACGATAGGATTAATGTAATTACTTGTAGATTGTTCTATTATACCAAATTCTGACATGTTCCTCATTTCTTGTCTTACTTTATCTCGGTACTTGTTTGGAATTGGATAATTTTTTGATCTAAATTTATCTATTTCTTTCACTTCTATTCTTTGTACGTATCCTCCCGCTACTCTGAATTCATTCATTATTAATCTTTAACAATTCATGTATATAATCTTTTTTATACATTTATTATTACATTTATATTTATTTTTATATTTATAATCTTCATTTTCATTTTCACAATCATAACTCTCATCATTAATCCCTCTTATACACAAAATATTTTTCTCAAAGTGCTCCCGCTCCTTTCCTTCCGCGAATTTAAACCATGGACCATCCAGTTCTATACTTTTCCTATCATCATTCATTTTAGCCTTCATACTTTGTAATTCAAATGTTCCTATTATCACATCAAATTCCATTTCTTTTATGACTAATAGTTGCAAAGGACACCGCACACTTTTATAGGGAAAGTGGCACTCTGTCGAATCGGCTGAATTTTTGATATGTTGTAGTCCAAGTCATTCCAAACAAAAAGTCCAATGGGCATAACTTTTTCTATAGGCTAGTTTTGACGCTAGAGGGCGTTGACAATTCAAATATTTTCTCTATTGTTAAACAACAAAAAAAGTTACCCTGAATAATTTTCTCTATTCTGAGTAATCAAGATCTGAACATTCATCAATATAAGATAGTATTAGAAGTATTTTTCGTTGGTGTCATTACATATGGTCAATTATAGAGTGTGTTCCATCTGGTATGAACAAACTAATAGTTCGAGTTGATGATGAAACTCAAGGAGGATGTTATAAAACTAGGTCTAATTAATTTATATTCGATTATTTTATTTATGCTCAAGGAGTATGGTGGAGAATCTCCTCCTGGCGGGTCAACTAAGCCTCCATTCACACATTTAGCATAAGTATAATATGGAGACAATGATGGGCTATAACTCAATATATTAAGTATGTGTTACATTTAACATACCTTTCGAACCTAGTATCGTTGACCCTAATGACGCACCGTCGAATTAACCCTAATAATAATTTACAGGGTGTTTCATTTTGGAACATATCGATACGATCAAAGAAACTGACATTGTAGTTGATTCACAGTTGTTATTTAATAGTATTTCGATGACGAAATTTTCCTATCATTCTCCGTAGACCTGGAATATCAATACGTTCGTCAAATTCTAATGAAATGTTCCTCAAATCCTGCCTTTTATCTTGTTCATGGTTTATTAATTTCATCGGTTTGTTCGTCCTCCATTGTATTCACACTCATAACATTTGAATCTCACTGCAAAATTATACGACATATTCAACTTTACATTGACATGAAGTCACAAACAATAAAAACATTGCTCAATGGAAACATTTTTGTATTTTTTTCTGTAGTGAAGGGTTGCAATGTTTTCATATTATCCAGTACCCCATTCTTGAAAATGATTGAACAGTTTTCAAAACGAATCTAAACTATAATATTTTCATAATGCGTCAAAGTTCAATTTCCCGAATACTGTTGTGATATCGAAATAAAAACGAAAGTTAACCAGACAGCAGGATCCAGAACAAGAATGTATTGCCTCATATACAGAGCAATACGAAAAAAATAGGCTTGAATGGTGGAACGCATTAAATTAATATGAAATATTAGTTATAATATCTGCGTTACCCTCATTCACCTCTCTACTACTATTATTTGTCTCTGAATCAGTTGGATGTTACGAATTTTTGGTCGAAATAAGTCCATTCGTAAATGTAAAAATCCCTGACGTTACAGTGATAGATTCAGAAAGAATTTTTTTTACGGCTATTTTATTGACATATTTTTAATATTTCTTGTTCTTTCTCATGCCTGCATATTATACAGGATTGTCGAAAAATATTTTTCAATACGGAACTTTTCGAATTTAACTATCGCTTTCTTTTAAAACGAACAATCGGTATAGTTTTCAACTTTGTGATGTAGAAAACGACGTAGAATAAAATTCATAGAGAGTTTTTGATTGTAGATCCCTAAGGTGATTGGAATTGTAAGTAGCTGTAACACACTGTGTAATTGACCAAATGTAACAACTCCAAAGAACAATACTTGAAAAAGTATCTCATATTGATGAATGTTTACATCTTGATTAGTCGGAATGCTGATGATTATCAAGGATAACGTTTTGTATTGTAAAACAATGTAGAACAAATGAAGGTTTTCATGGGCCTCTAGCTCCAAAACTACCCTAAAGAAAAAGTTGTGCCCATGGACTTTTTGTTTGGAATGACTACGACTACAACATATCAAAAATTCAGCCGATTCGACGGGGGCCACTTTCCCTATTAAAGTGTGCGGTATCCTTTATATTTTTATTTTCAATTTCTACTTTAACATTGATAAACTGATTTATCTCTGCTATTTTTCTACCTTAACTCCTATTGATGTTGTTTTAGGCATTTTGGATTTGTCCAAACGGGCTTGTAGCTTGTCCTTCTCGAACACAACATTTCAAAAAATACAGCGGAACTTGAATTTACGATTATTGGTATTATTCTTCATATAAATGCATCCATTTAATGTTTCAATTTAGAAAACTCTGGTTCGATGAAAAATGTTGGGGAGGTCAAGATCACTCAAATGACAGGGCCAATTTGTTTTCGAAACCCGCAACTTTTTCCGTTTCGACCGACTCTTTTTCTCAGAAAGTTCACGGTATCCCAATGGCGAGCAAAAAAAAATTAACCACCTTGTTACCCCATGGTTTGCATGTATTAGGCATAGTTTAATCCAATATTTAATCAAATCAAAAAATGAAATTGATGATTTGAAATTTTAACTGACAATTCATTTACGTGTCACTTTATATATCAATTCAGTTGGTTACTTTTGTTTTGTTTTTCCCATATCTTGGGAACAACAACCTCTTTCCAGTTACCCTTCGCCTAATTCTCCATCCGACAAATAGCTGTGATGACACGTAAAAATTTCTTCACATGTGAACATTCAACAATACCATGCTTTTAGCATTGTCTGGCAAGGTGATATAATGTTCGATATGTCGGCTGTTACTAGTTATTAATGATCCGTCAGGTGGTGATTAAAATACGCCGGGAATTCTTTGTGGAAGACCCTTTTGAATGAACAGAACGACCAGTAGCGAATCAATGAGAAATGTAGCAGGGGAAAGAAGCAGATCAAGCAGAAGAGGATGGATACAAGGATTTTCACAAAGATTTTTCGTGGCATTTTGGTGACGAACCTCACTGATTCAAGATTATTACAGATATTAATACGTATTTCTTGGGTATAGTTATAAGTATTCGATCATTTATTGAAACTTCCCAATGGGCACAAGGACGTTGAAATAACGTTGTGAAATGGCTGAAAACCGAACGTTTCTTCAACAAAAAAATGTCGCGTGAAACAACGTAATATTAAACCAATTGCTTACTAATTATCGACTTATTGCCGTTTTCATTCGGGTTTTTTGAACATCGAAGATACTCAATAAAACAACATTGTTTTGACCAAATAAGAGGTTAAGGAAGGTATCATAAACATTGATAAATGAATCGCATGAAGCAAATTTGATTAAAAATTATTTTTGAATTAACATAACGATTGTTAAACGTATATTCAACGACTTGTTGAGGAAGTAACGTTGAAAACACATCTTTATAACGTATTCTTTCAACGTTGAAGATTACACTAAATTATTGCCGTTGAAAGTTTCAACCAGAAACGTTTATACAACCAATGCCACGTTTATAAAACGTTAGAAAAACGTACGTGTGCCCATTGGGTTGTATCAGAATAAATAAGTCTGTGAGAAAGAAAAATTGCGACTGAAGTTTGTCTTTCAGCCGCAGATGATTCCACAACAGATTTTATATTTTCGAACAAAAATCAACATGCAATACCCATTGCAGAAAAAATATTTCCATAATTTCCATCCTTGATATGTATAATTGCTTCTGAATAGCATGCTTTCCAATACTTTCAATCTTGCTGATGAGCTTGGTAAAGCGAAATAGATTTTCGTCGACAAAAATGTAGTGGGGATTAAATGCGAGAGAATCGAAACTTGTTGCAATGAAATGCACGATTTCTGTGAGTGATATTTTTTAATTACACTCTTCCTATCTAAATTATTTAATGAATTTTCAATAAAAACTAGAGATAATTAAAAAAATCAACTGTCTGAATAGAAGTGCGAATTTTAACTGTCTTTCACGTGGCTTTAGCCGACGAAATAGTTGTTTTCTGTTAGATATTACAAAAAAATCACATTTTTCAATTTTCATGGAGAATGTTTCCTTTTTCAACCGAATTTTTTATTTGATCTTTTTTGGTACCGAAAACCGAGGTTTGGAGATCGTTGATCTTGGGTGTTATTTAACAGCCTATCAAATGTACCCAATTTTTTTGTAAAAAATAACTCTTGTTTCCCAAAAATACAACTTGCTCGCCAAAATTAAGAAAATAATTCTACAACACTTGCTGTGTGACGCATTTTGCGTGTATTTCATTCAATCCTTTGGTAAGGAATGAATATTCTAACTCTGTAGAAAAAATAACGTTAGGCTTGACTAGCATCATAGTGGCAAAATGTGAATTGAAATTTCAAAATAATTTTTCGTCGGCTTTCCATTTGTTTATATGTGAAATTGGTGATTGTGGAGAAAGCACAGCCTGTTACTCGGTTAGAATGAAAATTCGCGATGCTCGTGGTTCCTCACGCTCGCTTTCAGCTCGCGCGGAACTTCCCACTCGCATCGAATTTTCATTCTAGCCTCGTTACTTTTCACTTTGTAACTTCGAGGGCCCGTAACTTTGAAACGTAGGAAAAAAATAATATGAAGTACTGCACTGATAAAAACGATGTTTTCAATCAAATATATATATCCTCTTGAACAGAATCATCTTCTGAAAAGAATAATTATTTCTAATTGATGAATATACTCTTATTTCAAACTTATTGAACTGTTTGTTTCTTTACCTAAATTATCTTGAAATGAATTTGTTTGCATTAATACATTCCAACTCTTTACCCTAGAGAACTCCTACTTGTGAAAAATACTCCTTTTGACTCAAGAACATGATTTCTTGGCGAAACCCCGCTACCGGAACGACGCGAACCCACCCGAAAGCGCGCACTGCGACTGCCGACTGGGACTTCTATCCTGTTGTTTTTGCCCGCGTTAGGTTTGGGGGTTGTGTTTGAATCATAATTTAAGTTGTTAGTTTTGTATTTGACACAGTGGTTATGTGCAAATGTGCTGCTACAGAAGTGCAATATGGAGATCCAATTATTTCTGCACGATTTGGATTTAGGTCATTTATGGACCACTTGTAAAGGTAGGTTGAAGATTTTTTTGTTTTCAACAGGTGTGTGATAATGGCGAATGACGCTGTCATTTCTATATTGGATCGAATTTCTATATGCGTCACCGAATAGGTACCTACGTTGATTATATAGTTTCTGAAATTAAAATATTACAAAACTATTCTCATATATAACCATTATACCTCAATTGTTCGCAGTTGTTCTCTGTTTGTTGAACTGTACCATATAAACATGGCTTCCATGACATATTTTAATAAGTGCACATCTGTACTGAGCCTCCAAATGCAGATAATCTTGAATCAAAAATGTATTGTATTATGAAGAAGAATATTGTTCATTATTGAAGTTGAAATATTCTTGCATCAAACAACTTTTATTATTCAGTGAAGAAAGTGTTCATATGTCTCAAAACAGTTTCCTTTCAAGTGGTCAAGTGGATTCTATCAAAAAATCAAACTAATATTTGGTTGGACCTATTCAAGAATACCATCGACTTGAATCAATGCAATTATGCATTGATGCAAAATATCCTTATTATCAGTGTGGTGATATTAGGACCCCATCTATACATTTCCGAGACGAAAAAAGGAAGTCCAAGGACACCCTGTATTGAACAATTAAGCATTGAGTTTGAAATAGCAATCTGCAATTTTAATGATGATTTACGATCATTATTATTATCATTGGATAATTTTAATATTTTTACATTTAATTTTACATTTTTATCCTTATTCGTGCACCTGGTATATTATTTTATGGAAAAACTTTTTTGTAACTAGAGCCGTTAACAAACTAATCTGTTTTCATGGGTAACCTGTTTAATTATTCCAGTAAAAAAATGCCACTATATAATCTTCATCTTTGTCAGCGGATGATTTAGATGCGCAAAAAATGTTATTCTTTTTCAAAGCTGACTCCATTCAATTAACATGCAGAAGGCGCTAGAAACTTAGAAAATATCTCATGATGTGTTATTGGATTTTTAATATCCGGCATAATATTAAATTGTAATTTAAGATGGTCATTTCTCACGTTGATGAGTAACAGCTTAGATATTATGAAGCGGATAATAATGGTGGAGCTTGTTAGAAACGTCATTCGATGGGCTTTTTCTATTAGTTACTTCGCTTTATTGCATATTGACGATTCATCCAGTACGATTGGATTTTGAGACGAGGATCGAGGAAAATGTTTGTACGAAAATTCCAGGGGTGGAACATATTCTTTTTTCGTTTAAAAATTAATAAATTTTTGCGGTTATCTTGGAAAGTATATGATTCATCGAAAAAAACAACTCAAAAAAGTGAAAAACAATTCGATTTTCCACAGAAATTATACCCAGTATTTTCTTATGAAATGCGCTCGTTTTCTCAGAAAATGTGATTGAGAGCGACATCAACTTCACGCGTATCCGCCGCTGAAAGTTCTGGCGGGGCCGAATATTGGAGTGGTCATAACTCTGCTAAAAATGATCGGAGAAGGAAAAGGAAAAGTTCATATCGTTTGTGAAGACTCCTACCTTCTCATGCAAATATAATATGCGAGTATTTGAGTACCTAAAATGTGATTTGTCGCACTTCACGGAGATGTTTGCGGATGATTGGAAAATCATGAATAATTCAGTAATTATGGAGTTATTATACTGAAGCAGCAACCCATATCCTCTTTAGACCATATGCAACAATTTTATTAGTGTGACAGTTCTCACTTATAGGTACATGCCAAAAAAAAACTTTGTTTTACTCCTGCCTCATTTTCAACTTACCCATGAAACTGGCATTCTCTTCAGTACCTTTTCTTTCTCCGATCATTTTTAGCAGACTTCTGACCAATCAAATTTTCGGCTCCGCCAGAACTTTCAGCGGCGGGTAAGGGTGAACCTGAAATTTGATGTCGGCGTTCAATCACGTTTCCTGAGGAAACGAGCGCATTTCATAAAAAATGACTACGAATCATTTTTGTGGAGAATTGAATTGTCTTTCACACTACTGAGTTGTTTTTTCAACAAATCATATACTTTCCAAGATTACAGCGGACATTTATTTATTTATTTTTGTACGAATAAAAAAATATGTTCCACCCCTGGAATTTTGGTAAACAATTTTTTTTCGCGTTTATCATGGTTCCAACAACTAACATACCAAGGTTGGTGGTGCTACAATCGATTCTTGTCTCATAACCCATTCGCACTGGATTATCAGATGTAGCTTAAAATCTTCGAGGTATTGGTTAGGATAGTGCTTATTTCATGTCAGTTTTTAGTCGCGTATTGTTCATTTCATCGAACAAATTAATTTCAGAAGTAAGAAAATTTCTATGAATTTACCCTCATATAACTTCTTGAGATTATTATACTTCTTTAGACAATGTTTTACTCCGTTATTCCAAATACAGAGTGTTTCCTAATTACGGTTCCTAACTGCAGGTGGTGATTTGATAGGTCATTTTAGGAAGAAAAGTTCCTATTAACATATGTCCGCAGTTGCTTCGTTTCTGAGATACAGGGCGTTGAAATTAAAGAAAAAACGGTAATTATAAAATATCATGATTATCCTTGGTACCGATTTGGTTGGAATTTGGTACTTTTATTTGAACTAATAAGGCGCTTATTTAGCCCTATTTAGATTTAAATTAGTAGTGCCAGTGGCGTCTCAGTGGGCACCACAGCCAACAATATTGTAAAAAAAAGTATGCCACTGACTTTTTTTGGTAAATTTTTATTTTTTTAAATTGAGCAAGTGAAAATACAACTTTTTGGTCTCCTGTATTTTCTTCATATCCAGCTTCGTTTTCGAGAAAAAAAAATTAAAGCCACTCTATTGCATATCATGAACACCTGCATTAGAGACCAGCTGACATTGATAGTAGGGTTTTTCAGACACATACCTCATTTTAAATTGAAAAAGTTAATTTTTGTTTTGGATTATTGGTTGTTATTTGTTCACCATCCGTAATAATTTAATAGCGATAGGCGTACCTGCATACGATAATGAATAATGGCCCTTAAATGCAGGTAAGGTCGCTTTGACAACATTATTGTCATAGCAGTAAAATTGAGAGTTGTCAATTAGCAGCGATTCCATCATGAATTTTTGTGTTTTTGTTTGGTGGAAGACAAGAAACGGTAACAACACCTGAACTAGAAGAAGCTATACTTGATGCGATAGAAGAAGATCGTTCAAATAGTACCAGGAAGATTGCACTGCAGCTTGAAGTCAGCCCAAAAACCGTTTGGAAAGTTCTCGAAAGAAACCTCCTATACCCATACCACATACAGCGGGTCCAAGCTCTACTGTCTCGGGATTTTCAATTGAAATGCTATTATGAACCTTCACAATAACCATTTTTGGGCCGACGAAAATCCCCACGCTATTAGTGAAAATCTTTTTCAGAATCAATTTTCGCTGAACGTTTGGGTAGGAATTATTGGTGACTACCTAATTGGCACACAGAAAGATTAACAGGTGAATCCTACACGGACTTTTTGCGAGATCATTTACCCATTTTGTAAGAAGAAGTACCCATACTTGTAAGAGGCGACATGTGGTTTATGCTCGACGGGGCTCCAGCTCATTTTAGTGTTCTTGCTCGTCAGCATCTCGACATCACCTACCCTAATCGCTGGATTGGACGTGCAGAACCTCAACATTGGCCAGCTCGCAGTCCTGATATGAATTCTCTAGATTTCTATTTATGGGGTCATTTGAAGGCTCTTGTTTATAAAACTCCTGTACTAGATGTGAATGACTTGAGGAACCGAATAATTGGCAATTGCAATGTAATAAGAACTACTCCAGGAATTTTTGAACGTGTCAGATAATCAATGGCAATTCGAATGCGGTCATGTATTTTATCAGAAGGTGGACATTTTGCACATTTACTGTAATATCGCAATTGTTAATATTTTTATTTTTGGTCTTTATTTTATGTTTTTGTTTTGTCTCGAAAAAGAAGCTACGTATGATGAAAATACAAGAGACCAAAAAGTTGTATTTTGAGTTGTTCAATCTAAAAAAATGAGAATCTACGAAGAAAAGTCAGTGGTGTACTTTTTTTTACAATATTGTTGGCTGTGGTGCCCACTGAGACGCCACTGGCCCCAATAATTTCAATCTAAATAGGGCCAAATAAACGCCTTATCAGTTCAAATGAAAGTACCAAATTTCAACCAAATTGGTTCCAGGATATTTATGATATTTTATAATTACCGTTTTTTTTTTCTTTAATTTTAACGCCCTGTATCTCAGAAACGAAGCAACTCCGGACATATGTTCATAGGAAGTTTTCTTCTTGAAACGACCTAACAAATCACCCCCTGCAGTTAGTTACCGTAGTTAGGAAACACCCTGTATAAATATTGATAGTTGAATAACGTGGGAAAATCAATAATTAAGATATAAAATAACCGACCGTATCATCAATTATTTATCGTCTCCGAGTCTCAATATATGTCCATTCGTTTCCATTCTGATTAAAATAAATAGTAGCGACGTCTTCAGTTTAGAAGATTGTCTACTCGAAAGTAAATGTTTGTATTCTATCCCGTAATATCTGTAACATTGTCTTGCGTGAAACAAGAAAAATCCGTCGGCATCCTTTGTGGCATAGAATCCATTCTTCCGTGCGTCTGTACACAATCTAAATACGTATAAGGACATTCTTTAGCCGCTAGATAAGTAGACATGTCAACCGATTCCTTTGGATGTAAATTTGTTCTGGGGCACTCGGTGCGTAACCGCGAGAAGTCTTCTGTTTCCTACGGATCCTTCATTGTCTGCCATGCGCTGCTCTAGAGTACACCGGGAAAAAGGTTTTTTGCAGATAATAAATCAGTTTGTTCAAACGTAGTTAGCTCAATATTAGCAATTTTGTTTGGTATTCAAACAACCTCGTTAAACATAATACAGTTATTTCAGAAATAAGTATTAACATACATCAAAATATTCGTTACCTGTTGATTTTTTGACATTAAAACATATTACTTGGCCTGCAAAATAAAAAATGTATATTCATCATAAATCTTATTCATCAATTTTAAAAAAATTCATTTTTTGATAATTATTCGTTGAATATAAATAAATGTTTGTTAGATTTGAGTCAGTTTGGGATAAAAATATGACATCATTTGGACAAAACTAATGATTCTGTAAGCGACGGGAACTTTATAGTCACCAACATAATAATTTCCATAAAACGTAAATATGTTAACTGTTAACTAAAAGGATTTGGCGGTTTCAAATTATTCGACATATCCAACCCCTCCACAGAGTCACGTGTCATCGCATCAGCATTTCGATAGGAGGATCAACTGGAACTCTGAAAGCGTGCCCTTCTACCTTTTATAACGCCATTGTATTCAAGTCTTGCGTGTTGTCTTGTCGCTTGTCTGTCAACCTGTTCAACCATATCAAGATCATTAATTTCTTTGTTATTGGCCATATAATCATCATTATTTTTGGCGTAAAAGTGGACTAAGTGAACTGAACCCACGTACGAATGTGCATATGGATTGAAGCCACAGGTGAATGTGAATGTTTGTGCCGGTTTGCCGCTCGTGGAGTAGACGCAAGGGTGTTCGTACCCTGAGTGCCGCGGTGATGGAAGAATTGTTGAAGGATTGGAAACTTCACGAATACATTAACTCTCTAAGTGGTCATATGATAACTCCCTGTTTTTAAACACTACTAAAACTAATTATATAACTTTCCACACCAGGCAGAACAAAAACATCCCCACAGTAGAAATAATAATAGTTGATCACACTATCGAAAATGTTGAATGCTCCAAGTTCTTAAGTATTAGACTTGATCAACATCTATCTTTCAAATCACATTGTGAATCTTTAGCCAATACTCTGAGTACCAAGTGTTTTCAACTGAGATCTCTCAAATCAATTCTCGACATATGCGGGCTCCTACTCTTCTACTTCGGGGAAATTCCGTCTAGAATGTCATATGGAATCACCATCTGGGGAAACTCACCTGGGGTTCATAATGTTTTTATGGTGCAGAAAAGGATTGTACGATGTTTAGCTAATGCTCCAAATGGTACCTCATGCCGCGAATTATTCAAACACTATGGGATTCTTCCTCTATGTGGACTATATATACTGGATTTTTTATCATATATACATAATCGTCGCGAAATGTTCGTTAAGAATAATTCAATTCATGATCACCATACAAGATTAAAAAACAGTTTTCACTTACCTAACGTTCGCCTAACAATGTCCCAAAAATCATCCGACATATTGGGACTCAAATTATACAATGCCCTTCCCCATGACTTAAAATTGTTGGATAGCCTACATAAATTCAAGAAGAGAACAAAATTACGTCTTCTTGACCTCTGTCCCTATAATATAAATAAGTTTTATGACAATTTTGGTTAACTCGAACTTGTTTTGTAAATCTTTTATGTTGTACGTGTATTGTACATATTTGTTATACCTGACTTGTCTGATAGCTTCACATCTCAATGGATGAAATAAAATTGAATTGAATTGAATTGAATTGAATTACACGATTTCAAGGTAATCATTTTTAAAAGATATATTTATGTGTAATTATTTCCATAATTGAAATCATTGCATTATTAGTAGTTCCCTGACCTAGCCTAAACCAACCTAACCTAGTTCAATGCTGCCAAAATGGCCGGCTGTCTCTTCTAATAATACAATGATTTCAATTATTTGAATAATTACACAGAAATATAGATTCGAATGATGATTACCTTGAAATCGTGTAATGTATTCGTGAAGGTTCCAATCCCTCAACAATCCTTCCATCACCGCGGCACTAGTAGGGTAGGAGCACCCTTGCGTCACCCGCACAAAAATTCACATTAACCTGTGGCTTCAATCTATTTACACATTCGTGCGTGGGTACAGTTCACTTAGTACACTTTCACGCCAAAAATAATGATGATTATTTCGCCAATAACAATGAAATGAATGATCTTCATATGGTTGAACATCGAATAATAATAAATTGGTTTACATTCAAATTATACATTCTTAGTGGATATAATATATATAACATATATATTTATATTTGAGTTAATGTAAGATATATATGTATATATATATAATTTAAATAGTAACACAAATTATATCACAGACAAAGTGATATTATTTTATTGTTAATAAATTAATTCCTATAGTGAACTTCAAACAAGTAAATAAAAACAAATATTAGTTATTATTGAAGTAATATGTTTCTTTGAGTTAATCCAGTTTGTATCAAACAACAGATTTATTTGAAATTTTCAAACAAATCATTTATTAGTAGTAAAATTACATTAGTTTGGCCATATTCAAAAGCATAATTTGTTAACATTTAATAAAATTTCTTTACTGCTAACAAACTGTTCTCTCAGTGTATATTTAAAAAAAAGGGGACTAGCTTGTCTGACTAAACAGGCATGCTTTACATCTACAGGGCATTTTCTGAAAACTCATCGTAGTTACTGAAGGGGCTCTCTCAAAATATTTAGAAAAGAATAGCTATCGTTGATATATTTTCAAGTGTTGAAGAAGTAGTCATGGACGTATAAATTAACTGGACCTAGCTGTTGACATCCTGGTCTGAAGTCGTGAATGGTCACAATCTGTAGTCGTGATATTGAGTTGGGCGTTGTCACATCGCGTATTTTCTTTCCGTTCATTGGCACAATACATTTTTCATCGGGACAATGATTCAAGTTCTTTGAGATCAAACATGATCTTTTTTTCCATTTATGAACAGGTTTCGTTGCTGCTATGGAAAAGTTCATTGAGGTAATGAAAGGTGTACACTGAATCCATTTGAAATTGTTCATCATATCAATGAACGTAATTAATGGTCCCAGAGATGATTTTATTGTTACAATGAATCCAAGTTTATCGAAATCAATGATAATCTATTTTCAGATCTACACACAGGTTTTATTGGGCTATGGAAAGATCATATAAGGTGTAACGAAATGACAAGTCTCAGTTTTGTTAGGCAGATAGAAACAACATTTTCCTCCCATTCTATAACTCCGTAATTAATATGTTCATGAATATAATAATAAGCCTAATGTCGAACCAAGCCATCTCGTGTTTAAATATACTCATACATTTTGCCGGCATCTGTTCAGCCGAATCTTCGCATGAAAATCTCCGTTGCTGGCAAGTTAGCTTTAGCTGGTAGTACACAGCGCCTCCACCAGAGGGACCACTCCGCACGACTTCGTTGTTTGCACACAGCCGGTTAACTCAAGCAGACAGAAGCGATCGCTGAAGCATCTTCTCAGGTAGCATAGACTACAGAGACATCCGAAGAGCTCCGAAAGGATCCAGCCGAAATAGAAGATAACTGGGAGATACGCCTTCCAATCAGGATTGCGATGTTCTGATGAATGCATGTTAATTATTTTGCATATCATTCGGAAACTCACTGTATGCTCAATATCAGTGGGAGGCCTTCATTGCATTTACGAATGATATGCAATGATTGAATAAATACCGCTTATTCTAATTATAAACAAAATAATTAGTTCAATGTGTGAAAGCATCACGAGAATAAACTGAAACATAGATTTAATGTATATCAATTATTGAATCAAGGAATAACCGATAATTAATAATCACCGTTCATTGGATTGATGAAAAATATCCATCGTCGAACTAATCTGAATCATTATATCAATCATACAGCATTCATTCGAAGAATGGACAATAATAACTGATTTGATGAATACAGTTTCATCAGTTGAACGAATACAATTCATTGCTTGAGTGATCACTCTTTATTCGTTTGAAGAATGGAATTCATTACCATAACGAACCTATTTAATGTACTTGATCATGATATCAATGAAAGCATTCATTGATATTATTAAGATCCGTATTCATAGTATGGATAACCAGTGGTACATTGACATAACGATTGCGTTCATTGGACCAATATTGATAAAAATATTCATTGAGTCACTGAACTTTTTCATTGTATTCAGGTACCAATTTTTTTCTGTGTATATAGGCGTCTGTGATTCAAAATGAATAACACGTGCCAAATATCAATCAATCGAATCGAGTTGTGTTGGTAATTGACAATAAAATAGGCAGTTTCCGAGCAATATCCTTATTGTCTCGTGACGAGAAAAGATAATTTGTCCTGATAGTCCCTAATACGTGTTACGTGAGTTTTCAGTGTTCGCACCCCTCACAGGAAGGAAGTTGCCGCAAGGGATGAATTGGGAACAAGGGGTGTACCAGTTGACAGTCTAGTTCCGATTATTTGCTGTCATGTATCTTTCATGAATGTAACGGATGTGGATAAATTTCGATAAATGTATTGAGATGGAAATGAAAACAAAGGAAAATATCATTATATTTTCATTGTGAAAAACTGTGTTGTCTTCGAGTAAATGAAAATCCCCATTAGTCATTGAAAGAAGTGCAGGAAATTTTCAAATAAGACCGATATATTAGAGAGATATATAGAGAGCTGAAAAGGCACTACTTAACAATTGCAAATAACAAATAACAATCGCAAGAAATTCACTCTAGTGTGTTTAGCTTGCAAATGTCGCCTTAGTAAAGATGTTTCGCAGTTTTTCATTTTTGAAATCGCCGTACATCGCCCATGATGGCGCCTACCCTGCTCTTTCCACTTCTGTTTCGATGTCATCAGTTTCTGATACTTTTTCATCTACGATATATTCTGAGCCGCTGCTTTGAAAAGGTTCCGATTCCATCACGGACAAATCACTTAAATCAGACATAAACAATTATTCGTTAGCCGCCACTGTTTATTCTTGATCAACGCTGCTCTACTATTGAACAGAACGGCGTCATAGAGCAATCGGAGGCTTGCTTGCTGTATGTAATCTTGGTGAATCACCTAATTTAACGCTTCGGTGTGCATATCACGGATCGCTATCGAATAATATCAAGTATTTTGATTTTACTTGATATCAAGTCAAGTAGTTCACTCCGTAAATCGAATAAAGTCAAATATCAAAATTTCAAAATCTTGAGTCAAGTCAAGTATTTGAAAAAAAATTCAAGCTACTTGGCTTGATGAATCCTTTCTGCAAACTCAAATGATTGACTTTGAAAGAAACAAACGGAAAAATTTAAATCACGTGAGTTCCATTTCCAAAAATGCCTCTCAGAAACTCTGTTTCTTGTTTCGTGCCGACCTGTTCTGGAGCACTGTTTCCATATAGAGAGTACAGTAGCCAAACATTTAAACTTTTAGATTCTGTCCAAGAAAAGAGCCATCTGTTTATCAAGACATATAGAGTTCCTCTTATTACTCTAGCTGTTAGTAAACACTTGATAACGATCGGAGATACTGTACCGATTGGAATTAAAAACACTACAGACATGTCCAATTCATGTCGGAATATCCTTGGATCAATTTTGGATATTTTGGATTTTAGATATCCATAATATATCCAAATAGGTATTGTTTTCTTGGATATCCGATAGATATCCATAGAATATCTCTTCGGGATATCCACGACGAATATCTTATGGATATCCATCACGTACATTATTTGTAGAAATAGATTAAGTTCATATTTTGCGTCCTGTGGTGTAGAATGACGGAAAGTGCGTGTTGTGTTCAACCGTTTCAACAATTTGTATTATTTTTATCAGTATTAGTATTTGAGTTTCAAGTTCTTTAGTTTAGATTTTTCATTTGAATTGAGGTAAGATTTTCAGCAAAACTATATCAGTCCATATTCGGTGTCAATTCAGAAACAAATTATTGAAACTGTACATGTGAAAAAGTTCTAACCTGAAAATAAAAAAATATTCGAGATCGTATTCAATATTTTTTCAATAATTTCTATCGATATAGGATGATGAAATATGCCAAGGAACGTGTACTCAATAAAATTGACAAAAAAAACAAAGGAGAGCTGGAGACAATAATTGTAGGTACTTTTATACTGGAAGTAGACCCAAAATAGATCTCGATCAAGTACGAAATGTCAAAATAGATGCTAATAGAACTACTCTACCAAAAATGTATGATGTTCAGTCCATTTTTGTGACTTTTCAACATTTTCTATTGACTCCGAAGATTTGTTGGTAGTGCTGCTAGTGAAGTATATATCTGTCTGAAAAAGACCTGAGTATTAATCATTTGAATTTTGATCGGACATATCTTTTCAGTTAACAGAAATTTCAAAAATATGAGCTACATCATATGATTTCATAAAGGGATGCCTCTCATCAATAATAGCAAATGCTTTTGCTTCGCAGTTCAAAAGTTGGCAAGGAGCGAAACGGAAATTGAAGGTAGCAGAACCTCTGCTTGGTGAGGAATATTATTGAAAGTTATATAATTATTTTTCTGTACTTTTAGAAGCTGCCAAAGTAAATACAATATCAGATGATAGAAAATCTCCCGAACAAGCTAATAAGGCTGGGTTGAAGAGGCCAAAAGAAAGCAGGTACTCTGAGAGAACAGTAAAGACATTTTCTTAAATGTTAACAAATTATGCTTTTGAATATGGCCAAACTAATGTAATTTTACTACTAATAAATAATTTCTTTAAAAATTTCAAATACTTAAATCAGTTGTTTGATAAAAACTCAATATTTAATAACTCAAAGAAACATATTACTTCAATATTAACTAATATTTGTTATTATTTACTTGTTTGAAGTAAAATAATATTACTTTGACTGTGATATAATTTGTGTTGCTATTTAAGTATATATATCTCACAGTAACTTAAATATAAACTAGAGAGAATTTAAAAAATCAGTTATCTGAATGATAATGCGAATTTTCACTTTCAGATTTTTTCTTTCCTCTTCAGTTAGAGTCTTTTCACAATATCTAGCAGATGTAGTTCAATGTCCAGCGTGGCTTTTGCCAGGGAAGTAGTTGTTTTCTGCAGTGTTATTGATGTGGTGAAGACAAATAGTTAAGTCAAATCTTTTTGACAATTATATATTCATAAAAAATTATGACCATGACTACTATTTTATTTTCAAGGAAAAACCGTATAAAAGGAATATTATTAAATGAATAATTCAACAATAATGAATAATGTTTATAGTTTATTAGACAGTTCAGAAATAATATAACTACACAAAATAACTTGAGACAAATCTTTCAAAACACCACATGCAAACCAGTACCGGATTTATATTAATTTACGCCGGGGGCTAACTATTACGATGCCGCCGCGCCGCCGCTAAATAATACATTAGCCAGGGAAGTAGTTGTTTTCTGTTAGATATTACAAATGAATCACATTTTTCATTTTTCAATTTTCATGGAGAATGTTCCCCTTTTCAACATAAATATATATGTTATATATATATATATATATATATATAAAACATATATATATACATATATACATATCTATACATATATATATATATATATATATAAAACATATATATATACATATATATATTATATCCACCGGAAATAATTACACATAAATACCTTCCATCGCAAGGTACGAACACCCTTGCGTCTACTCCACGAGCGGCAAACCGGCACAAACATTCACATTCACGTGTGGCTTCAATCCATATGCACATTTGTGCGTGGCTTCAGTTCACTTAGTCCACTTTCACTTCAAAAATAATGATGATTATATTGCCAATAACATAATAATATAAATTTTTCATTTTGCAGGCCAAGTAATATGTTTAAATGTTAAAAAATCAGCAGGTAACGAATATTTTGATGTATGTTAATACTTGTGTTTAACGAGGTTGTTTGAATGCTAAACAATATTGCTAATATTGAGCTAACTACGTTTGAACAAATTGATTTATTATCTGCAAAAAAACCTTTTTCTCGGTGTAGGTATATCCCGTCTCTGAAGAAAGATGTACCAGAGGAAGCCGATGCTAGTATCTTGTTTACTATGATGTTTTTCTTTAAAAGGAAGTTATCAAAGAATGCAAATTTTATTTGAAATTATCTTTGTTTTTTACTCATAAAAATATTTTTATTGTATCATTTGTATGTTTGATTTTGTCTCTAGACTCCAATCAATCATAAGATTATCATTGCATTCAAACTATGAATGTCTTATTATCCAAAATATATATAAATGTTATTCTCCTGCTTCAAAAAAGTGTCAGACTAGCTTTTCCTGATGTTCTTTGTGAATTTCAGATTTTCAATTACCTATCGCTTCTGTCAATTGTTCAATAAAAATTAATCTAAAATTTAGTTTGTTTTACAATAAAAAATCACATTTTAAATTTTTCCGTATTGGACAATTTCTTAGAGAGTAACAATGAATTATGGACGTCGAAAAGATATATCTCATGGACGTCCATGAGAGATATCTTTTGGACGCCCATGAAGCAAACCTCATGGACATCCATGAAGGATATCTTATGTCCTTTGGATGAAAATTGGACCTCCATAGGATATCCAAAATATCCTGAACGGATATCCATCGAACGCCTATTGAATGTCCAGGTGTTGTGTGGGCAATGAGAATAATCAATTCACAACATTGTCTAAAACTTTCGAAACAAACCTTTCATAAAAAATTCACTCTACTGAAAAATATCTACGAAACATACCTAGGCTCTTCAGGTATATCTGGATATATCATCGTAGTTCTTGGAAAGTAGAAATCTCTTTTTCTCAGTGTGATAATTCCATAAAGTACTACGCCAATTCCGCTACAGAATCCACAAAGTCGGCCTGAATTCTGTCAATGCTCGACTCGCTGACAAGCCACAATTAATTATTGTCGAAACGAGAAAAGTTCTAATCGAAATGACTTACCGTTTGTTATTATTGAATATTAGTAGTAGACATATGTCTAATGATAAAACAAAGTTTCGTACTTGTCAACAGGAAACTTTACATGATAAATTATCGGTATAATTGAATTTTCGATTATAATTCGACAAGTTATCAGTTTTCTCGATTAGAATTGAAGCCGGAGAAAATAAATGCATCTATCACACGAATTTGCATTTCGTAAGAACGGTCTGAGAAATCTCCTGTTTATACAGGGTCGACATTTTTCATCCATGCTCCATTTACCTAAATAAATATACCAGGTGAGCACGAGGTGAAGTAGGCCCTCCAATTTTTCTATAGTTTTGAAGATACAGATTTCAAATTTGGTGTGTCGCTATACTACTTGAATACGCATATTTTGAAAATTCACCACTTTCGGTTCAACCGCAAGTTTTTCAAATGACACTCTGTATATATTTTTTCATTATCCGAAAGTGTTATAACACTCTGTTCTTCGAAATCGAAAATCAGTTAAAAAATGGCGGAGATACAGTTGGCCAAGAAATTCAAACTAAGAAGTAGGATACTTTATTGCTATTTTAGTTTTTCTAACAATAAAAATGAATATTGAGTTACAATACTTGTATTTCTTGAAGGACCCCGCAAAATCCTTATGGAAAATGGCTCTCGGCTAAATTCCCAGAATTTCTGGTATGTTGTAGATTTTGACTTTCTTGGCAAAAGTGTCCATGGGCACAAAAAAATCGGCCCACTAGTTTTCGAGATACAGGGTGTCAAAGATGAAAAGTGAAGCTTTTTTCTAAGAATTTTTAACAATTCCAAGAATTGCCAAAACGCCTATTTATTCTGCGAATACCATGCCTCAATGATGGTACAATGTCACCTTGATCTCGTATCCATTATACTTTTTCGTTTTGTGCTCTACAACAGGGTGAACAAAGAAAGATCTAATTTGATTAATTTTACATCAACCAGTGTGAGTTCTCTAATGAGAAATAAATATTCAATATAACCAGGATGAACTCCCTGAATGTCGACCAAAGTTAACTGACATTTTTTTTAACAGGGTGGTTCGAAAATAGGGGTACGTCAACCCCTAGATTTTTAGTTCGGATAAGGGAGAGCATTTCATTAATATATCAAGCATTCTTCATTGTTGATAACGTCACACAGTCATTTCATGTATACAGTGTGAGTAAAAATATATAGTCCAATTTTCTTAGAAAAATGCTGTTTTTTCAATAAATACTCTTCATTTCGAAAAAGAATCGGGTAATTTTCATGAATTTTTTATATAATGTACGGTTTGAGGAGTCCAAAATATTGTCATCAATTTCAGCATAGGTCTCCGGATTCATTGGTCGGCAATATATTTTTTAATGTACGGATTTTATTGATACCTCATATACTCCATCAAAGACTGAAATGAGTTATTTTCGAGTAATTCTTGTTTGAAAATATTCGGACTAGATTGTTAGTACGGTACTTATTCCATACATGTTGAATGAAATCTCTTTCATTTGGAAGCTGTATTTCCAAAGAATCTGAAAAAAATTCAATAAAAGCTTGTCTTCAAAAGTGTTTTATTTACATTAACTTATATTTTTGTGTGAACTATATTCGAATACATTTCAGAATTAGTTCATTGAAGGAATGTCCACAAAACGTAGATATATTTACTAAGTACCTATCGCGGAACTTCTTGTAGAATTTTGGGAATCCTTCACCATTCATTTGTTGATTGTTTGCCAAATATTGCATTCCTAGGTTTTCGTCAGCTTGATTAGAAAATATCTTCTATTTTGCAAAAACTCCCCATTTCACAGAAATCATCTAAATTGAATTAGCTCTTAAACAATGGAATTCGTCGCAATCTTGAGAGAATTATTGCTTCTGTTTTATTTAAATTTTTTCCAGTTTCTTTGAAACAGGGCTTTCAATAATGAAAGGAATTTCATTCACCATGTATACAAGGTATTGCATGTTTGGCATAAGTACCGCACTAGACTAGTGCGAATATTTTTCAACATGAATTTCTCGAAAATAGCCCATTTCGGTCTACGATGGAGTATGTGGGGTATCAATAAAATCCGTACATTCAAAAGTATGTAGTCCGGAGATCTATGCTGATATTGATAAAAATATCTTGTACTCCTCAAATTGTACATTATATCAAAATTTCATGAAAATTAACCGATTCTTCTTCGAAATACCGGGTATTTATTGAAAAAAAAGCAGCATTTTTATAAGAAATATGTAATGTATTTTTTTCTCACCCTGTATACATGAAATTACTGTGTGGCCTTATCAACAGAGAAGAATGTTTGACATGCCTCCCTTATCCGAACTAAAAAACTTGGGGTTGACGTACCCCTATATTTTCGAACCACCCTGTAAAAAAAATTATCTCAGTTAACTTTGGTCGAGATTGAGGGAGTTCATCCTGGCTATATTGAATTTTTATATTTCTCATTAGAGAACTCACGCTGCTTGATATAAAATTAATCGAATTGGATTTTTTTTAACCTGTTGTAGAGCACAAAACGAAAAAGTATAATGGATTCGAGATCAAGGTGACATTGTACCATCATTGAGGCATGGTATTCGCAGAATGCGTTATGTCAATTCTTAGATTTGTTAAACATTCTTAGCAAAAAGCTTTACTTTTCATCTCTAACACCCTGTATCTCAAAAAACTGAACAAATCTACTTTTCCACACTAGTGCGGAAAAGCAACCCTTTCAAAACTATACAAAATATGCTGGCTTCCGCTATAAATTTACATAATGCATAAAATTGTACATTTACAATAAATATTACGAATAATTAGTGGATAGAAAATGTTACTCTTGTTAGTTGTTTCCATTTGCATGAATAAACACATTTTAGGTACTCAGATACTCACATGTTATATTTGTATGAGAAAGTAGAAGTCTTCAGGAACGATGTACACTTTTTCTTCTCCTTCTACTATAATTTCCAGCAAAGTTATGACAAATCTAATTTTCGGCCCTGCCTGAACTTGCAGTGGCGGGTTAGCGCGAGCATGAAATGTGACGTCGGCGTTAAATCACGTTTTCTGCGAAAACGAGCGTATTTCATAAGGTATTACTGAAAATCATACTTGTGGAGAATTTAATTTTCTATCAACCTATGGAAATCGTTTTTTGATAAATCTTATATTTTCTGAAATAACAACAAAAAAAAATATTTTTTTAAAATGAAAACCTGTTTAGGTTTCATCCCCGATTTTTTCGAAAACATTTTTTTTTCCAATAATACATGTCGAGATGTCATGTGCCGAGTTTCAGAGTGTTACAATTCATTCCTCAATTTTTGCTCGAGTTTGTCTGAAGTTACTGGATTATTTATGAAAATCAACAACCATCAGTTTGCTTCTATCCTTCTGCAACATTTTAACAGTTGTTCTCATGAAACACCTTATCCGTCCTACATCAAACTCATTCCGAACTCTCAAGTCCGAGAACGCAAAGGCAGAGATAACGTTACAACTATGCATATTACATCGTCATGTTTCTCGAATGTGATATTAATATGGCGACAAGTCGATGACACTGGACAGTGTTGGCCGCCAAGACAGCAAGAAATTGCGATGCGCTATCTAGATTGTGTTTGTGAAAAATTGCTACTAGTAGGGGAGACCAAGAGGGGATTTTGGGATTTACTAAAGCGCGGCAGATTAACATACAGGGAGGAATCTAGTACCCCATTAAATACCTCCACCAAGTATTAGCCCCGTATATGTGGCCGCGCGTCAAGCATAAAGGATCAGATTAGTAAAAAAAAATTGATCATCTGAAATTCTCGAGCGCGTCAGATTAAGGTAGGGTAAGTTAGTTATATGCTAAAAAATGTATTTTCCACTAATCTGAAAATTTTCGATTGACGATAAGAAGTAGGTGGGTTACAAACTTCTAATAATTCTAATAATGGCCGCGAGTTTAGGTCATGTCCAAATCGTCAGATTATTATATAAGAGCATTCTTTTAGGTTCACTTAACATCCCCTTTGAAAATCTGACGCGCTCGATTACATTTTTTTTCCGTTTTCAACCCTTACGCGCGACCACCCCCATCATGGAAACAATCAGATTAACATACGTATGTTTTCAAAAAAACGTAGGACATGGATGCTATTAATATCTGACGCGCTCGAGTATGTCCATGCAACTGTTTTTTTTTACATTTTTCAAAATTTATAGCCGCTCCCCCCACCGATGAAAGTGTATATATTATATGACATTTTTTTCTTCTTATCATCTAAGCTTCGCAATCCAATAGGTCTCTTCGACGCTCGAGTAAATCCCGATTTAGCATCCTGGGCTCCCCTACTATAGGATTCGTGCCGTGTAGCGAACAGAGGCAGGTTAATAAAAATTATGCTCCGTTCGAGATTGATCGAAGGCACTGAAATTGTGCATGAAAAATTTCTTATACAGTGTACAAAATACGCACCATAGATTCGATGAAATTTAATGTGCATATTTTGCTAATTTTTAAAAGAGCTTACTTTGGGTTGAGAACGATATATGCCAACAGGTATTTGTTGAATTCAAAAACCAAAAAATTGCTTGTGAGTCGATATAGTCCGGTGGCACGGAGGGTTTTCGTAGCCGATGAAGTGCGACGGGATCACCCAAGTTATTCTTCGGAAAATTTTTATGGACGATTTTCCGAGGGAAATTGAAAAATCTATTTTTTTCAAAAACAAATGATGTCATAATATTATGCATAAAATGCTCTATGAAAAAGGTAACCACAAGTTTTTCTTGAATATCCACCGTTTTTCAGTAAAACGTGCTCGAAATTCGAAAAAATGCGATTTTCTCAATTTTCAGTGCTCTCTCCTTAAGTCACATAATGATATTTTCAGGATCACCTTTTCCCAAATTATTCATATATATACAGTGTGACCCATTTAAGATGGAAGCACCCATATAAAACTTATATTTTTCAACCGATTAGAATGATTTTGTTTTCGTCAGGTAGACATTCAAAAAGTCTACTAGGACACCAAATTTCATGGATAAATCTCCATTTCCAGGGCCAACTAATCTTATTTTTCAAGGTCAAAAATCTAAAAAAATTACTAGCGCTTTTTTCAGAAAAAATCTGACTACACCACTGGATTCGCGATATTTTCAAATGGTTCACATGTAAATAAAGTTGGAATGCGTAATATAATAAAAAAGTTATAGGGGAATGAAATTTGAGAAATATACCTTTTGATCAACCCACCACTTCAATTTCAAAACTTTTGTAACAACTTTGACTATACCACGGGATTCAGGGTGTCTTGAAATATTACTGACCATAATTTCATCGATATCTGTTAATGAATAAAAAAATAAGAAATTTTGAGATAAAATGACATTTTCCTAAAATTCCATTTTCAATTTTATTTTCTTATGATGTTCTTATTGATGAACAGATTTCGATGAAATTTTAACCAGTGATATATCGAGATCTCCTGAATACAGTTTAGAAATAAAAAACAGAAGGGTGTTTGGACGTTGTTGAAGTTATTTTCATTTCATAATCACAGTTATATAGTATTGTTTTCATTCATTGTACCTACTGAAAGAAGCAACAGATGCCAAAGCATAGAATTCCAGGAAACCAATCAGTTATAGCTCCCTGATGCGTTATTCTTCATACTGAATATTGAAGACTTTGCTCACACAGATCAATCATAAATTTTTATTCGAATGCCCGGTCTGCGATAAAGAGAAACCGATTTATTGATTTACACAAGCGGAGTGGCAATTCATCTTGTTACTTCAGAATCCGCGCGCAAAAAGAGCACAATATATAAAATTGAAGGTACGAGAGATCTTTTATTCTGCGATATTTGATTTATCCGGTCGATATACAAACAATCGAATCGAACAAGAATAAGATACGTTTTTCCTATTGTGTGCAGCTCGTTATTTCTTCCGATTAACTGTAGCGCCTGAAAAGGCAGATGAAGCACAGCCGGTTCAATGACTAGTTCTTGTCGCGATCAGTGACATCTCGAGGGTTTTTTTCCGTAGGGTTATTGGATGTGCTGAAAACGTCGAAATGGCTATAGAAGTTTACCTAACAAGTGCGAAAAGACACTTTACGATCGTGTTAGGTACACTATTTTTTCTACTAGCGGAAAAAACATCCAAAAGTTAACGTAAAGAACATTTGTTAATAAATATACAGTGTTTCCATAAAGTAACCCCCTCCCTGTTAACTTTTGAACGGATAGGAATTTTCGCATGAATTTTTTTTTGGAGGAATGGCAGTTCATAAGCTACTTTCTGACGACAAAAAAAATGTCTATCTATTTTTAGATGGCATGGGGGGTCGAGTGATACCTCATTCGAAATGTCTTACAATTCTCTATACGTCCCCAAAATTTCAAACAAATATATACATCCAAAACAAAATGGCGGTACATAATGTTAGAGCTCTGCCATATGAGGATCTTTTCGATTGCTATTAATGAGCTCTAGTAAAATCATCAAATCTTTTTTGGTATCATTAAATGAAAGTTTTTTTGCTAAAAATGATAAAAGAGTGTCATCTTCGAATGAAATTTAGTGAGAAGGCAGGTGATTGTTTTATTGAATTTCAGCAAAATTAAGAAAACCATCCAGAATAAAGAACAATGTTTATTTTACATAAATATCTGAAAAATTGAGGAAGAAAATCAAATTAAATGTTCGAAATGTTTGGCCATTGACTTCCTGGCACATGAAGAGACGATTCTGAAATTCGCTTCCTTCATTTCCAATTATTTCTGGTGTAAGATTCCTGCATACGTCTCTTATGCGTTCCTCCAATTCATTTATCGTTCCTGGAGCGGTTCTGTAAACTTGAGATATCCCCACAAGAAAAAATCCAAAGGGGTCACATCAGGAAAGCGAGCTGGCCATTCAATAGGACCCTCCTTCCTATCCATCTTTCCGGAAAATGTTCATTTAAAAAGTTGGTTACTGGCCTGAAATAATGAGTAGGTGCTCCGTCTTGTTGAAAATGAATATTTTCTATATTATTTCCAGCCACCTGAATTATTTCCGGAAAGATGTTTTCTTGTAGTATTCATATTATAATGACTAATTAATGGATTATTCTAATTTGAGGAATTACTTTTGATTTAGGGATGTTATTAACTGATTGCCCCGATTACCTGGGTCGATATTAATATTATTCATTTTGCTTGATTGCGGAAAAAACACCCAAAAGTTAACATAAAGAACATTTATTATTAAATATATATTAAACTATACCATACTTGGCGAGCTTTCTATTTTAACCTTCTGCGACGCAATATTCAAATGTAAAATCCGCAAAAACTAAACAAATCTACTTTGCCGCACTAAATGTTTTTTCCGCACTAAAAAGAGTCCGGAAAAAACTTTTCAGCACTAGTGCGGAAAACTGACTCTTTCAAAACTAAAATGAGTGCGGAAAAGTGGTTTTTTCCGCACGCTACTAGAAAATAGTAATTTACCTAACAAGTGCGGAACGTGATACTTTTCCGCAAGCAATTGCAGATGGCGTTAGCGGAGCTCGGCCAGAAATCGCGTGTGGAAAAGACACTTTACGCTCGTATTAGATTTTTTCTACTAGCGGAAAAAACACCCAAAAGTTAACATAAAGAACATTATTATTAAATATATATTAAACTATACAATCATACTTGGTAAGCTTTCTATTTTAACCTTCTGCGACGTAATGTTTCAGTATAATCCGCAAAAACTAAACATATCTGCTTTTCCGCACTAAAATGTTTTTTCCGCACTAAAATGTTTTCCGCACTAAAAAGAGTGTGGAAAAAAAATTCCGCATTAGTGCGGAAAAGTGACTCTTTCAAAACTAAAATGAGTGCGGGAAAGTGGATTTTCCGCACGCTTATACAAAATAGTTGTTCACCTAACAAGTGCGGAAAGTGATACTTTTCCGCACGCGATTGCAGATATGCGTGCAGAAAAGACACTTTACGCTCGTGTTAGGTACAATATTTTTTCTACTAGCGGAAAAAACACCCAAAAGTTAACATAAAGAATATTTATTATTAATAGTTATTTAACGAACAAGTGTATTAATAAGGGCGATTAACAATCGAGATATTTTAACGCGTGAGCGGAGCGAGCGCGTTAATGTTTGAGATTGTTAATCGCCATTTTAATTCACGAGTTTGTTACAAAACTTTTCCGTCGACAGAAGTTTTCAAAAATAGAGATATCTTATTTTCAATGTTTATTTATTAAACGTTACGATAAAAAACAATCACTATCTCCTATTTATATTAACTCTACTCAAAGATAGTTTAATTTTTCTCAGTGGTAGTTTTATTTTATTTTTTATTATTTATTTTCAAATTGAAATAAAAAAAAAAAAGTTACCGTTAGTGTGTTTTGAACTCTCGACCTCAGTGTTGCAAGCCAGGTGCACTTTACCATTACGCCACAGGACCATATATGATTTGGAGTGACAACTGGTGTAATGAACATTTTCTAAAATTTTATTTGAAAATTGACAAATAAATAATGACAGATAGTACTAACCAATATAAAATGTATAAGAGCAATGTATGTTGGGTTGCATATAATCAAATCGTTGATTAATAGAAAATCATTCATTAACAGGGGTCATTAATCAACGATTTTGAGTGCGTTAAAATGCATCATAAATGAACGGTCGACGGAAAATATATATTAAACTATACAACTATACTTGGTAAGCTTGTCAGTATAATAATCCGCAAAAACTAAACAAATCTACTATTTCGCACTAAAATGTTTTTCTGCGACGCAATATTTAAATGTCAGTATAATCCGCAAAAACTAAACAAATCTACTCTCCCGCACTAAAATGTTTTTTCCGCACTAAAGAGAGTGTGGAAAAACTTTTCCGCACTAGTGCGGAAAAGTGACTCTTTCAAAACTGAAATGAGTGCGGAAAAGGGGATTTTCCCGGACCCTAGTAGAAAATAGTAGTTTACCTAACAAGTTCGGAAAATGATACTTTTTCGCACGCGATTGCAGATGGCCGAACGACGCGTTAGAGGAGTTCGGCCGGAAATCACTTGCGGAAAAGACACTTTACGCTCGTGTTAGATTTTTTTTACTAGCGGAAAAAACACCCAAAAGTTAACATAAAGAACATTTATTATTAAATATATATAAACTATACAACCATACTTGGTAAGCTTTCTATTTTAACCTTTTGCGACGCAATATTACAGTATAATCCGCAAAAACTAAACAAATCTCTTTTTCCGCACTAAAATGTTTTTTCCGCACTAAAAAGAGTGCGGAAAAAACTTTTTCGCATTAGTGCGGAAAAGTAACTCTTTCAAAACTAAAATGAGTGCGGGAAAGTGGATTTTTCCGCACGCTAATAGGAAATAGTAGTTTACCTAACAAGTGCGGAAAGTGATACTTTTCCGTACCCGATTACAGATGGCCGAACGACGCGTTAGCGGAGCTCGGCTAGAAATCGCGTGCGGAAAAGACACATTCCAACTCTTTACCCTAGAGAACACGTATTTGTGAAAGATGCTCCGTTTGACTCAAGAACATAATTTCTTGGCGAGGGTCAGGAGGAAGCAGCACGTGGCACAGTCAACCGATGAGCTTTACTCTAACAGATGTCGATTGAGACCTCTATCCTGTTTGCTGTTACCCGCGTTTGGTTTGGGGGTTGTGTTTGAATCATAATTTAAGTTGTTAATTTTGTATTTGTCACAGTGGTTATGTGCAAATGTGCTGCTACAGAAGTGTAATATGGAGGTTCAATTATTTTTGCACGATTTGAATTTAGGTCATTTATGGACCACTTGTGAAGGTAGGTTATTTTTGTTTTCAACAGGTGTGTGATAATGGCGATTGACACTGTCGTTTCTATAATCAATCGCATTTTTATGCGTCACCGAATAGGTACCTACGTTGATTATATAGTTTCTGAAATTAAAATATTACAAAACTATTCTCATATATAACCATTATTCCTCAATTGTTCGCAGTTGTTCTCTGTTTGTTGAACAGTACCATATGAACATGGCTTCCATGTCATATTTTTATAACCGAGTGCACATTTGTACTGAACCTCCAAATGCAGATAATCTCGAATCAAAAATGTATTGCATTATGAAGAAGGATATTGTTCGTTATTGAAGTTGAAATATTCTTGCCTCAACCAACTCACACCATCGAACAAAGAAAGTATTCACAATAGTGTTCAATATCAAAAATGAATTATTCTTGCACCAAACAACTCCCATTATTCAGTGAAAAAGTGTTGTATTGTCTCAAAACTGTGGTCGAAAGGATTCCCTCAAAAAATCAAACTTCGACTTGAATCAATGCAATTATGCATTGATGCAAAAAATCCTTTTTATCAGTGTAGCCCCATTATTACCACATCTTACACTCGGCTCTGTACTGATGCAAATAAATGATACAAACTGATAGTGCACATCAATTTGTTGTGCAAACAAGTTCACACTGGTAAATTTTTTTTGAAAACACAACTCATTAAAAGTTTTTAATAAACTATGTTCGTTTGTTGATCTGTCCTTCTATCTGTTTTTACGGTTCCAAACTTCAAACCATTTTTCAAGCTCTTGCTGAAAAAGAACTGAAAAATAATTTGATTTAAAAAACTCAACATCTCAAACCCCTATTTTTCGAAAAACATTACGAAAAGTCGCGAAAATAAAATCAGAAAAATTCGTAAAAATTTTGAAAAATATGAGACAATCGAAGAATGAAATTCAAACAAATCTGATCTATTCGAACCATCCAGTCAGAACATGAAAACTACGAAAATATAAAACAAGGCTTGATCCGAAGAAAAACATTGCCTTGACCAGGTTGAAAATTATAATCATGATATATACAGTGACCGCCAAAAAGTATTTACCATATGGAAAAAAGTTTATTATTAGAGTATTGAAAAAAAGATTCTTGGAAAAAGTTTGTGCATGTCCGATAACCTAAAAATCGATTTTGACACATGTCACGTGATCGCTGGTATGGCGGCAAATTGAAAAAAAATTACCATGAGTAGTCAAAAAGTCGGATAAAATGGCAAGATATCGAAAAAAGTTATTTGAAAAAGTTGCTTAGAATTCAATTTTATATACATAAACAAAGTTTGAGAAAATTATGTGGGAATATTGAAAACAGCAAATTTTTTTAAATAGTTTTCTAGTTGTAGAAAAATATCAAATTATTTTCTTATGAATTGCTTGACCATACTAAAATATTTATATTCCGATGATAATAACAAAACTTTCTCATTTTCTCCACACCAGAGAGCACTAAATTGAAAAAATTGAATTTTGTCAGAACCCTTGCTGTTGCTTTGGTTCGTATCTAATAGATATATCATAATTCCACTATTATTGCGATGATGAGGAGATCCAAAAATATCGTGTTTTTCATATTATAATCAATTTTTGAAGATAATCGTGCACGAACGTTTCACTTCGCACATAATCTTAAAAATAGTGCGTCAAATTAAAGAGGCTTGAGTTTTCAACATTGCATGCGAAGTGAAACGCTCTGGCACGATTTTCATCGAAACTTGATTATAATCTGGAAAACATCATGTTTCTGGAGTGTCATGTCACAATGGTCGTGGAATTCTGATATAACTGTTAGATACGAACCAATGTAACAGCCAGGGTTTAAACAAAATCCAATATTTTTAATTTAGTGCTTACTGGTGTAGAGAAAATGAGAAAGTTTTGTCATTATCACTGAAATACAAATGTTTCAATATGGTCAAGCTATTCATATGATAATAATTTGATATTTTTATACAGCTAGGAAAATATTTAAAAAAAATTCTTTTATCAATTTTCTCTCATTATCTTTTCAAACACGTATATGTGTATAAAATTTAATTCTAAGCAACTTTTTCCAAATCACTTTTTTTGATATCTTGCCATTTTACCCATTTTGCGTTCTCATAGTAATTTTATTCAATTTGCCGCCATACCAACGATCACGTGACATGTGTCAAAATCGATTTTTAGGTTATCGGACATGCACAAACTTTTCCCAAGAATCTTTTTTCTAATACTCTAATAATAAACTTGTTTCCCATATGGTACATACTTTTTGGCGGTCACTGTACATTTTTGTGGCGTTCGGACTTTTACGACTATACGAATGGTTCCCACATGATCAAAAGTAATTCTCCTGTTGTCTACTATCTTCACCGGGAAATATAAACGTACAATCCCTGATTTTTTTCTGTTCGTTTTGTTCCGCTACGTTGTTCTCGTAATAGCGCTACGTTTTGTTGTACACTCTTTATCTCGTCACATCTGAACAGATTGATTCCCGTATGACAAGTTGATTAAACCGCTTAATTAAGTTATTTAATTGGCACACCAGCGGTAAACCGCGTTCCACTACGCCGCCACGATTCTTTCAATATACTATTAAACGCTTTTTGTCACGTTGGCAGGTCGATTTTTATACTGTGACGGCATACTCGCTTTTCAATGAGTTGCTCGTTCTGAGTGCGCGATCATAATTCAACTCTTGTGTTTTCGAGGAAGACATTTCTGTTTGTCATGAAATAATGGGTCAGTTTCATCGAATCATTTTGTAATTGACGAAAGCAAAACATTTTTAGGAATAAATTTGAGAAGGCAACGACAAAAAATTGGAAAATTTCTCATAATCCAGTACGATTGGGTTTTGAGACGAGGATCGATGGTAGCACCACCAAACTTGGTATGTTAGTTGTTGGAACCATGATAAACGGGAAAAAATATTGTTTACCGAAATTCCAGGGGTGGGCCATATTTTTTTCTTTCAATAAATAAATAAATAAAGTTTTGCTGTAATCTTGGAAAGAATATGATTTATCGAAAAAACAACAATATGGACAATTCAATTCTATTCTGTACAAAAATTATTCCTAGTAATTTCTTACGGAATGCGCTCGTTTTCTCAGAAAACGTGATTGAACGCCGACATCAAATTTCAGGTTCACCCTTACCCGCTGCTGAAAGTTCTGGCGGAGCCGAATATTTGATCGGTCATAATTCTGCTAATACCAATTTTGAATGGAATCGGACCATAATCACAAATCTCGTCTACCATCTTGGAGCTGCCATTTTGAATTCATGAATTTTGATAAAAAATCATAATCTCTGACTCCGAAAACCCTTATATACTAATTTTGAATGGAATCGGAATATTATCACAAATCTCGACCGCCATCTTGGAGCTGCCATTTTGAATTCATTGATTTCGATAAAAAAATCATAATCTCTGACTTCGAAAACCCTTATATACAAATTTTGAATGGAGTCGGACCATAATCACAAATTTCGTCCGCCATCTTGGAGCTGCCATTTTGAATTCATGAATTTTGATAAAAAAATTATAATTTCTGACTCCAAAAACTCTTATATAGCAATCTTGAATGGAATCGAACCATTATGACAAATCTCGTCCGCCATCTTGATGCTGCCATTTCGAATTCATGAATTTTAGTAACAAAAACATAATCTCTGACTCCGAAAACTCTTATATACCAATTTAGAATGGAATCGGACCATAATCACAAATCTCGTCTGCCATCTTGGAGCTGCCATTTTGAATTCATGAATTTCGATAAAAAAACATAATCTCTGACTCATAAAACCCTTATATACTAATTTTGAATGGAATCAGACTATTATCACAAATCTCGTCCGCCATCTTGGAGCTGCCATTTTGAATTCATTGATTTCGATAAAAAAATCATAATCTCTGACTTCGAAAACCCTTATATACCAATTTTGAATGGAATCGGACCACTATCACGAGTCTCGTCCGCCATCTTGAAGTTGCTATTTTGAATTCATGAGTTTTGATAAAAAATCATAATCTCTGACTCCGAAAACCCTTATATTCCAATTTTGAATGGAATCAGACCATTATCACAAATGTCGTCCGCCATCTTGGAGCTGCCATTTTGAATTCATGAATTTTGATACAAAAATCATAATCTCTGACTCCGAAAACCCTTATATACCAATTTTGAAAGGAATCGGACCATTATCAGAAATCTGGTCCGCCATCTTGGAGCTACCATTTTGAATTCATGGATTTCGATAAAAAAATCATAATCTCTGACTTCGAAAACCCTTATATACAAATTTTGAATGGAATCGGACCATAACCACAAATCTCGTCCGCCATCTTGGAGCTGCCATTTTGAATTCATGAATTTTGATAAAAAAACATAATCTCAGACTCCGAAAACTCCTATATACCGATTTTGAATGGAATCGGACCATTATCACAAATCTCGTCCGCCATCTTGAAGCTGCCATTTTGAATTCATGAATTTTGGTAAAAAATCATAATCTCTGACTCCGAAAACCCTCATATACAAATTTTGAATGGAATCGGACCATAATCACAAATGTCGTCCGCTATCTTAGAGCTGCCATTTTGAATTCATGAATTTTGATTAAAAAAATCATAATCTCTGACTCCGGAAACTCTTATATAGCAATTTTGAATGGAATCGGACCATAATCACAAATCTCATCCGCCATCTTGGAGCTGCCATTTTGAATTCATGAATTTTGATGAGAAAATCATGATCTCTGACTCCGAAAACCCCTATATATCAATTTTGAATGAAATCGAACTATTATCACAAATCTCGTCTGCCATCTTGGAGCTGCCCTTTTGAATTCATGGATTTTGATAAGAAAAATCATAATCTCTGACTTCTTATATACCAATATTGAATGGAATCGGACCATAATCACAAATCACGTCCGCCATCTCGGAGCTGCCATTTTGAATTCATGAATTTTGGTGAAAAAATCATGATCTCTGACTCCGAAAACCCTTATATACCAATTTTGAATGGAATCGGACCATTATCGCAAATCTCGTCCGCCATCTTGGAGCTGCCATTTTTAATTCATGAATTATGGTTTGAAAAAATCATAATCTCTGACTCCAATAACTCTTATATACCAATATTGAATGGAATCCGACCATAATCACAAATCTTTTCCGCCATTTTGGAGCTGCCATACTGATTTCACGAATTTTGGTGAAAAAATCATGATCTCTGACTCCGAAAACCCGTATATACCAATTTTGAATGGAATCGGAGCATTATCGCAAATCTCGTCTGCCATCTTGGAGCTGCCATTTTTAATTCATGAATTATGGTTTGAAAAAATCATAATCTCTGACTCCAAAAACTCTTATATACCGATTTTGAATGGAATCGGACCATTATCACAAATCTCGTCCGCCATTTTGAAGCTGCCATTTTGAATTCATGAATTTTGGTAAAAAATCATGATCTCTGACTCCGAAAACCCTCATATAGAAATTTTGAATGGAATCGGACCATAATCACAAATGTCGTCCGCCATCTTAGAGCTGCCATTTTTAATTCATGAATTTTGATTAAAAAAATCATAATCTGACTCCGAAAACTCTTATATACCAATTTTGAATAGAATCGGACCATAATCACAAATCTCGTCTGCCATCTTGGAGCTGCTATTTTGAATTCATGAATTTTGATGAAAAAATCATGATCTCTGACTCCGAAAACCCTTATATATCTTTTGAATGAAATCGAACTATTATCACAAATCTCGTCTGCCATCTTGGAGCTGCCATTTTGAATTCATGTATTTTGATAAAAAAAATCATAATCTCTGACTTCGAAAACTCTTATATACCAATTTTGAATGGAATCGGACCATAATCACAAATCTCATCCGCCATCTTAGAGCTGCCATTTTGAATTAATGAATTTTGATTAGAAAATCATAATCTCTGACTCCGAAAACTCTTATATACCAATTTTGAATAGAATCGGACCATAATCACAAATCTCGTCTGCCATCTTGGAGCTGCCATTTTGATTTCATGGATTTTGATAAAAAAAATCATAATCTCTGACTTCGAAAACTCTTATATACCAATTTTGAATGGAATCCGACCATAATCACAAATCTCGTCCGCCATCTTGGAGCTGCTTTTTTGAATTCATGAATTTTGATGAAAAAATCATGATCTCTGACTCCGAAAACCCTTATATATCAATTTTGAATGAAATCGAACTATTATCACAAATCTCGTCTGCCATCTTTTTGGAGCTGCCATTTTGAATTCATGGATATTGATAATAAAAATCATAATCTCTGACTTCGAAAACTCTTATATACCAATATTGAATGGAATCGGACCATTATGGCAAATCTCGTCTGCCAACTTGGAGCTGCCATTTTTAATTCATGAATTATTGTTTGAAAAATTCATAATCTCTGACTCCAAAAACTCTTATATACCAATATTGAATGGAATCCGACCATAATCACAAATCACGTCCGCCATCTTGGAGCTGCCATTTTGAAATCATGAATTTTGGTGAAAAAATCATGATCTCTGACTCCGAAAACCCTTATATACCAATTTTGAATGGAATCGGACCATTATCGCAAATCTCGTCTGCCAACTTGGAGCTGCCATTTTTAATTCATGAATTTTGTTGAAAAAATCATGATCTCCGACTCCGAAAACCCTTATATACCAATTTTGAATGGAATCGGACCATTATCGCAAATCTCGTCTGCCAACTTGGAGCTGCCATTTTTAATTCATGAATTATGGTTTGAAAAATTCATAATCTCTGACTCCAAAAACTCTTATATACCAATATTGAATGGAATCGGACCATAATCACAAATCTCGTCCGCCATCTTGGAGCTGCCATTTTGAATTCATGAATTTTGTTGAAAAAATCATGATCTCTGACTCCGAAAACCCTTATATACCAATTTTGAATGGAATCGGACCATTATCGCAAATCTCGTCTGCCAACTTGGAGCTGCCATTTTTAATTCATGAATTATGGTTTGAAAAATTCATAATCTTTGACTCCAAAAACTCTTATATACCAATATTGAATGGAATCGGACCATAATCACAAATCTCGTCCGCCATCTTGGAGCTGCCATTTTGAATTCATGAATTTTGTTGAAAAAATCATGATCTCTGACTCCGAAAACCCTTATATATCAATTTTGAATGAAATCGGACTATTATCACAAATCTCGTCTGCCATCTTGGAGCTGCCATTTTGAATTCATGGATTTTGATAAAAAAAATCATAATCTCTGGTTTCTAAAACTCTTATATACCAATATTGAATGGAATCGGACCATAATCACAAATCACGTCCGCCATCTTGGAGCTGCCATTTTGAATTCATGAATTTTGTTGAAAAAATCATGATCTCCGACTCCGAAAACCCTTATATACCAATTTTGAATGGAATCGGACCATTATCGCAAATCTCGTCTGCCAACTTGGAGCTGCCATTTTTAATTCATGAACTATGGTTTGAAAAATTCATAATCTCTGACTCCAAAAACTCTTATATACCAATATTGAATGGAATCGGACCATAATCACAAATCTCGTCCGCCATCTTGGAGCTGCCATTTTGAATTCATGAATTTTGTTGAAAAAATCATGATCTCTGACTCCGAAAACCCTTATATACCAATTTTGAATGGAATCGGACCATTATCGCAAATCTCGTCTGCTAACTTGGAGCTGCCATTTTTAATTCATGAATTATGGTTTGAAAAATTCATAATCTCTGACTCCAAAAACTCTTATATATCAATATTGAATGGAATCGGACCATAATCACAAATCTCGTCCGCCATCTTGGAGCTGCCATTTTGAATTCATGAATTTTGTTGAAAAAATCATGATCTCTGACTCCGAAAACCCTTATATACCAATTTTGAATGGAATCGGACCATTATCGCAAATCTCGTCTGCCAACTTGGAGCTGCCATTTTTAATTCATGAATTATGGTTTGAAAAATTCATAATCTTTGACTCCAAAAACTCTTATATACCAATATTGAATGGAATCGGACCATAATCACAAATCTCGTCCGCCATCTTGGAGCTGCCATTTTGAATTCATGAATTTTGTTGAAAAAATCATGATCTCTGACTCCGAAAACCCTTATATATCAATTTTGAATGAAATCGGACTATTATCACAAATCTCGTCTGCCATCTTGGAGCTGCCATTTTGAATTCATGGATTTTGATAAAAAAAATCATAATCTCTGGCTTCTAAAACTCTTATATACCAATATTGAATGGAATCGGACCATAATCACAAATCACGTCCGCCATCTTGGAGCTGCCATTTTGAATTCATGAATTTTGTTGAAAAAATCATGATCTCCGACTCCGAAAACCCTTATATACCAATTTTGAATGGAATCGGACCATTATCGCAAATCTCGTCTGCCAACTTGGAGCTGCCATTTTTAATTCATGAACTATGGTTTGAAAAATTCATAATCTCTGACTCCAAAAACTCTTATATACCAATATTGAATGGAATCGGACCATAATCACAAATCTCGTCCGCCATCTTGGAGCTGCCATTTTGAATTCATGAATTTTGTTGAAAAAATCATGATCTCTGACTCCGAAAACCCTTATATACCAATTTTGAATGGAATCGGACCATTATCGCAAATCTCGTCTGCTAACTTGGAGCTGCCATTTTTAATTCATGAATTATGGTTTGAAAAATTCATAATCTCTGACTCCAAAAACTCTTATATATCAATATTGAATGGAATCGGACCATAATCACAAATCTCGTCCGCCATCTTGGAGCTGCCATTTTGAATTCATGAATTTTGTTGAAAAAATCATGATCTCTGACTCCGAAAACCCTTATATACCAATTTTGAATGGAATCGGACCATTATCGCAAATCTCGTCTGCCAACTTGGAGCTGCCATTTTTAATTCATGAATTATGGTTTGAAAAATTCATAATCTTTGACTCCAAAAACTCTTATACAGTGTCCTTCATAAAGTTCGCATCATATGGGAAAAACTTTTATTAATAATTTATTTTGAAATTCGACTTGGGCGTTAAGTTGTGCTTGAAAAAATATGAAAAATGACCTACTTGGATGTGGACACGTGACTTTCGCTACCTGTCAAAAGTCATTTTTTTTCAAAATTATCGCTGAAAATAGGCTTATTTATTCGAATTTCAAAAAATTTTGAAGGAAAAAGTTGTTTCTTTTTCGATTTTACACCTCCATCTCGAATTTGAACGTTCTATTGCAACTTTCACCTTTTGGCATTTTTTTGATAATTACGAAATTTCTGTAACATTAAAAAAATCGTAACTTCCACCAAACTGTTTTATACCACTAGCTCTAATGTGCAACTAACTTTCAATCACGAATCATCAACAAAAATATGTTTTTCTCAAGAAAATGAGAATTACTGCTTAACATTTCTGTTATGTTTGATGCAAAGTTGACGTATTTTCAAGCATGTAGGATAAGAATTCATATAAGTGGATTTTTTCGGTATTAAAATGATACAAAAGTCATAATTCAAAACATCATAAAACTTCTTCACGTATCCAACCAAAGTTTATGACTTTTCACGATACAAATCTTAAATTAAATTCTTACTACTCCGGCTACGAAACTTTCATCAATTTTGTGAAGTAGGCTTTGGAAACAAATGAAAAAGGTAGTCAATGGAGACAATTTCATATTAAGCATTGTTTGACAGTTAAATACGCAGTTCAATACGTTTGATTCAGAAAAACGTAATAATGTTATCTGTACAAGAAAAAATTGAGATTGTTTTAATGTGTGGAGAAAGTACACCGCATCGACAAGTCGCTGAAGATTTTAATATACGACACCCAGGAAAAAATATACAGCAGTCTACTGTTAGTAGAATTTTGACAAAATTCAAAAGTACTGGTTCAGTTTTAACTGATTTCAAAAAACCACATCAGCCTTCGAAAAACATTGAGGAAGTGCAATTAAATGTTTGTTTGGATGTTGTACAACACGGAAAGTCCAGTATTTCTCAAATTAGCAGAAGAACGAATGTAAGCGAGAGCAGTGTATTGAGAATTTTAAGAAAAAATAGATTCAAGCCCTTCAAGCCGAAATTTATTAATACCCTGAAGGAAAGGGACTTTGATGTCCGTTATGGGTTTTCAGCTTGGTATCAGGGAGAATGTGACGAACATTACAGATTTCCATATAAAATATTGTGGACCGATGAAGCAACGTTCACTTCAAATGGAACTGTTAGCTCACAAAATTGCAGGTGGTGGTCTCAGGAAAACCCTAATTTTATTATTGAATGTCGCGACCAGTACTCGTTTAAAACGAACGTTTTTTGTGGTATATTGAATAATCAAGTTATCGGGCCATATTTTTTCAGAGAGAACTTAAACGCTGCGCGATTCTTGAATTTTTTAAGAAATGAACTAAGTGAAGTTGTAGACAATATGCCCCTTCAAATTATTCAAGATTTGTGGTTTCAGTTGGATGGTGCACCTGCTCACAATTCCACAGAAGTAAGAAATTTTCTTGGTGAAATGTTTAGAGGTAAAATAATTGGCAACAATTGGGAACATCATTGGCCACCTCGTTCTCCTGACTTAACCCCACTGGATTTTTTCATGTGGGGTTATCTGAAGCAGCAGGTATACAAGCACCGGCCATTCAACGATATTGACCATTTGGAGCAGACCATTCGAGAGTGTGTAGCGAATATACACCCACAGTTCATCAGAAATGCAGTAAAAGATGTACACAGAAGAACCATGTTATGTATTGAAAGAGAAGGGCGGCATACAGAAATGTAAAGTTGAGTGAGGCTCAGAAAATTCTAACTCATAATTTGTGTTTTTTATTAAATAAGTTTGAATTTTTCATGTTTGACTTTATTTGCATTCTAGAATTCTTAATTGAGTGAGGTTGACAATATTTTTTTTGTAAGTTTGTTTAAATATATTTAATTTTTATCATAGATTACCAATTTCATTTATCTCCATAGCCTACTTCACAAAATTGATGAAAGTTTCATAGCCGGAGGGGTAAGAATTTAATTTGAGATTTGTACCGTGAAAAGTCGTAAACTTTGGTTAGACACGTAAAGAAGTTTTGTGATGTTTTGAATTATGACTTTGGTATCATTTTAATACTGAAAAAATCCACTTAAATAAATTTTTATCCTACATGCTTGAAAATATGTCAACTTTGCATCAAACATAACAGAAATGTTAAGCAGTAATTCTCATTTTCTTGAGAAAAACATATTTTTGTTGATGATTCGTGATTGAAAGTTAGTTGCACATTAGAGCTAGTGGTATAAAACAGTTTGGTGGAAGTTACGATTTTTTTAATGTTACAGAAATTTCGTAATTATCAAAAAAATGCCAAAAGGTGAAAGTTGCAATAGAACGTTCAAATTCGAGATGGAGGTGTAAAATCGAAAAAGAAACAACTTTTTCCTTCAAAATTTTTTGAAATTCGAATAAATAAGCCTATTTTCAGCGATAATTTTGAAAAAAAATGACTTTTGACAGGTAGCGAAAGTCACGTGTCCACATCCAAGTAGGTCATTTTTCATATTTTTTCAAGCACAACTTAACGCCCAAGTCGAATTTCAAAATAAATTATTAATAAAAGTTTTTCCCATATGATGCGAACTTTATGAAGGACACTGTATACCAATATTGAATGGAATCGGACCATAATCACAAATCTCGTCCTCCATCTTGGAGCTGCCATTTTGAATTCATGAATTTTGTTGAAAAAATCATGATCTCTGACTCCGAAAACCCTTATATATCAATTTTGAATGAAATCGGACTATTATCACAAATCTCGTCTGCCATCTTGGAGCTGCCATTTTGAATTCATGGATTTTGATAAAAAAAAATCATAATCTCTGACTTCTAAAACTCTTATATACCAATATTGAATGGAATCGGACCATAATCACAAATCACGTCCGCCATCTTGGAGCTGCCATTTTGAATTCATGAATTTTGATGAAAAAATCATGATCTCCGACTCCGAAAACCCTTATATACCAATTTTGAATGGAATCGGACCATTATCGCAAATCTCGTCTGCCAACTTGGAGCTGCCATTTTTAATTCATGAATTATGGTTTGAGAAATTCATAATCTCTGACTCCAAAAACTCTTATATACCAATATTGAATGGAATCGGACCATAATCACAAATCTCGTCCGCCATCTTGGAGCTGCCATTTTGAATTCATGAATTTTGTTGAAAAAATCATGATCTCTGACTCCGAAAACCCCTTATATATCAATCTTGAATGAAATCGGACTATTATCACAAATCTGGTCTGCCATCTTGGAGCTGCCATTTTGAATTCATTGATTTTGATAAAAAAATCATAATTTCTGACTCCAAAAATCCTTATATTCCAATTTTGAATGGAATCCGACCATAATCACAAACCTCTTCCGCCATCTTGGAGCTGCCATTTTGAATTCATGAATTTTGGTGAAAAAATCATGATATCTAACTCCGAAAACCCTTATATACCAATTTTGAATGAAATCGGACTATTATCACAAATCTCGTCTGTTATCTTGGAGCTGCCATTTTGAATTCATGGATTTTGATAAAAAAAATCATAATCTCTGACTTCGAAAACTCTTATATACCAATTTTGAATGGAATCGGACCATAATCACAAATCTCGTCCGTCATCTTGGAGCTGCCATTTTGAATTCATGGATTTTGATAAAAAAATCATAATTTCTGACTTCGAAAACTCTTATATACCAATTTTGATTGGAATCGGACCATAATCACAAATCTCGTCCGTCATCTTGAAGCTGCCATTTTTTTTTATAGCAAAAAAAATGGCATTGCATTGTCACCGGAACTATGAATGCCTGCCAAATTTCAAATCATTCGGACGTCAGGAAATGAGTGAAAATCACGCCCTTAGAAGTCATACAGAAACAGAAACAGAAACATATAGAAACATACATAAAAACATGCAAGTGAAGCTAATATAAAGCGCGTAAAAAAGCCATACACTCATTATTCTTCAATTAAAAATAACTATGGAAATCGCAGCACCTAGTACAGTTACACAATAACTTGGTTTTCTTTCGAGAACGCACGCCATTCTACCCAATAAATTAGGTGTTAATTGACATAATCCCTGCTGTTAGGATTTTCGAAAAAAAGAATTGTCGATCATATATCAGAACGTTTTATGTTGATAAAGGCAGTGGTCGTAACACTTGTAAATACGGAAGTTATGTGACCCGCTTTTTTCGAAACAATGTCGACAACGAATAACAAGAAATTTCAGTTAGCGATATCTTGTTCTACCAAGTTGGTAGCGTGGACGGAGGGACTGTATGACAAGTTTACGAGAACGCATTTCAATATCTGTCGAGAGGTTGGGCAATGTCTAATCTTCGAAAGAAGGATTGACTGGAATTCCATGCTGAATCTCGTTAAAGTTCCGGATAGTTCGATCTCACACAAATTGTTTCAGTTAAGCTTTAGGATTGCAATTCATTAATATCCAAAAAAATTATCGTTAATAATCATACCACTTATTATATTACCCCTGACAATATATTTCCTTGCTTAACAACCAATCATTGGATTTCAAATTTTGAAATTCAGCCAATAGAATCGGAACTACAGTGAAAATATAGCTTGTTGCTGTATTTTCACGGTGATAAACCTGCTTAGTTTTTGTTTTACTATCTGTCAAGTGAAAATATTGATTTAAATTATAAACGTCAAATTTATGTGGTCTGACTAGTTATCTTTATTCATCAATATGAGCGATCGTTGGGGACAAATGTCCATTGGTACCATAGATGAGGCCGTGGAAAAGAGTATTCCGTTGAATACGGCTAGAAGTAAAGCATCAATTACCAGGTGACACGATTTTTCTTTATTTCAAATCGATATATTGTCGTCCTAAATATAATTCGTGGTATGATTAAAAACCTATAATTTTTTGGAATATGAATTCATTGGCAATCCCAATGCAAGAAAATACAACTCGTCCTGCGGACTCGTTGTATTTTCAGCTTTGGGATTGCAATTCATTAATATTGCAAAAAATTATCGGTAGTAATCATACCACTTATTATATTACCCCTCACAATATATTTGCTTGCTTAACAACCAATCAGTGGATTTCAAATTTTGAAATTCAGCCAATAAAATCGGAACTACAGTGAAAATATAGCTTGTCGCTGTATTTTCACGGTGATAAACCTGCTTAGTTTTTGTTTTACTATCTGTCAAGTGAAAATAATGATTTAAATTATAAACGTCAAAATGTGTTTTGACTAGTTATCTTTATTTATCAATATGAGCGATCGTTGGGGACAAATGTCCATTGGTATCATAGATGAGGCAGTGGAAAAGTGGAAAAGAGTATTCCATTGAATACGGCTAGAAGTAAAGCATCAATTACCACATTACACGATTTTTCTTTATTTCAAATCGATATATTTTCGTCCTAAATATAATTCGTGGTATGATTAGAAACCTATAATTTTTTGGAATATCAATTCATTGGGAATCCCTTTCAATCCCTTAATATTCCAAAAAATTATCGGTAATAATCATACCACTTATTATAATACCCCTGAGAATATTACACCAATATTATTTCATATTGGACCAAATACGCAATGGAGATACAGAGATTTAGTCGAGCGTCGGGGTAAATCTTATGATATCCCGAGTTGTTCACGCGGAAATCTGAAAATATCTGTTATATCTCATTATCTCTCAAAGGATTCAATCATCGAAAAGTATGTAACTATACATCTTTTTTATGGGAAGTTTGTTTTCATACAATAAATCGAAATTTCCAACCTCTTCTGAGTTATTGATTTTCCGATCTTTCCCGGGAATTTTTCCCACTTTCCATAGGTGCCCGCTAGCACAGTAACCACAGACAAATGTAAGCCACAAGTGAAAAATGAATCGTAGCACTTTGAAACTCGGCACATGACTTCTTAACATCATGTATTGTTAGAACAAAACTGTTTACCAAAATAATAAATAAAATAATAAAAAATTGTATTTTTTTTTCTGTTGTTTCGGAAAGTATGAGATTGATCAAGAAACAATTTCAACAAGGCGAAAGCTAATTCAATTCTCCACAAGAAATATAATTAGTAATTTCTCAGATTGAATTCCGATACCAAATTTCAGGCTCATTAACCCGCCACTGCAATTTCCGGCAGGACCGAAAATAGATTTGTAATAACTTTGCTAAAAATAATAGTAGAAGAAAAAGAAAAAGTGTATATCGTTCCTGAAGACTTCTACTTCCTCATGCAAATAAAATATTTGAGTATCTGAGTACCCAAAATGTGTTTTGTCCCACTTCACATAACCCTTCTACGATATTCACGGAGAATCCGAAAGTCATGGATATTTTAGTTGATATGAAATAATTATTACTGTAGCAGGAATCAGTACCCTCTTTGGATGATATGCAAGGATTTTGGACTAGTGAGACGCGTCTCACTCATTCATGCCAAAAAAACTAGGTTTTACTCCTGCCTCAACTCATCCATAATCCCGGCAGTTTCTTGAGTAAATGTTGAAAATAATCGCTCATACACCACATGAAAAATGAAGTATGTGATTTCAAGATTGAGGTTTGCACTTCACAATAGCGTTATTGAACATATATGCAGAATATGAATAAGCGATTATTTTCATCATTTACTGAAGAGAATGCCGGTTTTATGGCTACGATGAAAATGAGGCAGGAGTAAAACAAAGTTTTTTTTTTGGCATGTATAAGTAGGACCTGTCACACTACTTTAAAATTGTTGTATATAGTCCAAAGAGGGTGTGAGTTGTTGCTTCAAAATAATAATTCCAGATTTACTAAATTATTTATGATTTTCGGATCATCCGCAAACATCTCCGTGAAGTGCAACAAAACACATTTTAGGTACGCAAATACTCGCATATTATGTTCGAATGAGAAGAAAGGAGTCTTCAGAAACGATATTAACTTCTACTTTTCTTTTTCCGATCATTTTTAGCAGAGTTATGACCAATCAAATATTCGGCTCCGCCAGAACTTTGAGCGGCGAGTAAGCGTGAACCTGAAAGTTGATGTCGGCGTTTAATGACGTTTTCTGAGAAAACGAGCTCATTTCTTAAGAAATTACTGGGAATAGTTTTTGTGCAGAATTGAATTTTCTTTCACCTTGTTGGGTTCTTATTCCGATGAATCATATACCTTCCAAGATTACAGCAAAAATTTATTTATTTATTTTCAAACAAAAAAAAAATATGTTTCACCCCTGGAATTTTGGTAAACAATTTTTTTTCGTGTTGATCATGGTTCCAACTACTAGCATACCAAGTTTGGTGGTGCTATAATCGATCCTCGTCTCAAAACCCAATCGTACTGGATTGCGCGTTCAGAACATTTTTTTTTAAACTGCCAACCTTCCAACCCTCGTGTACAAAAAATTATATCTATTGGATTCATTGGTAGGTTGTAGTGACATTCTAGCTACAGCGCTTGGATTATTGATTTTTCAAACAAATACTGCATATTTTGTTTTGATTAAATGAGCTATCCCATAGATGGAAGCTAATATTCAATGATTCATTCTCTTCCAGCCCACATTATCTCACTCAATCATAGCGATTTTATCTAATTTCATTGCTTTCAACTATACGAGAGATCACACGGTATTGAATTTCATTCAAAAGGGCCTAATACAAAAATATATAAATATCCCCAGCGTTCAGTCAACATCGTAACCTCATTTTAATAAACAATAAAGAAGGCGGTTTATTGTAGTTGTTGAAGTTTATGGAAGAAAGAGCTGTTATATACAGCTTTTATACAGTCTCGGTTTTACGACCTGAAAACGTTGTTAATTAAGGATATTTCTTTTGTTATCATCGACTTTCGAAAGTACTTGGAATGTCTCAGATATCTTTAGCTGATTTCGACCATTCGTGTTACCAACTATTAAGTTTTATGCAGGAAAATGGAATGCTTTCGTCTATAAATACTTTAAATTCTTGATATCATTTAAGGAATGCGTATAGAATGGAAGATCATGATATGTGGGGGGATTTTGGGTGTTATTGCCGTGTGGAAGTTCAATTTAAGATGCATCACCAGCGTGACATCTCGAAAGTCCAATTTCATCATTGCGCCGCACATCTCAGGTGTGTGCGCATATATTTGTTATTTAGTGAATCCAGGACTGTGACATGTGGTGTTCCACGAGGAACCGCATTGGGGCCATTACTATTCACAATATACAGTGTGACAATTTAAAAACTTACAATGGGCTATATCTCACAAACGAAAGATGATATCAAAAAATGCTCAAAACTATTTCTAGGATAGGAAGAAGGAACTAAAATAACATAAAAGAGAACTCGCCCCCATCAACCCCCTAGGCTCCACCTACCCCAACTAAAAAAGTTTGAATAGCAAACTCCTACTTGTGATACATCATTGAAAAGCCTAGAAAAAATTCTATCGAATGATATAAATAATAATTGTACAGGGTGAATAAATAATTGTAGAACCTTGCCTTAAAAGGAAAATTTAATGAAGTTTTTGTTGAATTACAAATTTGTTAAAAATGTCAATGAAGTAAATGTTCAAAGTGGGTTCCGTTGTTTTGCAGACAATAATACAGCCTATTTGCAAATTCTGCACGAACTTTGACAAATGTTGTTCTAGTAATAGCTCGACATGCTTGAGTAATTTTTTCCCGTAAGTCCCCAAGTGACGCAGGTTTTATACACAACTGACTTAAGGTAACCCCATAAAAAAATCATTTGGCGTTAAGTCTGGTGACCTCGGTGGCCACTCAATAGAACCTCTCCTTCCAATCCAATTGTTCGGATAATTAGTATCCAACCAGTGCCTAACTGCAGCTGCATAGTGAGGAGGTGCTCCATCTTGTTGGTGGTGCAGCAAATCTTCGTCTGGAGCTAGATTGCCTTAGTCGTCCCGTTGGTTCTCTAATTCATGCACAATTAAAGGATTGATGGTGTTTTCCAGCAAATCCAAATAAATGTCGCCACTTAAATTGCCTGGTATAAACAAGGGGCCAATTAAAGAATCGCCCAATATCCCTGCCCAAACATTAGGTTTTTCAGGAAATTGAGTGTTACCTCTAAATCTATGCGAGTTCGTATCACTCCAGTACCGATAGTTTTGTTTATTCACATTACCATTCAGCATAAAAGTACATTCATCACTGGAACAAATATTTTTCAATAGTCTAGGTTCAACGCGAATTCTTTCAGTCATGAGTTCACAAAACTCAATTCGTCGGTCTGGGTCATCATCGCCTAGTTCTTCAAGAATTTGCGTTTTGTACGGGTGAAACTTATGTAATTTCAACACCTTTCTGACCGACTCAAGTGATAGTCCTGTCTCTGTAGATACTTGACGTGTTGATGCAGTAGGCTCTATTGCAAATTGCCCAAGGACCTCAACTTGGCGTGCTTCATTCAGTAATCTTGGGGCATCCCTTTTTTATTCTGCCCTGATCCCGTTTCTCTAAATTTTTCAACCAAATCGCGGATGTACACGTGACTTACATGTTTGTCCGGATGCCTCTCATTAAATATTTGAGCCGTTCGTAAATAACACTGGTTCTGGGAGCCAAATATGAAAATTATCTCCACACGTTCAGATATACCGTAAACCATCGTGACAACTACAGCTGAATGACAGTACTGATCGTACAAATGATGACACTAATGACATTTAAATGTCTCGAATAAACAAAAAATTATCGACTGCAACAGAACCCAAAAAACAGATGTTTACAACTTGTTTTTGCAAAGACGGCAAATAAAAGTTTTTATTTAACAACAAAAAGTCCCCTCGGACACTTGTCATTGAAAATAAGGTTTTATTGGCCTTTCGAGCTTCTAAACATTGTATCACAAGTATAGGGTTCATATGTTTGTTTTTTAAATTGTTAGATATCAATTTGGTAATTATTGATACATCCTGTTCAATTATTTTTCATACCATTGAATAGCATTTTTTATAGGCTTCTCAATGATGTATCACGAGTAGAGGTATGCCATTTAAACTTTTTTAGTTGGGGTAGGTAGGGCCTAGGGGGTTGATGAGGGCAAGTTCTTTTTTATGTCATTTTAGTTCCCCCGTCCTATCCTAGAAACGGTTTTGAGCATTTTTTGATATCATCTTTCGTTTGTGAGATATAGCCCATTGTAAGTTTTCAAATTGTCACACATTATTGATACACCCTGTACTATTATTATTCATACCATTGAATAGCATTTTTTATAGGCTTTTCAATGATGTGTCACAAGTGGGGGTATGCCATTTAAACTTTTTTCACCAATTGTGATTATTCCCAAAATGTGATTATTATTATTATTATTATATTTTTTAAGAGTGATATTGGAGGTAAGGAAGCACCTGTTCGTAAAAAAACTGCGTAGCTGGGAGCGCCAATAAGGTAGATAGCTCCTAATCGTAGTTTCGGTTTTGCGTAAATACTAATGATTTTATAAAAAAAATTATTACTCTGGTTCTATAAGCTCCATAAGAATGCGGGAAACTACCTATTTTTTTTCATTTGTCAAACCATGCTTTGCTGATTGATATGTGTCAGCAAAATTAATATTTGCTGGCAAAAAAAAGTTTTCCATATGTTTTTGAAACTTACTGTATATTAAATGTTCGGTAACGTATGGAATATGAGTGAGATATTTCGCAGAAAAACCAGTTGCTTCCAAACACAAAAACATTGCCAGTTATGCTCTTATACCTAATTGAACTCAAACATTGGGTTTTTTATTTTCAGTGAGTATAAAAAAACTCCCCGTACGGAGCTCCATTATAAAATTTGCCTTTATGATGAAGTATTGATGCTCTTCAGAAGACTCGCCCCTTGTTCGAGAAACTCCTCGTAATTCTCATTCGAGTAGCGCCCACTTCTCGAACATAATGAATATACCCGTCTTTCGTTTCGTTTGATTTCCTTGTTCCATATTTCTAATTATATTTTTCTTTTAAGATGTCTTCGTGGCTATTATCACCCTCCTCCGCTGTAATTTCTTTTTATTCAAGTTTTCCTTTGCACTGGAAACAAATTTGCCTTTTGAAAATGTCTTGTATGTATCCTTTTATCAGCAAAGGGAGAGCGTTTGCAATATAATGAGCTGCCGAGATGCCCGCCCCTCCCGGTGACTGGTGCTTTGGACAAATTGCATATATTGTGAGCACGGGGGGTTGATAAAAATTCGGCTTATTTTCATTGTACGATGGAAAAACAATTAAGGTGTCGGAAACAGTTCAGCTGATTTTATGTCTGAGATGTTTGCGAACTTTCTCGAATAAACTTACGAAGGCGTGGAAGGGCCAACAACAAAATATTTTTCGAAACATTTGGAAATGCCACTTTGAACTGACAATTGTCACTTTGAACTGGCAATTGCCACTTTGAAATGGCAATTGTCACTTTGACTGGCAATTGTCACTTTAAAGTGGCATTTGTCACTTTGAACAGGCAATTGCCACTTTGAAATGGCAATTGTCACTTTGAACTGGCAATTGTCACTTTGAACTGGCAATTGCCACTTTGAACTGGCAATTGTCACTTCGAATTGACAATTGCTAATTGAAAGTTCAAAGTGACAAATGCCAGTTCAAAGTGACAATTGTCAGTTCCAAGTGGCAATTGCAAGTTCGAAGTGACAATTGCCACTTTCAATTGACTATTGCCACTTTGAACTGGCCATTATTAAAAAAACAATATTTATGCATGCAGTTGGCAATAAATATCTTCTTTGAGTAACAATTTACAGTTCAAAGTGACAATTGCCAGTTCAAAGTGACAATTGCCAGTTCGAAGTGACAATTGCCAGTTCAAAGTGGCAATTGCCAGTTCAAAGTGACAATTGCCAGTTCAAAGTGGCAATTGCCATTTCAAAGTGGCAATTGCCTGTTCAAAGTGACAAATGCCACTTTAAAGTGACAATTGCCAGTTCAAAGTGACAATTGCCATTTCAAAGTTGCAATTGCCTGTTCAAACTGACAAATGCCAGTTCAAAGTGACAATTGTCAGTTCCAAGTGGCAATTGCAAGTTCGAAGTGACAATTGCCACTTTCAATTGACAATTGCCACTTTGAACAGACAATTGTCAATTGCAAAAAAAAACAATATTTATGCATGCAGTTGGCAATAATATCTTTTTTGAGTAACAATTTACAGTTCAAAGTGACAATTGCCAGTTCAAAGTGGCAATTGCCAGTTCAAAGTGGCAATTGCCAGTTCAAAGTGGCAATTTCCAGTTCAAAGTGACAATTGTCAGTTCAAAGTTACAATTGCCAGTTCGAGGTGACAATTGCCATTTCAAAGTGGCAATTGCCTGTTCAAAGTGACAAATGTCACTTTAAAGTCACAATTGCCAGTTCAAAGTGACAATTGCCATTTCAAAGTTGCAATTGCCTGTTCAAAGTGACAAATGCCAGTTCAAAGTGACAATTGTCAGTCCAAGTGGCAATTGCAAGTTCGAAGTGACAATTGCCACTTTCAATTGACAATTGCCACTTTGAACAGACAATTGTCAATTGCAAAAAAAAACAATATTTATGCATGCAGTTGGCAATAATATCTTTTTTGAGTTACAATTTACAGTTCAAAGTGACAATTGCCAGTTCAAAGTGGCAATTGCCAGTTCAAAGTGGCAATTTCCAGTTCAAAGTGACAATTGTCAGTTCTAAGTGGCAATTGCCAGTTCGAGGTGACAATTTCCATTTCAAAGTGGCAATTGCCTCTTCAAAGTGACAAATGTCACTTTAAAGTGACAATTGCCAGTTCAAAGAGATAATTGCCATTTCAAAGTTGCAATTGCCTGTTCAAAGTGACAAATGCCAGTTCAAAGTGACAATTGTCAGTTCCAAGTGGCAATTGCAAGTTCGAAGTGACAATTGCCACTTTCTATTGACAATTGCCAATTTGAACTGACAATTGTCAATTGCAAAAAAAACAATATTTATGCATGCAGTTGGCAATAATATCTTTTTTGACAATTTACAGTTCAAAGTGACAATTGCCAGTTCAAAGTGGCAATTGCCAGTTCAAAGTGGCAATTGCCATTTCAAAGTGGCAATTGCCAGTTCAAAGTGGCAATTGCCAGTTCAAAGTGACAATTGCCAGTTCAAAGTGACAATTGCTAGGTCAAAGTGACAATTGCCATTTCAAAGTGACAATTGCCAGTTCAAAGTGATAATTGTCAGTTTGAAGTGACAATTGCCAGTTCAAAGTGACAATTGCTATTTCAAAGTGGCAATTGCCATTTCAAAGTGGCAATTCCAAATGTTTCGAATAATATTTTGTTGTTGGCCCTTCTACGCTTTCGTATAAACTCCTAGGAGAGGAAGAGTAGGTAAGGAAATAAATTGGATAATCACTGTATAGTGTATGGAAAATGCGGCAATAATCGGGAAATGAACTTATACTTCCTTTACATATTTGACATACCGGGTGCCCGTATTTCGAACTCCACCTTGAGGATCTCAGTTATTATAAGAGATACGAGGTCGGTTAAATTAGGGCACGTTTTCATGCTGAACAATTATTTCAAAGAAAATTTGCTGTGTATTTTTTAGTTTTCGAATTATTGGTTTTTCTTATGAGTGCCATATTGGATTTTTGCATTTTTGAAAAGCATTTTTTTCTGATACCAACGATGTATCACGCAATATGATCTAATCTTACATGCTGATCAAAATTAGGAAAAAATCGTTTTTGCGAAGAGTGCTTTGGAAAGAACGGCAACAATTTTGTTTAACAAACTAAATTCAAGCAGTTCAGTTGAATATTCTAGCAGAACTTTTGAAGTCTTATGCCATTTTCAAATGAAGAAAAGCCTGATGTGCTTCAGATTTATTACGCCTCGCATCTTAATGCGCAAATTACGTCCGAAACGTATTTCCAGCAGTATCCAGAGAAAGAGCAACCGTCTCAGAATTATTTTCTATTGCTCCATAAAAATAAGGCCGATGATGGTTCATTTCCGCTAGAGAGAATGTAAATGAGATGGCAGTTTTGCAAGCGGTGAGTAAAATTTAAAAAAATATCTAGGATTCGAATCTTTTTTCTTTAGGTTCAAGATAATCGGTCCGTGTCCACACGGAAAGTTGCAACAAATCGAAAAATATTTCTCGCGAACATTGGGAATTCACAGTAGCAAACAATATTGAATATAAATGAGATATTGTTATTTTTTTATTCAGCTTAATTTCTCCAAAAATTAGAGAATTCATGATTTGGTGCCTTTTAGCGCCAAATCTAGTCATACGATCGAGTTGGGTCAATGGAGACTTTCATTCAGAATGGTTCCATCTACAACATAACAAAAATTCAGTCATTTTCATCGAAAGACTTTTTTCCATAAGGTGTATGCGTGGTCCTTTGAAAAATCAAAAATATTTTCGTGAACTTTTTCGATTGAAAATTATACTTTTTTTAAATTAAAATTCGCACCATCGAAAAATGAATATTTTGCTATGAAAAAATTATAGCTCAATTAAAACACAAAAAAAAAAGTTTTCACCAATTTTCATGTGAACATTTTTTTTCTTAAAAATTAAAAACAAAAAAAAAGTTTTTCAGCGTTTTTTTTTTTTTTTCGTTAATTTGGAGGTTATGTTGAAATATGCCTCATTCAGGAGTATCAGAGTTATCAATTCCCTAAAACCTTTTTTCTACAACCAGAAATCGTAAAAAAACAAGAATAAACTCGGAGCTTTTACTGAGTAGTCTTGATTTTTTTTGATTCACCTATCCTCCTCCTCTCCTCCTCTCCTCCTCTCCTCCTCTCCTCCTCTCCTCCTCTCCTCCTCTCCTCCTCTCCTCCTCTCCTCCTCTCCTCCTCTCCTCCTCTCCTCCTCTCCTCCTCTCCTCCTCTCCTCCTCTCCTCCTCTCCTCCTCTCCTCCTCTCCTCCTCTCCTCCTCTCCTCCTCTCCTCCTCTCCTCCTCTCCTCCTCTCCTCCTCTCCTCCTCTCCTCCTCTCCTCCTCTCCTCCTCTCCTCCTCTCCTCCTCTCCTCCTCTCCTCCTCTCCTCCTCTCCTCCTCTCCTCCTCTCCTCCTCTCCTCCTCTCCTCCTCTCCTCCTCTCCTCCTCTCCTCCTCTCCTCCTCTCCTCCTCTCCTCCTCTCCTCCTCCCCTCCTCTCCTCCTCTCCTCCTCTCCTCCTCTCCTCCTCTCCTCCTCTCCTCCTCTCCTCCTCTCCTCCTCTCCTCCTCTCCTCCTCTCCTCCTCTCCTCCTCTCCTCCTCTCCTCCTCTCGTCCTCTCGTCCTCTCGTCCTCTCGTCCTCTCGTCCTCTCGTCCTCTCGTCCTCTCGTCCCCTCGTCCCCTCCTCCCCTCCTCCCCTCCTCTCCTCCTCTCCTCCTCTCCTCCTCTCCTCCTCTCCTCCTCTCCTCCTCTCCTCCTCTCCTCCTCTCCTCCTCTCCTCCTCTCCTCCTCTCCTCCTCTCCTCCTCTCCTCCTCTCCTCCTCTCCTCCTCTCCTCCTCTCCTCCTCTCCTCCTCTCCTCCTCTCCTCCTCTCCTCCTCTCCTCCTCTCCTCCTCTCCTCCTCTCCTCCTCTCCTCCTCTCCTCCTCTCCTCCTCTCCTCCTCTCCTCCTCTCCTCCTCTCCTCCTCTCCTCCTCTCCTCCTCTCCTCCTCTCCTCCCCTCCTCCCCTCCTCCCCTCCTCCCCTCCTCTCCTCCTCTCCTCCTCTCCTCCTCTCCTCCTCTCCTCCTCTCCTCCTCTCCTCTAGTGGTCTAGGCAGCTCCATCTTTCGAGTAGAGGTAAAAGCACTCCTGTAGAAGTCTCTGGTTAGAAATACATTCATTTCATACATTCGGACATTATTTTAGAGATTTTTGCTCACGACTGTAAAAGAATCATGCAGTTCATTCTAAAAGAAACGAATTGTTAACTGTCTTTTAGTGAATATTTAGAATTATTAACGGTAGGTAAAATATTGTACAATATTTCTATCGTAAATTCATATTACCATAATCGATGGGTTTTCAAATTCGGCCTAAAGGTCTTGTTTGACAAATGTTCCATCTCATATCGTAATATGAATCTTTACGTCACTTCGTAAATATCTATTCCCATTTGGTATTCAGACGTCCAAATTTTGATAAATTAGCCACTGATTTGAAGTAATAATTCCCATCAGGTCGTACAGTCCATCCTGTAAAACGTCAACGCACAAGAGCACATGGGTGAAAGTTGGAATTGTTTGACGAATAATAACCATATATCAGTCTTCAATTGGAGTAGGTAAATAGCCATAAACCATAAACTCTTCCATATACACATTCTAATAGACTTGCTCTAACTTCTTTTGTCTTTAAACGATTGTTTTAGATGGCTATGTCGCTGATATGGATATGGATGAACAGTTTCGATTCCGTAAAGCTAATTAAAATGATTGTTCGCATCGACCAGTAGTTCGATTGGATCTTACAAGTCGATCGAACAGTAGCAATAATACGGTAGGATTGTTTGCAATATCTATATTTACGCTGGGAGGCATCGTTTGCGAGAAAGCAGCATGACCGTTTGGTCGATCTGGAATGCGATATAAGTAATTATCCGAAATTATATCTCCTAGATTTCTATCTGCTAGATGTTTGAACTTTCGACATCGATATAACACTCAAATCAAATCCTTTCTTTTTCTAATGATTCAGTACGATTGGGATTTGAGACGAGGTTTGATTGTAGCACCACCAAACTTGGTATGCTAGTTGTTGGAACCATGATAAACAAAATTCTAGGGGTGGGACACATTTTTTTTTTTTTTGTATAAAAATAAATAAATAAATTTTTGCTGTAAACTCGAAAAGTATACGATTTATCGGAAAAAAAACTCAACAAGGTGAAAGACAATTCAATTCTCCCCAAAAATTATTCTGAGTAGTTTCTTATGAAATGGGCTCGTTTTCTCGTATGTCACTTAACAGCCTTCAGTTTCATATTTCAAAGCAAATCATGTGTTTGTAACCTTAAACAGGGGCGTACGGCAGGTGGGTACCCCTATTCACCCCTCCCCAATTTTCACGCCCCTGGATTAATATCGATTTCGTCTTCTTTTTCTCAATCCCCAATATTTCCCATACAAAAAAGAAATACGTTTCGTTTCACAAAGATCAACGGTTTTCGAGTTTTACTATAGTTACAAATTTCATATTATTTCTTGAAATACGGCTCAGAAATTCACAGCAAATATTATTCATAATATTATTCATGAATATTCAAGACTTTCTATTCATATAATTGAAATGAAGTGATGATTCAGTAAAAGAAAATACTTCTCTTTTTTTGAAAATTGTTGACGTTTCGGAGGCTGTATCTGCCTCCGTTATCAAAACTTCTTGGAAAGACGCTGAAGAAACTGAATTTGAATTGCGGTTTTGGAAATAATATCTTTCTTTGACAGAGTCAAATGAAATCTGTCATACATTCTTTTGATTGACATTTGGTATCTTGATACATAGGGTGTTCGGTATCAATCAATCACCATTGCGGTCCATTTCGATGGAATTGGTTGAAAAGCAGTTGTTCGATAAAAGAATGCACGCAGTTTCCTTTAACTTTCTTTTTTCTTAATTTGTTTCTCTCAATAAAATTTTGGTATTTATTCCATTCCATCATATGATCGCCATCAGAATATGTTCGGATATTTTCGAACCCGTTATTTTTCGATTTCTGATATTGTAACTTTTATGTTCTTCCTGGCGCACAATCAATGGTCTTGATGTTTCACCTATATAACTCTTACCACACGAACAAGGTATGTTGTAAACACAATTTTTTTAACATTCACCAGCGTTTTTGGGTTTTGTATGTGAGAGTATTGATCTCAATGTATTGGTTGTTTTAAATGTTGTTCTTACATCATACCTATGGCCAATCCGTTTTATCTTTTCAGACAGTCCACAAAATCAAACTTTCAATCAATATTTACTAATTACTATTTTGACGTAGGCGTATATGTTTCAATTTTTAAATATTTTCCGTACACGAGATATACGAGATATACCTTACTATGGCAAAACTGGTGTGTCAGAGGCAGCGTATTAAAGTTACACAAAAATGGGGATATGGGAAGATCATCTATCAAGTACTTTTTACTGTAAATCCAGTACTTTTTACGGAAGCAAAGCTGCAGGATGGTGGTGGGTTGAAACTGAAATGACTGCTTTCATTGAAGATAACTGCTGCTCCGACACGTTCGTCTCCTGATGTTTTTTTTGGATGCGTCGGTGCAGAGAACATTATAGCTTTCATTTCAGAGTATTTTGGCAGGGAATGTTGGGGCATTATCTTTTGGAAAAGTGTGAGAGATGTATTGCAAGGAGGTATATCTATAAGCCAATGGGCTCTGACGCTGGTGTTTTCGCAAAAGATTCATTCAAGGTTATTAGAAAAGGTGAGTTGGGAAGTTGGGGTTGTCTTGGTCTGAAGAGATTTTCGCTGCATACGTTAGACTCAATAATTGTCTTCTGATTTCCATCGGGGGCTCATTTGCTTCGACATATAGACTTTCAACAGGACTGGTTTGGGAAGCACCAGTGCAAGTCTTCTGATGAAAACTTGTCCCCTTCAATACATTTGTTGACGTGTCTCAGGATTTTTTGAAAAAATACACACATTTCGAGAAAATTAGGGTGGGAAGTCCTGAAATGAACATCCTGTATAATATTTGCTCGGCTAATTGCCTTGTCTTGTATACTCGTTGATCGTTCTATAAAAATGTATTAACTAGACTTTTAACATAAATAACTATTACATATGGGCGGGGATTGGCGCAGTGGTAGTGTCGGATTTTCGTGATCGAAAGGTCACTGGCTTGATCCCCAGGCAGGGCAAGATTTTTTTCAGTTTCAAATGTAAATCTGAGTGATTGAATCTTGTTGCTGACTGGGGATAATCCTCCACGATTCACTGTTGCGTTAATAATTAATAGTGCTGCTCCTAAGGTGGCGTATGGAGTTAGTAACAAGGCCTATCCAGAACACATGGCTAATGACCATAGCAGTCGATGCCAACACACACACACACAAAAAAAAAAATTGGTACGAATGAGTGATCTGTATTTCCTTAATAGGGTGGTAGTATCAGCTCCCCCAGATTGGCTTCATAGCTTTTTCATTAAATTGAGACCATTATTACAATGTTTTTCGAGCTGCCGAGTATGAGCGTTTCATTCCAGTTTTTCATCAAAGAACATTCCCAAGAATTTAAATTCCTTCACAAATTGTTTTTCGTATAATTCCAAATTGGGTTATGTTCAACTGTCGTCTTTGAAAGAGCATGTATTTCGTTTTCGAAAATGAAAACTGAAAGCCAGTTTCAAGGCATCACGTTTATAATTTTATTATTGTGGTCTGAAGCAATTTTTTCGCTTCGAGATATCTTGTTGCGTTGGTATTTCGCGTCCTTGGTGAATGAGAGAAGATATTATGTTATAGTGTGTGTCGATACCTTTGATCTTCCTTATTTTGTACCATGTGTCGGTCATGGAAGTCGAACAAGTTAATTATTGTGAAGACAAACTGTTTCCAAAAGTTCCTTTTACTTATTAAGAATTATTAGGTAATTACAGGATTAATCTGGAATTTAAATAGAATTGTTAGGGTTTTTCATAATTTTTTTATGAAATAAATTTGTTTAATCTAATTGTAAGAGATTATAATTATTCATAGTCCTATCACAGAAGCCATGTTGAAAACAGAAATATTCACTGCATTTATAAGTTATTCTGCATTTTTTTTTTATTGAATCAATACTTTATTTCAATTAGACGAATAGAAAGTCTTCAGTAGTCTTGAAAATTTATAAATAATATTATTGTGAATTTCTGAGCGGTATTTCAAGAAATAATATGAAGGAGGGTATGCTTTTCATAGGAAAATTTGGGCTATTCATGAAAAAACATTTAAGTTCTTTCGAATGTTTAGAGTAATGTAGTGGTGCATTTGAGTTTTTTTTTCAGTCTAGGATAAATTAACTTCTAGAATATGTTCTTATTAACTATTTTCAAAAAAATGCAAAGTGGCAACATTGCTCCTATTAATTCAGTAACAACTAATTATTGTCACAACTGACATTTCTTTTTATTGTACATTAAAACCCAGGATAAACAATACGCTTTGTTGCCAAAATGGCTATTTTATCATATTTTGCATTCACAAACTCTGCACTAAAAGAACTCTTTTGAAGATGTTCCGGAATGGTTTAGAAGTTGAAATTTTCGGAAAATGTTTCTTTTTTATAAACCTAAAAGTGTGCAAAATCTTGAAGTCGTTTCGAAAAAAATGCGTCCCCACAGAACTCTTTACAATGAAAAAAAAGTCTTTTCAGGGACTTGAAAAAAACGAGTTTTTCGCGAAAATCATCAAGTTCTTAAAGACCACTGAACTTTTTGACAAAAATAAAATATCTGCTTGCTTGGCATGAAAAATACTACATTCATGCCAATTTCTGTTATCGGAAAATAATAAAAAAAACTAAACAATTGGTTTTTATAATATTGGTTTTTCGTATCGGCAATTTTGAGGTTATGTGAAAAATTTGTGTATATCAAAGTTGTAGATTTTTCAATTATTCACAACTTTTAAATTCAACTATTTTTTGATAAAAGTACGTATTTACGCTGCAAATCGTGAAAAACCGATTTCACCGCCTTTTATCCCCCACCCCTACTCGACTGCAAGCATTCAGATGTTGAATTTTTTTTTCCCACATTAGTTAAACCCTTTTCTACCCTTCACAACATAGTTTACCCTGTACGGAATTTTTCAATCAAAAAAACGTAATTCACCTGGTCTAATAGTCGAGAAATAATGAGGTAATTCTCCAATTGAAACAGAAGCGTGCGGCCGTGGCCATCTCGAAATGAATTATGTCAATGAATATGTCTTATGGCGGTCTGTTCCGAGACATAATTCAGTCGACAACACTTACTAGCTTTCTAGACCACTTCCTCTACCTGATGTTCGTGACAGTGTTCGTAGGTGTTAATATTTCTATTAGGTAGGCGGTCCGCTTCCTCTGCGGAGAAACAACAACTGTCGATGTCTTTCATTCATGGGTTAACACTGTTCACACCATCATTATCTCAAACGGTGACTTCATTAGGTTTCCACTGCAAAAACAAGTTTCAGGATGTTGATGTTCCCGGATAACAGTTTTGAATGTTTGCTGCTCCGAAAGAGATGAGAAATGTTCTGAAACTTATTAGAAAAAACGGTAGATTTCTTTATTTTATTGGCGGTTCGAAGAAGTTACGTTGCAGCGACGCGTTCAAAAAAGTTGTGCAACCAAACAGAAGTTGTGTTGCCGACGTCAAGACAACGTTGTTACAACCCTGTTTCGCACCAATTTGGTCAATCAATTTTTGGTTTTTACAACGTTTCTGCTGCAACTGTAGGTAGCAGTTGGTCGTTATCTGAACGTTGCTGAATTTCCTCAAGAACAATTGTACACCAGCGCCTTCTCAGTCGGCAATGATAGTTCATTTTCCATGGTGTTCATTGAATAGTTGATTTATCAACCAAGTAATTAGTTATGTCAAAAATGAACACTAAGAAAAAACTTTCTGGCAACTCCTACCGCAAGTTAATATCGAAATATTTTATGCTCAATATCACCAAAAAATAATGATTTCGAAACAGAAATTGGCAACGCATTACAATTAATTCACTGTCAAATATACCATTGTTTCATGCTAAAAAACACGCGGGCTTTCAGTCTGTATGTTTTTAGAAACAATTTTTAATGTTGATATCGATTCAAGCGTAATTCAATGTCCGTCGTGGTATTAGCCAGGAAAGTAGTTGTTTTCTGTCGGATATTTGGCTCATATGTTCCACATGGTGGAAATATTTGGAAAGAAGTGTAACAAAGCCGTATAGCAAACACGTCCGGGAAGCACTGTCAGTGACGTAATATGACAGTTGTCAAACATTCGATGGGGGGACAAACATAACAATTTCCAAGTAATGCCAGTAATGCCCGTCAGAAAAGTAATAAAAATATAAAATCGTGTCTTAATGTTAGGTTTTTTGTCAAGTACAATTCTGAAGCCTTTTTTTTTTGTTTCATTGCACAACTCTGATTTCCGCCACTGCTCTCTTTTTTTTCAGATAATTCATGTAATAATGCCTCTAATTCCCAACTAATACCCGAGTAATGCCACTAATTCCCAAGACATTTACACCAAAATTCTAACCCAAGTAGCGTATTCTTTGTTATTTCGATCTCATTTTCTCAGATGGGCAAATTTAGTGTAGGGTACGTTACTGACAAAAATTTATTTCTTTCAAGACAGCAGTCTTGTGAACGCAGTAACTTATCGGGCAAACCACGACAACCACATAATACACCAAAATTAACGTTGTAGTTAGTGTAGAAATTAGTCGTTTATGAAACGACGTTCTCTAAACCACCGATCAACGTTGTTTTAACATTGAGCATAACATCAGTCAAGCTACGACGTTGTCATAACGTTTACTCAACCGACTACAAGTAGTAAATATTCTGAGAATGGGAATAACGTTCTAAAAACGTTTAAGTGGCTACTTTAGTTATTTCAAACGTTTTCCCGACAGTAAAGCGACCTTGTGAGATGCAACTGAGCAGTGGGTAATTTTTCAGTTGAGTTGAAAACGTTTTCACAACTAACCTTCCTTCAAATATTTACTGCAGAGGACGTGTAGGCCAAATTTAGATAATAATTATTTACCCAATTTATTATATATATTTTTAATTCAGTGACAACAACCATTGTTTGCTAAATTGTTTGACAGAAAATGTATTTATAGTAAAGGAAAAAGGACTAAAATGATCCTAACCTAACTTTCGAATCAAAAATGAAAACTGTTCACAAATTCACTGTCTTCTCTTACACATAAAAAAAAGTCGTGAAGAAAGTTCACGGGCAAAAGCTAACATGAAGACAGACAGTTTGGAAATCTTAAGTTTAATTTCTTTATGAACAAGTGTCAACCTGAATAGAGAGATATTGAGAAAAGCAAATACTTTTTCAGAGGAACAACTGTATTATAGCCAGGAGAAACAACTTGATTATGACCATGTACAACAGTTTAATAATTTGGAAGAACTGAGGGAAACACGCGAAAGAAACGGGTTACAAAATGTGGAGAGGAATGTATTCGTTAGTTGGAATTGGTTCAGTTTTTGGTCCGATAAGCAACTCCGGTCTCGCTTCGGGTTTAATGTTGGTTGTATGACAGACTAACGTTAAAAATTAGTATATTTTCAGTTACCTGACAACCAAGTCGCGTTGACGACTTGTATACTCCTACGCCATATTGGAAGTGTAATTCTATTTGGAACCAAGGTAGGCCATTAAAACTTGGGATGTAAAACAAACATTTACAAAGGATTTCAAAGCCTCATTTCAGTTTTCTAGAAATAATTTATAGGTATTCCGTATTTAGTTCATGCTTGAATCGATATCAACATTGAAAATTGTTTATGAAAATATATATTTCCTATTCTTGACATTTGAAAATTTCGCAACAGATTGAAAGCCCACGTATTTTTTAGCATGAAACAATATATATTATATATTTGACAGTAAAATGTAATGCGTCGGCAATTTCTGTTTCGTAATGGTTATTTTTCGGTAATATTGAGCATGAAATATTTCGATATTAACTTGCAGTAGTAGTTGCCAGAAAGTTTTTTCTTAATGTCTATTTTGGCCATCAGTAATTATTTTGCTGATAAATCAACTATTTTCTGAACACCATAGAAAATAAACTGTCATTGCTGCTTGAGAGGGCGCTGGTGTGCAATTGTTCTAAAGTAATTCTGCAACGTTTAGTAAACGACCAACTGCTACCTACAGTTGCAGCAGAAACGTTGTAAAAACCCAAAAATGATTGACCAAATTGGTGTAAAACAGGGTTGTGACGACGTTGTGTTGACGTCGGCAACCCAACTTATGGTTGGTTGCAAAACTTTTTCGAACACGTTGCCGCAACGTTGAATTGCTACTTGGGAAATTCAATACTTTAAAATTTGTTTGCTTTTTATTTGAAGAATCATTTCTTAAAATGACTTTGTTGATTATTAACCAAATATTTTTCACGAATAGGCTTCCATTCAAACAAGAAATTTTTCTTTCAAGACCAGACATTCATCTGGTGAGCACAAACAAGCTTGCGAGTTTCAAGAGGATAGTGAAATTATGTGCCATTAGTAGACATGGCATGTTGGCTACTACAATGAAGCTGGATGGGCAAGAAGATTAAAACTGCGGGATGCTCGGCTCTGGGCGTCTCACGCAAAGCTGCAGGCGTCATCATTACAGGAGGTGAAGAGAACAATAGTAACAGGGGCGGATGATCGGATTTCTCAGTGGTGAGAATGAAAGTGGCGCATGATGACAAATTCAAACAAAAATTAGCAATATTTAACCAACCCAATGGGCACATGTACTTTTTTACAACGTTTAGTTCACGTATAATTGTTTGAATAAACGTTTTTGGTTTAGAAGTTCAACGTTGAAAGTCAGTTGAAAATTTCAACGTTAAAGCTAATCGTGTATGTAATGTTATTCAAACGGTGTTTTCTGACGATATGTTGAAAGTATGCTTTTATAAAACGTTTATCTAAAATGTTGATTCATCTTATAGAATAATCGTTTCCCAAACGTTATTTTTCCACTAATATCTCCCAGAAGGTAAGGGGAAAACGTTAAACAAATCTTTGTCAAAAACGTTCCTCATTTGTCGTGCACCAGCGTGTATTAAGGAAGAGGAGGGTAAGATCGAATGGGGCAAGATGACAAATTGCATGTTTTATTGTTTTTCTAATAGCTGGCAACATCGGACGTTCCTATATTTGACCTTGTATCACGTTATGTTAGTTCCATGAATGCGGCGCTCTGATGTTAACAGTTTATCGAATCTCGAGCGTCAGTTACTGAATACTGTGTTTCATGTAATATTGCTAGTATCGGAAATAAGAGAATTTCGACTATTGGTAAGTACTATTTATACAGGGTGTTCCTTAAAGACATACTAATATTTGAGGGGGTGATTCTTTGACTTATTTTAAGGAAAAAACTTTCTATAAACGTATGTCCTAAAAGTCCTAACTTTTGAGATAGAGGGTGATAAAGTTTTGAAAAAAAAACAGTTTTTTAATAATAACTGAGATAATATTGTAGACATTTTTATAAAATTTGGTACATGTCTTCTATGCATCAAGGTGCATTTTTTAATGCACAAACATTTTCATTTTCTCAACCAGTGGCGTCCGTACGGGTTTTGCATTGAATATTTTTGGAGAAAAAAATACTACGCCACTGCTTTCTCCTGAAATAAAAAATACTTTTGAGATCCTCATTTATTTTTGAGCAAATTTGATCTCTTGAGTTTTCTTTGTCAGCCGTATGGTTTTCGCTTAAAAAAATAAAAATCGTTTCATTTCAGGATCAATTCTTCAAAAATCTGATGCGGTGTGGAAATGTTTGTGCATCGACTGAAAACAAATTGAGGGATCAGATTTGTTCCAAAATGAATGAGAATCCAAAAAAATGTGTAATTCTTGTCAGATGCTCTGTTCTTGATAATTAATGAATTTGATCCGTTCATTTAAACTTACTTTTATAAAATAAAATAAAATTCGTTTTTGTACAAGCTGAAATCCATATTTTTTTGATTCTCATTCATTTTGGAACAAATCTGATCCCTTTATTTGCTTTAAGTCGATGCACAATCATTTCCACACCACATCAGATTTTTGAGGAATTGATCCTGAAGTAAAACGATTTTTATTTTTTTAAGCGAAAACCATGCGGCGGACAAAGAAAACTCAAGAGATTAAATTTGCTCAAAAATAAATGAGGATCTCAAAAGTATTTTTTTTTGGAGAAAGCAGTGGCGTAGTATTTTTTTCTCCAAAAATATTCAATGCAAAACCCGTACGGACGCCACTGGTTGAGAAAATGAAAATGTTTGTGCATTAAAAAATGCACCTTGATGCATAGAAGACATATACCAAATTTTATAAAAACGTCTACAATATTATCTCAGTTATTATTAAAAAACTGTTTTTTTTTCAAAACTTTATCACCCTGTATCTCAAAAGTTAGGACTTTTAGGACATACGTTTATAGAAAGTTTTTTCCTTAAAATAAGTCAAAGAATCACCCCCTCAAATATTAGCATGTCTTTAAGGAACACCCTGTATACAAACCTTATAGTATTCAACTATGTTTCTTTCTACTGTAATCGTATCAGTTCAGTAACACTATATCCATCCATTTTTTTTTAATTATATTTCTTAACTGAAATGCTATCTATGGTGGGGCAAGATGGTTCGGGTAAGATGGCGAATTCGTCATCTTGCCCCACTGTTTTTCTCAGAGTGTAATTCTGTTATTTGAAATGGTTTTTTGGTTAAAATTCAATATTTCGTTTATTTACAGTAATCAGCTGTTCGATGATGTTCCTATTGTCACCTGACAATACCCGAAGGCTCAGCCTGAGGACTCCTGTTAGAAATCAGTCAAGCGGAAACCTTCGTAGAGTCATTCCACTCAACGCTCCACTCAGGTTCGCCTAGGAGAACGTGCAGAAACTTCAATTTGGTGCCCCAGAGGAACAGGTTTTATTTAAATTTTTTTATCTAGGATAAAGCCTAAATTATATATTTATTCAATTTTCCCAAGTAGCAATTCAACGTTGCGGCCACGTATTCAAAAAAGTTGTGCAACCAAATATAAGTTGCGTTGCCGACGTCAACACAACGTTGTCACAACCCTGTTTTACACCAATTTGGTCAATCATTTTTGGGTTTTTACAACGTTTCTGCAGCAACTGTAGCTAGCAGTTGGTCGTTTCCTAAACATTGCTGAATTTACTTAAGAACAACTGCACACCAGCGCCCTCTCAAGCAGCAATGACAGTTTATTTTCTATGGTGTTCAGAAAATAGTTGATTTATCAACCAAATAATTACTGATGGCCAAATTGGACACTAAGAAAAAACTTTCTGGCAACTACTACCGCAAGTTAATATCGAAATATTTCATGCTCAATATTACCGAAAAATAACGATTACGAAACAGAAATTACCAACGCATTACATTTTACCATCAAAATACCATTGTTTCATGCTAAAAAACACGAGGGCTTTCAATCTGTTGCGAAGTTTTCAAATGTCAAGAATAAGAAATACATATTTTCATAAACAATTTTCAATGTTGATATCGATTCAAGCGTGAACTTAATACGGAATACCTATGAATTATTTCTAGAAAACTAAAATGAGGCTTTAAAATCCTTTGTAAATGTTTGTTTTACATTCCAAGTTTTAATGGCCGACCTTGTTTCCAAATAGAACTACACTTTCAATATGGCGTAGGAGTATACAAGTCGTCAACGCGACCTTGGTTGTCAGGTAACTAAAAATAAACTAATTTTTAAGGTTAGTCTGCCATACAACCAACTTTATACCCGAAGCGCGACTGGACTTGCTTATCAAACCAAAAACTGAACCAATTCCAACTAACGAATACATTCCGCTCCACATTATTTAACGTCTCTTTCGCGTTTTTCCCTCAGTTCTTTCAAATTATTGAACTGTTGTACATGGTCATAATCAAGTTGTTTCTCCTGGCTATAATACAGTTGTTCCTCTGAAAAAGTAGTTGCTTTCCTCAATATCTCTCTATTAAGGTTGGCACTTGTTCCTGAAGAAACTAAACTAAAGATTTCCAAACTGTCTGTCTTCATGTTAGTTTTTGGCCGTGAAGTTTCTTCATGACTTTTTTTTCATCTGTAAGAGAAGACAGTGAATTTGTAAGCACTCTTCATTTCCGATTCGAAAGATAGGTCAGGATCATTCTACTCCTTTTTCCTTTACTATAAATACAGTGTTCTTGTCACTGAATAAAAAAATATATAATAAATTGGGTAAATAATTATTATCTAAATTTGGCCTACACGCCCTCTGCAGTAAATATTGGAAGGAAGGTTAGTTGTGAAAACGTTTTCAACTTAACTGAAAAATTACCCACCGCTTAGTTAAATCTCACAAGGTCGATTTACTTTCGGGAAAACGTTTGAAATAACTACAGTTGTCACTTAAACGTTTTTAGAAAGTTATTCCCATTCCCAGAATATTTACTACTTGTAGTCGGTTGAGTAAACGTTATGACAACGTCGTAGCTTGACTGATGTCATGCTCAACGTTAAAACAACGTTGACCGGTGGTTTAGAGAGCGTCGTTTCATAAATGACTAATTTCCACACCAACTACAACGTTAATTTTGGTGTATAATGTGGTTGTCGTCGCCAAAATACTACTTGGGTTGATACACTCAGGTTACGATATATATACTTCGTCCACTACTTGTAAAACACCATATAGTACTGACTTCCTAAAGAATTTTCTACGAAATAACTTAACCTTGCGTTTAACAGGTATCAAATATTGAATATTTTTTAGAATCACAATAATTCTTATTTACAACTGTTTCTCTGAACCACTGAAGATTCACTTTCATTTTTTATTAAATGTTTGTGTGTTTATTTATGTTTTATTTATTTGTTGATTAACACTCATCAACTTGACAACATCTCATGGTAAAGTCTATTCTAGTTTTGGGTATAACATCTAATTAGTTCTTGACATGATTTTTTGGGTTTATGACCTTCCACAATCTGAAAATGAAAAAATTTTGAATCCAAAGAAATCTGTACAAGTGTAGAAGGGCAAATTAATTAATTTGCCCGATAAGTTACTGCGTTCACAAGACTGCTGCCTTGAAAAAAAAAAAATTTTTGTCAGTAACGTACCCTACACTGAATTTGCCTATATGTCAAAGAAAGATCTTATTTCCAAAACCGCAATTCAAATTCAGTTTCTTCAGCGTCTTTCCAAGAAGTTTTGATAACGGAGGCAGATACAGCCTCCGAAACGTCAACAATTTTCAAAAAAAAAAGAGAAGTATTCTTTGTTAATTCGATCTCATTTTTTCAGATAGGCAAATTCAGTGTAGGGTACGTTACTGACAAAAATAAACAGCAGTCTTGTGAACGCAGTAAGTTATCGGGCAAATTAATTAATTTCCCCTTCTACACTTGTACAGATTTCTTTGGATTAAACATTTTTTCATTTTCAGATTGTGGAAGGTCATAAACCCAAAAAATCATGTCAAGAATCGGATTTCCTCCATAAAATCAAACTTTCAATCAATATCTAATTAGTCTTTATTCGGTTGCTCAATTTTCCTGATAAGTAATCTTTGACATAGACAGTTTAAAAGTTGTAGTGGCACCCCCCTCTTAATTTTTTGACCATCCAGTTATTGTTCGATGATACAATTGTTCAGTTTTTAAACGAACCCATAGTGCCAACCATAGAGCTGCCGTCTGCATTTGCTCCTTTTTATTTCACTTCATAAAAAGAGGTTGCAGAACCAACACTCCGTCGCTCTGATCTCGTGATTTCGAAATAATTTTGTATTTCCAACCCCTCTGAAATTCAAATTTCCCGATACCACTGCAGTACTACAGGTACCATGGCTTGCGTGTCCAGCGTTAATGAATGCAATCCACAATCCTCGCGGTAACTGCTTGCTCGACCTGTTGTTTTCCAGTTCAGCTAGCCTATAATTTTTATTGTCACGGCAAAGAAATAACAGCGGGATGGACTTTAACTCTTCTGCTTCTTATTGTAGGGAAATATTCACTGTCATCGATCATTCGAGCATTTGCCTCTACGTGGTGCGAGGCGATCTTTATCACTTTCCCACGTGGTTGTCGCCTTTCATGACGGGATGTAGAAATATTTGAAATTTAATGGAAAAAGTTGATTGGATGTCGTTATTAATTTGATGTCTTCTATTCCTCATTATAGCTATTTATTTAACGAGTTGCAAAATGAGCGTGTTTTTTGCACCGGACTTTGGAACAAGAGCATAGCGAGTGGTCCAACATGTCGTGTGCAAAAAACTCGCTATTTCGTAATGTGTTATACTGGGTGCCCGTATTTCGAGCTCCACCGTGGGGATCTCAGTTATTATGAGACATACGAGGTCGGTTGAATATATTATTAAAATATCGGAAAGGAAATTTCCCACCCTCAGGCAACTACAAGCCAATAAGCCTGATGTAGTCCTTATCGACCATCAAAGTAAGATGATTTTCGTCATGGAGTTTTCGGCTCCTGGCGAAACGAACATCGTCCGAGAACACGAGGAGAAATGGACTGAATATCGAGACTTACTCTTTGAACTCCGCAGGCTCTACCCAAACCATTCTGTTGAAATGGTGGTTCTTATTATAGGGGTCCTTGGTGGTATGATGGACACACTGTTCTCGAACTTGAAAATCATATCACAGAATGGTTTGGATAGAGCCTGCGGAGTTCAAAGAGTAAGTCTCGATATTTAGTCCACTTCTCCTCCTTTTCTCGGACGATGTTCGTTTCGACAGGAGCCGAAAACTCCAATACGAAAATCGTTTTACTTTGATGGTCAAGAAGGACTACATCAGACCTATTGGATTGTATTTGGGAATGAGTGGTTCCAATATATTCGGCACTTCTCATTCTCCACAACAGACTCAATATCCCCCGGAGCATAAGGCAACACCCGTGTCTCGTCTATATCGTACAAGTGTCGTAGATGGTAGTAGAACACTCGTAGAGCCGCGTTATGCCTGTGGATATAGGCTGAGACCGCATATGCTGGACATGCTGACAGCAAATGCATAAGGGTCTCAGGCACCCCACGACACGCTCTGCATCTAGTGTCGGGGATCTCTATACCCATCACGCGGCTACGGTAGATCAGGGTGTTGAAGACACCATCCTGGCAAGCCATTATGAATCCCTCGGTCTTCGACTTCAGCTCACTTGACCTGAGGAAAGTAAAGGTCAGGTTTTTGGATAAGCCAAGGTCTTCAATGTTCTTGAAGAAGACCCCATGCATTGGCTTATCCTTGTGGAGCTGCAGGAAGACCTCAGTCTCCGTAGCTTTGATGTGAGCTTTTTGCTGAACGGGTTCTAATTCGGTGGAAGAGTTTGGGTTCGCCCGTTCAGTGTCGAATACGAGACCAAGTTTTTCAGCTGCTCGGATTGCTGCCTTGAAGAGAAATACTCCAATCCCTGCTTTTTCATGGTAGCGGACCATGCAGAGAAAGGGATCTGAACTCCTAATGACTTTACAGGCTCCATCCAGCACCATTCTGTTATATTATGTAGACACTCCAAACTCAAAAGACCCCGGCCTCCCTGTTGTCTGGGGAATTATAACCGTGGAACGGATGATTTAAGATGCGAGCTCCTATGAAGATGCATCATTTTTTGAGTTTTAACGGCGAGTTGTCACAGCTCTGATGACCAGATCTGTCGGAGTTTGTGCTGATACTTGCCGCGGAGAGAGTTTTTAACTGTGTTTACCTCTTGGGAGCGGCGTTGCTCCACCCCCAAGTAGGTATACGTCTCTCCGGCATCAAGGTGATGTAGGATGCTTCCGTATACGAGCTGTACATCCTCTCCGTATCCCTCGCATCGTCTTCTTTTGAGATGAACCGTGGCACATTGGTCAATCCCGAACTCCATTCCGATAGCACGCGTGTACTCTTGCACCACCCTTGAGGACTGATGTAGGTCCCTTCCTCCAGAGGCAGACAGTTTGAGGTCATCCATATAAAATGAATGGGTGACCTTATGCCTCCGGCTGCTGGGGGTGCCGCAGTTGTTTTCACGGGTTTTCCTGAGTGCAGCGGACAATGGCAATAGTGAGATGCAAAAGAGAAGAGGGCTGAGGGAGTCTCCCTGAAATACGCCCCTCCTGAAGATCACCTGTTCTGTTTGGACCATGGCTTGACCAGATCTCATGGTGAACCGAGTCCTCCAGAGCGGCATCAGTTGTTCAACACATTTGATCGGGCATTATTATTATCCTTTTCTCAGGTTTAGTTATTATTAGAAAAGGTAAAGCTTTGGAACTCACTGTATCGGGAAGAGTTCTGTGAGGCATTCAGTCTGCAGAAATTGAAGGAAAACACCAACTCCTGCTTACTTTCCCGCGGCTCTGGCGATGTTTTCAGGATAACAGGATTTTCCTCTTCGTGGGAACCAGAATATAAAAAAAATATTAAACTCCTCCCTGTTTTATCGTCGAGTACTTTGAAATTTTTTAGTGTTAAGGAGAAAGAAGTATTCTCTATAGTATTCATATAATTACATATAATAAGTATTGCTGTACCTCATTATACATGAACAACTTGTCTTCATTCATGAATTTCAACGTAGTTTTTGCGTCGTTTATCCTATTTCGAACTAGAAGTATTCGAATTGTAAAACTAATATTAAGACACGACAGTTTCACAAAAACTAAAGTTGTTGAAGCTTTTCTCGCCTTTTCTGAAAACTATCATTATTGCAACTCAATTTGCAGTAAAACGTATATTTCTTGCACAAGAGAGAACCAAACTATGAAAAACCAGGCACGCACACAAATTTTACTCGACGTGAAGATTATTTCCACCACTGCTAGATCATCACAATTAAAATAATTCCTATCCAAGGAACTGGGAATCCGTGACGTAATAAATCATACGTTAATCCCCATGAATGCCTTCTCGTGTAAGTATTGCCTATAAATACGTCTTAGTTCTTCGCCTAGTATAGAAAATTGTAATAGACGAGCGATGTGGAAAAAACACAATTGCGGGTAGTCTGGCCTGCATGGTCCGCTTTTGCCGTACTGCTATTTAACAGAACACTTTATGTTGTTCATTAGAAAGAGCATCATGGAGTAGCCGTTCGAGAACGAAGGATGTTCATCTGTGTTACGCCAGGGCTGGTTTTGGATCCCAGATTGCAATTTGTTCCTTCCCAAACAACTTCTAATACCTTACAATTGGGTATTGAGACGAAAATCCATTGTAGTACAACCAAGCTCGGTATGCTAGTAGTTGGAACCACACTGATAAAAATAGGTGGAAAAAAACAAAATATTTTCCGTAAAATAAAACAGAATATTTACTGAATTATCACCAAATCTAGTAATTTCACTGCAAAAACTCATTTTTGTCATGTAGTATTGTACTTTCCTGTTATTTATTATGTTTTTCTAATTTCACTATGCGAGTTTCAGTTCCACTGCGTTTTCTTTCTGGAATAATGTGAATGTACATCAATTTGGTAAAATTCAGTAATCTATTCATAAATAAACTCGCGACGTCTACGCCTGTGCATGACGGGGAACCGGGAAGAATGCAGAACGCTACCGATTATAACCTCAATTCGCACTTGCCGGTATTTCAATAGCTGATTTATAGTGGGTGCGTAGATATTTTATTTATAGTGGTTGGAAGAGTGGAATAACTTGAAAGGTAAATTCATATTATCCATAGACAGTATGTTTACCTGTAAAACCTGTAGTTTTAAGTGTATAACCATCGAAAAATATAATCGACATCAGTATTTGCATAGGCAATTTAGAGGAGCAGAATTTCCTTGTCTGTATGCCATGTATTCCTGGGGCTCGATAGATTTTTTTGATTTTTGAGTATAATATCATGTGAAAAATATCAATTTTCTTTGACTATATCAATTATGTTGTACATTACTACAGGACTAGGCAGAAAACCCGATTTTTCTGAAATTCGTTTGTATACTTCTCGCCCAATTGTGGGCTTTTCTTGAAATTTCTCGGAACCAAAAGTTGATGAAGGTTTAGTGCTGAAAACGTTTTGATGATCAGAGTAGAATACCGTTGCAAATTTTATATCTGTTAATAATTAATTTTAATATAAGTAACCTATCGTTTGCCATGTATCTATGTATCTATGTAACTTATAGAATATAGAATTTTGAGCTCCATAGTACCTATATAATATTTGTATATAATAGTTGCATTGTTTATTTTGTATGAGTATATTATTGTATATTACATGTACTGGTGATGGTTTCAACTACTTTTGAGAACCAAAAATCAAATGGAAATTCGGATTTGCTGCCTATCGATGGTGGTGAGTTTTTTCGAATTTCGACAATCTCGTTACTTGGCTATGCTGCAATGATGTTCATAAACACACGCGCTTTCAGCTGCGTCAACACTATCAATAATCGTTTTCTTGTGAGAGTATCAAGATTGCATTTATTCAAAAATTGCATTCCCTTCAGAAGGTTTGAAAAAATACCTCTTCAGGATAACCCATCGGGATCGTTAAATATAGGTATTTGAGAATTCGTCTTTTTGGAGTCATCCTGTAGCGTCACACAAAAAGAGTAAACGAAACTTGATTTTCATTCTCTGTGAAAAGTCAAACTCAGATATCAACAATAAATCCACTATTCCATCGTATCCCATTAATCAACCACCTTATTTTTTGCTCACTGTGTAGAAACGTTGTGAAATGTTTTCAGAACAGTTCGTTGGGTTCATCTACACAATATGCCTCAAAAAAGTCAACGAAAAGCCCACAATTTGGCAAGAAGTCATGCAATAAACGAGTTTCAGAAAAATAGTGTTTTCCGACTCATCCTGTAGTAATGTACACCATGATTGATATAGTCAGAGAAAATTGATATTTTTCACATGATATTATACTCAAAAATCAAAAAAAATCCATTCGCAGAAAATATTTTTCATAATTACCGTTAGAGAATCAACCCATTTTTGTAGCTCACGCTGTAGAGCCAGAAAAAAAGTCTAATGAAGAAAGTTGCTTATTTTGACCTGTAGAATAATATATCCGAAAATCAAAATAATCTATCGAGCCCCAGGAATACATGTATCTAGTGCCATGTCCTTTAAAATTATATTTCAGGAAGCACAAAAAATGTTTAGTAGAGTGGGAGTGGGTTTAATGTCAAGTTGATTTCATTTTCAGAGGAAATTAAGGGTCCGTGGACAAAATCATTTCGGAATTTCCAAAAACAAAAAAAAATATATTTTGAAATACAAACAGAAGTCTACAGAAGGCAGTGTCAAAAATTGCACTTTTTTAGTTACCGCATGTATAAGGAAAATGTATACAGTACCTCTTTATGTAAAAAAATGTAAAAAAAGCGTGGGTGCTTTCGATCTATTCTCATATTTTTTAGTTTAATTAAACAATACAAGAGCGTTCAAGAGCTCAAGAAAACTTTATCAAGCACATTTGAGAAATTAAATTGTCAATTATTTTTTACTTTTAGTTCATGGGAAGTAAAGTGTGTTCTTTAGTTTTTTAAACTATTATTTTTTTTATCAAAAAAATCGAAATCTCCGACCTCGAAAACCATACCAATTTTGAATCGAATCTGACCATAATCACAATACTCGTCCATCATCTTGGGTCGCCATCTTGAATTCATAAATTTTTACGAAAAATTCATTATCTCTGACCCTGAAAACCCTCACACACTAATTTTGAATCGAATCTGACCATAATGACATCTTGGAGCCGCCATCTTTAATTAATGAATTTGACAGAAAATTCAAAATATACGACCTAAAAAATCCTCACACACCAATTTTGAATCGAATCTGACCATAATCACAAATATTGTCCGCCATCTTGGAGCCGTCATTTTGAATTCATGAATTTTGATAAAAAATCGTAATCTCGATAACCCTTAAATACCAATTTTGAATGGAATCGGACCATTATCACAAATCTCGTCGGCCATCTTGGAGCCGCCATTTTGTTTTTTTGATAACAAAAAAATGTCATATTCCATTATCACCGGAACTATGAACACCTGCCAAATTTCAAATCATTCGGACGTCTGGAAATGGGTGAAAATCACGCCCTAAGGAGCAGTTACAAACATACAAACAAACATAGAAGTGAAACTAATAGAGTGCCCATCGGCAAACATTTTACTGATAGATACTCTCTCCAAACTTTCTATATGGATTCTCTGGACCAAGACTGCCATCGTTTCCCTCTGTGACTTTTTTGTTTCTTGGACGTTTTTCCAAAAAAAAAAATTGATTTTTTTTTGTTCCATACAGAAAGTTGGAGAGAGTATCTATCAGTAAAATTGTTGCCGATGGGCACTCTAACTATAATATAAAGCCTGTAAAAATGTTGAATACATAAGTTGTAGGGTTTCATTCGATCTCTTTGATGGTTTAAGATTTTCATAAAGAGTTTCTCAAAATTCTGCATAACTTATGAGCTTCAACTAACCAACCATGCGGGTAATGCTGCATGTCAGCAAGTTTTTATTATTTTCCTCATTTTGGTTATGAAAGACTATTACATTCACAAATAGCTGCACCTATGAAATTACGTGGTTGAAATCACATGACATGCAATATGAGCGGATATTCAAATAAACACGATAATTTAGGTAAACACGTAGATATTTGAATGAAGCGAAGAATTTGTATATAAGTGTATAAATTTATTATTTATTGCAAAGCGCTTTCGACTTGCGTCATCTTCAGTGCTTACTAGTCAGGCAACAGGAAGTATCGAGATTTGTAAAAACATTATCTGTTTAAATTTGAAACTTATTTAAGTCTAAAAACCAACGAAATGCATGTTGGCGTTATAAGGCCATGTGGATATTTCAATTGAATGAAAACCAACTAGTGACTTTGTGTCAAAACTGTCAAAGAAAATTATTGGTACCAACTTGAAGAGTGAACCAATATGAATTATGAAAATGTTGCAGGAGTGCCAATATAAATTATTTTTTAATTTTCAATTAAAGTATTGAAATTATTAGTTGAAGTTATTGATCCTTTTGTGAAGGGGATTATCTACGAAAATCACCTCATCAACTTTCGATTTTTTTATGACATATAAAGGTTAAAAAAATGTATGAAACTTAAGAGGTCCGTATTACCCTACACTACCTTACTATGGTTTGATCTGATTTCGAAGTAATTGCTCGCCCAAGCTAGTATGAGCTTACGATTGGTTTTCTCCAAAAAACGTGCGAGATTCGAAAAAAGAAGAACAGATTTTTTTATTATGAACTTCTGATGGACTTTGCACCTGTTTATTGCTCATTGTAGCTTGTCTGAAAATGAATCGAATAGACCATTCCAGAACACGTGACTTTGACAGGTCGGCCGTCTTTACATGGGGGAACTAGCTACATTCGTTTATGGTCCAGTTGCATTAATATTTTCGATTAGTCAACATCAGTTTTGCATCTCATGTGCTATAGTTTTTGAGAAAAGTTTGTACATTCGAAGTTTATTGTATTTAGTAATAACAGAAAAGAGACCGCTTGTGCAATTATTGCAATTTAATTATGTTTGAAGGAAGAAACTTTGTATTTCGTGCAAAATATTTTTATTTTAAAAATTGTAGCAAAGCGCTTTCGACTGTTAAGTCATCATCAGTGCGTACCTGCAAGTAAGTAATGATTGAAAATGAATTTGATAAAATTGAAAATTTTTGAAATTTGAAAGTTAAGAAAAGTGAGGTTACTTACTCGTCAGGTGTACAAGAAGCCATATAAAAACATCATGTCCATGGACCAAATTAAAATGTTACAAAATATAAAACATATTTAAAATTGAATAATTTTCATCCTGTTTAAGGATTATTAAAGATAAAGATATGGGATACTACATCATATCTGTCTGAATGTTGAAGCGGAAGTGGAAAAGAAATTTAAATTGACAATGTATGCCAATGACACTATTGACAAGTGACAGTGACCATTGACATTTGTGACATAGATTCAAAGAACTCAAATAGAAATTGAACTAATCCAGACATGAGTTTAAAAAGGAAACGTAAATCTGAAAGTGATTAGTCTAATGGGAACGTTTCGTTTTCCAAAAATACGCTACCAAAGAAAACTCTATCAAGAATACGAATAAATTACCAAATTTAGTAATGGGTGAAAAATAATGAGTAATAATCAGAAAGAAAATAGGGGGGTGGGTTCTCTATGGATCTGTCCATCCTCAACCAAATATTGCTAAGACACCGAGAAAAAGTCTAATGAGAACTTCACTCAATTGTCTTAGCAATATTTGGTTGAGGATGGACAGATCCATAGAGAACCCACCCCCCTATTTTCTTTCTGATTATTACTCATTATTTTTCACCCATTACTAAATTTGATAATTTATTCGTATTCTTGATAGAGTTTTCTTTGGTAGCGTATTTTTGGAAAACGAAACGTTCCCATTAGACTAATCACTTTCAGATTTACGTTTCCTTTTTAAACTCATGTCTGGATTAGTTCAATTTCTATTTGAGTTCTTTGAATCTATGTCACAAATGTCAATGGTCACTGTCACTTGTCAATAGTGTCATTGGCATACATTGTCAATTTAAATTTCTTTTCAAATATTTTGCACGAAATACAAAGTTTCTTCCTTCAAGTATATTGAAGCGTGCACACAGCTTGACAATTTCACATTTAATTATGTTGCTGTCGACGAGTACATATTTTGCTACACTATCAGATGTTCTTGCAAGATATTCAAAGAAAATTGAGGTGATAAATAACTTTGATCGGTATACCCTTACAAATAGTGAATATTTTCTGTTAAAGGGCCTCGTTTTAAACTCCTTATCCATGCATTATGAAGTTCATCAGATAATGCATTGAAATAACTTCCTCGATTTGTTGAAACGGCAGCAAGAATTCTCAAAAATGATACCCTGTTTCTTTCAGCTCGCATAGAGCATTTCAGAACCGAACAAAACGCAGGCCTTTTCAATGATAGTACAGATTATTTTGTTGGTCTAGAAAACTTTTCAGAAAATTTGCTTGGCAAACACAAATACAATCCAAACGGATATTACACTTTATTTCAGTTATCACTGAATACCATCAATCACGAAAGTCAAACCTATCACCCATTCTCAAAAACTACAGGACATAAACTTAAAAATTGATATAAACAACAAAGCAATCACTTTGTTTGTCCCTCAAGAAAAGATGGCCGACGTCATTCTGGAATGGTCTATAGGTCGAATTCCGTCTAAAAAATACCAACTCCAACGAAGAAAATGAAAAATGCAAAAGAGTCCTTCCTCCAATTTATCGTTTTTAATCGTTCTCACATTTGTAGGGCTCGTATACCCTATGTGGTATTTGAGACCTCATAAACAATGATCTCGCTACTCAGCGTGAAAGAATCTCGCCTTCAGATCGACCACAATTTATCGAAGACACTTGTGGTGTTTCAGTGTTTTATTGCGGTTATTTTCTTTCATTGTCATTATTATTTTTTATTTGGTTTAATTTATGTGCAAAGCATTACTTGATGTATTGGGGTTCTCATTATCAAACGCACATATCCTATTCTAAAATAAAACTGCATGCAAAATGCACGAACGATTGTTATTTTATGAATGAATGGATAATAACAAGCCATCAACCAAGATTTTGGCAAAATGGACTAAACGATATGGAGAAGATAGGGTGGTTGGTGGTCTGGCGGTCTAAGGCGCAGGCCGTTAAGAACTTCAGTATAGCGGTAGTCGGTTCGAGCCCGATGTAGGTACGAGGAATTTTTTCTCAATTACCCAATATCGGATCGATAGACGACCACAGTCCTTGTTGAAAGCAAGTGTATTGTGTGTTGTCTAGATGCCAATCTCGGCTAGTGCTAGCTTGGAGTGCACGCCGGCCACCCGAGGTGGTGCTGTAGGTTTTTTCGGGTTTTTCTGCAGCTGAAAAGTGAATACGCCACCCGGAGCGCCACGGCAAATAATAATAATAGCCGTCCTCTACCCGCACAGGTTATGCCTTTGGGTACACTCTACGAGTGTTTATGAGGGAGTATTATTATTATTATTATTATTATTATGTATAACCCCGGCCAAGATATGCGACTTGCTGATATCGCGCAATAATGATAATTGAAGAAGAAGATGCCAATTGACTTATAAGCAAAACGGCGGCAAATCTGACTATAGAAAACAACATAATTATAGCTGGAGCAGATGTTGATTTGATTGTACTTCTTACGCAATTGGTTCCCAGTATATACACAGAACATTTTTTTTTTTTGAAAAAAGGAAAAGCACGAGAAAATGGTTAATATGAATTAGAGAAAATAATTGTTAATCAACAAATGCGTTTTTCAGCAATAAAAAAAAAAATTGTTCAAGAAACGTTTTTCAAATCATAATTATTATTAAAGATTATATTTAGAAAAAAAATTTAATTATTTCATAAACAACGCATTTGTTTATGACAATTATTTAAACAATAGAAGATAAAAATTTTTAAAAATCATTTTTGAGTAGCTTCTGATCATGAGAAAACGGATCAATAATAATATTATAAATAATTTTTTTTTCAATGATTAATAAAGCTTTATAATTTTTCATCTTAGTAAATTGTTAATAACAAAATGAAAATCAACAATTTTTTTATTTTTCCAACGAAAATTTTTTCTGTTGGAAATTTATTAAGACCTTTGAGAAATAGCTCTACGAAAGGAAAAAATTCTCAGATTAATGGTTTAACAATTATCGCACTTGCAATGTTAATGTTCATGCTACAAAAAATTGTTGATTAATTAATGGATAACATTGAAAACTCGCGATAAAAATTTTTCGACTACGGATTATTGTTCATTGATCTGTCCTGTAGGCGCCTGAATTTTTTCAATTTTTTTTTTCATGTGGCTTGCGCAAGCCGGAGTACCCGTTTTCGGGCGTATTTTCAACCCTCTGGGAAAATTATAAATATTGGTCCTACAATTCCGGGAGTCAAGACTTTTTTTAGGAAATTTCTTCCTCTTTTTGAATCTTTTTTGAAATTTGAAAAATCTTCATTAGTTTTTTAGATATTTGCAAAAAACTAAATCCCCCTTTTTTTCTAGTTAATTGTTAATAACTTTTGCAATTTTTGAAAGCAAAACTTCATTATTTTCAAAAATCGTCTAGATGATATTCCGAATCGAATGACACCTCAATCATAATTTTCGGAGACTGCTGAAAAAAGTTAACCAAAAAAACACTTGTTAACTAGACTATATCTTCTGTCTCAGTGAGCAACGTCTTTCTCTGACCTCATCTGCTCATCACTATTGACAGTTGAAATACCGAAGCGATAAGCAGCAACCCGAAAAAGTTTGAAAGGTGAAAGGTGAGTGGTCAAAGCTAGGCAACCATTAGAACTGCTTAAAATCGATTGAAATGAAATTCATCACGAACACATTCTGTCCACCGGTAATCTAAACACAAAACCCGAGATCAAAGCCAATTCTCTTCCGCTGGGCTCCTATACCATTACGTGTTATCGAGCTTCCATTATTTACAACTCTCCACATATTATTACCGTCCCATTCAATAATTAAATCGTGTAAAGCAATTTATTACTTATTAGAAAATTATCGATAGAAAAAAATCTATGAAATTGCTATATGGCATATCAAATATACCCGAGACAATGGACCGCGGTGGGAGTGTATACTAACAGCGGGGTCAGGCGAGTTAAGAGTCGAACACAGTGTATATTAATAATTACAGTGGAATGTCCGAGAATGCGCATCCATTGATTGTGTTCGTGTAATTACATATTCGTGGGTTATAATTAAGCGCGGAGAAGGAGTCAATGATCCGGGGAACCGTTGTTAGACTTTTAAAATTGACTAATGCTACCTCATATGCGTTCTCTTCGCGCTTGCACGAACTCCGGACGAAAACACACCCCCTAGCTGTTCCGGGTATTGGTTTCAATGATGCTCGTGAATAATTCGTGTGTGTCTGTTGATAATTATTGAAATTTGATGGATAAATATGCGATGATTGACGTGAAAGGTGGAAAACGGGATGATATTATTCGGTATAGTCCGGTGGCAGGGAGGGTTTTCACCCAAGTTATTCTTATGTATTTTGACCCGCCGAATTCGAATTTCGAGGGTGCTGAGCCGTGAAAGCATCCGGAAAATTCTTATGGGCGATTTTCCTATGGAAATCGAAAAGTTCATTTTTTCCAAAAATAATGACGTCATAATATTCTGCATAGAATTGTATACAAAAAAGGTACAAGTTTTTCTCCAAAATAACAGTTTCCGAGTAAAATGTGCTCTAAATTCGAAAAAATGCGATTTTCTCAATTTTCTGTGCTCTCTCATTCAGTCACATAATGATATTTTCAGGATCACCTTGTTCCAAATTATTCATATATGTCTCGACTATGAATAACAAAAGGGACATTCTTGAAAAAATCATTCGTGTGGATTTTCCGGCACTGAATTTTCCGATACTTTTACCTTGCATGGAAGTGCCATTTTTTTATTCGAGAAGCTCACGTCGTGGACGAATTTCTCATAGTGTCAATCGGAACGGGTTCGGAACATATTTTGTCATGATCACAAAGTATTTCAGTAGCGGAAAAACAGAAAATTTTGCTGAAAAGTAAAAGAATTTTCCGAGAAAAATCGAAAAATCCGTTTTTTCCAAAAACAATTGACGATGTAATATATTCCATCAAATTCTCTACGAAAAATGTCTATATACATTTTTCTTTAAAATGCACTATTTTCGAGTAAAACATTTTCTCAATTTTTAGTGCTCTCATCCAATCACATAATGATATTTCCAAGATCACCTTGTGCGAAATCATTCATATTTGTCTCGACTATGAATAACGAACGAGATATTCCTGAAAAAACCAATAGTGTGGATTTCCCGGCATCGAATTTCCCAATACTTTTACCGAGAGAAAAACAACTCGTTCATTAGGTGTACATCATAATATTTTCATTACTTCATTACTCATTTTTTCTCGAGCATTAGACCGCTTGGCCATTACAGATTTACTATTGAAGAAGTTTACATGAATAATTTATGCTAATCAAAATAGTCACATATTATAACATGCCTCTAGAACTTTTTTAACTATTTTTCATTTCAAGTAATTATTCATTAGGTGTACGAAAAATGACTAGTTCTTTCCCCCTTGACTTTTACCTTGCATGGAACCGGCATTTTTTTATTCGCGAAGCTCACGTCATGCATGGACGAATTTCTCATAGCGTCAATTAAAACGGGTTCAGTACATATTTTGTCATGATTAAAAAGCATATCAGTAGCGGAAAAACGGAAAATTTTGCTTAAAAGTACAATTTTCAGAAAATTCACTTTTCTTTGAAAAAAAAAAGGTTTATCGGACTTACTTTTTGTCAGACACAATTTCTGCTCAAGACTTTTCCGAGATCTAATGAAAAATAGTTATTTATTGTATAAGTGTTTTAGATATCATTTTATTTGCGCAAGAATGTTTAAACGCGAGAGCGAAGCTCGAGCGTTTAAATTTCTTAAGCACGTAAAATGTATCTAAAACACGCATGCAATACAACGTTTTATTCACAATCGCATTCATTTAGAATCAGAATCGCGAAAATTTTTCATCACAAAATGATTTGACGTTTAGCTCTAACAGCGGCTGTCACCTCCTCAATAATCATTGAAATAACATACAAAAATATCGGGAGGTGTTGAATTATGATCAAACGAAGAACGAAATGTTTATTAATATAAATGTTAATGTTAATATTAATAATAAATAAGTAAAATGTGATTGATATTCAAGATTGTATTTTTCATTATTCCACTAGTGGATAAAGTGGTACTTTATACGGTTCATAAGTGTGGATAAAACTTCAATTATAAGGTGATTGTGGATAAATTGAGTTTTATTCAAATTGTGTTTTGGCATGTTTAACCGCGGTGACAAAAACAAAATGAGCAACATGAAATTTTTGCTGCCTTACAAACGCATGTATTCCGGGTACAACTTTTGCAAGTACATATTGGTATTAATTCTGATCAAAATTTTAACCCTTTGCGGTTCAAGCATAGAGTCTTCTTCAGTAAACCCGAAATCCAATGGGTTAGAAAGAAAAATATCCTATTAGCAAAATGAAACTATGGTAAGTCCATAACAACGCAGCACGATATTTTTGTACCACTTTATATTTATAACCTTTAGTTACTGCAGTTTCGTCCTATATGGACATTTTCACATTTTCAAAACTATATCATCATCATTCATCACCATCAGTTTGAATTATAGTTTTGAAAATGTCCATATAGGACGAAACTGCAGTAACTAAAGGTAATAAATATAAAGTGGTACAAAAACATAGAAATTTACTTTTCCCATTTTTCATGGCAATAATTAAGTGTAATCTTCAACGTTGAAGGATTGCGTTATAAAGATGTGTTTTCAACGTTACTTCCTCAACAAGTCGTTAAATATACTTTTATAATTGTTACGTTAATTCAAAAAGAATTTTTAATCAAACTCGCTTTGTGCGATTCATTTATCAATGTTTATGATACCTTCCTTAACCTTTTATTTGGCCAAAACAATGTTGTTTTATTGAGTATCTTCGATGTTCAAAAAACCTGAATGAAAACGAAAATAAGTCGATAATTAGTAAGCAATTGGTTTAATATTACGTTGTTTCACGCGACATTTTTTTCGTTGAAAAAACGTTCGGATTTCAGCCATTTCACAACGTTATTTCAACGTCCTTGTGCCCATTGGGAGAACACCAAAAGTTGATCAAATCGCATTTTTTCGAAATTTTGAAGCATCTTTTACTCGAAAACGGTGCATTTTAAAGAAAAATTCGTTGATACCTTTTTTATAGAGCATTTTATATATATATATATTATTATATATATATATTATATCGTCATTTGTTTTTGGACAAAAAAAAATTATTCGATTTTCTTTGGAAAATTGTTTTACTTTTAAGCAAAATTTTCCGTTTTTCTGCTACTGAAATTCTTTGTTATCATGAAAAAATATGTGCTGAATCCGATTTTATTGACACTATAAGAAATTTGTCCACTACGTGAGCTTCACGAATAAAAAAATGCCGCTTCCATGCAAGATAAAAGTATCGGGAAATTCAGTGACGGAAAATCCACACGAATGATTTTTTCAAGAATGTCTCTTTTGTTATTCGTAGTCAGGATATATATGAATAATTTGGGATATGGTGATCCTGGAAATATCATTATGTGACTGAATGAGAGAGCACAGAAAATTGAGAAAATCGCATTTTTTCGAATTTCGAGCACGTTTTACTCGAAAACGGTGCATTTTGAAACTTGTGGAAACATTTTTTGTAGATAATTTTATGCAGAATATTATTTCGTCATTTGTTTTATTTTTATTTTCCTCGGAAAACTAGCACTAAGCACTGTGCTTTGGGACAGCTCTGGTTGCTTGTACTATATTTTTAATGGAAATTCATTCGTGTCTCTCCTTTTTTTAGCACGAGAGATCGACATTTTCATCAAACAAACTATATTAATATAATCTGCAGAAGATATATGACGAAGATGAACTTTTCAGAATCAGATAAGATGCAACGATTGTTTGGTTTTAATTGGCTATTGTTTGCCTCGATAATAACGAGTTGCCTATAATCATTATTGTTACACAAGATAACTTATAATAATGGAAGTCAATTATTATAATTGAGCTCGCGATTTTTAATTTCGTTTGTATAACACTGTTATGATCGAAATTGCACATTGTCCTACATAATTGGACGAGGAGTGACTCACTGTCTTATTGTTGAAGAGGTATTGTTTCACATCACGTTTTGTTTTTGCTTAATATATGGGTTACCGAGGTGACTTATTCATTCAGTCCCAGTCCCAATAGTACGAGGGTGTTCGAGAATTTTGCCGGAGAGTATCAAATAAATGAAATAGTAAAATCGACAATGTTGAAGTACCCTTCTCTCCAAATATTTCCACCATGTGGAAAATATGAGGCAAATATCTGACAGAAAACATCTAATTCCCTGGCTAATACCACGACGGACATTGAATTACATCTGACAGATATTTGTGCAACGTTCTTCCAAGAAGACCCAGTTGCAATTGCTTGTTGTAATTTATACAGCAAATTATCCTTCATTTGGCTGGAGAAGACCACCTGCAGAAGCGTTTCGCGGTTCTTGCCTCTCGTCAGTGATAGGGTAGGTCGGACAACATTAGAGTCGTTCTGCCCCAGCCCAATAAATTATAATCCACTGTATAACTAATATTTCCCCACAAATGGAGCAGCGACTTACAGTAAAAGTCAGTCGCAGCGCCACCGGTGGGGAAACCAATAAGCAATTCTCGGTAGCAAAGACACCAGGAAGTGAACAGAGTTCGAGAATTTTTGCCAGGTCATACACATAAACCTGTCATGGGTATTGCTAAAGCCACGTTCTGGACATCTGATAGATATTGTGAAAAGACCCTAACTGAAAAAAAAAATCTGAAAGTAAGAATTCCCATTTTCATTCAGATAGTTGATTTTTCTTAATTATCTCTAAAATGATATTTTTAAATAACATCCTCTCTATCTAATTTATTTAATGAATTTTCAACGAAAACTAGTTTTCTGTTAGATATTACAAAAAAATCATACTTTTTAAAAACATTCTCCCTCTAATTTATTTAATGAATTTTCCCATTTTCAACATGAATACCTCCCAAGAGGTTATCTTGAACGATGGAAAATGGCGACTAAAGTTTGTCTTTCAGCCGCAGATGATTCCACAAAAGATTTTATGAATATCCTATTCATATTTTCGAACAAAAATCAAAACTTGATACTTGTATTTGGACTCACAAAAAAATTATATCATTTTTCTAAAACACATTATAATCCAGTACGATTGGGTTTTGAGACGAGAATCGATTGTAGCACCACCAAACTTGGTGTGCTAGTAGTTCGAACCATGATAAACACAAAAAAAAATTGTTTACCGAAACTCCAGTGGTATAACATTTTTTTTTCTCGTTTAAAAATATATATGTAGATTTTTGCTGTAATCTTGGAAAGTATTCGATTTATCGGAAAAATAACTCAACAGGGTGAAAAACAATTCAATTTTCCACATAAATTATTCCTAGTAGTTTCGTATGAAATTCGCTAGTTTTCCCAGAAAACAGGATTGAACGCCGATATCAAATTTCAGGTTCACCCTTACCCGCCGTTGAAAGTTCTGGCGGAGCCGATTATTTGATGGGTCATAACTCTGCTAAAAATGATCGGAGAAGGAGAAGGAAAAGTTCATAGCTTTTCTGAAGACACCTACCTTCTCATGCAAATATAATATGCGAGTATTTGAGTAACTAAAATGTGTTTTGTCGCACTTCACGGAGATGTTTGCGGATGATTGGAAAATCATGAATAATTCAGTAAATATGGAATTATTCTACTGAAGCAGCAACCCATATCCTCTTAGGACTATATAAAACAATTTTAAAGTAGTGTGACAGGTCCCACTTGTACATGTCAAAAAATACCGTAAAACGGGGTTACTTCGACAGGTTTTTGGCATGTTTGTTGCTCTGTAAAGGAAACTAAACGCTTGACAACCTTGGCTCCTATTTCATTGTAACAATTGAAGCCTTGGTTCTATTCACTAAAAAAATTATTGTGGCCCCACCCCCCCTTCACCTTTTTTTTTAAATTTCTTTTTGGTGTCGAAGTTACCCCGGGTTGGGGGTAACTTCGACACCATGCAGAATTATGCATAAAATCGAAGTTAGCTTTCCCCAGGGCAACTTCGACACCGAAAAATGTAAAAATAAATATATAATAATAATAATAATAACAATAATAATAATAATAATAATAGTAAATGGGTTGTTAAAAATAATACTTGCAGAAAATCATTTATATATTTAGCAACTTTGGTAAGGCATAGTTGGTATATAAATCTAAACTAAAAAACATCCTTTTAACTAAACAAAAACTCTGAAATAAAGTAGGTAACACAAGTAAAAAAAAATCTAAATATGCTAAGAACATAGGAACAAGTCAGGGACAAATGCTTAATCATCATCGAAACATGAGGCACATTCGTAGCTCGCTTGCTTGGAACCCCCGTTGCAGTGTCCACAAACCCACTTTCCACAAGTCACACACTTAATCCAAGCTTTTTGGTTCGTGTATTCGGAAAACTCTATTAGACAAATGGAACAGCAATTGCAGGCAGGACATTCATATTGAGGGTCATTGGAGCCAAGATTGCAAATACCGCACATCCACTTCAAACACGAAATGCAACAAATCCAGTCTTTGTCTACAGTATAGTGTGCGTAAGAACATTTGCATACAGAGCAAAGAGAATCAGAATCAGTGACTTTTTGTGTGGATCTCTTTCTTGATGGTCCAGGTGCATCAGGTTCAACGATTTTCATTTTCAGTGGTTTAGGGCGACTTGCCTTTGAGTTTTTCTTCGGGTTTTGCGTGATGGAAGTTGTTTCAACATGAACAATTTCTGGTAAATCAACTTGTTCCATTGCTGCTTCCGAGCGGGATGGAGTGCTTGTTGCAACTGGCATCTGCATTTGTTGACCTGGCCGTGTTGCTATTTTCTTTATTTTCTTTCCTCTTTTGCGAGGCGTTGCCTGCGCATTAGAATATCCTCTAGATTCCTTTAGAAATTCTAGTAAACTGGAATCTAGCACCCTCTCGGAACTCAATTTGTTGCCAGGAAGTTTGGCGAAAACTCTTTCTGGATCAAATGGGCTTATCCCTGTTGCCCTAAAGCCAGATTGCAGGTTTGTGGAAGCGTTTGCTGCTATATGAGACCACAAGCGATTCAGCAAGTTGGGGAATTGTTCTTTTGGAATGCTTCCTTTCCGACGACACTCCTTCCTCCACGTATCTAAGACTTCTCGCATCTAACTCACTAACTCACATCTAAAGGCTGCATCAGATGTGTCGAATTTGGTGGCAGAGGCGTCATGTAGATATTATTCGCTATTGCTGCTTCGACGACAAGAGGAGAGAAATGTGACGCAAGGTTATCTCCAATCACAACCTTTGTTTCTTCTGGGGAGCTATTGGCGTTTATGTGAGGGATCAAAATATCGAAGAACCATTTTTCAAATGTTGTCATATCAAACCAACCATTTGGCGTGACCTCATATACTGTGCCCGCAGGACCTCCTGTCGTCCAATTTTCGTATAAGTGTTGGGCTTTGTAGACCACCATGGGTGGAAGCAGGATGCCCTTAGCTGTTCCGCAAATCATTATACTGATCGATGTCCTAGAGTGCTCTTGAACTCGCTCGACTCTCTTAGTTCCTCTGGGCACCAATACTTTTTTTGCACCAGGATCATCAGTGATGTTAGTTTCGTCGTAATTATAGACATGTTCCGGTAACGCATGTTCCAAGTTGTCTTTAATGTTGTCGAAAAATTCTTTTATTTCCGGTTTACCCACCGCAGAGCGCTGACATTTGATATTTGAAGCCAACCGGGTTGTCAGGTTGTTTCTTTCAGCAAATTTGTTTATGAAATCCAAACCTGGTTCGTTGTTCTTCCATCCCGGAATATCCCTGCCTTGCTTCGTTACAAACTTTGCCACAACTATGCGAATATCTTGGTGCGTCATGGGGAAGCCCCAGTTGCTAACTGCACCAAGGGTTTTTGCTATCATCTGTTCTTCCTCGACAGTCAGTACACATGGACGACCCGGTTTTAAAAGATGGGTTCCACTAATTTTATCGATCAAAGTTGTTCTTGGAACCTTAAACTTTAGACTTGCTCTAGATTTGGACATGCCTTTCTTCACAGCTTCAATGGCTTTCTCCATGCTCTCCTTATTATAGTTGAGGTACGGTCTACCTCCCAGCTTTTTGACGTAGGTGCGCGGCATCTTACAAAAAACTTAGGTACGTGTTACCTGAAACAACGAGGAAAAACAAAACTAGAAATAATAATAATAATAAAAACAAAAAATAGTAATAATGATAATAATAGTGATACTCGTAACAATAAACAATAAATGGATAACCGAAAAAACACTAAAAAGTCAATTTGTATGCAAAAAACATGCATGATATTATACGTGTCGAAGTTACCCCCGCTGTCGAAGTAACCCCGTTTTACGGTAGTTATTTATTATACAAGGGAAAAATTATTAGATTTTAGCTCGAGGTTGTGTTGTCTCCCGACGCGAAGCTCGAGGTTGTGTTGTCCAGACTAAATACAGTGAGTTTCAAAAATTTGCACCATATGGTAAACTTTTTCATTATCGATTTGTCTTAAAATTCTACGTAGAAATTAGTGCATTGCAGAGTCCTTGCATTAGAGTTGTCAACATTTCAAATTTTCAAACGGTGTACAGGGGGGAACAAGAAATAGAATCTTGATCAAGAGTCAACTACGCTGGCTGTGACTGCAAATTTTAATATTGTTTTCAATTCTGAACAACCTCCTTGAATGAATTTTTTGATAATGTCAATAATTATGGGTATTTTACACTTGATCAAAATTTCTACTTTTTGTTCCCCCTGTACACCATGTAGAAATTTGAAGTTTTGACAACATTTATGCAAGTATTCTGCAATACGCTAATTTTTATGAAGAATACAATTTTCTGACAGATCGATAATAAAATAGTTTTCCCGGGGAAAAAAGTAATTTGAAAAGTCATATATCTCAACAGAGATAAAATGTCAAACTTTTTTCCCGTCACAGAAAAAAAACCTTAGTTTTACTTCTGCCTGATTTTCAACTTACCCATAAAATCGGCATTCTCTGCACTAAATGTTTGCTGTCTAGTTAGGAAATGAGTTTTTAATATTTGGGATATGCAGCAGGCCAATAAGAGTACTCTAATACACAGATTCCAAGCTTTCAACAATTTTTTATTGTCATCTTCAGGGAAGCTACAATATGGAAAGACATTTTTGAGATATTGATAAAGAAAAACCAAGAATCAACTTACAGTGTTGTGAGGTTATGTGGCGTATATGTTAAAATTATTCATAATATATGGACAGAACTGGGAATAAAATTATATGTGTTACCAATGAAGTTTCATTATATATATATATATATATATATATATATATATATATATATATATATATATATATATATATATATATAGCGATTGTTATATGAGCGATTATTTTCTACAATTACTGAAGAAATTGCCGAGATTATGGGTGAGTTGAAAACTGAGGCAGGAGTGAAACCCAGTTTTTTCTTTCACATGCATAAGTGAGACGTGTCTCACTAGTCTAAAATCGTTGCATATGGTCCAAAGAGGGTATTGCTTCAGTATAACTATTTCGTATCAACTAAAATATCCCTGATTTTCGGATCCTCCGTAAATATCGTAGAAGGGTTATGTGAAGTGGGACAAAACACATTTTAGGTACTCAGATACTCACATGTTATACAGGGTGTTCCTTAAAGACATGCTAATATTTGAGGGGGTGATTCTTTGACTTATTTTAGGGAAAAAACTTTGCTTCATATCGCAGTAGGTACCTAACATTTTGTTGACAATAAATCGTCCGATAGTAATTTAGCTACCTCTTTATAATTGATATTTCTTTTCACCACTTCTTAATCTTTTCACTTATAATCTCCCAAGTGCTTGAATTATTACCTGAATGGATTTACAATATTAATTCAGCTACCTATCTTAAATACAGTTTATCATAATCGTTGGATAGGTCGCCGAGGACCTCAGCAATGGTCAGCAAGATCCCCTGATCTCAACAGTTTAGATTTCTTTTTATGGGGGTACCTTAAAACTCTAGTGTATAAAACTCCCGTTAATACTTTAGAAGATTTAAGAGAGCGAATAGTTGCCTCGTGTGAAACTATTCGAAATACGCCGGGAATATTTCGCCACTGGTTGAGAAAATGAAAATGTTTGTGCATTAAAAAATGCACTTCGATGCATAGAAGACATGTACCAAATTTTATAAAAACGTCTACAATATTATCTCAGTTATTATTAAAAAACTGATTTTTTTTCAAAACTTTATCACCCTGTATCTCAAAAGTTTGGACTTTTAGGACATACGTTTATAGAAAGTTTTTTCCTTAAAATAAGTCAAAGAATCACCCCCTCAAATATTAGCATGTCTTTAAGGAACACCCTGTATTTGCATGAGGAAGTAAAAGTCTTCAGGAACGATATGCACTTTTTCTTTTCCTTCTACTATAATTTTTAGCAAAGTTATGACAAATCTAACTTTCGGCACTGCATTTTTTTTCTATAATACATAATGTCGAGATGTCATGAGCCGAGTTTCAGAGTGCTACAATTCATTCTTCACTTTTTGCTCGAGTTTGTCTGTCGTTACTGGTTTATAAAAAAATAATAGACCTTCAACTTTTGACTCCGCTCCTTTGGCGAGGCTATTTTGAATTGCATCAAAGGAATACATCGAACATCAAAAACAAAAATGAATATCTACTTTGACTTTAATATTCAATTCGAATATTCAATTCGGGCAGTGGATACGAACAAAGTTCAATGAAAACATTATTGAACTTTGTTCAATAAGGATGGCAGCAGTAGTTCCAGTCCACTTTATCTTCCCTATTCAATACATCTTCGAAATAATCTGACGTTGAATTAAATCGGCAGCTCGTGACGTCTCTTAACTCCTGTATAATTGGTCATAATCGTGGTTGCCGTGACGCTGCAGTTCTTGGTCGCAACTTCTTCGGAACCGGGCCGCAGATCAGATAGGGCAGTGATAAGTAGAAACCCGGGGACATTTGTTGCCTGATCGGCAATTGTTCGGTCGTCAGGCACCAAACAAAGCCCACTGTCGCATTGTGAACTAACTAGACGTCGGTCGTCTAATTGACAATTGTTTACAGCGGTTATCATTCATGTTCTGCAAATTCCTTGTACAGAACCGCTTTGCAGGGACATTTCTTGCGGTACCGATTTGGCGCGGTATTTAACTGCATCGGTTGGAAATTAGTGACGTTACCATTTTTACCAGGAGATACACTGTTGGAAAAAAGTTGTTGGAATATAAAAAAATAAGAAACCCAGGAGGTTCACTATTATTCTTGGTGGAATTGACAAATGTTGATATAATCCAGTACGATTGGGTTTTGAGGCGAGGATCGATTGTAGCACCACCAAACTTGGTATGCTAGTAGTTGGAACCATGATAAACACGAAAAAATTTTTTTTTACCAAGATTCCAAGGGTGGAACATATTTTTTTTTCGTTTGAACATAAATAAATAGATTTTTGCTGTAATCTCGGAAAAAGTATGATTTATCGAGAAAACAACTCAACAGGGTGGAATACAATTCAATTCTCCACAAAAATAATTCTTAGTAATTTCAGGGGTGAAACATATTTTTTTTTCGTTTAAAAATAAATAAATAGATTTTTGCTGTAATCTTCGAGAGTATATGATTTATCGAAAAAACAGCTCGACAAGGTGAGAGACAATTCAATTCTTCACAAAAATGATAACTAGTAATATTTTATGATAGCGCTCGTTTTCTCAGAAAGCGTGATTGAACGCCGACATCAAATTTCAGGTTCACACTACCAGCCGCTGAAAGTTCTGGTGGAATCGAATATTTGATTGGACATAACTCTGCTAAAAATCATAGGAGAAGGAAAAGGAAGAGTTTATATTGTTTCAGAAGACTCCTACCTCCTCATGCAAATATAATATGCGAGTATTTGAGTACCTAAAATGTGTTTTGTTACACTTCACGGAGATGATTGCGGATGATCCGAAAATCATGAATAATTCAGTAAATATGGAATTATTATACTGAAGCAGCAACCCCTACCCTCTTTGGACTATATGCAACAATTTTAGAGTAGTGTGCATGACAGGTCCCATTCATACATGCAAAAAAAAACTTTTTTTAATTCCTGCCTCATATTCAACTCAACCCATAAAACCGACAATCTCTCCAGTAAATGTTGAAAATAATCGCTTATTCATATCCTGCATATACAGTGTGTCTCACTTTTCATGGAAGCACCCCTGTAACTTCCGTAATTATCGAGGGAGAATAATGAAACTCTCAGGACTGGAGGAAATGATGAAAATGCACCTACCGGTTGAATGACAATGGCCAGTGAAAAACTGTAATAAGTTGGGGTCCTGATCACGAATATGATGGAATTTTGCTTCTGTTTTGCCCCCTAATATGATTTACCGTAAAACTGAAGTGTTCCATCGCGACTAGCGGGCAGTGTATATCACTTAGGCCATTGTCATTCAACCGATAGGTGCATTTTTATCATTTCCTTCAGTCCTGCGGGTTTCATCATTCTACCTCGATAATTACGGAAGTTACGGGGGTGCTTCCATGAAAAGTGAGACAAATTCAGATTTTTCAGGACTAAATTTTTTTCAGGAAAAAAGTGTATCTGTAATAAGTTGGGGGTCCTGATAACGAATCTGATGGAATTTTGCTTCTGTTTTGCCCCCTAATATGATTTACCGTAAAACTGGGGTATTCCATCGCGACTGGCGGGCAGTGTATATCACTTAGGCCATTGTCATTCAACCGATAGGTGCATTTTCGTCATTTCCTTCAGTCCTGAGAGTTTCATCATTCTCCCTCGATAATTACGGAAGTTACGGGGGTGCTTCCATGAAAAGTGAGACAAATTCAGATTTTTCAGTACTAAATTTTTTTCAGGAAAAAGGTGTATTTGTAATAAGTTGGGGGTCCTGATCACGAATCTGATGGAATTTTGCTTCTGTTTTGCCCCCTAATATGATTTACCGTAAAACTGGGGTGTTCCATAGCGACTGGCGGGCAGTGTATATCACTTAGGCCATTGTCATTCAACCGGTAGGTGCATTTTTATCATTTCCTCCAGTCCTGCGAGTTTCATCATTCTCCCTCGATAATTACGGAAGTTACGGGGGTGCTTCCATGAAAAGTGAGACAAATTCAGATTTTTCAGGACTAAATTTTTTTCAGGAAAAAGGTGTATCTGTAATACGTTGGGGGTCCTGATGACGAATCTGATAGAATTTTGCTTCTGTTTTGCCCCCTAATATGATTTACCGTAAAACTGGGGTGTTCCATCGCGACTGGCGGGCAGTGTATATCACTTAGGCCATTGTCATTCAACCGATAGGTGCATTTTCGTCATTTCCTTCAGTCCTGAGAGTTTCATCATTCTCCCTCGATAATTACGGAAGTTACGGGGGTGCTTCCATGAAAAGTGAGACAAATTCAGATTTTTCAGTACTAAATTTTTTTCAGGAAAAAGGTGTATCTGTAATAAGTTGGGGGTCCTGATCACGAATCTGATGGAATTTTGCTTCTGTTTTGCCCCCTAATATGATTTACCGTAAAACTGGGGTGTTCCATAGCGACTGGCGGGCAGTGTATATCACTTAGGCCATTGTCATTCAACCGGTAGGTGCATTTTTATCATTTCCTCCAGTCCTGCGAGTTTCATCATTCTCCCTCGATAATTACGGAAGTTACGGGGGTGCTTCCATGAAAAGTGAGACAAATTCAGATTTTTCAGGACCAAATTTTTTTCAGGAAAAAGGTGTATCTGTAATAAGTTGGGGTTCCTGATCTCGAATCTGATGGAATTTTGCTTCTGTTTTGCCCCCTAATACGATTTACCGTAAAACTGGGGTGTTCCATCGCGAGTGGCGGGCAGTGTATATCACTTAGGCCATTGTCATTCAACCGGTAGGTGCATTTTTATCATTTCCTCCAGTCCTGCGAGTTTCATCATTCTCCCTCGATAATTACGGAAGTTACGGGGGTGCTTCCATGAAAAGTGAGACAAATTCAGATTTTTCAGGACTAAATTTTTTTCAGGAAAAAGGTGTATCTGTAATAAGTTGGGGTTCCTGATCTCGAATCTGATGGAATTTTGCTTCTGTTTTGCCCCCTAATACGATTTACCGTAAAACTGGGGTGTTCCATCGCGAGTGGCGGGCAGTGTATATCACTTAGGCCATTTTCATTCACCGGTAGGTGCATTTTTATCATTTCCTCCAGTCCTGCGAGTTTCATCATTCTACCTCGATAATTACGGAAATTACGGGGGTGCTTCCATGAAAAGTGAGACAAATTAAGATTTTTCAGGACTAAATTTTTTTCAGGAAAAAGGTGTATCTGTAATAAGTTGGGGGTCCTGATCACGAATCTGATGGAATTTTGCTTCTGTTTTGCCCCCTAATATGATTTACCGTAAAACTGGGGTGTTCCATCGCGACTGGCGGGCTGTGTATATCACTTAGGCCATTGTCATTCAACCAGTAGGTGCATTTTTATCATTTCCTTCAGTCCTGCGAGTTTCATCTTTCTACCTCGATAATTACGGAAGTTACGGGGGTGCTTCCATGAAAAGTGAGACACACTGTATATTCAATAATACTATTGTGAAGTGCAAACCTCAAGCTTGAAATCATATACATCATTTTTTATGTAGGATGTGTATGAGCGATTATTTGGTGAGTTGAAAACAGGCAGGAGTAAAACCCGGTTTTTTGTTTTCGGCATGTATAAGTGAGACTTGTCTCACTAGCCTTAAATCGTTGCATATGGTCCAAAGAGGGTACTGATTCCTGCTTCAGTATAATTATTTCATATCAACTAAAATATTCATGACTTTCAGATCCTCCGTAGAAGGGTTACGTGAAGTGGGACAAAACACATTTTAGGTACTCAGATACTCACATGTTATATTTAAACACTCTTTTTTTTCCTTCTACTCTAATTTTTAGCAAAGTTATATTTTCAGCCCTGTCGGAAATTGCTGTGGCGGGTTAACGCGAGACTCAAATTTGATATCGAAATTCAATCAGGTTTTCTGAGAGAACGACTGCATTTTGTGAGAAATTTTTAAGTATATTTCTTGTGGAGAATTGAATTATTTTTGGCCTAGTTGAAAGTCCCTACTTTTTTTTGGGTTTTATTTTTTTTCCCGCACTGTTAATGAATTCGAAGGAACCTAACTCGAAGGGTCGATATAGGTCGTTGAGGTTTTAAGCAAATCAAAAATCTTAAATATTTTTGTCGGTTCGGGAGATATATGTTTTTTTTTCCGTTTTATCGAATATTTCCTCTACTAGAGATTTGGCGACATACACGTTTTGTAGGTTTTTTGAAGGCGATCGAAAAAATTTCCATAATGATAATTTTCATTTTCGGAAAAACGAGTTTTTCACCATTTTCCGATAGTTTTCTCAAAAATTATTGCTTGGGCATACGTTCGTTGATCCGAACTCTAGCACATGCATATTCAAAATCCTAGTCATCTTTATTGGTTTAGCCACAATAGTGACTGAAAAAAAAATAAAAAATTTGGAAAATCGCCCGGGAAATCGTTATGCATTTTCCGATGTCCTTCAATTTCTTATCACGCGATCCTGACATTGAGGAGTACTTTACGAACTCGAAAAAACGAAAGCTCCTACCCCTACCCTATCAAATAAGAAAAATCGAAAAAATCCCGTAAAATTTTTCCGAGCTTTCCGATCGCAAAAAACTATTTCTTTTAATAATATTGTCCTCGAGTTATTGATAGAATTAAAAGTCCCAAGGATTCGAAAATTATTGAGAGCAGTGCTTACATAAAAAAGCTACAGATATTTATTTTTTTTAAATAAAAACAAAAAATCAGCGTTCGCGGAAAAAATCAACGAGTACCTCCATGAAATTAAAGTTGAAAATAGTCAAAATTTTTAAATTTTTCCGGATTTTCTGATTGCCAAACGAAAAGAAACGAGAAATACTATCTTCGTGTTATAGACGGTGTTAAAATTTCAAAGCGATATCTCCAAAGACTCGGAAGATATAGGGGTTTAACATAATTTTTCTTCTTCGAAAATTCTATTTTTTTATTCTAAACACTTCTTCTCCATTCTCGAAAAAATAAATTGTAGCCACCCTGTACGTTCCGAGAGGATTGCAGCATAATACTCTTAGGGTCGTATTATAATAAAGTTTTATTTTGGCATGTATAAGTGGGACCTGTACGCAAACATCTCCGTGAAGTGCGACCAAACACATTTCAGGTATTCAAATACTCGCATATTATATTTTCATGAGAAGGTAGGAGTAGGAAAAACGATATGAGCTTTTCCTTTTCCTTCTTCGATCATTTTTAGCAGAGTTATGGCCAATCAAACATTTGGCTCCGCCAGAACTTTCAGCGGCGGGTAAGCGTGAACCAGATATTTGATGTCCATCACGTTTTCTGAGAAAACGAGCGCATTTCATAAGAAATTACAAGGGATAATTTTTGTGGAAAATTGAATTGTTTTCAGCTTGTTGAGTTGTTTTTCCGATGAAGCATATACTTTGCAAGATTAGAGCAAAAATCTGTTTATACATTTTCAAATTTGTGGATGATATACACGCTGCATCGGATGCCAAAAAACTCAGTATATTGGTTTTGATAGACACCTCAAAGGCTTTCTATCGAATTCACCACCACCTTCTTTTGTGTCTGCTATCATACTGATGATATTGTAAGGCTGCTGAATAATTAGGTGTCTGAGCGATCCCGATTTTGAATTACAGAAACTCAAAATTTCTCACTACAAAAAACGGTGTTCCCCAGGGTTCCATTCTTGGATCCCTTCTCTTTGTAATCTAGACATCTCAGTTTTCGAAATGCCTGCTTCATACAAATATTCATAGTTACGCTGCTCAATGGGAACAAGGACGTTGAAATAACGTTGTGGAATGGCTGAAAACCGAACGTTTTTTTCAACGAAAAAATGTCGCGTGTAACAACGTTATATTTACCAACTGCTTACTAATTATCGCCTTATTGCCGTTCTCAACTAGGTTTTTTGGACGTCGAAAATACTCAATAAAAAATTGTTTTGACTAAATAAAAGGATAAGGAACGTATCATAAACATTGATAAATGAACGGCACAAAGCGAGTCTGAATAAAAATTCTTTTTGAACTAACATAACGTTTGTTAAACGTATATTTAACGAGTTGCTGAGGGGGTAACGTTAAAAACACATCTTTATAACGTACAACGTTGAAGATTACACTAAATTATTGTCGTTAAAATTTTCAACCAGAAACATTTATTTAACCATTGCCACGTTTATAACACGTTTGAAAAACGTACGTGTGCCCATTGGGTGATGACACGCAAATTTATAAACATTTTGATGAAGAATCTGTCATTCCAGCTTGCCAACAAATCAATGAAGATCTGAAGGCTTCCTTTGAAATTTTGTTATGCTCTTCGGCAGAGCTGCCATGAGAAAATTTTGCTGATGTGGTCTATAATAATAATAATAATAATAATAATAATAATAATAATAATAATAATAATAATCTTTATTCACCGAGTATATAAGAAAGATACATGTGGTAAGTAATGGTCATACACGATAAGCACTTATACACAATGAAGATTAAGTGTGAATAAAGTAAGTACTCGATAAGTGTAAAAACACTTGTTTCGAGAGAAATTTTAGTGAACAATCGAAAGGAGTAAGTATATAAATATTAAATGTATATCTAAAATCTAAATATGATAAAAAAAAATACGAAAACATGTGTAATAATCATATATAACATATAAGAACAGAATAAGTACTCGATAAGTGTAAAACACTTGTTTCGAGAGAAGTTTTAGTGAACAAGCGAAATGAGTAAATATGTAAATATAAAATGTATATCTAAAATCTAAACATGATAAAAAAATACGAAAACATGTGTAATAATCAAAAATCATAACATATAAGAACAGAGTATAAAACTTTGATAAAAATCAATATCGACACATCCAGCGATGAGTGTTGCAGCTCATATACTTACAAGAGATGTGTCATTACAGTCCTCGCAAAAACGGGTTAATAAGAATAAAGATATGTAGAACATGTATGAAGTCTTTGTTGAATCATGGTTGTGTTGTAAATTTTCATATCCGTTGGTAATAGGGTACAGATAATCCAGACTATTGTGAGGTAAGTATCTGGATTATTTGAAATGAATGTAATTAGGGCTTTTTTAAAGCGGTTTGCTGGCTGCATAACTTTTCTTGAGTCAGGAATTCTATTATAAAATTTTGGTGCTAGGTAGGAATATGTTTTTTGTGTGGCGGTTTTCAACATCAATGGAGGAATATATAGGTTTTTCTGACGGGTTTCATAGTTGTGTACCGGCAGTTGGGCTTTGTCTTTAGACAGGTGGTATTTAGTGCAAGACTGCAGGAAAAACAATTGCGAAATATCCAGAATTTGCGTTTCTGCTTGTAATGCTTGTGTTGGGTATCGAGCTTTCTTTTCAAATATAAGTTTTAGGAATCTGCGTTGTATAATTTCCAGGGGGTGTATATGTGTTTTGGATGCCCCTCCCCAGGCTATTATTGAGTAACGGAGATTGCTTTGAACAAGAGAGTAATATATTGTTTTGAGATGTCGCAAAGGTAATATGTTTTTCATTACTTTAAATTTATAAAGAATTATTCTCAATTTCTTAACTACGTACTGAATATGTAGATTCCATCTTAAGTGTGGATCCATTATCACTTCCAGGTATTTTATTTTTGTTTCAGGTAGTATGCTGTAAATTTCGGTTCCGGCTCTGATATCGATTCTATCAAATATAGGAGCGTTGGTGGAGTTGCAGCAGAATGGTAAATAATTGGTTTTTTCTATGTTGAGGCTCAATAACTTATGTTTCAGCCAATTAATTATTTTACTGAAGTCTTTTTCAATATTCTGTTTTAGTGAGAGCCAGTTATCAGATTCGTAGAAGATGGCAGTGTCATCTGCAAAACCGATAATGCTTCCATCACACTGTAGTGAAAATAATCCATTCACGTAAATATTGAAAAGTGTAGGTCCGAATACTGAGCCCTGTTGGACCCCGTATTCGATTTCTCGCACATCACTTAACGCGTTTCCAACCTTTACCGTCTGAGTTCTACCTTTTAAATAACTCTGAAAGAGATTCAAGCAATCACCCCTTACTCCGATGTCACCTAGTGTCTGCAGAAGAAGATTATGGCTAACACTATCAAATGCCTTGGACAAATCTATAAATATACAAATGCATGGCTTGGACTTGTTTAAAGATTTCGTGATTTTTTGCGTTAGGTCTATGGACCGAATTCATTACGTGCTGACAAACACAGGCTACAAGTTTTACAAAATTCATGTATTCGATTCATAACTGGTACAAATGGTTGGTTGGTTGGTTTGAGGCTGACGAGCCAGATTCAGGGTTTACCCGTGAGGGTGACCCTTAACACTGAGACCATCTGGGGTCTATTGTATTATTCTGTCGTCAGTAGTTCCTAGTTAAATAGGCCTGTGTCTTTTATCAGGTTTAGTAATCTATTTGCTAGGTGTTTCGAATTCATGCCTATTTCTAGGTTGGTCTGTACGAATATTCTATAGCGCTTGTTATACAGCGCATCGCATTCAAAGATGATGTGAGAGGCTGTTTCCTCCTCGTCACCACAAAGTCTGCACTCCACGGTTTCTCTGTTTATTCCCATGGTGTACAGGTGTTTCCTAAGGCCGCAATGTCCGGTTAGTAAGCCGGTAAGTATGCGTATCTTAGGTCTGTTCAAGTTGAGAGTGTCAGCCGTCAGTGTTTGGCTTAAATGCCTCACCATGGCTGTGCTGTGTCGATGCCCTTCGATTTGGTCCCAATATGTTTGGTGTTTTGTTTTCTTCCACTCATTTATTAGGTTTCCGCATCGGGTTTTGCTTAAACCAAACACTGGTTCTGGGCCTATGAATGGTAGTTCAGAAGCTCGTCTGGCAAGTTGGTCTGCTTTTTCATTACCTTCTATTCCTCTATGTCCAGGCACCCACACAAGTGTTACCTTGTTGTGTTTTGCCAGTTCATTGAGGCTCTGAAGGCATTCCCATACTTGCTTTGACTTGATCTGTACTGAATTCAGAGCTTTTATTGCGCTCTGGCTATCAGAGAGAATGTAGATGTGTTTTCTTTTGTATCCACTGTCTAGATTCATCTGTATGCATGTCCTTATGGCATGTGTCTCAGTTTGGAATACTGTGGTGTCATTGCCAAGTGGAAGTATTATGCTCCTTTTTGGCCTCACCCCATGTATTCCTGCTCCAGTTCCTATGTCTGTTTTGGAGCCATCTGTGTACCAGATGATGTTGCCAGATGATAGTGATTCTACTCCCGAGTCCCATTCGTCCCACTTGAGCTGTGTTCTGAATAGTTTTTCGTATGAGTATTTAGGTAGCATATAGTCTGATATCATCTCCAGTTCGGTGATGTTGACTACTTGAGTAATTTTGGTGTGCCCAATTTGTGGTTGGGATCTCCAATTACCTGTTTGTATTAGTCTGTATGCACTCATCCTTGCCTCCCCCATGACTGTGATGTCTAAAGGTGGGAGGTTCAGGATGATTTCCATTGCAGCGGTCGGGGTGCTGCTCATGGCGCTCGTGACACACAGACAGGCGAGCCTCTGAAGTTTTCCGAGGTTAAGTTTTACCTGCCTCTGTTTCACTTTGGGCCACCACAACAGCGAGCCGTATGTGATTCTGGGTCTTATGATTGCGGTGTAAAGCCAGTTCATGACCTTCGGTTTCAGTCCCCATGTTTTTCCAAAAGCTCTTCTGCACATCATAAACGATGATTTGATCTTGATTACATGTTGCAGATGCATGTTCCAGGTTAGTTTCTTATCAAGGAACAGCCCTAAGTATTTAACATGGTCAGCAACTTGTAGTGTTTCGCCGAAGAATTTGGGTAGTTTCATGCCTCCCAGAATTCTTTTGCGTGTAAAAGGAATGAGCGTGGTTTTGCTTGGGTTTGCCCTCAGTCCTTCCCTTTTGCACCATTCCTCAATGGTCCTCAGTGCATTTTGCATTAGCTCTGAGGTTATTTGGGCGTGCTTCCCCTGCACGATGACTACAATGTCATCCGCATAACCTTGGGTGTAGTATCCCTGATTGTTTAAAGATTCCAGCAGTTCGTCAACTACCATGTCCCACAGTAGGGGTGATAAAATCCCACCCTGTGGGGTTCCCCTGGCAATTTCCAGCTGCGCGGATTCTTCAAACATGTTGGTCTGGGCCTTCCGATTTTGGAGCATTGAAAGTATCCACCTGCAGGTGGTTTCATCAACGCTTCTCCTCCTGGCCGCTGAGACCATACTTTCGAAGGATGTATTGTCAAAGGCTCCTTCGATATCTAGAAAAGTGCATAATGCTATTTCTTTTTTCGCTAGAGAGTCTTCCAGCCTTGACACTAATTGGTGCAAGGCTGTCTCGCACGATTTTCCTGTTAGATAGGCATGCTGGTTTATGTGTAAAGGCCGTTCTATCAGAGCTGCCTCCCGTATATCCCTATCTATCAGTTTTTCCAGTCCTTTCAATAGAAATGATGATAAGCTGATCGGTCTATAGTCCTTGGCCTGGTCGTAACTATTCCTACCAGGTTTCGGAATAAAGACCACGTTCACAGATTTCCAGGTTTGTGGTAGCCAGCCAAGTGCTAGGCTCATCCTGTACAGTCTGCATAATTCTGGTGCTAGATCTTCTATGCCTTGCTGTAATAGAACAGGGAATATTCCATCAGGTCCAGGAGATTTATATGGGTTGAAGGACTTTATTGCCCATATTACTTTCGGATACGTTACGATCCGCTTTGCCCCCTCCCAGTCGGCCCTGTTCGCCCTCAGTTGGAGGTTGACTGGGGTTTCGTTGCTGGGATTTGTGACACTAGTGGATCCTGGAAAATGTGCGTTGAGCAGTAGCTCAACCGTTTCCTTCCCGGTATTCGTGTAGCCTCCAGTGAGTTTTATGAGAGTCCCCACTGGATTAATAGGGTTTTTGGAAAGTATACGATGGAGTCTTGCGCTTTCTGAGGTTTGTTCTATGTCCTCGCAGAACTTCCTCCATGCTTTCCTTTGCTCCCCTCTGATCGTTTTGTTATATTCTTGGAGTGTTTTGGAGTATTCCGCCCACTCACCAGTTTTCCTCGCTCTATTGAATAGTTTGCGCGTTTTTTTCCGAAGTTTTGTGAGTTCGGTGGTCCACCAGCTCACGTTTCCTTCAGTTTGCCTGCTTCTTAGAGGACAGTTGTTCTGATACGAAGTTATTATGGCCTCTTGAATTTTTTCCGAGGTACAAATAGACGCCAATATATTTCCCACCACCTGAAAACTCTCGGATGGATGAACATGGAATCTCGCAGAATTTTTCACGTTTGTACGTTATTTCATAAGATAGTCACGACTATGAAACCCAGTTATCTTCATTAAAAAATTAACTACAGAGCGGATGTACACAATTTAAATCTGCTCACATCGCCCATTCACAAAACATCTCTTTTTTGTGGCTCCTTCCCATTCTATATAGCCGTTCCGTCAATGGATTCAAACGGAAACGGAAACAACTTCTACTTGATAATAAACTACCCAATCTTTTTATCATTAAATGAAAAAAAAAATGTTCCACCCCTGGAGTTTTGGTAAACAATTTTTTTTTCGTGTTTATCATGCACTATAAAAAACAAACTTGTAAAATTCAGGTAAATAACGTTGGTTATTTTATGACCAACGTTATTTACCTGAATTTTACCATCGATTCTGTAAAATGACATTACAGTACCAGTACCTGAATAATAATACAATAAATATACTACTTTTTTACGATTTTCAGGTATTTATTCAGTGTTTTTATACAGTGATTTCACATTATTCTGGAAAAGTTCCATAGTACTTTTCATGTGTAATTTTACTCTGCTTTTTCAAAATGTACTTTAACATTGTATTTTTACGTAACATTAATACTAGGTACATTTAAGTCTTTCACGACCCTCGCTCAATGTTCTTGATGGCTTTTGGGTTTTTGGTCGTGTATCCATTTTTCTTGGCATTTTTGGTCGTGTATCAGTTTTTCTTGGCTTTTCTTGGAAACCCCAAGAAAAATGGATACACGACCAAAAACCCAAAAGGCGTATAGGACACGGTAAGGTTTTTGCCATTGAAAATTCCAATTCAAACATTTCAAACATTTATTAAACAAAAACACATCACTTGGGTAGACAATAAACACAAGATGCTGACGGCTAGGAAGTGCAGAGGCTGCTGGTGGATTCTCATGAAAACAGTGAGGTTCTTCTGATGTCAAGTTAGTTGTGGAATCTGAAAAAAAAAATCAAACATGCCTTATTGGTTATTCAATTCACATGTCTCTGATAAACGTATTTTGAGATCTTTCAATAAGGGACTTTGTATGAAATCCAACGTTTTTCAAATCTTTGTCGAAGCATAGTGCTAACAAATGAATATTCTCAACCTTGGTTCTGTCCCAAGGTTCCAAGTTTCCAAGAGTGACATATATACCAATCAATTTATACTGGATCCTTGCCGACCCAAGAGGATTACAAAACACAAAATATAAAATTAGGTTCAGTGCATCTTTTCCTTGGAAAAAATATTTTCTTGGAACACAGCTCCACTTCAAAAATCGGTAGACACTTTTTATTGAAGAAACTCTATTAGACTGAGAAAAGCATTGATTTTCAATATAATAATCATTGAGCAGCTGTTTCAGGGTTTCTAGAATAGGAACATAATAAAAAAATTAAGTTTTATTGGGCATAATTGAAAAATCGATTTTTTTGGGACTGACAAAACCGTAGTGCTCTGAGTAATATTTTTTTCTTGAATATAATGAACGTAAAATACCATTTTTTCTATCATGATTTTTTTCTTAAAGTGAATTTTAATTAAAACTCAAAATATCCAATTCTGGAAAATTTTCTAGTATTTTTTCAACATATTTTCATTGTTGAGAGTATCTATATCCATGAAACTGTCAATTATAGTCTTGAGACTTTTTTAGCTTAGGAAATATTTAGCCTGTAGAGTTGAATACATGTTGGCTAGAATTTCGGTAGCAAGCTTTTCCAAATCATCATAATAATTTTCATCATCAGTTAGTGCAGAATTAGAAAATCACTTGAAATATCATTAGAAGCAAGATTTTTTATTTGGGCACGCTGGGACTGATTTCCACTAAGGTTTTGAGCATGGTGATCATTTGTATTTGGTTTCTCCACACAAAATGTTTTCTACTCATGTGAACACAGATGAATTGTCTGGTCTTGAACGAAGTTGTGCTCTTGCATTCCTTTTTAAATGGACATGCTATAGCATTATGATCTGATAAATGTTCAAAAACATGAGACAGAAAGATTTTCCTATCATCGGTGAGACCTTGCTGGCAGATATCACAAATTAAATTTGTGATTCTCCCTGTTTTTCCTAAAAACGTGCTGATTGAATGTTATATAACTGATGGATGATACTTTGCAGCTGATGTATCCAGTGTAATGTCCTTTAAAAAATTAGTAAATTTGGTTATACTTAGTTGATAATCCTGGGTAGCTTGGTATTGTCGCATGACAATATGGGACGGTGAATATGGTCAACTAGTTTAAATAAATCTCGATTTTTATAAATTTTATAATAATCTCGTTACACTAATAGCTATAAAAATTGATCAACCATTCTTCAGAATTAGCAATGGGAATAATAATAGTATATTACATACCAAGGGACTAAAGTGAATGTTTTAATCCTGCCCGTGATGTTAATTGCCTGAGGGCTCGTACAGCCCGAAGGCCAATAATCACGTAAGGGATAAAATATCACTTTAGTCCTGCGGCATATACGCTATTTTTTGCACTTCCCAGTATTATAAATTTCAATAATAATACAAATAATTATTTTGATGAGTTATATAAACATGGTACTTGGATTACTCGGTAGGTAACGTCATAGCAACGGTGTCAACAAACTTTTTCAATTCAGTGTCATTTCACTTAATGTTGACATTAACCGATACGTCAAGAACATGACATCTCTTCACTTCCCTCTAATATTCACTTTTCAAATACAAATAATCGCCCATTTAGTTTCATCAATTGTAATAATGTTAATATCACATACAATCTTAATTCAGTCAATAAAGATTTATAATGGAATATTTCCTAATTTTTGTCCTAGTTAATAATAGTGTAGCTGCGGTAATGTTTGATTTTTACTTTATGTCCCTAGGGATTTGAAATGCAACTTTTTCTCTCTAGGGACTGAAAGATACATTTACGTCCATGTTATACTTTAGTCACACTTTAGTCCCGGAAGTGCAAAAAATTGTATTATATCGAAAACATTTTGTTGCCTGGCGCATTCGCCAAAAAATGGAACATTGCAATCCCAATGACAATAATTGGCACCAATAATTAATTAGTAATGAATGATATATTGAACATAGTCTAGTCTGGCCATCACCATCAGCTGGGTTTTTGTCATAAAAAATTATCGAGAGTGTTGGATAAATTTTATTTACTTCAAATTGTCCGTATAAACATGATAATCACAAATGCGTGATGGGGCCAGTGCCGACTTAACCATTACGCGGACTAGGCGGCCGCCTGGGGCCCGTGGCCTTTGGGGGCCCGGAATTCATATCCATAATTCGAAAAAATCTAAATAGTAAACACAAAGGAAATTATTTGATCTGTTTAGTATATCTTTCTGAATTTGATAGCTTCCTAGCAGAGCACCTCAAAAATTTTGGAAATAAGGGGAAGGGTAATGTTAGTTATATTCCTCATCAAGTGTGTGATGAATTCATAGTGATCTTAGAAAATCAGCTAATCAAATTATTGGTCGAAAAAATATCATAGTTGATTCTACACCGGATGTTAGTCATTCTGACCAGCTGTGTTTTATTTTGAGATACATAACAAACGAAAAAATTATACAAAGATTTTTGGGATTCATAAATATCGAAAAAACACACCGGAAATTATTTAGAAAATAATGTTTTGGATAAAATAGAAAAATTAGGTTTGGATATTAAAAATTGTAGAGGTCAGTCTTACGACAATGCGTCTAATATGTCTGGCAAGTACAAAGGGCTTCAAGCTAAAATAAAGGAATTGTCCCCAAGTTATTCATTTTTCGAGCTTTCCCGGGAATTTTCCCCACTTTCCATAGGTGCTCGCGTGCAGAAGAGTTGTTTTTCTCAAAATACTCTTCAAGAACTGCCTGTGTGCCAAAAATATTTTTTATTGGATTCAGTGTCAGATCAAAACCCCTGGATCTTAACCGGGAGATGATGACAGATTTTAGGTGACGGTTTTCTCGTTTATGCCTTTGGGAGGACTGAGAAACATTAAAGTCCTGGTGAAAATAATAGAAAATTTGAGCGGTCTCCGCGAGGCTTTCATACGGAAAATTCAATTTCCATTTTTCAAAAAATCCCAACATCACTTCGGGATCCACTTACCTTATGCCAATGTTTTTACGAACATTTCATGAGGAAAACTTTCATATTTTCAATTGTCATAAGGGTTGCACGTGGCCAAAGGGTTGAGACGATGGGGTGAACTTGTGACAAAAAATTGAAGTTTCGGTGATATTCTCGATGCTGCCAATTGAAAATATGAAAGTTTTCATCATGAAATGCTCATAAAAAAATTGGCCTAAGGTAACTGATTCCAGATAATAGTGTGTTGAAAGAATAATATTGTTCATATAGAAATGAAGTAACAAATGAAAAAAATAAGGCAAAAAAAATATTGTTCCCAACAACTAGAGGCGAACAGAAATAATTCAAAACTCTTATGGAACATGGTGCAAAACCTATGTGGGGGAAGACCTAAAAAAGATAGCATTGATGCCGTTATAAACGATAACAATGAGTTACTGGAAGAAGCAGAAGAAATTGCAAATGAAATAAATGAAAAGTTCGTCAGTTTTGAAAAAAAATTAGCAGAGAAAATTCCGAAACATCCTCACTATAAAGAGAAGAGGAAGGTCCTACCCAATTCTATGACATTCATTATAACAAACAGTACAGATATATACAACATTATCAAAGATCTCAAAAATAACAAATCGCCTGGACCTGATGATATTAGAGCTGAGCTTTTGAAAAAAGTGGCAAGTTTAGTGTCAGAACCACTTGCATACATAATCAATAAATACATTGAGAAGGGGATTTGGCCTGATGCCTTCAAAATTTCAACTATTATACCAATATATAAAGGTGGAGAAAGATCATGGGTTAGTAATTATAGGCCAATCTCACTTATAAGCCATCTATTAAAAATTTTTGAAAAATTGATCAAGAACAGATTAACTATTTTCATAGCAAAATATGGGTTATCTGAAAAACAGTATGGATTTAAAGAAAAAAGTTCTACTGTTGACGCTGTTTTGGACTTGACAACACAAATACATAGGTCACTAGAACAATGCAAACCATCATTGTGTTTGTTTATTGATTTGAGTAAGGCATTCGATACTGTAAATCACGAACTTTTGCTAAAACCCTTGATGATGCAGGTATACGTGGCAATGTATTGCAAATTTTCGAAAGTTATTCAAATGGAAGAAAACAAACGGTGAAAGTGAATGGCAAGAGAAGTTGCGAGAAATTCATGGAATACGGCGTGCCACAAGGTACTGTCCTTGGTCCCATATTATTTAACCTATACATAAATAACTTATTTAAGTTAAACACGACAGGGAACATGATAGGATACCCTGATTACACTGCCATATTTTATGAATCAGATACATGGGAAAACTTGAAAACTATGGTAGAAAATGACATCAGAGTAGTAAAAGAATGGTTCGATCTCAAACTCCTTACTATTAACTTAAACAAAACTAAATTTTTACCATTCAGTTGTAATGTGACAAATATGACAAATATGCAATTTCTTGAAATTGAAATAAATGGAAACCATTACAATATACAAGCTGAGAAAGAAATCTACATAAATTATACTGTTAAAAAATTACAAAAAATCATTACCTAACCTAACCTAACCTAACCTAACATAACCTAACACTGGTGGAAAGCCATCTCCGATACGGTATACCTGTTTGGGGAGCAGCCCTGCGTACACATCTAAATAACCTTGAAATAAGCCAAAAAAGATTTCTGAGAACTATAATGGCGAAACGCCACACATACTCTTCAGATGACTTATACCAAGAATCTGAAATTATGGACCTCCGACAACTATTTTACTACAACTCTTGTGTTAAATACCATTTCGGCAACAACAAAAGCCCTTTTCCAGCTCATCATTACAACACCAGACAAAAAACATTGCACACTCACCCGCTTGTCAAAAAGTCAATATCTCAAAAATCATTTTTACATATTGCACCCAGGATGTACAATACCATTTCAGAGGATATAAAATAAAAAAAAAATATGTAACATTCAAAAATCAATTAAAAAAATTTGATCTGTTTAATGATAGGCAATTTTTTATTAATCTAATCGAGAATTATTATAACAAAAAAAAATCCAGACATATTCATTTAGCATAATTATTTAATATTTTATATTTCATTAAATTTTTTCACTTCTTATATTATATGTACATATTATCCTTAGAAATTGTATTTGGTATTATTATTATTATTATTGTAATGAATTCTGTCATATGGTTATATGTTTTTATGTATGTTTTTTTTTTCTTTTTTTTTCATGTTTTTCAAATCGAAACAAGGGTTTTTGCACTTATCGATATTTTAACTTTATTTACAGTGCATGTATTTTTATATACTCTTTTGTTTTATGTCTATATCTTACGTCACTGAATAAAGTTTATATTATTATTATTATTATTATAAGTGAGGTTATCGTTTAAAAAAAAATGAAAATCGAATTTTCCATATGAAAGCCACGCGAGAACCGCTCAAATTTTTAATCGTTTTCATCAGCACTTTTATATCAATCGAAAGCATAAACGAGAAAATCTTCACCTAAAATCTGTCATCATCTCCCGGTCTAATTGTGCTATTCAGAGAATCCGAAGAACAATGCAAATCGAGAGAATCTGATGACCGAAAGAAACTGTATACGACCTTGCCTGGTAAGCCGCAGGCCTTCGGGCCATCACAGCAGCCGTTATATTCGGTCAGAACCCGAACAGGTTCAACGAGTCCAGTTCAACAGGTGTTCCCAAGGCGCCCCCCGTTATACAACAATCGCTTTGCGATGAATACTAAAATTAGTTGACGTGAACCCGGTAGAAGTATGGCGCTGATTGCAGTTTCTTTAATATTTGATAATGGAGCATTAGAATTTCATATGACCTATTTGTTTATGAAACTATAAGCAATATAAAAACGAATGCTTAGGGCATTGATGACCTGAATTTGAATTTAATCAAACTGTGCTGTCCTCATATCATACCATACATAACGCATATAATTAACTTCTGTTTAACAAATAGTGTCATACCGGAGGTTTGGAAGACAGCAGTGGTACAGGTATTGCCCAAGAAAGCAAATCCAGTAGAACTTAGAGATTTGCGAGGTATAAGTATATTGCACACTTTATCGAAAGTTTTAGAAAAAGCCATAGAAACCCAACTGAAAAACCATCTTGATCATTATTCTCTTATACCGGAAATTCAGTCCGGCTTCCGAGAAGGATATAGTTGTACCACTGCTCTCCTTCAGGTTGTGGATGACATAATTAGAGCTAGAGACCAAGGGACGCACACAGTCTTAGTTCTTCTCGACTTCAGTCGTGCATTCGACACCATAAATCATGATCTGATGTTAGCTATCCTGCACTATTTTGGAGTATCTATCTCGGCTGTCAAGTTATTCAAAAATTATTTGAACTCACGCAAACAAAAAGTCCGGATAGACAATACTCACTCACAAAGTATGAGCATAAAATCGGGAGTGCCTCAAGGTTCTATATTGGGACCACTCCTTTTTTCTGTTTATACTTCAACAATTTTAAAATTACTGAAACACTGTTCTGTTCATTGTTATGCTGACGATACACAAATATATTTCAGCTTCGATTCGAATAATGTAGAAATGGCTAATAGTATCATCAATGAAGATCTTCACAAGTTTATAGAGAAGGCATCGGATCATTGTCTGCACATCAATCCTAGTAAATCTAATGTTATGATTTTTGGGACAAAGAATAGTTTATCTCCGCATGATATTAAAATAACCATTGATAATGAACCACTTGCTATAGTGGAACATACAAAAAATCTTGGTGTTGATATAGATTCTAACTTAAGGTTTGAAAAACACATAAATAAGTTAATTCAAAGAGCATATTTACCTCTGAAAACTTTATATGGCTCTAGGAATTATCTATCATCAAACTTAAAATTACTTTTAGTTCGAAAATATGAATAGGAAATTCATAAAATCTTTTGTGGAATCATCTGCGACTGAAAGACAAACTTTAGTCGCTATTTTCCATCGTTCAAGATAACCTCTTACTGTTATGCGAGTCGATGGTATTGTCAGTATTTAATTTTGGTGATTGTCTTTATGGTCCCAATCTTACTCAAAAATATATTTTAAAAACACAAAAAGTACAAAATTCCTGTTTGAGACTTGTATACGGTGTACGCAAACGTGAGAGGATTTCTGCTAAATTGACACCAGCTGGTTGGTTGAACATGGAGAATAGGAGATTCCTTCATTCCGCATGTCTATTTCATAAAATTATTTTGTGCAAAAAACCATGTTACCTACACAGAAAAATTACTTTTCGTTCGGATATCCACAATTTGAACATAAGGTTCAGGGGTACCCTGACGCCTCCAAAATTCAGAACTGAATTATTCAAACGTTCATTCACATACCAAATATGTCATATATATAACTGCATACCAAAAGAATTTAAAACACTTTCATTGGAAAATTTCAAATCCAAACTCAAGACATTCATTTTAACGGAAGCGTAGAAGGGCCATTATTTTTGTATTTTAATTTTTTCTTTAATTCCGAGTTGCAACTCGGAAAATTACTAAATTCCGAGTTGCAACTCAGAAAATCACTAAATTCCGAGTTGCAACTCAGAAAATTATTAAATTCCAAGTTGCAACTCGGAAAATTATTAAATTCCGAGTTGCAACTCGGAAAATTACTAAATTCCGAGTTGCAACTCGGAATTTCATCAGAGTTGAAACTCGGAATTTAGTAATTTTCCGAGTTGCAACTCGGAATTTAGTAATTTTTCGAGTTGCAACTCGGAATTTAGTAATTTTTCGAGTTGCAACTCGGAATTTAGTAATTTTCCGAGTTGCAACTCGGAATTTAGTAATTTTCCGAGTTGCAACTCAGAATTTAGTAATTTTCCGAGTTACAACTCGGAATTTAGTAATTTTCCGAGTTGCAACTCGGAATTAGGGAGAAAAAATAAATAAAAAAATAATGGCCCTTCTACGCTTCCGTACATTTTCTCCCGGCAATAGAAGATTTTATTTATATCAATCTGATATTTTTCATCATTCAAGGTTTCAACGATCAAATACTAAAAGTACTAATAAGCAATACTAAAAACAGGGTTGAGTGGAAGAACAATTTATTAGAGATCTAATCTCCAAATAAATTGAACTCCGCCCTTTTCTTTCGAAAGCTATCGCTGTCAAAACAATTGTATGTATCATTTGAAAGAAATAAATACGTTAATTATTATTATTATTATTATTATATTCTTGTATTTTTGTAGTTTCTGGAAAAGGTTCAGATATTTCAGTTTACTTGTTATTGTTGTTATTTCCATCAACCGGCTGCCCCTTTATGTGAAACCCTCAGAAGTTTTCGAGAGACTTGTGCGAGATAGGGAAGACGCAGCCCTCAACTTTTAACGTGTGATGCCATGCACGAGGTCGGCGCGGCAATTCGAACCCGCGTACCTTGGCATAGCAAGCGAGAACCTGCGCGGAACCAAGACAGTGAATAGTGTGAAATTTGATTATATATTATATTTGCTACACTTGAAATTTTCGTAAATCCTTTCGAATTTCTGTTTTGTCAGATGCATATGTTCCGGTTATTTTCATTATACTAAGATTTCAGTTGGTACACTGTAAAACAAAATAACACCAGACAACACCAGATAACACCATTCAGTGTCCATATACGTCCTGATAATATTAGTGAAAAATAGCACCGACATATTTCACACCGTTCTATGGTGTGACATAAAATACTGTACATGGTGTTGATTGAATTCGGAATGATCAGATGTCACACCTGAAAACAGTCTTAGAAAACACCATCGTGGTGTTAATTGGCCATTTGAATGGTTTAGAAAAAACTGCTTCTACTGTGATGCACGGCACCTCTTCGTGTGGAAATAATATATGCTTAATCCACAAGATTAGTGAGTGTTCCTGAACACTGAACCCAAGTAGCACACCTATTGGTACAATATTGTGAAAATATTGGCAAAATATTCAAATAATAATATTGGCAGGAAAAAAAATTCGGCGATATTGGTCCTATATTTAAAAAATAATATTAGCCTCAAAATGTTAGGCGATATTAGTACAATATCGCTGTAGCACACTTACATTGGAATGATATTGGTAAAATATTGGCGAAATATTAAAACGTAAAATTGGCCAGATGAAATTATAATTATTTCGGGATATTGGCACAATATTACTTGGACATTATACATGTCGCGTCCACTCGTTCATGTGTTCGTTTTTTATATGTTCAATAAACCAGTTTAATTTTTAGTTATTCATATTTCATTTATTTTTTGTACTCTTACACAAAATCATAGTGAGTGTTCACCGGTGACCAGCACATTTTATTTGCTCTCCGTGTACATTTTTATTTTATTAAAAAAAAACCCACAAGATCGTAGCCTTGCTGCCCGAACGAGAGAGAGACGACATCGAGAGTTGTATACGTTCGCATCTCCCGCATATCCCACAACTTTGAATAAAAACCACATTTTCCTTAACATTCTTATCCAATATCCATACCCTTAATCTCAACCAAGTGAAGTGCTCGCATACGGTTACGACACTATAGCTCTATCGCTAGCTGAAGAAAGAAGACCGAGCGTTTGTCAACAATATTCCTCACGCTCCAAATAATTTCCAAGAAGCACGAAGTGGAAGGAACTAAAGGTAGGATCTTGGGGTTTCGTGGTTAGTTCACAATTGGTTTCTCCTCATCATATCTCTCCAACACCCGCGAAATACGGTCCACTAGAGTCAAGAGCTTTTAGTGCAGTTTCCAGATAAAATTGTTGATTTTTATTGGAAGTCGCCATCACAGTCAAAACAATACAAATAATATTAGTGAAATATTGAGGAAGCATTATTGTCCCCAAAATATTCAGGATATTGGTACAATATCATTTGCATATATTGGTAAAATATTCAAAGTGAATATGTTGCCTTGGAAACATTGATGAAATATTTCCAGAAAATGTCGAATAATTCAAAAATTCTACAGTTTCTACTTCAATTTACCACTGAGTTGATTGACTTGTAAACGCATTGTGAGAAGCCTTATTTAATATATGTTACTATGATTCAGCTGTTGTTCCATATGTGGGGCCACCTAGCGGTTTCTTACCCAAGTTTAATCATGATTCATTTCAATATTGTGTATTGAATATTCGGCCAATATTCAAAATTCAATCCTAGTGATAAATGTATTTTGTAATATTGTATCAATATTGTCTTTCGTAACAATATCATTCAATATAGGGTCAATATAATTTTAAGAATATGGATTAAATAATATTTCACCAATGATCAAACTTGGATATACAATATTGCTTTCATCTCTAAAATCCATATGAGAGTAATATTGAAATCGCAATATTGCAGCTAGATGCTGGAAACAATATGTAGGCAATATCGCTCTATCGATATTGGTGAAAATTATTGAACCAATATTGACCCAATATTTCATGAAACAATATACATTTAGAACAGGTTGAGCCAATATTCCACAAATATTATTAATGAAATACTGTTTTTCCAATATGAACCCATATTGGTTCAATATTATTTTTACATTTACAATATATCCATATTGGCCCAATATGAAAACAAGATTCAGCCAACATGAAGTGCTACCTGGGATATGGTGTAAATTGAAATCTTCTGATTTATGCATATATAAAAAACAGATGAAATTTAACAACAGTTTCATGAATATATTTATACTTTGAACATGACAAACACTGTATTTTCATACCGGTAATACAATTCGGTGTTTTTTTTTGTTATCTTGGTGTAATAAAACACCAGTCTGAGAGCCTCTTCTGGTTTATTTATTATCAAATAACACCAATCAGTGTTTATCTTGAAACAATTCGGTGTGAATACGACACCAAAAGCCTCTGGCGGTTGGCCCAAGAACTGCTCAATCTGTACTGGACGGCGTCATCGATCGGGCTCTGCTATCTCAGTATTTTCCTTTATTTTGGCTTCCTAATTTCTGAGCTATGCAGATTTATCTGTGGTGCCTAAAATATGCTATAACGGTCGCGTTCGTATCTTAAGCTCATATGCTCTGTGCAAACAACGATGTCCTGTAGAGTGGGCCCTCTAGTGAAGGCCCTGGGTACTATCGGGTAATGGTGAACTGCTAGCAACGGAGCATTCTACTGGTAATTTCGACTGGATGGATGCTTGCAAAATCATTGTCTTCATTAATACTTCATTCAGGTAGGATTTATCACAACCCGAGTGTTATTCAAATGTACGTTATTGTTATTTCATTCAAAAAGAAGTGCTCAATGGCATCGTAAAATTTGTTTCATTACAACATCTTTGTGTTTTTCTTGAATATACTTCTCATAAAGTCGGAGTAATATTTTGACTACAATCATGTCTGATAACTTTTTCGAAATTAACATCATATTATCGTTTACCTGATGAAATTGTGCCAATTTCATGTTATCGGTGTACGTTTTGCATCACGTTGTATAAAGGCACCGTGAAACCTTTTTAATTGTGAATTTCTGGCGTCATTTCTGAATAAACTATTCACAAATTGTAAATAACAACAAAATTAGATTCACATTCTCTTATCCTAGCAAATTTTTTAACATTTTATCGGTGTGAATTTTACAAGACGGTGTATGAAAGCACCGTAAAACTTTTTTCATTGTGAATATCTGGTGTTTTTCGTGATTGATAATTCGCAAATTCCAAAAAACACCGAAATTAGATTAATGTTCACTTATTTCAGCAAAATTTACCACATTTTAGCTAGTGCCTGATAAAATTGATGAGTTCATGGTATTTTGGTGTTGTTTTTCTTTGTGAAACCCAGTGATTAAAATCACACTCAATTACTTTTTACTGTCGCCATATTGTTATGCGACAATACCAACTTACCCAGGCTTCCCATATAAAAATAACCAAATTTACCACTTCCATACGTCAGTGAAAATTTAAAAGGATATTTATTTAGGCAGTGCATTTTTCAAAAATGTTTAGTAGAGTGGGAGTGACTTCAGTATCAAGTTGATTTAATTTTTAGATGAAAACTAAGAGTCAGTGGACAAAAACATTTGGGACTTTTCGAAAACATCATTAGAAAATGATATTTTAAAATAAAAAAAGAGAAGTCTGCAGAAGCCAGCGTCAAAAATAGCACCTTTTTGGTTACCGCATGTATAAGGCAAATATATAAAGTTCAAAAAAGTCAAAAGAGAACAACAATCTAGACTATACAAATTGTTGATTACGGTAGCCGCTTTGTAGCTGAAAGATCGTTTATACAGTGACCGCCAAAAAGTATCTACCATATGGGAAAAAAGTTTATTATTAGAGTATTCGAAAAAAGATTTTTGGGAAAAGTTTGTGCATGTCCGATAACCTAAAAATCTATTTTGACACATGTCACGGGATCGCTGGTATGGCGGCAAATTGAAAAAAATTACTATGAATAGGCAAGATATCGAAAAAAGTAAATTGAAAAAGTTGCTTAGAATTCAATTTTATACACATATACAGAGTTTGAAGAAATAATGTAAGAAAATTGAAAACAACATTTTTTTTAATATTTTCCTAGCTTTATAAAAATATCAAATTATTTTCTTATGAATAGTTTAACCATACTGAAATACTTGTATTTCAATGATAATAACAAAACTTACTCATTTTCTCCACACCAGAGAGCACTAAATAAAAAAATTTGAATTTTGTCAGAACCCTTGCTGTTACATTGGTTCGTATTTAACAGTTATATCAGAATTCCACGATTATTGCGGTGATGGAGAAATCCAAAAATATCGTGTTTTTCCAATTATAATCAATTTTTGATGATAATCGTGCACGAACGTTTCACTTCGCACATAATCTTAAAAATAGTGCGTCAAATTAAAGAGGCTAGAGTTTTAAATATTGCATGCGAAGTGAAACGCTCCGGCACGATTATCATCGAAACTTGATTATAATCTGGAAAACACCATGTTTCTGGAGTGTCATGTCATCACAATGGTCGTGGAATTCTGATATAACTATTAGATACGAACCAATGTAACAGCCAGAAAATTTTGTAATTCTCATTAAAATACAAATGTTTCAGTATAGTCAAGCTATTCATAAGATAATAATTTGATATTTTCATACAGCTAGGAAAATATAAAAAAAAATAGCCATTGTCAATTTTCTCTCATTATCTCTTCAAACTTTGTATATGTTTATAAAATTCAATTCTAAGCAACTTTTTTAAATAACATTTTTTGATATCTTGCCATTTTATTCCCCTTTTTGCCTTTTCATAGTCATTTTTTTCAATTTGCCGCCATACCAGCGATCACGTGACATGTGTCAAAATCGATTTTTAGGTTATTGGACATGCACAAACTATTCCTAAGAATCTTTTTTCCGATACTGTAATAATAAACTTTTTTCCCATATGGTACATACTTTTTGGCGGTCACTGTATATTATATTATTTAAATTATGAATGTCGGTTCTATAGGAGAGTTTACAATGAAGGTACGGAGGAGTTTTGAATTTCAAGACTTTGTAACAAAGACATGCCATGTGTAAATGACGTCTATTATGCATGTTTAGCCAGTCTAGTTCCTTGATTTAAGTGAAATATTTTTGAATTTTGTAATTTCTGGATTCTAGTGGAATCGTTCAACTTCAGACATGAACCGTAACACTATATCACAGAGGTTAAAATGTGACAATGCATCACAAAGTATTTTTTTTTGTATCACTGTTCAAGTAAAATCTTTGCGAGTATATCAGTTTTAGTGAACCATACGCGTTCCTGAGCTGCTCTGTGACATGTCAAGTGAAATCTAACTTTATGTCTTTGATAGTAGAGTAAAAGGAATTGTAGAGTTGCCAATTTTTGAGTCTAAAATAGATCGAATATCATTTCTAACATTGTCTGGGCAAAAAAGCAATGCACATGATTTATTGCAGTTAACTTAAACTAAATGTTTTGTTGAAATTGCAAATAGTGCGTCTAAGTCATTGTTTATGAATTTATTTGCCGTAACAATATATGAGTGTATAAACTTGAGTGTCATCAGCATGAAAGTGATAACCAACATGTTGCAGCACATTAGCGAAATAGACGCATACAGGGTGTATAGAAGCGGGCCCAGTATGCTACCCTGAGGAACACCGGCTAGGATTTCTGTTGGGGGGGTTGGAAATTCCATATTTTTCACACATTCTAACCGGTGGGCTTTGATAACTGCCGGGCCTTTTTTCCCAACACCACCTTGCTTTTTAAAACATTTTTTTTTTTTCATTATGACTTATTTTGTTCTTAATTGATTCAATGCTTTTGGAATGAATACTAGATCAAAATATTCAGTACCAGTGACGTGTTGAACCATTAACTCAGGTTAACAGGTCAACAATCCCCATTACCAATTCAAATTCCCCAAAAAGACCGCATCGACTTTCCACTGCTTCTGCATCCATCCCACGCCAAACCTTAATTGCATTCATTGTACGCAATCAAGTTCTCCGTACGGACATTTTCATTAAACAATTCCATATGCAACATCAATTAAATAAAGCCGAATAATAAAACAAAACGGCGAACGTGGTGTGAACACCGTATAATCTTTCCAAATGACACAAAAACCTCCGAAGATAATCGACTTTGTTTCCTGTTCCATCGTAGAGACCGTGAGAACTGTATTTGTTATTAGCATTACGATACCTCAGTCCTGTTTACATATTATCTCCGGTCTCTGTAATTAGACACAAATATCTATTATTATAGCTGGAGTAGGTTTCGTTGCTGCTGAACTTGTTGTATACAGGGTGTCCCAGAATGAAGGGGACAAACTCCGAGGGTAGAATCCTCACTTCATTTTAAGGCTGAAAGTTCCGATGAACATATACCCTAAAATGAGTATTAACCGAGTTACAGGGTGTTGAAAGTGATACAAAAATAGTTATTTATGCAACAAGTGCAAAAAGTAGGTGTTTATTGCACTCGACGTGAAATTGTCCAACAACACGTCCATACTATATTTTTTCTACGTTCATGCAAAAACCAGAAAATGTTTCATTTAGGTGGCATTAAACTGTAAGGAAGACATTGTATGTTTAAATCTATCTGCTAAAAGTAATTCAAAAACATTTTGTGTTATTCAGATGATATTCGAAGGAAATAGTTTTAATTAAACAAATTGCATTTTCTAGTAATTTCATGATCCGTTATATAATGAATGTGATGAAACATGCAACTATTTAAAACGTAATACAATCTCACAGAAAATGGGCTAAATTTGGCGTCGATTTGAAAGTTTATGTCTGTCATGATGACAGAACGCTATAGTAGAATGACAGATGAGTGCAATAAAGTCTTTATTGCACTCAGTGCACACTCTGTACTACATTTGCTTGAGAAAGATACTACGTATCAAAACATGTCGCGAAGATAATAAATATGTGGAAATTTAATCGTATTTTACCTTAGTGTCATATACCTACTTACTATGGATTTCCATCAAGTAACTTGAAGATCCCTGAATTGTTTTGGACCACTATTTATAAATAATTAGGTTGGGTCTGAAGTATTAGCAGTAATCCTTCAGCAGCATCAATATCTTCTTGGCAATGGCTTGGTTTCTCATTTTCCTGGCAATCAATTGGAATTTCTTGTTGATTGGAGACTTTCTCCTTCAAAGCAATTCATTTTTTCTGCCTTTCTGCTGTATTCGAAGATCCAGGTGAAACTCTCTGCATTGGTAGCTTCTAGGAAGGCACAGCCGTTTTTTTTCAACATACTTTCTTGGAGATATTCTCAGCTGAAAAAAAAACAAAAGAACCTTTTCACCTTTACTTTATTGAAGTAATCACTTTCTGTGAAGTTAAGAGAACACACTCTCATGAATTTGTCAGCGATGTTCGTCCATTTTGCTTTCAATGCAGACCTTTCGTTGTCCGGGTTTAGGAAACAAATGAAACGAGAGTTCAGGAAGTTTTTTTTCCCAGGAATTACGAAGAGGCACTGAACAATACCGACTCATGATCAAAACTTTAAAACATATAAAAAATATCTTAATAAATGATTAAATCAAACCGCTTTCTCATATGTAAACAAACAAACAAATACTGTCTATTTAGTTTTGGTTCCAGATTCGTCCACCAGTTGTCGTATCGCGTACCTTGCATTGCCAATACTGCATGTGAAAGTTTACTACCAACATTATAGTTATAGTGAGATTTTTTTTTTTGAAAATTGCAGTGAACGTGAATCAGTAAACATTGCATGTGGAAGTTCACCACCAACTTCCATATTAAATTTATAGTAAGATTCTTGTTTGAAAATTGCAATAATTTCATTTTTGTAAGTTTTGCGAAGGAAGCTTGTAGTGACTTTTCATTTGACAACTGAGAAAAACACATTTACAGTAAACCTACATCAAGTTTGCAAAGATATATTACAAAAGTAACAATAATTCATACTTGCTGCAATATTTTGTAATTTACAATGTTTAGTGGGTTGCTTCTCCAGCTTTTTTGATTTCTTCTCGGAAGTAAGATTTTCCAAGTCCGCAGAATGGTTCTGGCCCGATCAATGGGCGTTGATGCGCCTTTTCGTGCCAGGGTGTCTGCTTGTTCAGAGTATAATATACAACAAAAACTGAATTATTCCTCACAAATACATGAATACATATCCAATAATACATACTAAAGCATGTATGTTATTTGGCACTACTTGAATATTATGGTGAAAATTTCACACCTCAATTTTTCAGCCAATCAAAAAATTGGTTTTTATTTAGTTGCCATGGCAACCCAAAAAATTTCCGGAAATTTTTATCCTCCTGGGTACCCTGGGCCCCTGGGCGAAATTAATAAGTGGAAATTTTTCTGTCAAATATTTGACATGTGATAGTTAACAATTTGCTTTTATGTACAAATGGAATGTTATTTTTCATATGAAAGGAGATAATATTTCATAATTATATATTCACTAAATATTTTGAGAACTTGCATTTCAACGATGAATAGGTCCATCGGTAAAAAATGTATATCAATCAAATCTATCTATGCTTGACTTGATGAACTTAATATTTGAAACAATTTTATTCAACTTATCTTTTCGTGAATACTCGGCTGAAATTTGCAACAATTCCTTTCCACATCACTTCCCAATAGACAATCCGCATGGACCAGTCAAAACTATTTTAGTTCTGCGTGATGTGCAATGTAATTTTAGGTTGAAAATGTCGCAAAATGAATTTTCCTTTCTCACATACAAACACCGCCACTAATACCAACGCGTAACTGTCATTATATCAACAAAAACCATTCATGGCCCACTGATGTAACAACTTGTTTTTTCTCAGAATAATCTACTAGTCAGTTGAATTAACCATTAATTTAATATATTTTGGTGTGAAATTTTCTTATCGAATCCCCCGCGTGCTTGAATTAATTGCTGGAAATTTATCTCATACATGAATTTTTTAAGAAAATTCATTTACTCGAAAAATTTCCGGCAATAATTTAAGCACTAGGGAGATTATAAGTGAAAACTTCTAAACAGACATGCAGAAATCCCCATTATATCTGGAATAATTAGGAAAATTACGTTAGTATACAAGTATTCTTTCATGGAATGAATTGAGAATTCACATTCAAAGTCAACTTAACACGTTACAATATAGTACATGAGGTATGTATAAGTTTACGTGTAAATGCATGGCAATGGAAAACAATTTTTACAGTGTACATGTGAAATATGAGTTCAGTTCTCCTCAGACTAGTGATCGTTTATTTAACATTCATTTATTTTGCATTTTCAGTGCAATAAAAAGGGCTGCTCTGATTATAAGAACGATCAGAAAAACTAAACACGGGTACTATTACCAATTATCAATCCGTTTCAACCGAGTATTAATGTCTTTTCCCATGTAATTACTATTATACTCCCTATGTTCATTCCTCCATTGATTTAGAGTTACCATTAATTAAAAATTATGGTAATAAATAAGGTGGTATAATTATAGATCTATTAGTCATAATAATTATCTCACCACAGTTTAATACCATATCTTACCTGGAGTTACCGTTTGGACTGCTGTGCTTTTTATAGCTTTTAGTAGGTATTGCCTTTTATCGTTATTATCGTATCATGATATAACCTCGTTGGAGATTTATTAAATATTAATATCCGACTTGTGTGTTTGTCTGGTAACCTCTGTAACGTGCAATGAAGAGATAATAGCCTCAGGTCATTCACATCTAGTACAGGAGTTTTATAAACAAGAGCCTTCAGATGACCCCATATATATGAATCTACAGGATTCATATCAGGACTGCAAGCTGGCCAATGTTGAGGTCCTGCACGTCCAATCCAGCGATTAGGGTAGGTGATGTCGAGATGCTGACGAGCACGAACACTAAAATGAGCTGGAGCCCCGTCGTGCATAAACCACATGTTGCCTCTTACAAGTATAGGTACTTTTTCTAACAAAATGGGTAAATGATCTCGCAAAAAGTCCGTGTACCTGTTAATCTTTCTGTTAAAAAAAATGGACCAATTAGGTAGTCACCAATAATTCCTACCCAAACGTTCAGCGAAAATTGATACTGAAAATGATCTTCTCTAATATCGTGGGGATTTTCGTCGGCCCAAAAATGGTTATTGTGAAAGTTCATAATAGCATTTCGTGAAAAATTTGCCTCGTCCGTAAATAAAATATTTGGTAAAAAATTATTATTATATTAAATATTAATCTTGGATGAAAATCCCGAGGCAGTAGAGCTTGGACCCGATGTATGTGGTATGGGTATAGAAGATTTCTTTTTAGAACTTTCCAAACGGTTTTTGGGCTGACTTCAAGCTGCAGTGCAATCTTCCTGGTACTATTTGAAGGATCTTCTTCTATCGCATCAAGTATAGCTTCTTCTAGTTCAGGCGTTGTTACCGTTTTTGGTCTTCCACCACCTGCATTTTTATTGAAACTCCCAGTTTCACATAATCTTGCATGTAGCATTCTAAATGTTTTAGCGCAAGAAATTACTCTGTTAAGATATCCGTCCTGGTAAATTCTTCGTGCTTCTCCCGAATTTCCATTTGCTAATCCATAAATGAGGTGCATGTCAGCCATTTCAGTGTTAGTATAATTATTCATGATGGAATCGCTGCTAATTGACAACTCTGAACTACAACTATGACAACTATGACAATAATGTTGTCAAAGCGACCTTACCTGCATTTAAAGGCCATTATTCATTATCGTATGCAGGTACGCCTATCGCTACCAAATTTTTATGGATGGTGAAAAATAATAATATAATAATAATCCAAAACAAAAATCAACGTTTTCAATTTGAAATGAAATATGTGTAAGAAAAACCCTACTATCAATGTCAGCCGGTCTCCAATGCAGGTGTTCATGATATGCAATAGGGTGGCTTAAATTTTTTTTCTCGAAAACGAAGCGGGATATGAAGAAAATACAAGAGACCAAAATATTGTATTTTCAGTTGTTCAATTAAAAAAAAAAAAAAATTCACCAAAAAAGTCAGTGGCGTACTTTTTTTTACAATATTGTTGGCTATGGTGCCCACTGAGACGCCACTGGCCCCAATAATTTAAATCTAAATAGGGCTAAATAAGCACCTTATCAGTTCAAATAAAAGTACCAAATTTCAACCAAATCGGTTCCAGGATATTCATTATATTTTATAATTACCGTTTTTTTTTTCTTTAATTTCAACGCCCTGTATCCGGACATAGGTTAATAGGAACTTTTCTTCCTAAATTGACCTAAAAATACCCCAAAAAGGTATACCATATCCGATATGTGATTCTATCGGAGCGTGGTTCACCACCTTCGCAGTAGCTGTTCTCCCGACACCATTCGTACATCATACCAGCCAAATGCTAGTTTTGCATTCAAGGACTTCACATGGTCCTCAAAATTCAGGTTGTTATCCATAGGTGGATTCCAAGGAATTTACTTGTATACGTTTGCTCAATGACAACGTCAATGCTCAAAGGAATGTCTGGTAAATTACACTTAAATGAGCTTCTGCTATCAATTTTTAGCAAGACAAATCGTTAAAATATAATAGGAAGAGAATAGGTCCCAGTACAGAGCCCTGAGGCACACCATGATTGATCGTTCTAGTTTCTGAGTTAATGTATGTTTCAACGAATTGAGTTTGAGCTTATTCAGGTAGTATTCAATCCAACTAAGGCTCTGATTTCTGTGATAATTCATTCTATTGTTCGAAATTTCATAATAATTAAGGAGGAATGATCCAAGCAATTGCATTAATGTAAGTGAAAGGTTTTTCCATTGAAACACATCGAGATCAACGACAATCCAACGATCCTTCTTTGATTTTGTCTCGTTCATCATTGTATTATCCATAGTTAATCTTTGATGCCATTCATTAATCAAAGGATTAGTATTTTTTTAAATTGAGGTTATACCGAGCGGTACTCTCGAACAATATTTTACAAGGCATTGTTGTAAATGTATGATTTATTGATAATAGCAGTAATCACGGTTGCCACACACACACCTGATCAAACTATTATCTACGGGATAATTCCTTTATACCGAGCATAATTTATAGTGTATTTCTTTGGCGTTCAGTTACTTTTATAAATGTATGCTAGTACGCAAGGCAGCTTCATGATTTATTACCATTGCATCTAATGTGCTATGAGACGAAAGTATTTGGCATTTTTTTGTTTAAATTACTTTCGTTGGATCTCTTACGCAAATAGTTAGTTGATTGATTGGAGTTGCATATGTTGACTGATATTGCATATACCGGGTGCCCGCATTTCGAGATCCACAATGGGGATCTCAGTTATTACAAGAGATACGAGTCGGTTAAATTAGGGCAAAGTTGCGCATTTTCATGCTGAACAATTATCTAAAAGAAAATTTGATGTGTAACTTTTAGTTTTCGAATTATTGGAAAAAAACGGAAATTTGTAATTTTCGTTTTTATTTTTTCAAGCGAAAACCAAAAGAACTAGACGTTTTTAACCAGGACGTCCTTGAGGCACTTTTTTACAAGGAATCTAAATCTGTCTTCGTATTTTCCAAGGCATTCTTGATGCCAGAGTTACAACACTCAAATTTGGTTTTTCTTATGAGCACCATACTGGATTTTTGCATTTTTGAAAAGTATTTTTTTTCCTGATTACAACGATGTATCACACAGTATGATCGAATCTTACATCCTGATCAAAATTAGGAAAAAGTCGTTTTTGCGAAGAGTGCTTTGGAAAGAACGCCAACAATTTTGTTTCCCCGGAGCTACAGCCATTTGAATGTGCAACCTTGAAGATGGTTTTAATTTAATATCTCCGAAACGGTGCTTGACAGAAAAATTAAATTCCGAGGATTGATTATCCTTTTCATCGTGGATATATGAAATATGGAATATATTAACATCCATTTTAAGATTCCATTCAGGGGTGGGTCAAACCCCAACCTTTTCGAGGTTTTTGAGGTTTTGATGACAGATTATTAAATTCCAGAACTTTCTACAGAAAAAGTGTATTACTTCAACTTGGATAGGTTGAATCATTTTCATGTAAAATCGATTCGAAAACTATCTCGAACGACTAAAAATCAAAATAATACTTGATGAAATCATCAAAACTAACGATATCGAATTTGACATTCTATTCCACTTCAGCAAGTGCTGAATAACATTAGCAGTTATTTTTTTATTCAATATCGATTTAATTGATGATTTTATCAAGCATTTGTATGGTGTTTAGGCGTGCAAGGAAACTTTCATATCGATTAAATTCCAAAAATGTGCGTCCTATCTGCTGTGAGTCTAACTGAAGGTATAGCTTCAGAGAATTGGCGTTCGAATGTCCGGTCAGCTTGATAATTTGTTGTTCTGAAACTTTGGCAAGAGTAGAAATAGTGCTAGCCCTATGGAAGTGATTAGTAATTTTATTTTTCAGATTTAGACCAATTTTTTCTGCAGAAATTCTGCTCCACTTTGAAATTTCCTTTACACCAATGGGCATTTTACATTCCCTTGGCATTTTCATTTTTCCAAAACAAATTTGGTGTTAGAAACAATATATCTGAAGAAATATGTTTGTTTCGTTTTTCTAGAAGCATTTTCAACAATCTTACCGGACACACCTTCGGATTTTCTTTATTTGTGGTCAACCACTTACTTTCACTGCACCTTGAGCTGTTTTAAAAAAGACCGTGTTGTACTCCACTCTGTCTGTCAATGTTTCATTATTGTATTTTTCGGCTTTGAAATAATAAAGTCCCATTGGAGTATTTTCATCCCACTGCTGTGCCATTTTTATAACTTCTTCTTTACTTAATGCTATAGAACCTTGTCTTCTTTTATCTAAATTGCTTTGCAGTTCCTTGCGGCTTGAAATGTCACATCTTTGAATGGGTCAAACACAATCTTATAATTTATATAATATTTTTTCTTGCGCAATTTTGGCTACAGTATTCCACATTGTTTTAACTACGTACTCCTTGTAGTCATTTCCGTCTAATTTCTTCATATTATACACCCAATCTGCCAATACGCTTGAGGTTTCCGGCTGCTACGTTGAAGGTAATAGTTCATACCCCTTTTCTCGACAAAATAATTCAAACTGCCTCCAAATTGATGATTTGGTTTTTTTGGTGTTTTTTGGAGTGGCGTTGTCTATTGCAGAATTTATTATTTGGGTAGTTGCACTACCAAATTTAACGTTAACGCTCATTTGAAATTAAAAACAACACTTTGTAACAAAAAGTATGACAATTTGTTGTCATTTGGCTTTGTTGATAGCAACGCGTCCTTGGGTACAGCGTCGGATTCAATAAAGTCATACGACAATTATTAGTTGTTGCCGTGGTGAAGGTAAATAACAGTTTATCCACTTGCAAACAGTTACATTCCTATTTATCCGATATCAAACTGACAAAACTGACGTTTTTTATGGACGATTTTATACATAAGTTGAATTATCGTATTGATATTGATTGAAAGTTTGATTTTGTGGAGGAAATCCAATTCTTGACATGATTTTTTGGGTTTATGACCTTCCACAATCTGAAAATGAAAAAATTTTTAATCCAAAGAAATCTGTACAAGTGTAGAAGGGCAAATTAATTAATTTACCCGATAAGTTACTGCGTTCACAAGACTGCTGTCTTGAAATAAATTAATTTTTGTTAGTAACGTACCCTATCTGAAAAAATGAAATCGAATTAACAAAGAATACTTCTCTTTTTTTTTTTGAAAATTGTTGACGTTTCGGAGGCTGAATCTGCCTCCGTTATCAAAACTTCTTGGAAAGACGCTGAAGAAAACTGAATTTGAATTGCGGTTTTGGAAATAAGATTTTTCTTTGACAGAGTCAAATGAAATCTATCATACATTCTTTTGATTGACATTTGATATCTTGATACATTGGGTGTTCGGTATCAATCAATCACCATTCTATTAGTTCTTATTTCATCTCTGAGGAGAGGTAACCAGGTGCGGTCCATTTCGATGGAATTGGTTGAAACGCAGTTGTTCGATAAAAGAATGCACGCAGTTTCCTTTAACTTTCTTTTTTCTTGATTTGATTCTCTCAATAAAATTTTGGTATTATTCCATTCCATCATATGATCGCCATCAGATGTTAGAATCAGAGTACAGATGACTTGAAAGTGTTCTTAGATTACATTAATAAACAAGAACCAACGATAACATTCACATTAGAAACAGAAAAAGATGTTGAACTTCCTTTCTTAGATGTTTTGATAAAAAAATCAACATCTGGTTTGGTTTGGTGGTTTGCAATTCAACACAAAATCTGAAAGAAGAATTGAATTTTATAAAGTCCGTTCTCATGGAAAATGCTTATCCAAATGAATTCGTGGAAAAAACCATTAATGAAATTGAAAATAGTACTACACTTTACAATCGAACAACACAACACACAGACATGCGACATCTCCATACACATCCAACAAACAACATTATACCTTATGTCCCTGGACTGTCTGAAAAGATAAAACGGATTGGCCATAGGTATGATGTAAGAACAACATTTAAAACAACCAATACATTGAGATCAATACTCACACATACAAAACCCAAAAACGCTGGTGAATGTTCAAAAAATTGTGTTTACAACATACCTTGTTCGTGTGGTAAGAGTTATATAGGTGAAACATCAAGACAATTGATTGTGCGCCAGAAAGAACATAAAAGTTACATCAGAAATAGAAAAATAACGGGTTCGAAAATATCCGAACATATTCTGACATCTGATAGCGATCATATGATGGAATGGAATAATACCAAAATTTTATTGAGAGAATCAAATCAAGAAAAAAGAAAGTTAAAGGAAACTGCGTGCATTCTTTTATCGAACAACTGCTTTTCAACCAATTCCATCGAAATGGACCGCACCTGGTTACCTCTCCTCAGAGATGAAATAAGAACTAATAGAATGGTGATTGATTGATACCTAACACCCTATGTATCAAGATACCAAATGCCAATCAAAAGAATGTATGATAGATTTCATTTGACTCTGTCAAAGAAAGATCTTATTTCCAAAACCGCAATTCAAATTTAGTTTTCTTCAGCATATTTCCAAGAAGTTTTGATAACGGAGGCAGATACAGCCTCCGAAATGTCAACAATTAAAAAAAAAAAAAAAAAAGAGAAGTATTCTTTGTTAATTCGATTTCATTTTTTCAGATAGGCAAATTCAGTGTACGTTCAGGGTACGTTACTGACAAAAATTAATTTATTTCAAGACAGCAGTCTTGTGAACGCAGTAACTTATCGGGCAAATTAATTAATTTGCCCTTCTACACTTGTACAGATTTCTTTGGATTAAAAATGTTTCCATTTTCAGATTGTGGAAGGTCATAAACCCAAAAAATCATGTCAAGTATCGCATTGATATTTTCATTGTAGCTTCTGAACCATACAAGTGAATAAAAAACTACAAGAGAACAAAAATATGTTGGTGTTAATCTCTGTATTTATATCAAGTAATTCCAATTGGATGGCAGTTTTGCTGACCTGTGGGATATTACTAAAATGCAGGTTCATAGAATTTACATCATTCACAAACAGATTCATTAATTCCATATCATAGGATTGTCCATCCATCAGTTATCCAGTTACGATTCGAAATCAATAATTTGGAATTGAAGCAATGTAAGTGAATAATTGTGAAATGGAAGCGAAACTGAAAGCTAATAGCAGATAAGCGGCGATAAAGTATAACCAACAATGTAACTGTCAAAACCATTAGTCAATAAACAAATTGAAATTCATTCAGTGCGTGTACCGCACCTATCAGTGGGTCTAATGTAATACAGCGTACCTACTATATGCTAATATAATGAATGGAATATAGAAACAAAAAATGAAACGACCTTTGAAGGTATGTACAATCGACCTCAATTGACATGAAACAGTTTCAGCTCTCAGAAAACCTGTTTTCGAACAAAAATCTCTAACACACTTTCTGCTATGTTGCCCACGCGCCATTGTGCACGCTAATTTCAACATATTACAAGGTGATTAAAAACATATTTAATTTTGATTGGACTGTATTCGTGTATGCGAATATCACAGAAGTAAATCAACTGGAATAACATAAATAACTCGTTTTTATATTTGAGTTTTGGTGAACATCAATCTGATATTTTCTGAAGGTGTTACTCAAGGTGATCCGTTAGGGCCAGCATTTTTCTGTCCAACCATAGATGGACTCACGAGAAACATATCGCCTGAATTCAACTGTTGGTGATTTTTTTTCGAAAAAATTAATAAGATATTCATAAAATATGTTGTGGAATCATCTTCGGCTGAAAGACAAACTTTAGTTGCTATTTTCCATCGTTCAAAATAACCTCTTAGGAGGTATTCATGTTGAAAAAAAGAACATCCTCCATGAAAATTGAAAAATGAAAAATGTGATTTATATATTATATATATAACAGAAAACAACTACTTCCCTGGCTAAAGCCATGCTGGACGTTGAACTACATGTGATAGATATTGTGAAAAGACTCTTACTAAAAAGAAAAAATCTGAAACTGAAAATTCACATTTTCATTCAGATAGTTAAAATTTTCTCTAGTTTTCATTGAAAATTCATTAAATAAATCAGATAGGGAGAATGTTATTAAAAAATATCACTCACAGAAATCGTTCATTTCATTGAAGCAAGGTTCGCTTCTGTCGCATTTAATCCCCAATACATTTTGGTCGACAAAAATATATTTTGCTTTGCCAAGCTCATCGGGGAGATTGATAGAATTGAAAAACAGGCTCTAAAGTTTGTCTTTTAGCCACTACGGATTTTATGAATATCCTATCCATATTTTTGAACAAAAACCAAAATGAAATGCCCATGACAGGTCTATGTCAAAAAATAACTTTCAAAATGTTACCGCAGAAGAAGTATTTCCTCCATCATTTCCATTTTGCAATTTTCATGGAGAATGTTCCCCTTTTCAACATAAATAACTCGTTTTTATATTTGAGTTTTGGTGAACATCATTCTGATATTTTCAGAAGGAGGTGTTCAACAAGGTGATCCATTAGGACCAGCATTTTTCTGTCTGACTATAGATGAAGATGGACTCAGAAACGCTAGCATTTACTGTTCATTCATCAAGCATCACGCGTCGCATCAGTTTGACAATTGTAATTGTCAAAAACAGAATTAAATAGGAAATAATACTCCAGTAAGTTTGTCGAGATTGGGATTTGGTTCGTTCTAAACATTATTCTTCCACTTATTGTTCTTCTAGTTTGTTGAATGAAGTTCAATTGAATGGAATGTTCTATTCATGGGATTGTATTAACAAATACCACACGAGCTCTGATCTAGCGGGATATTTTTTACAGTGGTTTTCTCATACTTACTTTCATATATCATATATATATGAAAGTAAGTATTCGAAAACAACCACAAAAAATATCCGGCTAAATCTGAGCTCTTGTGGTATTATCCCCGATTATTTTCAACATTTACTGAAGAACTTGCCAGGATTATGGGTGAGTTGAAAACTGAGACAGGAGTTAAACCCAGTTTTTTCTTTGGCATGTTTAAGTGAGACTAGTCTCACTAGTCTAAAATCGTTGCATATGGTCCAAAGAGGGTACTGATTCCTGCTTCAGTATAATTATTTCATATCAACTAAAATATCCATGACTTTCGGATCCTCCATAAAGGATGGAGAAACTCCATATTCAGCATAAGTATAATATGAAGAAAATGATGGGCTATAACTCAATATATTATATGATACATTTAACCTGGTATCCTTGACCCTAATGAAAAACCGTGGAATAAACCCTAATAATAATTTACAAGGTGTTTCATTTGGGAAAATATCAATACGATCAAAGAAACTGACATTGTAGTTGATCCACAGTTGTTATTTAATAGTATATCAATGACTAAATTTTACTCTCATCCTCCATAAACCTGGAATATCAATACTTCTAAAATGTTTCTCAAATTCTGCCTATTATCTTGTACATGAGATTGGAGTTCATTCATTTTTTTTCCTGTAGTGAAGGGATGCAATGTGTTCATATTATCCAGTACCCCATTCTCGAAAATGATTGAACAATTTTTAAAACGTATCGAGACTATAACATTTTCATAATGCGTCAAAGTTCAATTTCCCGAGTACTGTTGTGATATCGATTTAAAAACGAAAGTTAACCAGGCAACAGGATCCAGAACTAGAATTTATTGCCTCATATACAGGGCGATACGAAAAAAGTGGGGTTGGATGGTGGAACGCATCATTTAAAATGAAATATTAGTTATAACATCTGCGTTACCTTCATTCACCTCTCTACTACTATTATTTGTCTCTGAATTAGTTGGATGTTACGAACTTTTTGTTGAAATAAGTCCATTCGCAAATGTAAAAATCCCTGACGTTACAATGATAGATTCAGAAAGAATTTTTTCTACGGGTATTTTATTGACATATTTATAATATTACTTGTTTTTTCTCATGCCTTCAAATTATACAGGATTGTCGAAAAATATTTTTCAATACGGAACTTTTCGAATTTAACTATCGCTTTCTTTTAAAACGAACACTCGGTATAGTTTTCAACTTTGTGATGTAAAAAACGGCCTAGAATAAAATTCATAAAGAGTTTTTGATTGTAGATCCCTAAGGCGCTTTGTAACCATTTTCGAATTACTGAACTGAACTGAAATGATAAGTAGCTGGAACACACTGTATAATTGACAAAATGTAACAACTCCAAAGAACAATACTTGAAAAAGTATCTCATATTGATGAATGTTTACATCTTTATTAATCAGAATGCTGATGATTGTCAAGGATAACGTTTTGTGTTGTAAAACAATGTAGAACAAATGAAGGTTTTCATGGGCCTCTAGCTCCAAAACTAGCCTAAAGAAAAAGTTGTGCCCATGGACTTTTTGTTTGGAATTACTTCGACTACAACATATCAAAAATTCAGCCGATTCGAGGGGGGGCCACTTTCCCTATTAAAGTGTGCGGTATCCTTTGATTTCAGAATTTGCAAATTCTGTAACGGTTGTGGAGAAAAGGACTTTTTCGATACAATTAGTGTAGGATCAAATATTGAGTGAGCAGAAAGAGTGCTTGAAGCTTGGCTGGATTTTCTTGATTCGCCATTTTTCCATGTTCACACCGTGGAAAGTTGAAAATCCTAAAAGTCCATATCAAGAAACACATTTCCTCTACAAAATCCTACTTTCAATAAATGTTTCCAGTTTGAATAATTTCAAGTCATTTTCGTATTTATTAGTTATTTATTCAAAATTACCCTAATGAGTATAAGAATCATTATTATTAATGCTATGGAATGGATTGTAATTCATTATGTGTACCAAAGAAGGTTCTATCAATAAATTCAATCAGGAATTGTATTATACAATGATCATCTATAACACTCCTGGCATTTCTTATTACAATATTTGTAAGAAATGTGGCCCAATCAATAAACATACAGGGTGTTATGTAATAAGTGTCCGATATTCAATAGGACGATTCCTCAGTTATTTATAAGGTAAAAAGTTCATATAAACATGGGTCCGCAAGGCCTTCAGTTTTGAGATAGAGGGTGTTGAAAATTTATTTTTATTTTGGTTTTTCGTGAATAAATTTTGAAATAATGTCGATATTTGAACAAAAATTGGTATTTGGGGACTTTTCAATATGAGAAATTCAAATTTGATATCTGTTTGGAACTTTATTGTAGGGGGCGCCACCTACAGGTCTTTGTCTCTTTTGGGGAGTCACAACTTTTTCGTGCATGTATGTATCACATTTTCTAGAAAAAAACATATTCCACTATCATTTTTACGTGAAAAAGGAATACTTGTCAAAAGTCGCTACAAGTAGCCGTTATCGAGATATTTTAATTTAAATTAACCGATGCATCCAATCGCCTTCTCATTGATTCGCGAACTCTTTGAAAATTAAATAATCAAGTAGGCTAGTAAGTTTATTCCAATGTTTTTTTTTGTGCTGTCATTTCAAAAATTATATCTTGACGCATAGTTATATAGTTTGATTTGTTACTAGTGTGATTATTTTATTGAAAATGGTAAACTTCACCAATGCAGAGTATGCTGACATACATTTTACATACGGACTTGCTAACGGAAATGCATATGAGGCTAGACGTTTATATCAGGAGCGTTATCCGAACCGCACAACTCCTACTTCAAAAACTTTTTCAAGAATTCACACTCGGTTAAGGGAAACAGGAAGTTTTGAGAAAGCTAGTCATCTGTCGGGTGCACATCGGACGGTAAGAACCCCAGCAACCGAGGAAGCAGTTCTTAATCTGGTAGGAGAACACCCGGAAACAAGCTCCAGGAAAATAGCGCTGACGTTGAACATTTCTCATGTTCTGGTATGGAAAATTTTAATTGATAATTTGTTATATCCCTACCATATTCAGAGAGTTCAGGCACTCCTCCCTCGTGAGTTTCCGTTACGTATCAACTTCTGTCGTTGGTTTCTTCAACGCCTTATTCAAAATCCTTTATTTGAAAATCAAATCCTGTTTACCGACGAAGCAAATTTCTCACGCAACGCTATACGCAATTTTCACAACAATCATTTGTGGTCAGAGGAAAACCCCCATGCGATACAGGAATCACATTTTCAAGAACAGTTTTCTCTCAACGTGTGGGCAGGAATCCTTGGAGATTATCTGATAGGCCCATTATTTATTCCGGGGAGATTAAACGGAGAGAGATATCGTCATTTTCTTGAAGCAGATTTGCCTATTTTACTGGAATATGTGCCGCTTAGACTACGACATGAAATGTGGTTTATGCATGACGGTGCCCCGGCACATTTCAGCATACAAGCGCGAGAATTCTTAGACCAAACTTTCGCCAACCGTTGGATAGGTCGGGGAGGGCCTCAATCATGGCCCCCTAGGTCACCAGACCTTAATAGTTTAGATTTTTTCATCTAAAATCCTCAATCTACCAGACACCTATCCACAATAGAGAAGAATTAAGAAATCGAATAATTAACTCATGCAGATCGATTCAAGATTCTCCAGGAATTTTCCAAAGAGTGCGAGAATCAATGAGAAGAAGATTGGATGCGTGCATACAGGCAGGAGGTGGACATTTCGAACATTTATTGTAATTTTGAATCAGATTAATATTAAGTGTTCCGTTATTTATTGTTTATTAGGAATTAGGTAAAATAAAAAAAACAAAATCATTTTTTTTCATTTTTGGACAAACGCATACATCGATTAATTTAAATTAAAATATCTCTAAAATGGCTGCTTGTAGCGACTTTTGACAAGTATTCCTTTTTCACGTAAAAATGATAGTGGAATATGTTTTTTTTTCTAGAAAATGTGATACATACATGCACGAAAAAGTTGTGACTCCCCAAAAGAGATAAAGACCTTTAGGTGGCGCCCCCTACAATAAAGTGCCAAACAGAGTTCAAATTTAAATTTCTCATATTGAAAAGTCCCCAAATACCAATTTTTGTTCAAATATCGACATTATTTAAAAATTTATTCACGAAAAACCAAAATAAAAATAAATTTTCAACACCCTCTATCTCAAAACTGAAGGCCTTGCGGACCCATGTTTATATGAGTTTTTTACCTTGTAAATAACTGAGGAATCGTCCTATTAAATATCGGACACTTACTACATAACACCCTGTATACCAGAGCAAAATACCATTAAATTGGCCATATATCGTAACCATTAAACATGAACCCCATCCTTGAAGTGAACTAATTGTAACTAATTATTATTTAAAGATGCACTTAAATCATCTCGAGCTAATTTATAACTTACACCGGCCTATTAAATCTCGAATCAGTACAAATTTTTACACAAACTTGTGGAGTATGTAATTATTTTTCAAGATAATTAAAGACAGGATACTAACTGATACTTTGTGGACATAATGATCAGAGTGTTTAATTGTTGATTGTGGACAAATAGCTGCTTTCACTTTCTCTTGGGTTTGAAAGGAACTACACTCGTCGAAGGAGGATCTAGAAGAAGAATTCCTGTATAAAAAAAAAATACAAAAAAATCATATCAACGATATTACTTCTTGGAATGGATAGCTATTTGTATTTTACCACTTTTGATAAAAATTCAAGGCAGAGCTGTCCCAAAGCACAGTGCTTGGTGCTCGTGAAAGTGCTCGAAGCACTTTTGTGCTCCTAAGCACTGTACTCACTTTCAAGTTTTTTCTTTTCAGTTAGAGTCTTTTCACAATATCTATCAGATGTAGCTCGATGTCCAGCGTGGCTGGGGAAGTAGTTGTTTTCTGTTAGATATTACAAATAAATCACATTTTTCATTTTTCAATTTTTGTACATGAATACCTCCCAAGAGGTTATCTTGAACGATGGAAAATAGCGACTGAAGTTTGTCTTTCAGCCGCAGATGATTCCACAACAGATTTTATGAATACCCTATTAATATTTTCGAACAAAAATCAACTAGCTCATGTTGAACATGAAAATGGCTTAAAATCCAATGAAGAAGATGAAACCAGAAAAATTACTAACTGCACTGAAAAAAATATGGTACGTTATATCAATAAATGCCGTTTTTTACCTCTCCGTTCATTGGCAAAATACATTTTTCATCGTGGCAATGAATAAATATTCACTGACTTTTGTAGGTATTTATTGATACAACGAATTCAAGTTTATTGAGATCAAAGATGATCGTTTCTTACATTTATGAACAGTTTTCGTTGCTCCTGCGGAGAAGTTTATTGAGGTGAGGAAAGGGGTATACTGAGATCAATGATGATCTAATTTCAGACCTATGAACATATTTCGTTACGGCTTTGAAAAAGATTATTGAAATGAAGAAAAAAGTACATTGGAACAATGTATATTATTTCATGAAAAAAATGTGGTACATAATATCAATGAATACCGTTTATTACCTTTCCGTTCATTGGTAAAATTAACTTTTCATCGTGATAATGATTAAACATTCACTGATTTACGAAGGTATTTATTGATACAATGAATTCAAGTTCATTGAGATCAAAGTTGATGGTTTTTTATATTTATGAACAGGTTTCGTTGCTGCTATGGAAAGGTTCATTGAGGTGAGGAATGTGGCACACTGAAATAATTTGAAATTGTTCATCACATCAATGAACATAATTCATGGTCCCAGAGCACTGATGTACATATTTTTGAAAAATATGGTACATTTAATTGATGAATACCTCTTCGTTTATTGGTACAATACAGCCATCTCGTGTTTAAATATACTCATAAATTTTGCCGGCATCTGTTCAGCCGAATCCTCGCATAGAAATCTCCGTTGCTGGCAAATTAGCTTTAGCTGGTAGTACACAGCGCCTCCACTAGAGGGACCACTCCGCACGACTTCGTTGTTTGCACAGAGCTGGTTAACTTAAGCAGACAGAAGCGATCGTTGAAGCATCTTCTCGGGTAGCACACACTACAGAGACATCCGAAGAGCTCCGAAAGAAGCCAGCCGAAATAAAAGATAACTTGGAGATACGCCTTCCAATCAGAATTGCGATATTCTGATGAATGCATGTTAATTATTTTGCATATCTTTCGGAAACTCACCGTATGCTCAATATCAGTGGGAGGCCTTCATAGCATTTACGGATGATATGCAATTATTAAATAAATACCACTTATTCAAATGATAAACAAAATAATTAGTTCAATGTGTGAAAGCATCACGAGAATAAACTGAAACATAGATTTAATGTATAACAATTATGGAATCAAGGAATAACCGATACTAAATAATCACCGTTCATTGAATTGATGAAAAATATCCATCGTCGAACTAATCTGAATCATTATATCAATCATACAACATTCATTCGAAGAATGGACAATAATAACTAATCTGATGAATACAGTTTCATCAGTTGAACGAATACAATTTATTGCTTGGGTGATCACTCTTCATTCGTTTGATGAATGGAATTCATTAGCATAACGAACCTATTAAATGTACTTGATCATGATATCAATGAAAGCATTCATTGATATTATTAAGATCCGTATTCATAGTATGGATAACCAGTGGTACATTGACAAAACGATTGCGTTCATTGGACCAATATTGATAAAAATATTCATTGAGTCACTGAACTTTTTCATTGTATTCAGGTACCAATTTTTTTCTGGGTGCCGAACAGACAGGTGAGAACATCGGTGGTTTATTCGAGGTCGTTTCACCTACATCTGCGGTAGACACTCTCAAAGGCGGTGCAGTAACAGAGGAAGCGTTCAAGTCGTTCGTTGAACCTGACTGATTCGGTGTCTGTGCTGATTTCTTCATTTACTGACTTCATCAAGTTGATTTAGCACGGTCTTGTGTAAATTCGCTAAAATGCGACGATGATTGATGAAGATATCCACTAAATCATGTCGACTGCAAGCTTTACTGACGTGCCTTGCGTAAACCAAACAAAAAAATTGTATAACCCGAACTCATGTTATCCACCACCAAACACCACTAAAAAGTTATCTCATTTCCTCTACAAGTTCCAGTTCAGTACTCCTTGTTGGAACAAACGATGAATTATTTGTTTTGTTTGAAAATAGAAAGGCAGATTAGTGAACCAAATGTTATGGTAACGACATCCTGAGATGTTGTTTTCGATGACACTGTTTTAGTACAGTCGATGAAGTAAAATATGCATTATATCTCCCCAACGAATTGGCATGTAAATTTTCCTCCATAATCTGTTAATAGAGATCCCATCTATCATAAAACCACAATAATTTGTCTTGAAGGAATATAGCTGCACTTCTAAAAAACCACCCCTATTGTAAAAAAACTGGTTTTACCTATAACTCGTCAACCGTTAAAAAAAATTAAAAGTACTCGTGACGAAACAGAAAGATTAACAGATTTCTTGACAACAAGCTTTTTTACTTATTTTTCTGTTAAGCTAAAGTTCACAAGAAAATCGATGTCGAAATTTTGTCAAGATTTCCAGTATACTTGAAGGAAAAATCGAATTGGAGTTTGAAGATGCTGGAAAATATTTGCAGTTCTTGCCACTTTTAACGTTCATATAGGTATAAATAAATACATACTGAAACGATAATTGTTATTGTTTACTGATATTTCTTGTTCATGACTGCATAGAGCTGTACGAAAAATAAACCACCTCAGTATAATTCATTAATGTTTTCAGCCATAGTTGAATGGTTTTAATTTGCTGTATGAAAGGTAAAAATAGTTATTTATGCAACAAGTGCAAAAAGTAGGTGTTTATTGCACGAGTTTCATACAATATTTTTTCTACGTTCATGCAAAAACCAGAAAATGTTTAATTTAGGTGGCACTAAACTATAAGGAAGACATTTTTTGTTTAAATCTATCTGCTAAAAGTAATTCAAAAACATTGTGTGTAATTCAGATGAAATTCGAAGGAAAAATTTTTATTTTTAACAAATTGCATTTTCTAGTAATTTCATAGTCCATTATAAATATGATGAAACATGCAACTGTTTAAAACGTAATATAATCTCACAGAAAATGGGCTAAATTTGACGTCGATTTGAAAGTTTATGTCTGTCATGATGACCGAACGCTATAGTAAAATGACAGATGAGTGCAATAAAGTCTTTATTGCAACTAGGTGCAATAAAGAGACAGTTTTTCCACCAAATATAGTTCAATACTGTTTTGTTTTTTGCATGAACGTAGAAAAATAAAATTATTCCCCTCGAAAAAGTTACCAGCATCTTGAAATTTGCCAAATAATCGGTGATTTTGTATTTTTACTGAAATGCTTATACAGAAAAAATAGACGAAAACTTTCCCTTAAGAAACTTGTCGAACACTCTTTTTTGTAATGAATATTTTTTTGATATTTTCAACGGTTGACGAGATATGGGCGAAAATAGGCTTTTTTGACCGAAATGGTTGTTTTTTAGCGGTGAAACCATGTCCCTCCAAAATGGTTTATTATAATATATGGGACCTCTACTAACAGTTCATGAAAGAACACTTCCATTATTGTGTAGAAAATTGTTAATCCGACTGTACTATGTATGTAGGAAGATTTTATTGATATATTCGTTATCACTTAGTATTTCCCGTTCACTACACTACAATATACAAAAGTTCACAGGTGTAAATATTGGAATGACATCATGTAGCCAACGGTTACTATCGTTATTATTTTATCGCAAGATAACAAATTGAAATAAATATATTTTATGACATCGAGTTCGCTTAAACTGTTTCCGCTACTACAGTGTGATTTCAGTTGCCAGGTAAATTCAAAAAGTTCAAAAAGAATCAATTGTTTCTCTTATGGAAAAGTGTTTCTACTGAAAACTATGTAAAAATATTAAAATTCAGAATTGGCGTATGAGAAAAATACCGGATGACACAGCAGCATTTTTAATTTTGAAATTAAAAATATTTTTAATTCACCTGAGGTACATGGTCATCAAAAACTTTTTTTTTGTAACTTAATGATATTTTTCTTTGACCGCCAGTAACCAACAGTTTTTTTTTTTATTTTAATTATTGATTTCATTTGTATGATCCTCTGATATATCTTATTTTTCTTCCAATCCTCTGCTCAATCATACATCTCAATTTGGTATTCGATTCCTAGTTGCCTATTCAATTGCATTTCATTGAAAAACATGGAGTTGGCTGTGACACGAATTCGATGATGATACAATGCTTAGTAGGCTTTGAAATCTAAAAATCATTACAACAACAATGATATTTGAAAAATTTCCACACACTGATCAATAACTGCACGTTGTCAATAAATTGTTTGCTACAAGAAAAACATCCAACATAAATTAATCACCTCTTGATATTGAGAAAACTAAGATAGGAACTGTTAGGACCCGAGATTGGCTCATCAACAAAATGCCAAGAACGTGTTTTTAGAAAATTTTTCGCAGAAAATCCACAAAAAGAACACGCGTAGTCATATGGAAAATGACTTTGTTTGTACGGTACAAATTGTACCCCTATCGAATGTTTGACAACTGGTAGAAGTCTTTTGATCGAAACTATTTTCAAAAGAAATACATTTGGTAGAAACATAGACGACAGAAAATACAATTGATAGAAACACTATTTGACAGACGACACATTTGATAGACACGTCATTACATCGAAACAATGAGTAATCTTCAATAGACCAACAAAACGACAAAATAAATTTTAGAAATTGAATTTTAGAAGCAATGGATTTCGAATACAGGGTGTTAGGTTAGGTAGGGTAGGTTAGGTAGGGTAGGTTAGGTAGGGTAGGTTAGGTAGGGTAGGTTAGGTAGGGTAGGTTAGGTAGGGTAGGTTAGGTAGGGTAGGTTAGGTAGGGTAGGTTAGGTAGGGTAGGTTAGGTAGGGTAGGTTAGGTAGGGTAGGTTAGGTAGGGTAGGTTAGGTAGGGTAGGTTAGGTAGGGTAGGTTAGGTAGGGTAGGTTAGGTAGGGTAGGTTAGGTAGGGTAGGTTAGGTAGGGTAGGTTAGGTAGGGTAGGTTAGGTAGGGTAGGTTAGGTAGGGTAGGTTAGGTAGGGTAGGTTAGGTAGGGTAGGTTAGGTAGGGTAGGTTAGGTAGGGTAGGTTAGGTAGGGTAGGTTAGGTAGGGTAGGTTAGGTAGGGTAGGTTAGGTAGGGTAGGTTAGGTAGGGTAGGTTAGGTAGGGTAGGTTAGGTTAGGTAGGGTAGGTTAGGTGGGGTAGGTTAGGTAGGGTAGGTTAGGTAGGTTAGGTTAGGTAGGGTAGGTTAGGTAGGGTAGGTTAGGTAGGGTAGGTTAGGTAGGGTAGGTTAGGTAGGGTAGGTTAGGTAGGGTAGGTTAGGTAGGGTAGGTTAGGTAGGGTAGGTTAGGTAGGGTAGGTTAGGTAGGGTAGGTTAGGTAGGGTAGGTTAGGTAGGGTAGGTTAGGTAGGGTAGGTTAGGTAGGGTAGGTTAGGTAGGGTAGGTTAGGTAGGGTAGGTTAGGTAGGGTAGGTTAGGTAGGGTAGGTTAGGTAGGGTAGGTTAGGTAGGGTAGGTTAGGTAGGGTAGGTTAGGTAGGGTAGGTTAGGTAGGGTAGGTTAGGTAGGGTAGGTTAGGTAGGGTAGGTTAGGTAGGGTAGGTTAGGTAGGGTAGGTTAGGTTAGGTAGGTTAGGTTAGGTAGGGTAGGTTAGGTAGGGTAGGTTAGGTAGGGTAGGTTAGGTAGGGTAGGTTAGGTTAGGTAGGGTAGGTTAGGTAGGGTAGGTTAGGTAGGGTAGGTTAGGTAGGGTAGGTTAGGTAGGGTAGGTTAGGTAGGGTAGGTTAGGTAGGGTAGGTTAGGTAGGGTAGGTTAGGTAGGGTAGGTTAGGTAGGGTAGGTTAGGTTAGGTAGGGTAGGTTAGGTAGGGTAGGTTAGGTAGGGTAGGTTAGGTAGGGTATATTAGGTAGGGTGGGTTAGGTGGGGTAGGTTAGGTAGGGTAGGTTAGGCAGGGTAGGTTAGGCAGGGTAGGTTAAGTAGGGTAAGTTAAGTAGGGTAGGTTAGGTAGGGTAGGTTAGGCAGGGTAGGTTAGGTGGGGTAGGTTAGGTGGGGTAGGTTAGGTATGGTAGGGTAGGTGACTGGGTCAGGTTATTTTCCCTCCTTTTGCATTAGAAGATTAGATTTGTGTTCAGTTAGGTCGGTACGTTATAAGGGCCAGCGAAGCGAGCCTAACCTAACCTAAAACGTAAATGAAAGAAGGCGCTCGCTGTACTCATCGTCGTTAGGCTCGCATCGCTCCCCCTTATTACGTCTCGACCTAACTACACACAGATCCAATCTTTCAAGGCAAAAAAAGAGAAAACAACCTAACCTAACCTACTCTACCTAACCTACCCTATCTAACCTACCCCACCTAACCTACCCTGCCTAACCTACCCTAACAGACATATGAATATTATAGGTCTGCCGGAAGAAGCAATTTGCAGGTTCTATCAGGAAGAAGAGGTAACCGCAATACATGTAATGTGCCAGTGCGAAGGACTAGCAAGGGTGCGGTTTCTACAACTTGGAGATGAAAAACCAAGAGCAGAAAGCTATCTCGAGAGGCGATTATCAAATCTGCTCAGTCTGATGAAATGGACGAAGCTAGATGATGTGCTATGAGCAATCGGAGCCTCCACAATAGATCTGAAAAGGTCGCAGTGGATTAGGCCAAGGGGCCAGCTCCCTTGTAACATCTAACATCTACCCTACCTAACCTACCCTACCTAACCTACCCCACCTAACCTACCCTGCCTAACCTACCCTACCTAACCTAACCTAACCTAACCCACTCACCTAACCTAACCTACTCTACCTAACCGTACTTAACCTATCTAACCTAACCAACTCAAACCAACCTAACCTAAAACGCGAATAAAAATAGGTACTCGCTGCGCTCGCCGTTCCGACGATCTGATGATACAAATGTTCTTATTGGTTGAGAAAATGTTCTGCTTGATTGCATTTTTGTCACACCTCCCAATTCAACCGATAAGATCATTTTCGTACCATCGGATCGTCGGATATCGTATGCATGAATATCCGGCCTTCCGTCCTGACCTAACTGCACAATTTTTTCATAAATTGTGGCGCCCAATAAACGGAATTTCACCAAATATCCATTATGATAGAGCTTTTTCTTTCCTTTTTTGGTATCAATAAATTCAAAATCTTTGATTTCCATCTTCCAACTTCTATTGACAACTCAGTTATTAATCAAAGTTCAATAATCAAAAATTGTTTCGATCAAATGTGTTCTCTGTCAAATAGTGTTTCTATCAAATGTATGTTCTATATCATAAAAATTTCGATCAAATGTAATTTCTGTAAAAACTACATTCTATCTTTTGTTTTCCGATCAAAAGACTTCTACCAAAAAAATTTCTATCATTTGTGTTTCGATCAAATTTACGCTACCCTATGTTAACAAAGTCAAATATGACAAACCAATAAAACTATCAACAATTCCTAACATATATTGAAGAATAACGCCTTAACTTTCAATCCTGAACCACTATTGAGATAGTAATCCTCATCGGCCAGCTTCTCCGCCACTGGGTGAACGCCCCAATTGAGAATTCTTTCAGTGTTGAACGAACACAATGAGGGTGGAGAAGAACATGTAAAAACGTGTTTTATCCAGACTAATACAATAAATGCTTGCATAATGCCTCTTCTATCCAGACAATGAACAGTTGGAGAACGTCTTGTGCACGAGAAACTATAGAGCGTCCCAAACATTTTTGCGAAGTGCCAACTTTTTCACAAACTTTGGAAAGCCTTGCAAAATAATTGCTAATAGAGCGTGTTGATTGGTCTTGACAAATGGAAAACAAAAGTGTGATTGGTTGATGACTGATATCCAACAGACGAAAAGAATAATCAGAAAAATTTTAAATTTGCTGATACGGACAAATAAGGGTAATTTAATACCGAGAATTCTACAGTTAGTTAATTCCAGTATGCTCAGCCAAAGTTACCAAAAGTTAAATTGAAGTAACTGAAGTATTGAAGTAATTGAAATAACTGTCGTTTTTGATTTTTGTTCGAAAATATGAATATAGGATATTCATAAAATCTTTCGTGGAATCATCTATCAGTATTAAGTCTATATAGTTTTCATTCCACACGTGTTACCGATGATAATTATTACTTCGATATATAATGATATAACACTGTAAAAAAATACTCCAGACAACACCAGATAACGCCATTCGGTGTCCATGTAGGTCCTGATAATTATAGTAAAAAAATAGCACCGACATATTTCACACCGTTCTATGGTGTAACATAAAAACTGTAGATGGTGTTGATTGAATTCGGAATGATCAGATGTAACACCTGAAAAACGGTGTGTAAAAGCACCGTAAAACCCATTTCATTGGGAATTTCTAGTGTTTTTCTTGATTGATATTTCATAGATTCCAAAAAACACCAAAACTACATTAATGTTTATTTATTTCAGAAAAATTCAAGTGTCTGATTAAATTGATGAGTCCATGATATTTTGGTGTTATTTCCCAGTGATTTAAATCACACTCAATTATTTTTTACTGTGTATAAGTGATTCGTTTCACTTTGGAGTCTTAAGAATTTGGCTCACACGGTAGTGCAATTCGAGCTAACTCACACAAAACCCAGTGGAAGGGCCCGTCTAGATTTGTGAATTGTAATCGGAAAGGAGATGTACCCATTGTTGAATTCTTATTATCATACAAGAGGCAACAGAGCCACTTTTCTTGTTGTATGTGCCTTGAGTTTACAATATAATCTAATAGAATAGTTTACGAAAACAGTTCCGTTGAAATAAGTGCGGAAAAATATATAAAGTGAGTCGAACGATTTTAGAAAATATACAGACCTCTAAATTTATTCACAGGTTTTCATTTATACGTATATCAGAAATTAAAACAAATCGGAATATAATAGTAATATTTAACAACGAATGATGAAAAATTACAATAGTTCTATTAGTACAGTAACCACAGACAAATGTAAGCCACAAGTGAAGAACGAATCGTATAGTACTTATTATTATTATTATTATTAGTACTTATTTTCCAAAATATCAGTGGTAGAGCCCAAAAAAACTACAACTGTAGAAAAAGTCCACTTTTTTTGTGTGGTTTGTGTGCGTAAAGTATTACAATATTTCACTATTAACATACGATTTCATTATTAAACGGAAAAGTGTAAAAAAAAGTGCACTTTTTTTAACGGCTGTTGCTAGGCAACCGACAGTTTCATGCAACAACAGTGACAGATCCAAATAATAACGAAATCCTGTCATAAAGCCAGTTCTTATTTTCTTTGGCAACTGATAACCTATAAATATCTGATATACAAATGTTTCACCAATAATATTCTTAGTATTCTTACTATTAAATAAGTATTATCAAAATTCCAAACTATCGCGGCGAATATATTCAAAATAATAGCATATAGCTCTAAGGAACTATTGGACCTAATCTACACTAGGTAATCCAAGGTAGCTATGGCTGTTTGGCCGTCAGAAAAAAGTTGACAACAGTAATTAATGAAATTTGTGAAATTGGGCATCTATCCAGATAACGAATTCTTGATAACTATAAATTTAATTTAAGTAGAAATGAAAAGTGATGAAGATTGAACGGAGAAAATCGTGGATAGTGCAAATATGAGATTTCCTTGATATAGTTCAAAGAAAGAAAAAGGTATTCGTTGCTTCACGAATATTGTTTATTTATTTCGAATACAAATCTAAGAAAATGAAAAGTTACTTTGATGGACTAGTTATTCGAAAGTCAAGTCAACATTAATAATAATAATATTGACCTCGATGAATATGTTATTTTAATATTCGCTTCAAATTTTCTATTCTGCGGGATAGTGTGAAGAGAAAGGGATTTCGACTCTGTCGAAATTATTCGTTTCATTTGTTTGAAACTCAACTCTCCGGCATACTCATCAAACTTTGTTCGAATAATGAATCAATAAAAATATGCCAAATTCATTTCATATTTGCAAAAAAATTTGAATTGGTTATTTTTTTTGATAGTTGTAGAAAAAATACTGTATGAAACTCGTGAGTGAAGTATTTTTTTTAAGTATCACTTTACTCACTTGATACATAAATTACTATTATTAAATTATAATTTTTTTTGCTGTTGTTTCGGAAAGTATAAGATTTAACAAGAAACAATTTCAACAAGACGAAAGATAATTCAATTCTCCATAGAAAACCTAATTGAATTCCGATATCAAATTTCATATTCACTTTAACACGCCACTGCAATTTCCAGCAGGACCAAAAATTAGATTTGTCATAACTTTGCTAAAAATTACAGTAGAAGGAAAAGAAAAAACTGGGTTTTACTCCTGTCTCAGTTTTCAACTCACCCATAATCCCGGCAGTTTCTTCAGTAAATGTTGAAAATAATAGCTCATACACACCCTACATAAAAAATGAAGTATATGCTTGATATGACTCAATTATTCAAGATTTTCTGATCATCTGCAAACATCTTTCGTGTAGTGCGACAAATAGTTATTTATGCAACAAGTGCAAAAAGTAAGTGTTTATTGCACTCGACGTGAAATTGTCCGACGAGGCCGTTAGGCCGAGTTGGACAACACGTGAAGTGCAATAAACAATTTTTGCACGAGTTGCATACAACATTTTTTCTACGTTCATGCAAAAAGCAAAAAATGTTTTATCAAGGTACGACACTAGGTGTTGGAAAATGAAAAGAGCATCTCAAATAACTAATTTTTTCTATCGATTTGCATTGAAACACATCCACTATCATCTATTTTCCATTAATAGTACTCATTTCAAAACTTTCAATTCTGTAATTGTCAGAAATAATTTATGACTGACGTTTCTATAGCCACAGTTGCATTATAAAAATTAAAATAGCTAGGCGGTTTAGAACAAAGTGGATCAGTTTTGATTATGGAGTTTTTCTCGGGAAGGCATTGTTTGTTTAGCTCTGGCTGCTAACACTAATACAAAATAATATAAAATGTGTAACTGTATTAAATGTATTTTCAATCTCACAGAATATCTGCTAAATATGTGGTGGGTTTGAACATGTATGTTTTGTCATGATGACAGAACGTTGAAGTTGAATGACAGATGAGTGCAATAAAAACTTTATTGCACTAGTGCAATAAAGAACTTCTTTTTCCACTAAATATAGTTCAATAAAGATTTGCTTTTTGCATGAATGTAGAAAAACACATTTTAGGTACACAAATACTCGCATATTATGTTTGGATGAGAAGGTAGGAGTCTTCAGGAATAATTTGAACTTTTCGTTTTTCCTCTCCGATCATTTTTAGCAGAGTTATGACCATTCAAATAATCGGTTTCGCCAGAATTTTCAGCAGCGGGTAAGGGTGAACCTGAAAGTTGGTCGGCGTTCAATCACGTTTTCTGAAAAACGAGCGCAAATAATTTTTGTGGAGAATTGAATGGTCTTCTACCTTGTTGAGTTGTTTTTTCGATGAATCACATACTTTCGAAGATTACAGCAAAAATCTATTTATTTATTTTTACATAAAAAAATATGTTCCACCCCTGGAATTTCGGTAAACAATTTTTGTGTTTGTCATGGTTCCAACTACTAGTAGGTATATTAATTTTGGTGGTGCTACAATCGATCCTCGTCTCAAAACCCAATCGTACTAGATTATTACTCGAGATTATTATTCTTCCGTCGATCGGCCCGTAAGTTTTCCCGACGGTTTGCAAGTTCCTGGCAGAAAAGCATGAAAAATGAAAACGCGTTTGTTACCAGAAGAATGCGGGATGTAAATCAAAACTTGACGCAATTTATCTACTGTATATGGAAAATATACGCGGCACTGTTCTGGCGCCTCTTCAATGCGGTTACGGTCGAAGGCCTCTCAGACTACTGTCACTCTTCCTCACTTATCTGATACGATTTAGCCCAGTCATTTTACTTTCATTGATGCGTAAGTGCCAACCGTCACACCGTCCGCTAAAGATGGCGGTTGAATTGAAAGTGTGATAGCGATGATGAAAATTGATTACGATGAATAAATAATAACGACATTCGCATAGGTTAACTTATAAAGCGGAAGACAAAATCGTTTTTTCTTGTTTGAATTTGGTCACCCAAGTAGCATTTTGGCGACGACAACCACATAATACACCAAAATTAACGTTGAAGTTGGTGTAGAAATTAGTCATTTATGAAACAACGCTCTCTAAACCGCCGGTCAACGTTGTTACAACGTTGAGCATGACATCAGTCAAGCTACGACGTTGTCATAACGTTTACTCAACCGACAACAAGTAGTAAATATTTTGGGAATAGGAATTACGTTATAAAAACGTTTAAGTGACAACTTTAGTTATTTTAAACGTTTTCCCGACAGTAAAGCGACCTTGTGAGGTTCAACTAAGCAGTGGGTAATTTTTCAGTTAAGTTGAAAACGTTTTCACAACTAACCTTCCTTCAAATATTTACTGCAGAGGACGTGTAGGCCAAATTTAAATAATAATTATTTACCCAATTTATTATATATTTTTTAATTCAGTGACAAGAACCGTTGTTTGCTAAATTGTTTGACAGAAAATGTATTTATAATAAAGAAAAAAGGGCTAGAATGATCCTAACCTAACTTTCGAATCGGAAATGAAAAGTGCTAACGAATTCACTGTCTTTTCTTACAGATAAAAAAAAAGTCGTGAAGAAACTTCACGGGAAAAAGCTAACATGAAGACAGACAGTTTGGAAATCTTAAGTTTAATTTCTTTAGAAACAAGTGCCAACCTGAATAGAGAGATATTGAGAAAAGCAACTACTTTTTCAGAGGAACAACTGTATTATAGCTAGGAGAAACAACTTGACCATGTACAATAGTTTAATAATTTGGAAGAACTGAGGGAAAAACGCGAAAGAGATGGGTTACAAAATGTGGAGCGGAATGTCTTCGTTAGTTGAAATTGGTTCAGTTTTTGGTCCGATAAGCAACTCCAGTCGCGCTTCGGGTATAAAGTTGGTTGTATGGCAGACTAACGTAAAAAATTAGTATATTTTAAGTTACCTGACAACCAAGGTCGCGATGACGACTTGTATAGTCCTACGCCATATTGGAAGTGTAATTCTATTTGGAAACAAGGTCGGCCATTAAAACTTGGGATGTAAAACAAATATTTACAAAGGATTTTAGAGCCTCATTTTAGTTTTCGAGAAATAATTCATAGGTATTAAGTATTTTAGTTCACGATTGAAACGATATTAACATTGAAAATTGTTTATGAAAATATATATTTTTTATTCTTGACATTTGAAAACTTCGCAACAGATTGAAAGCTCACATGTTTTTTAGCTTGAAACAACGGTATATTTGACAGTAAAATGTAATGCGTTGGCAATTTCTGTTTCGTAATCGTTATTTTTCGGTAATATTGAGCATGAAATATTTCGATATTAACTTGTGGTAGTAGTTGCCAGAAAGTTTTTTCTTAGTGTCCATTTTGGCCATCAGTAATTATTTGGTTGATAAATCAACTATTTTCTTAACACAAAAAAAATAAACTGTCATTGCTGCTTGAGAGGGCGCGTGTGCAATTGTTCTTAAGTAAATTCAGCAACGTTTAGGAAACGACCAACTGCTACCTACAGTTGCAACAAAAATGTTTTAAAAACCCAAAAATTATTGACCAAATTGGTGTAAAAGAGGGTTGTGACAACGTTGTGTTGACGTCGGCAACGCAACTTATGTTTGGTTGCACAACTTTTTCGAACACGTTGCCGCAACGTTGAATTGCTACGTGGGCAGAATCACCCACTTATCACAGAATGGTTTCAGAGATGGTAGTGGGATTCACATTCATGTTTCAGATCACAACTGTGAATCGCAAAGTGACTCCCATTATTATCGCAATAACGTCTATTCGGTGCCCCGTTAGTCATCAGTTCGAGACGTCAAACAGTGACGCAATATGTGACTCGAAATTAGCCCAATGTGACATTACAGTTGTATCTCGAATTTAAATGCACTTTAAGGCTTTTTCGATGTTACAATGTGGAATTGAATGGACTGGCACTCGTTCAAAAATGCGCTTCACTTTCTGATTCTCCTATATGTCACAAACACTTCGAATTTATATGTATGATTTTGTAGGTTATAATTCAACTCTCATATGTTAGTCGCTATACTCACTGAGAGTTTCATGTAGGTATCTCAAATTGTCTTCAAAACGAATTCACTGCTAGAATAATTAACTGGCAATTTGAATGAATAGGAAATATAGAAAATTCAAAAATAAAACAAAGCCCACTAAGTTTCAACATGAAATTTTACGTCAATATTATTATCCTTACTGATAAATTATGGTTTAAATGGAATGGAATACTAAAAAACAAATGCGTTAATTGATTCTGTATAAGTATTTTTTATTAAAAAAAAAAGATAACTAAACTGTCCCGTTGAACCTAAACCATGAAGAAAACCATATATAGAAATGTAGAAAAAAACTATAATTCAATTCCAGTCCTCTGCCCAGAATTTTCTTCTCGGAGAAATCAGTGGCCACATCTTGAAAATGTCAAATTTTGTAAATCACTAAATTAACCTTCTTAGTTTTTACTTACCGTTCCTGTTCTTTGAGGGATCCCGTTTTTGGCAGAAATAATTCTTGGGCAACTTTGATAAAAACACTTTATTTTTAACTATTGATACCAACCTAATTCCTTCCATACCGACAAAATCCAAAGGAAACCAAAATCCATGTTATTGTGCTTCGGAATTTTATTCACATTTTGTACCTCAAAGCGACACTAATGAGAAGAAAATTGTGAATAATTCATAATATTCGGCATCACTAACAGGTAACAGTGATGTAACTCATTTTGTTACCACAATAATCCATTTTGTTACCACAATAATTAAGAAAGCAATATCTCCTAGACGTTTGTGTTAACTGGGCAGTTCAGAATTTTTTTCTAAATTCATAAAAAAAAACATTTTTGCATATATGCAACACTTAAGTGCCAAATATGTACTAACAACACACTTGAAACGTAATTTTTTTCCACCACTGATTATTCAGGCTATTTTCCAAATTTTAATCAAATCCATACATGTATTCGGTAATGATATTTGGTAATTCACAAACATTTTCAATTCTTAATTTGAATAAGGCCCGTGACTTGCTATTGAAATGTTGCTTCTTCGAAAGTTATTTCAGTTGGCCATTTATTTCACCGTTTTCATTTTTCAATTTTCATGGAGAATGTTCTCAACATGAATACCTCCCAAGAGGTTATTATGGACGATGGAAAATAGCAACTAAAGTTTGTCTTTTAGCCGCAGATGATTCCACAACAGATTATTTGAATATCCTATTCATATTTTCGAACAAAAATCAGAATGCAATGCCCATGACAGGTTTACATCAAAAATAACTTTCAAAGTGTTACCACACAAGAAATATTTCCATCATTTCCATCCTTGATATGTATAATTGCTTTTGAAGAGCCTGCTTTCCAATACTTTCAATCTCCCTGATGAGTTTGGCAAAGCGAAATAGAAACGAACCTTCCTTCAATGAAACGAACGATTTCTGTGAGTGATATTTTTTAATTACATTCTCCCTATCTGATTTATTGATTTATTCAATGAAATTTCAATGAAAACTAGAGACTATTAGAGAATCAACTTTTCTGAATGAAAATGCGAATTTTCACTTCCAGATTTTTTCTTTTCAGTTAGTCTTTTCACAATATCGATCAGATGTAGCAATGTCCAGCGTGGCTTTAGCCGGGGAAGTATTTGTTTTCTGTTAGATGTTACAAATAAATCACATTTTTCATTTTTCAATTTTCATGGAGAATATTCCCCTTTTCAACACCTAAATAACACTCGAGACAGGAATTAATCGATATATGATTATCAATATTTTAACCGATTGAAGTTTGGTCAATAGGATTTATTTCTGTGAAAAGATAGAAAGTTTCTACAAAATTCATCGTTAACAACCTATTTTCTCTCCATGCTTTAATTATCTCGAGGTCATCCTCAACTTCATGTTTGCGAGAGTTCCAGTTATTTCCAGTATAAAATATGGCAGTGTCATCAGCATAAGAGGTAATTTCACCGTTGATACGAAAATTTGGATTATGGAAAGTTCATCCCGATAGCAACGCTATGACATCTATTTCATGAACTTTTTCAGAAAAATGTTAAATGGTCTACAACTTGTGGAGGCTTTGAAAAGGGTTGAAAAAAATTATGTTAACAAATGTCTTGGTAGGTACCTTAGAACCATGATTTTGAGTTGAAACTAACCACCACCGACCGGTGCGTGTTCATATAGGGTTAGTTGTTTCCTTTTATATGTCTTGCCATACTTACAAAATAATAACTCTCGGACAATGTCCTCCATTAACTGGGACTGTTTTTAAAATTCACTTAATGTTTCCCATACATGGAAAATGAAATGCCAAACCAGCAAACTTGGCTGAAAACTGTCACCACATCCATTTTATTTGAAAAGTTCATCCCCATAGCAACGCTATGATATCTATTTTATGAACTTTTCCAGAAAAATGTTAAATGGTCTACAACTTGTGGAGGCTTTCAAAAGGGTTGAAAATAAATTATGTTAACAAATGTCTTGGTAGGTACCTTAGAACCATGATTTTGAGTTGAAACTAACCACCAACGACCGGTGCGTGTTCATATAGGGTTAGTTGTTTCCTTTTATATGTCTTGCCATACTTACAAAATAATAACTCTCGGAAAATGTCCTCCATTAACTGGGACTGTTTTTAGAATTCACTTAATGTTTCCCATACATGGAAAATAAAATGTCAAACCAGCAAACTTGGTTGAAAACTGTCACCACATCCATTTTATTTGAAAAGTTCATCCCCATAGCAACGCTATGACATCTATTTTATGAACTTTTCCAGAAAAATGTTAAATGGTCTACAACTTGTGGAGGCTCTCAAAAGTGTTAGAAAATTATGTTAACAAATGTCTTGGTAGGTACTTTAGAACTATGATTTTGAGTTGAAATTAACCACCAACGACCAGTGCGTGTTCATATAGGGTTAGTTGTTTCTTTTAATATGTTTTGCCATACTTACACAATAATAACTCTCGGACAATGTCCTCCTAACTTGGACTGTTTTTAGAATTCACTTAATGTTTCCCATACATGGAAAATGGAATGCCAAACCAGCAAACTTGGTTGAAAACTGTCACCTCCATTTTATTTGAAAAGTTCATCCCCATAGCAACGCTATGACATCTATTTTATGAACTTTTCCAGAAAAATGTTAAATGGTCTACAACTTGTAGAGGCTTTGAAAAGGGTTAAAAAAAATTATGTTAACAAATGTCTTGGTAGGTACCTTAGAACCATGATTTTGAGTTGAAACTAACCACCACCGACCGGTGCGTGTTCATATAGGGTTAGTTGTTTCCTTTTATATGTCTTGCCATACTTACAAAATAATAACTCTCGGACAATGTCCTCCATTAACTGGGACTGTTTTTAAAATTCACTTAATGTTTCCCATACATGGAAAATGAAATGCCAAACCAGCAAACTTGGCTGAAAACTGTCACCACATCCATTTTATTTGAAAAGTTCATCCCCATAGCAACGCTATGACATCTATTTTATGAACTTTTCCAGAAAAATGTTAAATGGTCTACAACTTGTGGAGGCTTTCAAAAGGGTTGAAAATAAATTATGTTAACAAATGTCTTGGTAGGTACCTTAGAACCATGATTTTGAGTTGAAACTAACCACCAACGACCGGTGCGTGTTCATATAGGGTTAGTTGTTTCCTTTTATATGTCTTGCCATACTTACAAAATAATAACTCTCGGAAAATGTCCTCCATTAACTGGGACTGTTTTTAGAATTCACTTAATGTTTCCCATACATGGAAAATAAAATGTCAAACCAGCAAACTTGGTTGAAAACTGTCACCACATCCATTTTATTTGAAAAGTTCATCCCCATAGCAACGCTATGACATCTATTTTATGAACTTTTCCAGAAAAATGTTAAATGGTCTACAACTTGTGGAGGCTCTCAAAAGTGTTAGAAAATTATGTTAACAAATGTCTTGGTAGGTACTTTAGAACTATGATTTTGAGTTGAAATTAACCACCAACGACCAGTGCGTGTTCATATAGGGTTAGTTGTTTCTTTTAATATGTTTTGCCATACTTACACAATAATAACTCTCGGACAATGTCCTCCTAACTTGGACTGTTTTTAGAATTCACTTAATGTTTCCCATACATGGAAAATGGAATGCCAAACCAGCAAACTTGGTTGAAAACTGTCACCTCCATTTTATTTGAAAAGTTCATCCCCATAGCAACGCTATGACATCTATTTTATGAACTTTTCCAGAAAAATGTTAAATGGTCTACAACTTGTAGAGGCTTTGAAAAGGGTTAAAAAAAATTATGTTAACAAATGTCTTGGTAGGTACCTTAGAACCATGATTTTGAGTTGAAACTAACCACCACCGACCGGTGCGTGTTCATATAGGGTTAGTTGTTTCCTTTTATATGTCTTGCCATACTTACAAAATAATAACTCTCGGACAATGTCCTCCATTAACTGGGACTGTTTTTAAAATTCACTTAATGTTTCCCATACATGGAAAATGAAATGCCAAACCAGCAAACTTGGCTGAAAACTGTCACCACATCCATTTTATTTGAAAAGTTCATCCCCATAGCAACGCTATGACATCTATTTTATGAACTTTTCCAGAAAAATGTTAAATGGTCTACAACTTGTGGAGGCTTTCAAAAGGGTTGAAAATAAATTATGTTAACAAATGTCTTGGTAGGTACCTTAGAACCATGATTTTGAGTTGAAACTAACCACCAACGACCGGTGCGTGTTCATATAGGGTTAGTTGTTTCCTTTTATATGTCTTGCCATACTTACAAAATAATAACTCTCGGAAAATGTCCTCCATTAACTGGGACTGTTTTTAGAATTCACTTAATGTTTCCCATACATGGAAAATAAAATGTCAAACCAGCAAACTTGGTTGAAAACTGTCACCACATCCATTTTATTTGAAAAGTTCATCCCCATAGCAACGCTATGACATCTATTTTATGAACTTTTCCAGAAAAATGTTAAATGGTCTACAACTTGTGGAGGCTCTCAAAAGTGTTAGAAAATTATGTTAACAAATGTCTTGGTAGGTACCTTAGAACTATGATTTTGAGTTTAAATTAACCACCAACGACCGGTGCGTGTTCATATAGGGTTAGTTGTTTCTTTTAATATGTTTTGCCATACTTACACAATAATAACTTTCGGACAATGTCCTCTTAACTTGGACTGTTTTTAGAATTCACTTAATGTTTCCCATACATGGAAAATGAAATGCCAAACCAGCAAACTTGGTTGAAAACTATCACCACACCCATTTTATTTGAAAAGTTCATCCCCATAGCAACGCTATGACATCTATTTTATGAACTTTTCCAGAAAAATGTTAAATGGTCTACAACTTGTGGAGGCTCTCAAAAGTGTTAGAAAATTATGTTAACAAATGTCTTGGTAGGTACCTTAGAACCATGATTTTGAGTTGAAATTAACCACCACCGACCGGTGCGTGTTCATATAGGGTTAGTTGTTTCTTTTAATATGGTTTGCCATACTTACACAATAATAACTTTCGGACAATGTCCTCTTAACTTGGACTGTTTTTAGAATTCACTTAATGTTTCCCATACATGGAAAATGAAATGCCAAACCAGCAAACTTGGTTGAAAACTATCACCACACCCATTTTATTTGAAAAGTTCATCCCCATAGCAACGCTATGACATCTATTTTATGAACTTTTCCAGAAAAATGTTAAATGGTCTACAACTTGTGGAGGCTCTCAAAAGTGTTAGAAAATTATGTTAACAAATGTCTTGGTAGGTACCTTAGAACCATGATTTTGAGTTGAAATTAACCACCACCGACCGGTGCGTGTTCATATAGGGTTAGTTGTTTCTTTTAATATGGTTTGCCATACTTACACAATAATAACTTTCGGACAATGTCCTCTTAACTTGGACTGTTTTTAGAATTCACTTAATGGTTCCCATACATGGAAAATGAAATGCCAAACCAGCAAACTTGGTTGAAAACTGTCACCTCCATTTTATTTGAAAAGTTCATCCCCATAGCAAAGCTGTGACATCTATTTTATGAACTTTTCCAGAAAAATGTTAAATGGTCTACAACTTGTAGAGGCTTTGAAAAGGGTTGAAAAAAATTATGTTAACAAATGTCTTGGTAGGTACCTTAGAACCATGATTTTGAGTTGAAATTAACCACCACCGACCGGTGCGTGTTCATATAGGGTTAGTTGTTTCTTTTAATATGTTTTGCCATACTTACACAATAATAACTTTCGGACAATGTCCTCTTAACTTGGACTGTTTTTAGAATTCACTTAATGGTTCCCATACATGGAAAATGAAATGCCAAACCAGCAAACTTGGTTGAAAACTATCACCACACCCATTTTATTTGAAAAGTTCATCCCCATAGCAACGCTATGACATCTATTTTATGAACTTTTCCAGAAAAATGTTAAATGGTCTACAACTTGTGGAGGCTCTCAAAAGTGTTAGAAAATTATGTTAACAAATGTCTTGGTAGGTACCTTAGAACCTTGATTTTGAGTTAAAATTAACCACTACCGACCGGTGCGTGTTCGTATAGGGTTAGTTGTTTCCTTTTATATGTTTTGCCATACTTACAAAATAATAACTCTCGGACAATGTCCTCCATTAACTTGGACTGTTTTCAGAATTCACTTAATATTTCCCATACATGGAAAATGAAATGCCAAATCAGCAAACTTGGTTGAAAACTGTCACCACATCCATTTTATTTGAAAATCATCTCAGACTTATGGCTGACACCAATCATAAATATTAATAATACATTAATCATAGTGGAATAACCCTCTATGCATACCGCGAAGTCTTCTTCATAGTCAACGGCTAAACAAGGTAACAACAGAAATTCAACATTATTCAAGTGCCATCTATCATGTAAAATTGCGCAAGAATTTATAGAGTGTACATACGAACTTGTAAATTAATAATTCCTGGAATAGCATCCAAAAGAAAAGTGCAAAGATAAATGCGTTTACTTGGTAAAACAACAACAAGCGTGCATTGTATACTAAAATAAATCATAACAAACAGTCGTCCTGCTTTCTAGTCCCCATGTACCGGTTGGCATTATACTTTGCAATATCCAATAAATTCTTCAGCAATCCGAATTGCATACATACACTGCTTCATTGTACGGGCAGAAAATGTACCATTCAATAAATACACTTAAACTGCATTCTCTTACTTGTGAGATGTATAACGTTTGGATAAGAGGTATGGTATATATACAGCATGGGAAATCCTTGTTGGTTCTTATTGAATCAAGGTGTGGCTTTTGTGGCTAATGCATTTCTCCATCACTTTGGCTGTGGGGAAACTTGTATATATGTTATATATATATACTGCTTTTTCTGTTCTGGTTTCCACGAGAAAGAAAATTCTGTATTGTTTACAGAACATCGCGAGAATCAAGGAAAAGCCGTTTCACTGACTACTTTATAAGAAACGAATTTCAGTAGTTTGTATTCAAACGATACAAAGCAGGTGGTTTTCCGTTGAATTTGAAAGAGTAAATGTTTTACACAGAAAAAAATTGGTACCTGAATACAATGAAAAAGTTCAGTGACTCAATGAATATTTTTATCAATATTGGACCAATGAACGCAATCGTTATGTCAATGTACCACTGGTTATCCATACTATGAATACGGATCATAATAATATCAATGAATGCTTTAATTGATATCATGATCAAGTACATTAAATAGGTTCGTTATGGTAATGAATTCCATTCATCAAACAAATGAAGAGTGTTCACCCAAGCAATTGTATTCGTTCAACTGATGAAACTGTACCTATCAAATTAGTTATTATTGTTCATTCTTCGAATGAATGCTGTATGATTGATATAATGATTCAGATTAGTTCGACGATGGATATTTTTCATCAATCCAATGAACGGTGAGTATTAAGTATCGGTTATTCCTTGATTCAATAATTGATATACATTAAATCTATGTTTCAGTTTATTCTCGTGATGTTTTCACACATTGAACTAATTATTTTGTTTATCATTTGAATAAGTGGTATTTATTTAATAATTGCATATCATCCGTAAATGCAATGAAGGCCTCCCACTGATATTGAGCATACTGTGAGTTTCTGAAAGATATGCAAAATAATTAACATGCATTCATCAGAACATCGCAATCCTTACTGGAAGGCGTATCTCCAAGTTATCTTTTATTTCGGCTGGCTCCTTTCGGAGCTCTTCGGATGTCTCTGTAGTGTGTGCTACCTGAGAAGATGCTTCAACGATCGCTTCTGTCTTCTTAAGTTAACCGGCTCTGTGCAAACAACGAAGTCGTGCGGAGTGGTCCCTCTAGTGGAGGCGCTGTGTACTACCAGCTAAAGCTAACTTGCCAGCAACGGAGATTTCTATGCGAAGATTCGGCTGAACAGATGCCGGCAAAATTTATGAGTATATTTAAACACGAGATGGCTTGGTTCGACATAAGGCTTATTATTATATTCATGAACATATTAATTACGGAGTTATAGAATGGGAGGAAAATGTTGTTTCTATCTGCCTAACAAAACTGGGACTTGTAACTTCGTTACACCTTCTATGATCTTTCCATAGCCCCAATAAAACCTGTGTGTAGATTTGAAAATAGATTATCATTGATTTCAATAAACTTGGATTCATTGAAACAATAAAATCATCTCTGGGACCATTAATTACGTTCATTGATATGATGAACAATTTCAAATGGATTCAGTGTACACCTTTCATTACCTCAATGAACTTTTCCATAGCAACAACGAAACCTGTTCATAAATGTAAAAAAAGATCATGTTTGATCTCAAAGAACTTGAATCATTGATATAATGTACCACATTTTATTCATAAAATATTATACATTGTTTCAATGTACTTCTTTCTTCATTTCAATGATCTTTTCCATAGCCGCAATGAAACATGTTCATAGTTCGGAAAATAGATCATCATTGATCTCGATAAACTTGAATTCATTGTAACAATAAAAACATAATTATTTCAGTGAATGGTCATTCATTGACTCGACGAAAAATGTATTGTGCCAGTAAACGAAGAGGTATTCATCAATAAAATGTACTATATTTTTTTAAAATATATACATCAGTGCTCTGGGACCATGAATTATGTTCATTGATGTGATGAACAATTTCAAATTGTTTCAGTGTACCACATTCCTCACCTCAATGAACCTTTCCATAGCAGCAACGAAACCTGTTCATAAATATAAAAAACTATCAACTTTGATCTCAATGAACTTGAATTCATTGTATCAATAAATACCTTCGTACATCAGTGAATGTTTAATCATTATCACGATAAAAAGTTAATTGTGCCAATGAACGGAAAGGTAATAAACGGTATTCATTGATATTATGTACCACATTTTTTTCATAAAATAATATACATTGATCCAATGTACTTTTTTCTTCATTTCAATAATCTTTTTCAAAGCCGTAACGAAATATGTTCATAGGTCTGAAATTAGATCATCATTGATCTCAGTGTAACCCTTTCCTCACCTCAATAAACTTTTCCGCAGGAGCAACGAAAACTGTTCATAAATGTAAGAAACGATCATCTTTGATCTCAATAAACTTGAATTCGTTGTATCAATAAATACCTAATAAATGTCAGTGAATATTTATTCATTGCCACGATGAAAAATGTATTTTGTTAATGAACGGAGAGGTAAAAAACGGCTTTTATTGATATAACGTACCATATTTTTTTCAGTGTATAATTATTATAGAGTTTGTAGGTGAATATTCTGTTTGCTGAACCTCGTCCATGCGGAAAAAGACGCAAAAAGGTTTTTTGCTTTTTTTTTACTTCACAATTATTTGCAAAACTGGCTATTTGCAATTATATTATTTTTTTTAAACAAAGCTGTGAATATTTCAGGCTGCAAAGTTCTTAATTTCACTCCTAAAAGCTTTAAGCAACATTGATAAATCACTTTATTTTCAGAAAACAACACCACTAAGCTGTTAAACGTTTTCTTATTTCCCAAAAAATGCTCCTGAGCAAATAGCAAGTTTTGCAAATAATGGCCTCATATACACATATAGATGGGCATGAAGAAGTTTTGCTTCAGTTGTGCGGTCTTAAGCACACTCGTATTTCCATTTATTTATTCATATGCCTTCTAACAAGCTAATATCCAGAGATCGTATGTTCGAATCTTATGATGGTATGATTTTTTTTTCTGTTTTTCCTTACTAGCAGTAACTGTTGTACCACACGAGAAACTGACTTGTATCATAATCATAAATAACTATTTTTTTGTTCGGAAAGTGGCAAAAATGAATTGTTTGATGATCTCAGATATACTTTTGGTTTGGCATAAAAACAATTACAACTGTTAGTTTCTGTTTTACTCACAAACCAGTGCTGACGGATGCCACAAAATATGGATGCCAGAAAATATGGATGCCAAAAAATATGGATGCCAAAAAATATGGATGCCAAAAAATATGGATGCCAAAAAATATGGACGCGGAAAAAATTAACAAAATGAGACCTACTGGAAGAGGAGCAAAATATTATTCGAATGACGGAAAAAATAATTTGCAGTCGACAAAATGGAGAAGGGTGGAACGGGGTGAACTTGTAGGAACTGAAAGTGTTATCTCACGGTTTTTCAAAAATGAATCTGCACTGATGTCCAGAATCATCACATAATCTGAATATTCGCGATAACAAAATCAAGTTTTTTAAGAACACCAGCTGTGTTCCAATTGAAAATGAGCGGTTTCCAGGAACGTTTGGGCCTATCGGGAGTTCGGAAGAATTCCCGAAGGGCCGGTCGATCTTGGGCCGGTAAGGGCTAGCTACTCTGAGGGCAGTCAGGGCTGGTTGCTGGTAATTTCCCGGGCCGGTAAAGTGCACCCTATCCGTCTCTGGCGGTTTCCATTCATTCCTGGTATCTTCTTCCTGTCTAATTCAGGCATGGTCAGCTATTTCCGATTTCAAATTTTGGTCAATCAAGAGTTCATTTGAATTCGGTCTATAATATGCGAGGGATGATATTTCTCCTTCACGAGGAAATGGGCATTGTTCACTGATAAAAAGGATATTTTGCATGAATGCATAATTGCATTGATTCAAGTCGATTGTATTCTTGAATAGGTCCAACCAAATATTAGTTTGATTTTTTGACGGAATCCTCTTGGCCACTTGAAAGGAAACTGTTTTGAGACATATGAACACTTTCTTCACTGAATAATGAGAGTTGTTTGGTGCAAGAATATTTCAACTTTGATAATGAACACTATTGTGAATACTTTTTTCGTTCGATGGTGTGAGTTGGTTGGGGCAAGAATATTTCAACTTCGATAACGAACAATATTCTTCTTCATAATGCAATACATTTTTGATTCAAGATTATCTGCATTTGGAGGCTCAGTACAAATGTGCACTTGGTCATGAAAATATGCCATGGAAGCCATGTTCATATGGTACAGTTCAACAAACAGAGAACAACTGCGAACAATTGAGGTATAATGGTTATATATGAGAATAGTTTTGTAATATTTTAATTTCCGAAACTATATAATTAACGTAGGTACCTATTCGGTGACGCATAGAAATGCGATCGAATATAGAAACAACAGCGGCATTCGCCATTATCACACACCTGTTGAAAACAAAAATATCTTCAACCTACCTCCACTACTGGTCCATAAATGACCTAAATTCAAATGGTGCAGAAATAATTGGACCTCCATGTTGCACTTCTGTCTGTAGCAGCACATTTGCACATAACGACTGTGACAAATACAAAACTAACAACTTTTATTATGATTCAAAGACAACCCCCAAACCAAACGCGGGTAACAGCAAACAGGATAGAGGTTCCATTCGGCAGTCGCAGTGCGCGCTTTCGCGTAGGTTCGCGCCGTTCCGGTAGCGTGCACCCGCTAAAGTAAAGCTCATTGGTTGACTGTGCCACGTGCTGCTTCCTCCTGACCTCGCCAAGAAATTATGTTCTTGAGTCAAAAGGAGCATTTTTCACAAGTAGGTGTTCTCTAGGGTAAAGAGTTGGAATGTATTAATGCAAACAAATTCATTTCAAGATAATTTATGTGAAGAAGCAAACAGTTCAATAAGTTTGAAATAAGAGTATATTCATCAATTAGAAATAATTATTTTTTTCAGAAGATGATTCTGTTCAAGAGGATATATATATTTGATTGAAGACATCCTTTTTATCAGTGTTGGTGTACAAAACCTGGGCTATTCTGCACGCCAGCTAGTTTAGATTGCAATGGCAATACTTGCGATAATTTCCCACCATCAATAATCAATAATGATGAAGCAGAAGATGACGGCATTGCGAAATATAATCAAAATTATATTTGAGATGTATTTTTCAACTTCCGTCGAAAACAAATAGTTATAATTTTTTTTTTCAATTCAGTTATCTGCCCAGATACTTTTTCAGCAATAAACTCACTATTAATCTATTTTAAGATACACATTGATGAGGTATATACATTTTTGAAAAATATTTTAGATTTTTTTTTCAGGAAGAAAATTGTTTTCTGAACATTAAAATTGTTCGTCATTTTGACAATTTTTTCGAATAAAGCGTAAAACTTTAACCCATAACTACTTTTATCTACAAACATTAAAAACAATCATCAAAATCCGAGTAGTTTTGAGCGGTTCTGAGATAACGCACTTTTTTTTTCTAACACTTTCCTTTATCAATCCTAACGTCAAGCTAGCGATCTCTAAAAAAAGCATTACTAATACACCTGGTGCAAAAGGGGAACCCACTGCAAGTTTAAACGGACAAATTTGAGTATTCTGCACTTATCTTTCAGGATTTTTCTTAATATTTGAATGACTTTGAAGAAACGCTCTAACCAAGCTCAAGACATGCCCTTTTCTAGATATTCATGATTCTTCAGTTAGATTGACTAAACTCCACATGACCCAATACTCATTCACCATTGGGACGAGGTGTTTTTTAACTATTATGCCTGGTACGGCCCCGTCAACTAACCTTGTAGGTCACCGGCTACTTCGAAGATGTGACAGCAGCCGCACCCCGAGTCGCGAGAGCTGATGCGTTCTCAACAGTTTATGTAGTATACACCGGCCCATCTAGCGTACAAGATGATGAGAACATGCGGCTATATCCGGTGTATCAAACAGTTGCATTTGGCAATTTTCATGATTTTTAGGAATTGTATCCCACTGATTTCTGAAGCATTACTAATAATCAGTTTTTCGTGAGCTATCACAAATTGTACTCATGTGATATTTTATTTTTCAATACTTTACCTTTACGTTATTTATCAATGTTAGTGTATAACTGGCTCAGAAGATGTCAGTGTCCAAACGCTGTTAGCATTGAATGTTAGTGATTATTTTTTTCGTATGATTTTCAACCAATCAGAATGTCCAATTTAGTTAAGTTACCTCGTATAATTTCGATAATACCTGATTATACATAGAGTAGCTCCACCAATTGAAAATTTTAAAATAATTTCATTTTCATAGTAACCACAGCGACATCAATATACAACAAACAGAACTGTCAAATTGTGACGTTTATCAAAAATTGTTCAAAAATGAGTCGATTCGGAGATTTATCATCAAATGCAATAGACGAAAGTATATAAAATACTGAGCCTCTTAATACAGTGAAAACAAAAAAGTACGTATGGAAACAATTTCTTACGTTTTGCAGTTAATAAATGAATCAATTTCCACTGAAATGATAGCGTCCATTTTGAAAGATTGGGCTTTCAATATGCGAAAATGTAATGGAGAAAATTATAAAGAAAATGTGGTTAAAACGATGTGGAACATTACGGCAAAGCAAGTACAAGAAAAATATATGAAGGAGTTTAATAGAGTAATTGATCCATTCTCTAGTCCCATATTTTTAGCCGCACGAAACGCAAGAAATTCAAAAAGAAGGGAACTTCAAATGTCACCGGACAAGAGAAAGGTTAGTGCATCAGCATTTAAAGATAACGAGTACATAGCAATGATAGAAGCGTAGGATGAAAATACAACGGAAGGATTACAAATAAAATTTTTCTTAATTGCTTCTGTAGAACTTGCGTGGAGAGGATATGAAGGAGCGTCATGCTTGACTCATTATTTTCAAAAAGAAACTGGAAATGATGATACTCCAACTGGTAGAATACAATATAATCCTATTTTTACCAAAACCACACAGGGAGGAGCAAAACCATGTGCTAATAATAAATGGCTTGTACCTAACCATAATGAAGTAAGTCGTTGTCCAGTGAGACTTTTAGATAAGCTAATGATGAAAAGAAGCGAAAACATCAATAATAAAACAGATGGGTTATTTCTGACAGTAAATCCCAACTGGAGAAAAGAAAAAACCCTTGGCTGGTACAAAAATATGCCAATTGGAGTGCATGAAATTAGTAAATGGACCAAAAAGTCTGCAGAATTGGCAAATTTGAATATGGCAAACAAAATATTTTCAAATCATTCTCACCGAGCCACTGCTATTTCACAATTGGCAAAAGCAGGTGTATCTGGACAAGAACTTATTAAAATAACAGGACATGGTAATAGCAATTCTATCAAACCCTACCTACAGGTAGATGAACAACATCACCAAAACATAATAAATAAGATGAGATCCAATTTTAAAAACGCTGCAGGTTCAAGTAATAACACCTCCAGTATTTCCAGAACTTCAATGAGCAGTGGCCACGTTTCCTGCGCCGAAAATAACTCAGTTAAAAAAAACGTAGTATATAATAATTGTAACTTTCGTTGCATTATTAAATTAATAAATTGTTTATATATTTACTTAATTTACTCAAAAAATAATGGTATCAAATACAATACGTACTTCAAAATAAATACAGTTATACATCTCAAACTTCCTGCATAAATACAAATCGTGTCAGTTTGACAGAATAATTCTCCCACTTCGCGGTCAGATTATTTAAACTGTCGAACTGACACTCTTTATAATTATGCAACAAGTTATCGATGTATAATCTGATTATTTTGAAGTACTTATTACTACTGAATATACACATATCAAAAGCTGAAACATTTACCTTTTCTATAGACCATGCTGAAACTAAGCAATATCAATGAGTGATACCGATGTCATCTGTGACTACCCGGATAACACGATGACCATGTTGGGACCAATAATGGGAGGTTCCAAAATTGTCCAAGAGATGTTCCTAGGCATCCCAAATAAGTCCCTGGGAGATGAAAATGTAACCAAACTCCACTTCGTTAGGATGTCCTCAGGATGTCCCATGCAAGTCATAGGGATGAAACAGGGATACATCTAGGTCACAACTAGGGTCAAGTTCTGCATGATTGGGACGTCCCGGTGATGTTTATAGGTTTCCCAAACTTATCGCCGGGAGATGGAAATGTTACCAAACCCTGCATCCTCATGATCTCCTCAGGATGCATGTCTTATGACAACCATGGTATATCCTGTCTCTGATCAATGATGTCCTTAGGACAACCCACAATCATCTTTATGGTTAAAAATGCTGTTTGAGGATAATCCGGAGATAACTTTTTTTTGTTGCAATTCTCACTCATCTATTTTGGGCACTAAAAAGTCAAAATTATTTTTTCTTCAAACCATCCACTTCACACATTCTCTATCACTTGGTTTCAGCCATTTCTTTCTTCAAAAAAAAATCCATTTATTTTTTTTTTCTAAAATTAGTCCTGTACTAAACTAAACCAGAAAAGTTGTGCTTTTTCATTTTGGAAAGTAGGAAGTTTTTTTGTTTACATTCTAAAGAATCCTGGAATTTTGGAAAAAAATTATTTTTTCATTGTAAAAAAATTATGAAATCCTGTGAAAGGGAATATATGTGTTGTAATATAGTTCAAATAAGAATGAATTTCACATTCAGTGTTCAGAATGGATTCTTGAAAAAACCATTTTGTGAACTTCAATCATATATCATATATATCTTCTGAAATAATAGAGATCGCCAAATTTTGTATATATTTTTCACAGAACCAAACTACCACATAAAAAAAATGAGATTCGCGAATACTCCCTAAACTGCAATATGGCATTTGATCATAGAGAACGGTCAGTGAGAATAAATAAGGAGTAAAAGAATGAAAATATTTGTAAAAATATATATATTTCGCCAAATTTTTTCCATGAAACAAATAGAATAAATACAAATATCTGCACGAATTAACAAAAAAATAAATAAATATTATTTATTACTCATTGATAAAAAATTGATGAAAATAATCAATAAGAAATATGCTCGCCCTTCTGAGTTGGTACAATTGGCTGATTTACTCACAAGCAGAGGCCAAATCGTGGGCTCTACCTGTCAAACTTTAATTCATAATTTTCTTCTTTCAATGACATATGTCATTTGTCTGTTTCCTAACCAAGATGATAGACACGTTCTGAGTATTTCCACACGTGGAAATTATTCATATAAAAAAATATTAAAATGTTTGTGTCAATTGAATAATTATTTTAATTATTAACCTTTTAATATTATTTTATTATCAACTTCATGTTTCTCATTCGATAATGTTGTATCACTTTCATCACATCATTTTGCAATCAACCTCAAAGACACAGTAAGTATAGCTGTTACTGAGCTTCACTCCATTTTAGTATACATTCGCTTATTAATTGTAGCTTCCCTGAAGATGACAGTAACCACTGTTGGAATATTGGAAATATAGTGTTAAAAGAGTACACGATTTGCTTGCTGCTCACCCAAATAATCTTCCTAACAATTGCCACTTTGAACTGGCAATTGTCACTTTGAAATGACAATTGTCACTTAGAAATGGCAATTGTCACTTTGAACTGGCAATTGTCACTTTGAAATGACAATTGTCACTTAGAAATGGCAATTGTCACTTTGAACTAGCAATTATCACTGGCAGTGAATGTATTTTTTGAGTACCAATTTAAAGTTCGAAGTGACAATTGCCAGTTCAAAGTGACAATTGCCAGTTCAACATGACGATTGCCAGTTCAAAGTGACAATTGTCAGTTCAAAGTGGCAATTGCCAGTTCGAAGTGACAATTGCCAGTTCAAAGTGACAATTGCCAGTTAAAAGTGACAATTGTCAGTTCAAAGTGGCAATTGCCAGTTCAAAGTGACAATTGCCAGTTCAAAGTGACAATTGCCAGTTAAAAGTGACAATTGTCAGTTCAAAGTGGCAATTGCCAGTTCAAAGTGACAATTGCCAGTTCAAGGTGACAATTGCCAGTTCAAAGTGACAATTGCCAGTTCAAAGTGACAATTGTCAGTTCAAAGTGGCAATTGCCAGTTCAAAGTGACAATTGTCAGTTCAAGGTGACAATTGCCAGTTCAAAGTGACAATTGCCAGTTCAAAGTGACAATTGCCAGTTCAAAGTGACAATTGTCAGTTCAAAGTGGCAATTGTCACTTCTAAGCGGCAATTAATAATGTTTTAAAAAATATTTTGTTGTTTGCTCTTCTACGCCTTCGTACGATTCAGTACTCACATTACCCATTCCACTACCAGTATCTTGATATTTTTATCAATGAAAGATAGTGGGCGGCTTGTCGCGCAAAGCGGACAAATTAACAATTGATAGCTTGTGCATGGGTTGTCTATGAGCGCCGAGCGTTCATTGTGGAGTCTGCGATCCACGACACTTCTTGTGCTTCGATGGATGAGCGGGCCGACCATCGAGAACAGTGAACGAAGTCAATAAACCCGATGCACCTGTTGGCCTCAGGTCAGCCACTCATTGCTTCACAGCCTCCAGCGAACATCTCGCTAATAGTCGGGTCAAATACGATCCCCAGAATGAGGTGGAGTCGTATAAAGATATTGAGGGCTAGGTATTTAATACTGGGTAGGTAAAAAACTTACAGTCGAACTCCACCAAATAAAATCTTTATTGTATTATGTGGGTGTGTAGAGGACACACATCAGCACATTAAGGGATGTAGTCAGAAGACTTACATCAGCAGTAGGACATGTTTCGAAGGATTCATCCTTCATCTTCAGCAAAAAGGTTAACAAGAGATCATATGTGGTGGAAAAACTATTGAGACATTGCTTAAAAAAACTTAACGACTAGTCGTCAACATGACGTATCCCGCATGAGAGCGGTTCCCTAAATGTTAGGGGTTGTGTTATGACAATTCATGGTACCTTATATCAAAATTTCTACCTGTATATATGGCGGGGCATTCACCACATTATAGTCGATATATACCAGATCTCTTCATTTTGTCTAATTTAGGTTTGGCATTGAATATTCTGTTTCCTAAATTCCCGTTGGAACACTTTTGGAAAGTTAGTTTTTGACCTAGACCTGTCATGGGCATTGCAATGCAAATATGAATAGGACATTCATAAAATCTGTTGTGGAATCATCTGCGGCTGAAAGACAAATTTTAGTCGCTATTTTCCATCGTTCAAGATAACCTCATGTTGTAATAGAAAACAACTACTTCCCAGGCCAAAGCCACGCTGGACATTGAACTACATCTGAATTGTGAAAAGTCTCTAATTAAAAAAAAAATATAAAGTAAAAATTCGCATTTTCATTCTGATAGTGGATTTTTTTAATTTTCTCTAGTTTTCATTGAAAATTCATTAAATAAGATAGGGAGAATGTTATTAAAAAATATCACTCATAGATATCGTTCATTTCATTGAAGCAAGGATCTCTTCTCTCGCATTTAATCCCCAATACAATTTGGTCGAGGAAAATCTATTTCGCTTTGCCAAGCTCATCAGGGAGATTGATAGAATTGGAAAGAAGGCTCTTCTGAAGCAATTATACACATCATGGCTGGAAATTGATGGAAATATTTCTTCTGCGGTAACACTTTTTGAAAGTTAGTTTTTGACATAGACCTGTCATGGGCATTGCATTTTGATTTTTGTTCGAAAATATGAATAAGATATTCATAAAATCTGTTGTGGAGTCATCTGCGGCTGAAAAACATCCATTAATTTTCCGTAATTTTTCTCTCCTTGGTACATTTATTATTTATTGTATATTGTAAAACAATTAGAAAGGGACAATGTTATTAAAAAAATATTTCTCACAGAAATCATTCATTTCATTCAAGCAAGGTTCGTTTCTCTCGCATTTAATCCCCAATACATTTTGGTCGACGAAAATCTATTTCGCTTTGCTGCAGATGATTCCACAGCAGATTTTGTGAATATCTTCTTCTTATTTTCGAACAAAAATCAAAATGCAATACCCATGACAGATCTATGTCAAAAAATAACTTTCAAACTGTTACCGTATTAGAAATGTTTGCATCATCCTTGATGTGTTTAATTGCTTCTGAATTGCCTGCTTTCCAATTCTATCAATCTCCCTGATGAGCTTGGCAAAACGAAATAGATTTTTGTCGACCAAAATGTTTTGGGGATTAAATGCGAGAGAAGCGAACCTTGCTTCAATGAAATGAACAATTTCTGTGAGTGATATTTTTCAATAACATTCTTCGCATCTAATTTATTTATTGATTTTTTTCAATGAAAACTAGAGAAAATTAAAAAATCAACTACCCGAATCTTTTCACAATATCTATCAGATGTAGTTCAATGTCCAGCGTGGCTTGTTCCGGGGAAGTAGTTGTTTTCTGTTAGATATCACAAATAAATCACATTTTTCATTTTCCAATTTTCATGGAGAATGTTCCCCTTTTCAAAATGAATACCTCCCAAGAGTTTATCTGAAGGGTACACGGAAAAAACCGGCTAAGTCAGTCATTTGCGAATTTTGAGAGAGAGCGCGCAGATTGTAGTCCATTAAAAGATCTTTTGTTTCAGTAAATCAACCAGGGGAAAAAGCGGTTTAGTCTGCTGTAACAAACGACTAAAAATAACCCATGCAGGAGAAAAACAGGCTAAGTCCATGCGGTACAGGAAAAGAATCGGCTAAGTCACGTCGACGTCTATATCGCGATACGACGCTCAGGATCGGCAGTCGAGTTCCAACCTGTTCGAACAACAAATGGTTCAATAATTCAACTTTTAGGGATGCTGCCAATATCTGCCGAAAAATATGCTTACCTCCAGTGCCTAAAACAGTTTTGTGGGCCCATAGCGCAAGACTATTTTGAAAATATTCCACACCGTCCAGCTAAAAAATAAATTCAATTACATTGTTCACTTTAAACATTTCTTTAAATATACTTTTGCTACGTTCATGCAAAAAACAAAACTTTATTGAACTATATTTGGTGAAAAAACTGGTACTTTATTGCACTGAGTGCAATAAAGACTTTATTGTACTCATCTGTCATTCTACTATAGCGTTCTGTTATCATGACAGACATAAACTTTCAAATCGACGCCAAATTTAGCCCATTTTCTGTGAGATTGTATTACGTTTTAAATAGTTGCATGTTTCATCATATTCATTATATAATGGACTATGAAATTACTAGAAAATGCAATTTGTTAAAAATAAAATTATTTCCTTCGAATATCATCTGAATTACACAAAATGTTTTTGAATTACTTTTAGCAGATAGATTTAAACAAACAATGGCTTCCTTACAGTTCAGTTCCACCTAAATGAAACATTTTCTGGTTTTTGCATGAACGTAGAAAAAATATTGTATGAATCTCGTGCAAAAAGAGTTTATTGCACTCGACATGTTGTCCACCTGTCGGCCTGATGGCCTCGTTGGACAATTTCACGTCGAGTGCAATAAACACCTACTTTTTGCACTTGTTGCATAAATAACTATTGTAACAAAATATGTGATAATATTATTTATGAATTAACTTACCTGATAATCAGCATAGAAACGAAATTGGCCCGATCTGCGAGTAATATTGTGGGGAAAAAAAAGCTAAGTCAGGGTTTCATTATCATATTTTCCAAAAATTAGTGCGTTGGGGATATTTTTTTTTTATTACGCATGAGCGTACACACGTAAAACCTTTTGACAAGTCAACATACCTTAATAGTTCATCAATCTACCAGCACATATCCTCACAAAAGTGAATATAACCTTAAAAATGCCTCTAGAACGAATGTAACAAAAAGTGACTTGGCCGATTTTTCCCCTGTACCCTTCATCTTGAACGATGGAAAATAGCGACTAAAGCTTGTCTTGCAGTCGCAGATAATTCCACAACAGATTTTATGACTTTCCTATTCATATTTTCGAACTAAAATCAAAATGCTATATATTTTTTCTACGTTCATGCAAAAAACAAAACGTTATTGAACTATATTTGGTGGAAAAACTGGTACTTTATTGTACTGAGTGCAATAAAGACTTTATTGCACTCATCTGTCATTCTACTATAGCGTTCTGTCATCATGACAGACATAAACTTTCAAATTGACGCCAAATTTAGCCCATTTTCTGTGGGATTTTATAACGTTTTAAATAGTTGCATGTTTCATCATATTCATTACATAATGGACTATGAAATTACTAGAAAATGCAATTTGTTAAAAATAAAATTATTTCCTTCGAATATCAACTGAATTACACAAAATGTTTTTGAATTACTTTTAGCAGATAGATTTAAACAAACAATGTCTTCCTTATAGGTTAGTGCCACCTAAATGAAACATTTTCTGGTTTTTGCATGAACGTAGAAAAAATATTGTATGAAACTCGTGCAAAAAGAGTTGTCCAACTCGGCCTGATGGCCTCGTTGGACAATTTCACGTCGAGTGCAATAAACAACTACTTTTTGCACTTGTTGCATAAATAACTATTAATTTCAGTCTTAAAGCTTCAGTTTTTATTTTCTGTACTGTTGACGATTCATACAGCGTCTGGTTCGATTGATGTTACTTTAGGTTTTCTTTTTTCTCCTGCGAGAACTCTGCAAGCATTGTGCGTCCTGCTCCATAATTGCAGAAATAGTGCATTTCCGTCAATTGGCCGGCGCCAATCTCACAGCAACATTGCCACCATAATAATACCTTTATTCAAATCGAGCGTCACCAAGATTCGCTCTCCTGCGGCATTCCTGCCGACCAGCAGACCGATTACTCTCGTCTTCCTTCCACTTGAATCACAGGAATCACGTTCTCTTTCTCTGCCTGTCACACACACTTATCTTCGAAGTACTTGAGATTTAATGAATTCGAAATCCCCGTGTTATTCCACTGAAATGTATTTCAGTAAATTGATATTTAATTATCTCATCCTTGTCGATATGCGACACGCTACACGCCTGCAACACTATCCCAGGAACAGAGCCGGCCTTAAGGGTGGCCAAGCGGAGCGCCGGCCCCGGGCCTCGCGCCTCCAGAGGCCTCACGCTACCGAAGTTTTCGTTAATAAAATCTTACTAAATAGAATTTTTTTTAATTTTACAGGTTATGAATTTTCTGCTACTACTGAAATTTTGATAAAGAATGGCGCCTCTTTGTGCACTCTTCAGAAATTTCAATTTCTAGTTAATGCTCGCAACGTCTGCTTTTCTTTAACAGACAATTTCACTCACTATATGAAAGTCGCGTCTCCTGCGATATGAGGACCAATCAGAATGGGATTTCGCGAAAGTACACGCTTCCTTTCGCTTCCTTGAAGACCACGTCGTCAAGTCAACCACAAATATAAACAGCAATGATACATCTTGTAATCTAATATGACATAAACTTCAGGTTGACAGACTTCATGTTTATTATTCATTAGTTGCAACTATTGAAGAATTCACTTTGTTTACTCGTTCAAATTTCAAATAATAACTTGGTTGGTTCGTGAAATTATCTCAATAAATACGACTCGTGCTCACAATACAATCGATAATTCTGTCAGAAATCTTTAACTCGATCAAATTGCTTTGAGGTAACACCACGAGTCTCGTTGATTTCTGACAGAATTATCGATAGTATTGCGACCACTCGTGGTATTACCCCCGAAAGGAACCAAGCCCCTGTTACAGTTGCTAGTGCGGAAAGGACATTTTCTCGTCTGAAATTAATCAAGACCTACTTACGCACATCCATGTCTCAAGATCGTTTAAGTTCATTAGCCACATCATCGATAGAGTCTGATATAAGTGCGAGGCTGGAGTTTGATTCCATTATAGATGAATTTTCGAAAATTAAAGCTAGGCGGGTGATTTTTTCATAAGATCTCATGAGTTTCACATGTACAAATTCAAATTATTATTTTATTTTGAGTTTTGATGTTTCGTTTGAATATTCAGAGTTTTATTTTCATTTTTGTTATTGGTAGGTATATTACGTAATATATTATATATTGTTTTGTTTAGATTTTGTTTCCTTTCTCATATAATTTTATCTAGTATTGATTATTATATTGTCAAAACATTCAAAAGTACTTTTCTCGCCAAATAAATTATTGATTTGAATTACGTGTTTTATATTTTGAACATATATTTAGTAGGCACGCCATTCGAGAGGTAGTAAGGGGAAGGTGAATAAATGAGAACATTGAGTAGGCATTTCTTCAAAGGAAAAAAATATCAATTTATTGATAAATAAAATATATAAGAGCCTCGCACAACAAGTTGGCCCCAGGCCTCGCGCTCACTAAAGCCGGCTCTGCCCATGAAGAGGTCAGACGAAAGAGAATGCTGGCATTAAACCACGATTAAGAATTGCTGGTCTCGTTTTCGAGAAAATATATTATTAATTGGGGAACTCGAGGTCCGAAGGGCCTGTTGATTTCTGTCGGAACCCGAGTAGATATTGGGCCAATAATGGTGCAATATTGTGAAAACACTGATAATCCAGTAACGACAGACAAACTCGAGCCAAATATGAAGAATGAATTGTAGCACTCTGAAACTCGGCAGATGACATCTCGACATCATGTATTATCAGAAAAATGATTGTTTACCAATAAATCAAGGGTGGAACCAAAAAATTTTTAATTTAAAAAAAATATATTTTTTTGTTGCTATTTCATAAAATATTAGATTTATCAGAAAACGATTTCGATAGGTTGAGAGATGATTCAATTCTCCACAAGAATGATTTTCAACACCTCATGAAATACTCTCATTTTCTCATAAAACGTGGTTTTAGGCAGTGCCAAAAATTAGATTTGTCATAACTTTGCTGAAAGTTATAATAGAAGGAAAAGAAAAAGTGTATATCGTTCCTGAAGACTTCTACTTCCTCATGCAAATATAACATGTGAGTACCTAGAATGTGTTTTGTTCCACTTCACATAACCCTTCTACGATATTTACGGAGGATCCGAAAGTCATGGATATTTTACTTGATATGAAATAATTATACTGAAGAAGGAATCAATACCCTCTACATGCCAAAGAAAAAACTGGGTTTTACTCCTGCCTCAGTTTTCAACTCACCCATAATCCCGGCAGTTTCTTCAGTAAATGTTGAAAATAATCGCTCATACCCATCCTACATAAAAAAATCAAGTATGTGATTTCAAGCTTGAGGTTTGCACTTCACAACAGTGTTATCAAACGTATACGCAGGATATGAATAAGCGATTATTTTCAACATTTACTGAAGAGAATGACAGTTCTATGAATATGAGGTAAAACGAGGTATTTTTTTGGCATGTTCAAGTGGGACCTGTCACACTACTTTAAAATTGTTACATATAGTCCATTCATGATTTTCGGATCATCCGCAAACATCTCCGTGAAGTGCGACAAAACACTTTTTAGGTACTCAAGTACTTGCAAATTCTATTTGCATGAGAAAGTAGGAGTAGGATATTAACTTTTTCTTTTCCTTCTCCGATCATTTTTAGCAGAGTTATGACCAATCAAATATTCGGCTCCGCCAGAACTTTCAGCGGCGTTTAAGCGTGATCCTGTTTGATGTCGGCGTTCAAACACGTTTTCCGAGAAAACGAGCGCATTTCATAATAAATTACTAGTAATAATTTTTGTGAAAAATTGAATTGTTTTTCACCCAGTTGAGTTGTTTTTCCGATAAATCCTATACTTTCTAAGATTACAGCAAAAATACATTTATTTATTTTTAAAAGAAAAAAAAAGTATGTTCCACCACTGGAGTTTTGGTAAACAAATTTTTTTCGTGTTTATCATGGTTTCAACTACTAGCATACCAAGTTTGGTGGTACTATCGATCCTCGTCTCAAAACCCAATTGTACTGGAATTATGACTTTATGTTGAAAAGTGGAATATTAAATTGAAAAATAGAAAGTGTGATTGTTTTGTAATATCCAACAGAAACCAACTACTTCCCCGGCTAAAGCCACGCTGGACATAGAACTACTTCTGATAGATATTGTGAAAATACTTTAACTGAAGAGAAACAATTTGGAAGTGAAAATTCGCATTTTCATTCAGTTGCTTTTTTTCAAATTATCTATAGTTTTCATTGAAAATTCAATAAATAAATTAGATAAGGAGAAAGTTATTTTTAAATTGCTGTGGATTTGACGAAAATATCGTATAAAAATTTAAGATATTTAATGACAGACACAATACAATATAACAACTACTTGACACATATATGAATACAGTGCGGCTTTTAATAGTCCCCCCTGTTAACTTTTGAACGGTTCGACGTACAAACATGAATGAAAAACCGTTTCGAGGGTTTCACCAATACTAATTTTTGAAATAAAAAATATGATGATTGCTCCATGGGGGCGCGGGGAGAGGGGCACCGATTCAAAAATTTTAAACGGCATCAAGTGGCAGGTCTTTGAAAAGGAAATTCAATTCTCTTTATAACCATCTAAATATTTTTGAATTTTGTCTATAATTTTTTTCTCAATTTCGATTTTTATGCCTTTCGAAATTTTTAAGTTAATGTGCCCTCAGCGCCATCTGTCGAGTTACTGCAATGTTACTTCTCCCAAAAAGTAGTATCGGTAATACCCTTCAAAAAATTGTTGGTTTCATTGTTCCACATCAAACCGTTCAAATTTATTGACACCCCGTGTAGATTATTGAATTGTGTCACAAACTACTACATAGTTATAGCTGAAATTCAATTATTATTTGACCCTCTCAAGCCATCTCGATACTGAAATTGTGCTACGCCTATTCGAACTTGTAGAGATATTTGCCCAGAAATTAGGTGGGCTAAATCTACGATATTTTCATCTGCGATATATTCCGAGCCGCTGCTTTGAAAAGGTTCCGATTCCATTACGGACAAATCACTTGAATCAGACAAAAAAAATTAGTTAGCCGCCATTGTTTATCCTTGATCAACGCTGCTCTACCATTTTAACAGCATGTCTGACATTGTCCCTAAGCCCGACACGTTTCATTATTCATATAAAAATAAGCGATATTCTGTCCATGTTCTGAATATATTCAATTATTGTGGTTGGTACGAGTGTTATCTATCGGGTTTCTATACTCTCAGATAGATAACACTGAATTAATATTTTTGACAGAATATTTCCACGGAAGGGTATGATTAGGCTTGTTTTCTTAATATAATCATTAAGGTCCCACTTGAATGAAAATAGAGGATAAAAAAAGTAAGTGACTTATTTTTTGCAATTCAATTGTACTGATTACTATGGCATCAAGTAAAAATGTTGTTTCAGTAGCGAATTTTTAAATGAAATGTATTTTGTGTTTTTAGAATGGGGTGTCAGGTACTGGCTAGTAAACAAAACTGGTTAAGCCAATGCCTGACACTTGTGTCAGCTATAAGGTTTTCATGAAATCGTTGAAAATTATGCTGTATTCGATGGTATATCAAAGAGCATTATCCATTAAAATTACCATATACCTATTATAATATACCTATTTACATGAGTTTTGTTGAAGTCAAAAGTTCATCATAAATGTGTGTCAAAATGACATTACATCAGGATAGTGTGACACCGACCAAAATTTCCAGCAGACTACAATTTCGAAAATGATCTTTGAAAAACGGTCGAGGACGGTCAATGACGATTATACAGTGTGAGTTGTGCGATAAGAATATACGTGTTGGAAATTTTGGTCGTAGTTGGACGGTCGCGGACGGTCGGTCCTAGTCGATCAGTGTGATTCCTGGCTAAATTTCAGAGTATTCTGTTTACTACAAATTAAATTCATTATATTAACAAGTCATCCCTGAGACAAGTTGCCTGAAAGTTTTTTGTTTCATTTTTATATAGGGAAAACCGAATTATCTGACCCTTAGGGTATCAGGTACTGGTACATTTACGTTACTTTGAAGCAATTTTTCGGAAAGATGAACAAATGATTTCAAACATTACAGCACGTACACAGATCAACGTTTTACCTTTCTTTTTATACCAAATTCATTTCAATCGGATAAAGATTGCTTCAAATTTTAATGGAAGAGAAATTCCACTGCAGCTAATTGGACTACCCATGAAAATAATCTTGAAGTGCTACCGCAGACATAGTTGAATAGAATCAAACTTCTTCTAGAAGTTTATCTTTGTTTGAAACCGATACGACGAACCGTTTTTGAGTTATCGACTCTTTTACCTTAAAAAACGGCCGCAATGTGATCGCGCTCATGGCTGCTTAAGGTTCCAAAGAACTTGGACAAATCGAGTAGCCGCTAGAGCGCATTGAAATTTTATTTCATAGCCATAGCACTTCAACAAAGATTCAGTCGAGACCTATACTGCCCTACTAACATGAAAGGTTTTATCTACAATTTCATTGTTTTGAGATAATTGGCATTTAAAATTATATTATTAGAAAATAAATATTTGCCATGTGGTTTCTAAGATATCCACAGACAAAAGCTGCAGTGTAGAGCAGAATACAATGAAGTATAAGATTTTCAGTAACACTTTGATGGATGGGGGGGAGTTTCACGAACTTACCTCAACACCCTTGAAATCTCCCAAAGGAGATTTCTCAGGCTGATACTTCAAAAAGATGCTAGATATTCAAGCGACTTACTTTACACTGAAACCAACACCCTAGATATTAGACAATTATATATTATACAAATAGCCACTAGGCAATATTCAAACAAAAAAGATCTAATAACATTAACACATTCATATAACACAAGAAGAAAACACGACTTTGTTGCACCTCTAATGAATAAGGCAATAGGACAAAGATGTTATAATTATTTGTCGCCCAAAGTATACAACTTTCTTCCTCACGATTTGCTTGCCCAATCTTCCATTTTTATATTCAAAAAACAATTGAAAAATTTTATACGAGCTACACCAAGGAAAGAACTCCATGAGATTATTCAAGCATAAAAATTTCAATTTCTATATATTTATGTTAACAAGTGTGATATGTCTGTTGGGTGATTTCGATTCTTAAAATTAATTATAATAAAAAAAAAAAAAAGTTAAAAATTAAAGGAAACTCTAATTCACACGTATCCTCACTAGTATTTAAGATTTATATTTTCATATATGTTTTATCTGTGTATACAATAATTTTAATTTAATATTTTATTTATACATATAGTGACTTGTTTATTTTACCACACACAGGGTTTTACCCTCAGTGGAACTATGATTTATTCATCAGATTTTATCTTTTATATATAATTATAGACACTTTGTGTTTTATATTTTAGATGTACTGTTTGTTGGCGATGAATAAATATTATTATTATTATTATTATTATTATTACTTTCCTGATTGAGAGATTTTTGAAAAAAATGTTAGATGTTCGGTGAAAATACTTCAATTTTAATTTTATGACTCTTCAGCCAATCATAAAACCCGATTAGTACAAGTTATTCCATACGAAACGCCAGTTCCACAGTCCACGTGGACTAGATCTCAGCCGGTTCATTTTTACGACTTGGTTTTTTACCTTTGAGAGTACCGCAATTGTGTACAATATCGTTTACTCTGACTATACACAATTTTCTCAGTGGTTTTCCCCTTGCTTGTATTGTATCATCCACCCGGCATTCACTTTGTCACCGTACATTCCGTTATAAAATGTCCGGAAGCGTATGAGATCGTCCAGTGTCTTACCTTAAAAAATTGCTCCTGTTTGTAATACAATTCTCTCACGGAGTAATTTTTCAGTCGCTCCAAAAGTTTCACTTCGGTGTAGTTTTCCATCTTCAGATATTCGCCAAACTTCCTAGCCAGCAGCGCCCGATCAACAACGGCCCACGGAATGGTAACTGGTTCCACTTTGAACAATGGCCTTGTGGAAGAGACCTTGGGACACTTCCGAAACGACGTGATAATGCACCGAAGTTCCGCCAGCACTCTGTCCGAATATGGTAACGTTTCTCGGGTCTCCTCCGAAATATTGTATTTTTTTCTGCACCCATTTCAAAGCTAGTACTTGGTCTTTGAGTCCGACGTTTCCTGGAACTCCCAAGGTTGCATTTTCCAAGCTGAGGAACCCAAGTAAACCCAATCGATAATTGATGGCTACGAGAACGATGTCCTCGATCAGTAGAAATTCAGGCCCATATTCATGATTGCACCGGTGCAGAAGGCACCCCCATAAACCCATACCATAACAGGTTCTTTTACCCTAAAAAACGGCCAAAATGTGATCGCGCTCATGGCCTCTTAATAATGCTACTGAAAAAACAATATCGATGTACCAGGCTCAGTCAGTGACTAAAAACAAAAGAGCTTAGGTGCGATTCCGAAAAACATCCCGGGACGTCACCATCGTAACGCCATAAATCTGGGTCCACTTCTTCAGCTGCATCGGGAACAGTAGATGTTACAGATGTACATCGGAGCTAATTTGAATAAAACCAGTGTCGTAGGCGCCCGTTTAGTTATGCGCGTGTCCGGTTGTCTTGTAAAGTGGCGCTGCGCCTCAATAAACAACGTGGGGTTTGATGAATGGGCTGCACCCCGCGAGTCGATGCACGAGGAGGGCCAACGCTGCCCTCATCAATTATCAGCGGGACCCGGTGATTTCGTGTGTTTTGCGGCCGCGGATGGAATGTCTCTGCGTGCTGTCGAACGGTCAGATTGTCTTCACATAATTTCTGACGCTGTACCTACGTCGTAAATTTCGGAGGAAGAATTCGGTCGGATATTTGTGAATGACTCGGTATAGGCTAAAAAGTCGAAGTGTACGCCATCTAACAATTATGCCAGCAACTACCGTAGGTGTGAACAACAAAGAATGGCACATTGTTAACCGTGTAAAACTAGCTGAAATTTCTTAGATTTCCAGTTTTTCTGATTAGATAAACACCTGAAAGTTCTTAGAATTGACCATATGTGAACTGTAGTGTTTAGCTGTTTGGTGTTTGTGAATATAAACATGCAGAATATTTATAAAAACCTACCTACCAAATCGCGGAAATTTTGTTCTGTACCTCAATGTTTATCTTATTGCACATCAAATATCAGTCTTCATAAATGTCCACTTGGTCATAGAAAGCTTTGTCTCAAATGGAAGACAGTGCTCAAGATTAGAAAATTTATTACGCAAAATATGTATGTTTGCAGTCTCCACTTCCAAGACAAAGACTATTGTTTACATGGTAAATACATTGTTTCATTTGAAATATTCTAGCTCAATTATTATGATTTGTTACAGCTACACCTCTAACAATTAAGAATAAACTCAAAAAAGGAGTAATTTCCAGTCAAAAGATTCCTTATTAAAATATCGAAAAACACAGTAAAAGGTTAACAGAAGTCAAAGAAAATGGTGAGTCAACAAATAGATTGTAAAAATAGGTGATAGTCGATTTATGCACCCCTACTTTATAACTGAACCTAAGACTAAAAACTGGAACTAACAGTGAACCAGTGTGTATGTTCTTAGTACTAGTTAAAGTTCGATAAACGTTTGCGTAGTTTCCCTATTGATGAACTCTTAGTTCTATTATTTGATATAATTCTTAAGTAAGGGTGCATAAATCGACCATAAGTTATTTCTTACTTCAATAATTTATCTGTAACCTATTCAAAGTTAATTTTAAGTTTTATGTAGATACAAACCTTATTACTGATTTTGATTCAAGCTGATTGAAAATAAGGTACTTTTTTGCCTCGTTCTTTGAAAAATTACTTCGCTCATTCAAGAGACCTTATTATATTCATAAAAATGTGATGGGAGTTTTACATGTAATTTTAGGTTGAAGAACCCAATGGAGGAAGACTTAGAAAACATGCCAAGTGAGGGATAAAATGAGACTGCAGATATTGAGGAGAGCGAACATGAAATTCAAATGAAAATAAATGTTTTTTCAAGATATAAAGAAATGAAATTATAAAGCGTATGATTCTTCAGTTTCAATTTGCCTTGTTAAAACATTTATAAAATTTTGAACTTATTTATATTCGTAAGCTGTTAATAACTTGCAATGCGTTTTTTTGTTCATACATTTTACTGAAATTTAAAACATTTTATTTTAATAAGACCAATCTACGGCCAATGTTTGTAGCTCATTACATTTGTCATTTTGTGACATAGCATTGCTATTCATTCAGATAAATAAATAAATAAATAAATAAATATACTGGAACAACCAAAATAGGTCTTTTACCAAAAGATTGGAATCTTAATTCACCCAAGAATGGTAGATATTTTTAAAATAGGAAATACGAGCAGGAATTATAAAATTTACTCTGAACGCCTCTATATAAATATTTTGTTTTATTAATGACCAAGATAATGACCGTCATAGTTTGAAAATGTCTATGAGTTCAGGAAAAGAAACTGCAATAACATAAGTGGTATAAAAACATAAGAAGTTTTATTTCTTATTCTTCATGACAATCTACCACATAGTAAGGGCAACATCCATCAATTTAGGTCAAGTTCTTTCTTCAGTATAAGAAATTATATCACAAGATCCACTTGTACTGTTGGCATCTTCACCTGAAATTAATCTATTCATAAACATCTCAAAAATACTTATGACTGCAATTCTCAATAATCTAAAAGCTACAAAATCCACCAAATTTACAAATTTCACCACAAGGCCTTTATTTGTTGAACAAAATTTTATGTTGTTCACCCTTAACGGTAGCCATATTGGATTATTTAGCGACATCTAGTGGTTTCCTTTTTTCGCCTATTGTTTATGGGTTTTCGATACTGATCCAGTGGTGAATAATCGTGCGCGTGTAGCATCCGCTGGTGACTCGATCAGGCACAGGGATTCACCAAGAAAAGTAGTTTGATTTTTTTTCTTGATTTGAGTTCAAGTAAAATCAAACTATTTGATGTTACTCAACAGCGACCCGTGAAATCGAAGCACACCGAAGCGTTGAATTAGGGGATTCACCGACGTTACAGCAAGCAAGCCCCCGATTGCTGGATGAGGACGTTCTGTTAAACAGAGAGCAGCGTTGATCAAAGATAAACAATGGCGGCTAGAGAATAATTGTTTTTGTCTGATTTAAGTGATTTGTCCGTAATGGAATCGGAACCTTTTTAAAGCAGCGGCTTAGAATATATCGTAGATGAAAAAGTGTCAGAATTTGATGTCATCGAAACAGAAGTGGAAAGAACTGATTTCGGGACAAATACCTCTACAGGTTCGAATAGGCGTAGCACAATTTCAGTTTCGAGTTGGCTTCAGAAGGTGCAACAATAATCAAATTTTAGCTATCACTATGTAGTGGTTTGTGACACAATTGAATAATCTACACGATGTGTCAAAAAATTTACACATTTTATTTTCTATAATAATTTTTTATTTGTGACTGTTTTTTTTTAATTTTTAATATCTACAAAAATCTCTAGGATTCAAGCAATCTACTGAAAATTGTGGCACATGTTATACATTTTTTATACAATGCATTTCAAAACTATAACCTACTTTTCCATTCAAGAGTTGGACATTATAACGTGAATATTATTAATTAAAGAAATCTGCATTGCATTATTCACAATAAGCATGTCAAAAGAGCAACAAGATGTCCTGCAATGCAAGGACCACGCTTATTGCCATAATCCTATACAATAGGAATAATTGGGTCAAAAATCCATCAGAAAACAACTACTCTCCTGGCTAATACCACGACGAACGTTGAATTACATCTAATGAATTTCCGTGCAGAGCCCTACAAGGATGTCTCTGCAATTCCTAGTTGTTATAATTTTTGCTGTTTTTAGCTCGTAAATTAATTTTCTATAACTCAAGGAAACTTATTCCTTCAGTTTTACTTTCAGGATCAATTTTATGATCGAAATATATACAGGGTGGCCCATCAAAAACGTACCGCAAGGCATTACAGGCTGGGAAAGAACATTTCGATAAAATCCGAAAACAAGTCAAGTTTGTTTGTCAGGGGGACACATTTTGACGTAACAAGCATAGTAAAACTTTCAACCCCCTAAGTAGGGGTATCACCCCAACATTTTTTTCAAATGAGAAGGGGGGTCAAGCGATACCTCTTTAGAAGGGGCTTGTCATGCCCTATACAGTGCTGCTTAGATTTTTCAAATCGATCTACTCTTTCAGAAAATATGGAGCATTGAAACTCCTGCCGATTCGCTGTTTTTGCCGATGCACAGATTTTTTAGGCTCATTTTAGAGAGTAAAAAATGAATTTCTTCACGTTTGAATTAGGTCAAGTAGTTGCTAGATACCTGTCGTGGTTGAAGCGTTTACGAATTGTTGACTTTAAAATTTATTATTATGGTGTATTCAATTGCAGACAGAGTGGAAATCATTGAGCTTTTTTTCAAAACCGATGAATGTGGAAATCGGGTCGCGGAGTTGTTTAACCAACGGCATCCCGACAAACATGCCTCTGGAAAAATTGTTTGCGACTTGGTGAAAAAATTTCGCGAAACAGGTTCAGTTCATAACAAAAAAAAAGAGCTTGAAAATCCAGTACTAAATGAACCTACGGAGATAGCAGTATTGGGGCAAGTTGCAGTTGATAGTACGCTAAGTACAAGACAATTGGCCATTGCGACGGGTGTGTCTCGTACCAGTGTCCAACGGGTATTGAAAGAATACAAATTCCATCCTTACAAAATTCGCTTAGTGCACGAACTGAATGAAGACGACTTTGATCGTCGCTTGCAATTTTGCGAAATTATGAGTGAGCGAGCGTTACACAATGGTAATTTTCTATTCAATGTGTGTTTTTCGGACGAGTGTTCCTTCCTCCTCCATGGTTTAGTGAATCGCCACAATTGCCGGTACTGGGCTGACACCAATCCAAGGATTTTCCACGAGACACACACGCAACACCCCCAGAAGTTAATTGTGTGGGCTGGTATTTTTGGAAATTCCATTGCAGAACCTTTTTTCCTTCCTGGAAATTTAACAGGCGATATGTACTTGGATTTACTACAAAATGCCATCGACCCAGCTCTAACAAATCATTGAGAACGATCCCGCATACCATGAACAGGAACTGATTTTCCAACAAGACGGAGCTCCTCCTCATTATTCCCAAAATGTGCACAATTATTCACATGACACATTTCCAGGACGATGGATATGACGACGGGGCCATTCTATTGAATGGCCACCTCGGTCACCCGACTTAAATCCTTTAGATTTTTTTTTGTGGGGGCACATCAAAAGCCTTGTTTACAAAACACCACCAGACACATTAGAACAGTTGCAACGAAGAATCATTAACGTATGTGACACCCTAAATGCTTCAGAATGTACGACAATGGTTTGAAAATAACTTATACCACAGTATGCAGGTTGACGGACAGCAATTTGAACATTTACTTGACTAATAAATGAGTTTTGAAGTACAATTGAATCAATTTTTGCATTTTTCTTCACACATTATCGTTGGAGTTTCAACGCTCCATATTTTCTGAAAAAGTGGATCGATTTTGAAAATTTAAGTAGCACTGTGTAGGGAATGACAACCCCTTCTAAAGAGGTATCGCTTGACCCCCCTTCTCATTTGAAAAAAATGTTGGAGTGACACCCTTACTTAGGGGTTGAATGTTTTACTATGCTTGTTACGTCAAAATATGTCCCCCTGACAAACAAACTTGACCTGTTTTCGGATTTTATCGAAAAGTTCTTTCCCAGTCTGTTATGCCTTGCGGTACGTTTTCGATGGGCCACCCTGTACGTTAACATGTATTTATTATTTCTTTAGTTATCCACTGTCTACGTTTAATTTGATTTCTATTATGTTCTGTTACGAAGTACTTGGTTTTATGTTCTATATTTTTAATATTTTTGTGAAAACCTCAATCAAAATTTTGAATTTCCTCTTTCAAGCTCTCATTGATCATAGCTCATTGATCACGTTTCCGTTGATGTATTTCTAGAAATATTTTCAGTTATTTTTTATCCACAGATATTCTAGATTTCCCAGACGTGATTAGGCAGAACTTAACTTTTTTGTAACTTTAGACTATGTAGCAAAAAAAATTAGTGATACAGCCTACAAAACATAACTGGAAAATCATTTCACTATCATTTTATCTAAGACGATCTACTTACTAGTTGTTTGAGAATTAAGGTGGATTCATGCAACATCACTAAAACTAAAATTAATTTAAGATTTAGATGAATTTTAAATTAAGAATATGACGGTGTTCAAGCAACATCAATTTAACGAAATTAAGGAAGTACTAGACATGCGCATATTGTTTCAACTGTCAATTTTTGAAACGTCTTAGGGTATTCTTCAATCAGAAAGCAAAAGGTGAACCCTAACCTAAGATTATCGTGTTTTGTTGTTTTTTGTTTTATCTATTCTGGTCTGGTATTTACAGTAGGTACCGCATGAAAACTATCACCAAGAGTAGTGAGTATGGTTAGTACTGAGTACATTATTGCTTCTGCAGGAGCCTCTGATGTTGTGAGGAATAAGAGATATAGAAAATATGGCGTCAAACCTATGCTGAAATTGCGAACATGACATAACCTCTTTCCTAAAGAGACTACGCATGCGCTGTTTCTAATTTAGTAAGTTATTAGTTGAAAGTTGGCCATCTTTCTTAGTTTTAATGTTAATTTTAATTGCTTAATTTCTTGCGTGAACACCTACATTTCATTACATTGTTTCATATTCTTAATTTTAGTTTTAAATTCATTTAAGTTCAGTTTTATGCTTGCATGAATCCACCTTTAGTGATAAGTGAAATTCTACCCGCATAAGGGTTAGTTTTATGTCTGATCAGTTGATTTCTGTAATCGATAAACGTGTAACAAAAGCGTGAAACCTTATCTTTCTGATCACAATAAAAATAATCTGAAACACAATTCCACAGTTTCTCATTATAACAACTCTAGTAACCAAACTCTCGATAAAAATAATAAAAATAGACGGACGCCTGTTTCGAATTACTTTTTCCAACCACAAATGACCTTTGAATATACATTTTTATTGTTATTCAGCAATCAGACAGCTTTTCATGGCGCAGTATTTCTTTATCTAATGACGGTTTCAACTTTTGTCGGTAGATATAACAAATGGACCGAACATTTTTTATAATAACGTAAATTAGTCAAAGTCGAAAATAGACAATAAACAAAATGGAAACAGTGATGACCAACGTTGCCTCGTGGCCTTCACCAAGGATTAAAAACAACAATGGGTGGCAATAAAAATTAATAATAATTTATTATGTTTTTCATGGTTCGTGAATACCTTTGACTCCTATCATTTATATTGATGTTGCATCAGACTTTATTCGGATGCAATAGGCGAGCTAGTAGGAACATTTATCAAAAGCTAATCCTGACACTAACAAAAAATGCCTGTCGACTTGGTGAGTGCAAAAAATGTATTGCTAATAGGTTTTTCAATTAACCTCGAGATAATTTGATAAAGTACTCGAAAAAACCTTTTTCGGCAACCGTCCCTACTTCCCGGACGATTTTTCTTTGAGAAAGTATTACTAGTCCGGGAAGTACGTACTTTCCGGACTAGTCCGGGAAATTCTCAAATTTTAATATAAATATTAATATAAATAAGAATTAAAATGTTTCTGTTAGTACCTATCTTTTGTTCCAATTTCAATATACAATACAAATAAGAATTGAAATATTCGAAATTTTCTTCTACCAAAATATATAATAAATAAATGTGTCTCGATTTGTTATCCTACACGATTGCCGAAAAAATTGTGTACGCAACACGCCCGAAAACAGTTTTTTTTGACTCGCAGACTTCCAGGACTCGTTACGCTCGTCCTAGAATCTTGTCCACTCGTCCAAAAAAACAGTGTTGTCCGGACTTGTTATTTAAATTACTATTGTCCTAGAAAATGGATGTTAGGACTGAAGCGTCCCCCACTCCCAAAGATGTATCAACGACGTGGTAAAAAAAAATCAGTACTAACCAGTATATTTTCTTACTGTTGTTTAGTTGATATATGTACAAGCAAATGGTCATACTGTCTTACAAATTGAATGGTAGATTTTCCCAGTCCTACGCTCCGAAATTGTCAATTCCACGGTAAAACTTTTTCCAATACTAACTGTAACTGTATAACTGTCCAAGGCAAATTCAACAACACGGTTAGGGAAAGTATTCAAATGGCCCTAAATCGGGTAAGTACGTGGGTAGATGAGGAGGGCCTAACTATTGGTCCCTCCAAATCAACCATTGTAGCGTTTACTCGTAGAAGGAAGTTAGAGAGCTTAGGACCTCTGACCCTTCAAGGTAGCCCCATACAGCTGTCAGGGGAAGTCAAATATCTCAGGGTGATTTTAGACTCGAAACTGACTTGAAACCAACAGTTGGCAAAAGTGGAGAAGGAAGCCGAAATGACATTGTGATGGTCAGGCGGGCACACGAGAAAACATGGGGTCTCAATCCCAAAATTGTATATTGGATATACAGCATTGTGGTGAAACCCATGATCACTTGTCAACTGTTGATAGCAATACTGCCTACAAGTATTTGATTGATATCAAGTCGAAGTCTGCAGGTATAGATGGATTACAAATTGAAATGCTACTTTTATGCTGCCCGTGAATTCTTCCCATTTTAACACACTTATTCAATACATGCTTATTACAAGGCATTTTTCCAGAACAATGGAAGGTATCAAAAGTAATTCCTCTTCCGAAAAAGTCAAATATTTCAAGTTTCAATGATTTGAGGCCCATCTCGATTTTACTAGTTTTGTCTAAAGTTTTGGAGAAAATCATGAAATTTCAGATTATTTCATACATTGAAAAATATAATATTTTACCCATGCACCAGTCCGGTTTCAGGAATGGATATAGCTGCACTACGGCGTTATTGGATGTTACCGATGACATTTTCAGGGATATAGATAGAGGGAATTCTGTAGCCTTGATTCTGTTAGATTATTCGAAAGCTTTCGATACTATTAATCACAGTTTACTTTTTGCAATACTACACTACATAGGTTTTTCTCCACCTTCGATAAATTTTTTGAAAAGCTACCTTACGGATCGAGTACAATTTGTTGAAACCAGTACAGGAAAATCTGCATTGAAAAATATTTTTTGTGGAGTGCCACAAGGCTCCATTTTGGGTCCTATACTGTTTTCAATTTACACTTGTAATATTACTAGTTGTTTGAATAGATGTAAACCATTCATGTACGCTGATGATACCCAAATCAAATTTACCCTATCGGAAGCTGATATAGATTCAACAAATATTGTAATTAATCAAGAATTATCCAAGCTGGTATCTTTTTCAGAACAACATCAGCTTCAGGTTAATCCTTCTAAAACGCAAATTTTGATATTCGGTAAAAATAAAACCCAAATTGAAAATGACATTGATATTGAGATTGCTGGTAATAATATATCTTGTGTCAGAGTCGCTAGAAATTTGGGTTTGGAGTTAGATACAGACTTGCGATTCAAGTATCATGTTAGTAAATGCGTAAGACGAGCCTATGCCAATTTGAAAATTTTATATCCCCATCGTCACGTTCTTGAAAAATCAACAAAAATTTTGCTCACCGATTCCTTAGTACTGTCTCATTTTAACTATTGTGACGCCATTTATGGCCTCTGCTTGGATACTACAGAAATTAATCGGATTCAGCGGGTACAAAAATCTTGTCTTAGATATATTCATGGCATAAGAAAATACGAAGCCATCTCACATAAACTGAAAGACAGGAAATGGCTTAGTATGTCTGCTAGGAGGAAATTGCATTCAGTGACCTTATTTCATAAAGTTATTCTCAACAAAACCCCTCCTTATCTTTACCACAAAATAACATTTCGTAGTGATGTTCACAATTTGAACAATCGGTTCAGGGGAATTATCTCACCTCCACCCCATCGAACTGCTACTTTCAGGAGGTCCTTCACTTACAATATTTACAGTCTTTACAACCAGGTTCCAGCAAATCTAAAAACATTGTCAACTCTGAAGTTCAGGAAAGATTACAAAGATCTACTTTTCGAAGCTAATGATTATTAAACATTGTCATCACATCATCACATGTATCAGTTTCACTGTCTGTCATCTCTATTTTGCGGCATGGTCTAATTAATATTTCTTTTTTATTTTGTATCATTCTGCAAATAAACATTATTATTATTATTATTATATGCATCTTTGGTATGGTGGACAAAGATAACACAAAAAATAGCCGTGGCTGAGTTGGGCAAGGTACAAAGACTTGCTTGCCTTAGCATAACGGGAGCTATGAAAACAACACCAACATCAGCCATGGAAGTACTGTTGGACCTCCCACCGATTGACATAACAATCATGGGAGAGGCAAGAATGGGACTTCTGAGGCAACAAAACACGAGCAACAGATCGGATTACAATAAGATAAAGGAGATAATAAGAGGCAACATTCTCGAAATGAAACCAACGGACCACATGACTCCCAGATACTTTTCAACAGTAACTTTGAGGTTATTATACAAAATCGAAGGGAATGGACAGATGACAACATCAGGAAAAACCTGGAGAGAGGATCTGGTACACGGACGGATCCAAAACCAGGAAAGGAACTGGTGCTGGAATATACGGTGAGGGGAGAAACTCCCAAATAAGCGTCTCACTAGGAACAAACACCTCCGTATTCCAAGCAGAGATGTACGCCATCTTGCAATGCACGGATCAAAATATGCACAGACAGCCAGGCGTCACTGAAGGCCTTCATGAATCCGGAAGTGACATCAAGACTGCTATGGGAATGCCGAGAAGAACTCAGTGTTCTCACAGAACACAACCCATTAACTTTGATGTGGGTTCCAGGACACTTTGGAATCGAGGGCAATAAAAAAGCTGATGAGCTGAATAGCTTGACCATACTGAAATACTTGTATTTCAATGATAATAAAAAAAATTTCTTATTTTCTCTACACCAGAGAGCACTAAATTTAAAAAATAGAATTTTGTCAGAACCCTTGCTGTTACATTGGTTCGTATCTAACAAATATATCAGAATTCCACGATTATTGCGATGATGGAGAAATCCAAAAATATCGTGGTTTTCCGATTATAATCAATTTTTGATGATAATCGTGCACGAACGTTTCATTTCGCACATAATCTTAAAAATAGTGCGTCAAATTAAAGAGGCTAGAATTTTCAACATTGCATGCGAAGTGAAACGCTCTGGCACGATTATCGTCGAAACTTGATTATAATATGGAAAACATCATGTTTCTGTAGTCGTGGAATTCTGATATAACTGTAAGGTACGAATCAATGTAACACCCAGGCTTTTGACAAAATCGAATTTTTTTAATTTAGTGCTAACTGGTGCGGAGAATATGAGAAAGTTTTGTTATTATCATTGAAATACAAATGTTTCGGTATAATATGATAATTCGATATTTTTATACAGCTAGGAAAATATTTTTAAAAAATAGCTATTTTCAATTTTCTCTCATTATCTTTTCAAACTCTGTATGTGTATAAAATTTAATTCTAATCAACTTTTTCATAGTAATTTTTTTCCATTTGACGCCATACCAGCGATCACGTGACATGTGTCAAAATCGATTTTTAGGTTATCGGACATGCACAAACGTTTCCCAAGAATCTTTTTTCCAATACACTAATAATAAACTTTTTTCCCCATATGGTACATACTTTTTGTCGGTCACTGTATAACAATTCCTCGATATCGATTCTGTGGTAAAATTCGCAAACTATACTTGAACGCTTCCAACAACTCATTACGCAATATTCAAAAGACCTTAACTTGTTCTTTAAATCGAATTTATAGGCTCTGTTCTTCATAATGAAGCATCGACACAATGTTGGTCAACAAACTTCTCACCGTCTACACTTATTAATTAGATAAAATACAAATGGGATTCCTTACTACTCGGAGTGTTAGAGAAACACGCGGCGATAAGCCTACCGATAAAGAATGCTCCTTATAAGAGCACTCCAGTGTCCGAGATGCGTCCAGAAGACAGGGTCACGCATCACTAATGAATCTTCCGCACAAGACCTTTCACATATAAATTATAATATACGCATAATTATAAACCACACTCTAGGATTGAGGTAATAAATTCGATCGATTAAGTTCAGGGTTGAATGCCCATAATTTTTTAGATTTTGAAGTTTTCTATTGCTTTGAACAGTTTGAACAACTTTGTATAACTTGAAAAGGGGAACATTCTCCATGAAAATTGAAGAATGAAAAATGTGATTTATTTGTAATATCTAACAGAAAACAATTACTTCCCCGGCACAAGCCACGCTGGACATTGAACTACATCTGATAGATATTGTGAAAAGACTAACTGAAAAGAAAAGAAAATCTGAAAGTGAAAATTATCATTTTTATTCAGATAGTTGATTTATTTAATTTCCTCTAGTTTTCATTGAAAATTCATTAAATGAGATAGGAAGAATGGTATTAAAAAATATCACTCACAGAAATCGTTCATTTCACTGAAGCAAGGTTCGCTTCTCTCGCATTTAATCCCCAATACATTTTTGTCGACGAAAATCTATTTCGCTTTGCCAAGCTCATAAGGGAGATTGATAAAATTGGATAGCAGGCTCTTCAGAAGCAATTATACATATCAAGGATGGAATTGTTGGAAATATTTCTACTGCGGTAACATTTTTATAGATATTTTTTAACATAATCCTGTCATGGGCATTGCATTTTGATTTTGTTCGAAAATATGAATAGGATATTCATAAAATCTGTTGTGGAATCAGTCCGACAAATTCATAATTTCGAACAAAAATTAATTCACAATATATATTTGTCAGCAGAGTAAAGAATGTACCACCACAAAATAATAATAATAATAATAGCAACTCATAATGGTATTAATTAAAAACCAAGAACTTTATTAACATAGCGAAACTAACAAGAACAAAGTAAAAACATCAAAATGATTGATCGGCGCTCCGGGGCGGCTTAAATGGTATTGGTGGCGCATTCGCTTTCAGAGCTGCAGGGAAACCCGGAAAAACCTGCAACACCACATCATCTGAAGAGTTGGAATTCCTTGATAGGGAACTTCTAAAGAGGTCCGACAAATTGTGACAATCTGCTCGACGGTAAAATAGGATGTATGGTGTCTTAAACCTCTTCTCATGCCAATCGCACGCAATTCAAACCAACCTTCCAATCACCAGACATTGCAGGTAATGATCATCATAAGTATACACGGATTAATAGTTATATGGACTGAAGAGTAAAAAATAATGCCTAAAATTAAACCTTAATGTTAAAAATGCGGGTTGTGCTAGATATCATTTACTTATAATATTTTCATCGCATTGGTTTTTCAGAACTATACAGGGTGTTAATTAAGTACGTTGTTAAACTTTTGAAGGAGATTCTCTGAAAGATTTCAGTCCGAAAAATTCATAAAAACGTATGTCCCAAACGGCTTGTTTTTCGATATAAAGGGTGATAAAATTAAATTTTTTTCAAGATTTTTTGGAGTTAACTTCGACATTTTCGATAATGATCAGTTCAAATTAGGCAAGTACAATCCATTCAATAGAGCTTGGCAAAGCGAAATAGATTTTCGTCGACCAAAATGTTTTGGGGATCCAATGCGAGAGAAGCGAAACTTGCTTCAATGGAATGATTTTTTAATAACATTCTCCCTATCTAATTCATTTAATGATTTTTTTCAATGAAAACTAGAGAAAATATCAACTATCTGAATGAAAATGCGAATTTTCACTTTCAGATTTTTTCTTTTCAGTTAGAGTATTTTCACAATAGATACAATGTCCAGCGTAGCTTTAGCCGGGAAAGTAGTTGTTTTCTGTTAGATATTACAAATAAATCCCATTTTTCATTTTTCAATTTTCATGGAGAATGTTCTTCCCAAGAAGTTATCTTGAACGATGGAAAATAGCGACTGAAGTTTATCTTTCCGCCGCAGATGATTCCACAACAGATTTTATCAATATTCTATTGATAATTTTACTGATTCTGATCTAATGTATTCTGGGATTTGATTGAATAGCCGTGGTGCTAGGTAAGACAATGGGTCTAATGAATAAACCATAAGCAATTGCTTTTACTTAGATTTCTTGAAACAGATCTATCTATTTTGTTAATTGATGAGAGAGACAAACCTAAAGTAAAAGCTTTTGCTAGGTTTTATTCATACCACCCAATGTTCTTGTACCGATTGCTTTATTTGCTCTAGGTAATTTCGAGTATGATGCACTGGTGCATCTAGTTTGATATAAGGTGTTCTAATTTTTGTAATTACGTTTGTTTTTGAAAGGTGAAAAACAGGATTGTTTTAGTATAAAGGACCCCGCAACAACACTTATGGAAAATGGCTCTCGGTGAAATTGGCTGAAACTTCAGGATATTGTAGATATCGATGTCCTGATTAAATATCTCAATGGGCACAAAGTCCAAAAATGGACAGTTTCTGAGATACAGGGTGTCAAACATGCAGAGAGAAGGATATTACTTACCTTCAAAAAATCAATAGTATGGCGATTATTTCGTTACAAAAAGTTAGGGAATATAAGTGCAATCTTAATATTGTCGACTTGAGTTGTAATGAAACGTTCTAAGACACCATATACAGGGTTATTAACAATTACATAATTTTTATGTAATTCTTTGAACAAAATCAGTCAAGCGCAAAAGCTGGTAGACTTGCAGAATGAGTGAATATCATTTGATTTTGATATTGGGTGATCAGAGGTTACTTTTATACAGGGTCACTCAAAATTTTCGTTTCTGATTGTATTTATTTAAATTTTTTTAAGAAACATCGATACAAATTAAACGTAAAGTAGAAAACTAAATATAATATGATCAATAGTTGCTGGTCAACGGCGTAATGATGCAGCTATCAAAATGGAGACTACTTCATTGAAAATTGTTTGGTACCTATGTTACGCTCGACATCAAGCGAACATAAAATATCCTGAGACAGGTTTATTGAATGTTATAAACGACGCGTTATCGAATAATAATTTTATTACATAGTTTCATTCAATTATAATTAAAGTGACTCACATTTGTCCTTTTAGCAACCATGTGTATACTGGTAATTAAAATGTCTGAACAGACAAGGAATGAACAAGTAAAAACAATTTTCAATGAAGTAGTCTCCCTTTTGATAGCTGCATCATGACGCTGTTGACCAGCAACTATTGATCATATTATATTTAGTTTTCTAATTTACGTTTAATTTGTATCGATGTTTCTTAAAAAAATTTAAATAAATATAATCAGAAAAGAAAATTTTGAGTGACCCTGTATAAAAGTAACCTCTGATCACCCAATATCGAAATCAAATGATATTCACTCATTCTGCAAGTCTACCAGCTTTTGCGCTTGACTGATTTTGTTCAAAGAATTACATAAAAATTATGTAATTGTTAATAACCCTGTATATGGTATCTTAGAACGTTTCATTACAACTCGAGTCGACAATATTAAGATTGCACTTATATTCTCTAACTTTTTGTAACGAAATAATCGCCATACTATTTATTTTTTGAAGGTAAGTAATATCCTTCTCTCTGCATGTTTGACACCCTGTATCTCAGAAACTGTCCATTTTTGGACTTTGTGCCCATTGAGATATTTAATCAGGACATCGATATCTACAATATCCTTAAGTTTCAGCCAATTTCACCGAGAGCCATTTTCCATAAGGGTTGTTGCGGGGTCCTTTATCTCATGTCAAATATTCCCAGTTCATTATAAAGTGAATCGGAAGAATATCGAGTCGGTCTCAAAGACATGATTTTGAGAACTTTTTTTGGACCACTTCTAATGATTTTAATAGTTATTTATGATACAAGTGTTAAAAGTGGCATTTTATTTTGTGAGTGGGGAATATTGCGAAACGAACGTTAGCGAGTGGAGCAACCCCACGAGCAAAATAAAATCACTTTTAACAAATGTATCATACAAAATTTTTTGTTCAACAGTTACTGCTAGTAAGAAAAAAACAAAAAAAAAATAAGATCCATAAGGATTCGAACACACGATCTTTGGATTACAAGGCTGACTGACAGATACTTCAAATATAATAAACCCCAACGCACTTTATTTATGAATGTCATTATTTGTCAGTGATGAAGGACATTCTACAGTTGGACTAAATACTACTTCGTTTGTAACTTCAAAAGGAATTAGTATTATCAATTGCGCAAACGACCAAATACATGTGTGAACTTTTATAAACGATTCCTCTTGAGTAGGTGTTCTGATTATAATATCTGATTGAAGTGTTTCTATTAGAGAGATCTATATTACTGAGTATCCATCATCTCATCTGTCATTTTACTTTTAACACTAGTGTTAAAAGTGATTTTGTGAAAACGTCAGTTTTTAGTTCATGTGTCAATGAATTAAAAACGTCATTTTTAATGTCAGTTGTACAAAAAATACATTTTGTAACGCCACCCCAACCAATTATACCGTAACTCAATAAGGGATCAACAAGTGTGAAGTAAATGGTTCTTAGTTCAGCTATGTCTAGTATTTGCCGGCATTGGTAAAATTTATAAAGGGTTGATCTTATTTTATTTTTCAGTTTTTCAACGTGTACATCCCATTTTAAAAATTAATCTATTTGGATTCCAACATACTTAGTACTTGACGATAATCTTTTTTGGGTTTTGGTTTTTCATCTGAATATCTCCATAATTGGTGAAATATTTTCATAACATGTAAATGGTATTATTTTAGTTTTGTCTACATTTTTTTGTCAATAAATTAGAACTGAACTGTTTTGTGATTTTATTGAGATCATTTTCTACTTTTCTTTTGATCACGGTATCATCTGCAAAATATATGATTATTCCGGATGACCTAATATTGAGTAAATTATTTAGGTTTATTATGGAAAGTATTGGATCGAGTACTGTGCCTTGTGGTACACCACAGTTCACTTGTTGATCATCGCTCAATATTCCATTCAATTTCACTTTTTGTTTTCGCTCTGTCAGAAAATTAATGACGTTAAGTGTGTGATGGCATCACTGAGATTTTCTCTAAACCCATATTGTCTCTCTGATATTATATTGTGTTTCTTAAGGAAAAAGCGGAAGTTAAAGATATGGGTCTATAGTGGAACATTTTTATTTTGTCTATGTATGTCGACTTGATAAAAAAGGTCTTTTCACACGGGTAGCAAAACCTTGTACCCTGGAATTCTTCTGGACCTGGTTCGACTTCCCATACGGCCAGACCATTCGGGCAACATCAACGGGAAGTGAAAGATCGACGCAGGGCGCCGCCTTGAAGCGTCGGATTGGGACGCTTTCGGACAATAGCAGTTGAAAACGCATTGTTCGGGAAAGCGCACGCTCGGTGGGAACAATAGAGTTCGCAGACAACGGCAGGCGGAGTCTCCTGCAAACAGTATTGTTCATTTGTCCGCATTGTAGGGCGGGACGGTACAACCTGAGTGTCCTTCAGCCAATAAATTCCACCAAAATCGAGTAACGCACGGTACAGTATTGTTAATAGGCGAGAAGACTAGCGTTTTTCTGCTGATGTGAACGTTGATATTACAATAATATTCCATTCAACATTAGATGAATAATAATTATTGGGATACATTAGAATCAGGAAAGCTTGTTCTCGGAAAGAGGTGACAATCATATGAAGCAGATATTTTATTGAAACATTTGCACGTTTAAAATCCTCATTGAAACTCAGGTCAGGTAGTTCAGTGGTTAAGACCGTCGCGTTCAAATCCATTGATGCTGCTGGTCGTGTAGGTTCGAATCCTAGCGACTACAGATTTTTTCCTGATGATCCAAAAAAGTGCTAGGAATCGCACGTTGAAAGGTCAGACGTCGTTAATCTTTGGCTCGCACAAGTTTCGTCATTTGAGTGCTGCCGTCCCGAGTTACATTAACGCTCTTATTCCGATCTTCAAGATCGCTTTAAAACTACACAATAAATCTTCGAATAAAACCAAGTGATCTTCAAGACAGCCCTGAGACCATCATAAAGCAGCTTCTAGCCAAAAAGGGCCCATCCCAATCCGTATGTGGAGGAGATACAATTAGTTTTAATGAAGTCGTCCAAAGACCAAAAGATATTTCTTTAAACCAAATTGACTAAATTAAAACCTTTAAACTTTATAATACTCTTAATGAACTCATTAAAAGGTTAAAATTGTGTTTTCGGATTTAATGTGATATTATATTCAAATTCAAATTCAAAATTTATTCAGTCTCTCTTCCAGTACATTGTTTATGAAAACATTATAAGAACACCAGATTTAAGAGAAAAGACATAAATAAGATACACCTTACGAGGCAGAATAATCTGCCTGTGTGTAGGGATATACAAACTAATTAACATGAAACAAGTAGGAGTAGGTAATTAATATAGAATATAAAATATAATATAATAAAATAAAATAAGTGTATAACTAAGTTATACCTGTTAAAATAAGTACAAGGTTACAGAAAAAAGGACATGCATATATATAGGTATCAAATATGTTTGGGTAGTAATTCAGTTTAGGTTTCTATTTGTCTATTTATTTCTGCTCGAGGAGTGTGTATAATAATTGACTTTATTTGTGTTTTGAACTTATTAAAGTTTGGTTCGCATCTTAATTCATCAGGTATTGAATGTATATATAGTCTTAGGATAAACTAGTTTTCCCAATGGGTTTCAAAGAATACACATCAAGTGTACTCCATAAAACTGCATTAAACCTATTTTTCCCCGAACGGATTGTTTTAAAACCAACTTGCTATTTAATTCGTAATAATAGCAAATTAGTTTTAAAATAGCTAATGCTAAGAGTAACATAAAAACAGTATAAGATCAATAGGACATTAAGAGCAAATAGCATTTTTATTTTGAGTTAAAGAGTGCATTAAACTCTTCGTTTAAGAATAAGTGGTCTTTAAGAACTTTTAGTTTATCTTAAGGTTACTTTAAATCCGATGTCGATTTATTGAACATATTAAAACATTTTTAAAACCGAAATAAATAAAAACTGTCTTACAATTGTTACTTGGGGTTCGTAAGGAGACGACAGTTGGTTAACGAAAAAAACAATTTCAACATTTTTTTTTTTTTTCACTTCTTGATAATTTGACTACTTTTCATAGATACAGGGTGTAATTCAACCTCTTGCACTCCCGTGAAGGACGAGTGTATAATGCTATTTTATAAAGAATGGCAGGTGTGAAAAATTCAAAAAAAATGGAAAAATTTTAAATGTTGTTGAAAAATTCGGAAAATCTTGGAAATCCTTGTTCGAAATACATTTTTTTCTATCTGGCAGTTCCAGTAATATTGTTGCTCTGGTCCGGTCAGCTGACGTTCGGCGGACAGCGGTTCATAAAATTTTACGAACAACCTACCCTAACCTAATCTAACCTAACCTGAGCAAGCAAACCGAGTAGAAAATGCGTACATTACTACCTATCCAACCATACCTGACCTGACTATTCTTACCTAGACCTAATAACAATACAAAATTGTTAAGAAATAAGAAAGCAAAAGCAAAAAACGTTTATTTGACAGAAATATATAAAATACGGCCGCACACATAAAACAGGAAAATATATAAAAATAATTTTAAACTATCGCGATACCACAGGGTAGGGGTAAAGGAGGGAGTTTTGTGAATTGTTTTTCCCCGGAGCGAGGTTTCCCTCCCGCCCTTCTGGTGATCCAGCGGGCGGGATGAAACCGTGACTTACCTACCCGAAGGGCAGGCCCCACGATGTTGTGTGGGCCACTTCCACGGATATAAGAAATAACACTATTTATCCAAAATTCAGGAAGAACAGGCGTAGAGCAGCCATAAGTGCGCATGCGGAACTGTGGGATCAAAAGTAGAATGGTACGGCTAGACGCTTTTCCCTGCGAACAACATTAGAAAAAGAGGTAATGTGAAGGATGGAATAGTTATGGGTAAAAAGGAAATGTCTAGAGTCCCGAACGCGTCTAATCGTACCATAAACATTTTTCAGAGGTACAAGAAAGATGTAATTGCTGTCAGACTGGTGAAAACGGCGAGTGCAGGAAAAACGTTGGTCGTGTCATTATCGTGTTGATGTGTTTGCATGTGGTGTTTTGAAAGACTCACTCATGAATAATGAGTCATATCTGTCATGTGTTGGATAAAACATTTTATGCCACTCGTGTGTTATGTTTCCTAAGTCACTTGAGAATTTATACCACTCGGCCTGTATACATTTTTTTCGCGTGACTTATTATCAACATAACACACTAGTATCATAAATAACTATTAATCATCGATGAAGGCTACACAAATTCCTAGTGAATAATCGACAACAGCAACCTGGATTCCCGAAGAGTTGAAATATATTATATAACAAGTTTTTTGTACAACTGACATTAAAAATGACGTTTTTAATTCATTGACACATGAACTAAAAACTGACGTTTTCACAAAATCACTTTTAACACTAGTGTTAAAAGTAAAATGACAGATGAGATGATGGATACTCAGTAATATAGATCTCTCTAATAGAAACACTTTAATCAGATATTAATACTATTATAACAATCAGAATCAAAATTACTTATAAATATGTATTTGGCAATTTGTACAATTTGTGATATTAACTGACGAAGTAACTGCAGAAGCTTCATCGCCAATCAATGATGGTGCTATTATTGAAGTGGGATGATCAAATAATGCTGGGAGAGAACTAGAACTTATACCAGGAAACATTTTATCAGCTATTTTATTTTTATTTTCAATGGAATCCTCGATATAACCCTCAGCTACAGTTGAGGACTTCCACCCGCCATGTCGTTTTATTGTAGTCAAATTTGCTCCTGAATTCGCTAACAGAGATGCTGAAGATCTTCGAAAGCAATGGCCGGTAAACTGCTGCGGATCTGGTAATTTCAGAAATTCAGCAATAGTGGAAGGCATCTTCCCAAAAGTATTTATTCCAACTGGTTGAATAGTGCATTTTTAGTTAGAGTAATTCAGGAAAAATCGACGGTGAGTAACAGAAGTTGGGCGTAATACAGCATATTCACGGTAATAATTCACGTAGTGTCCAACGATGCAAAAACTTCTTTGAATGTTGGTTTTGGTATCCGAAATATGAATTAGTAATGACTGTATAGTTTCTTCAATGTCATCTACGCTCAATTTGCAGAGTTCTTCACGACGGCACGCTCCAAATAATCCAAAAATGGTTGCCACTTTAATCATAAGATATTTGGTATCGGGAGCTTCATTTAAAAATCTGTCAATCTGTTCCCTTGTCAGAATTTTCGATTTTTTCGGACGGTATCCGACACTTTTTCGTTTCAAAAATGCGACTAATTTATGGTATTTACTTATATCCACGTTTTCCTTGATTTTCAGTTCAGCTTTTATCATAGAGAATTTAGACCACAGTGTTGATGATTTCCATAACTTCGATTTTTCTTCGAAATAAACTAAAAGTACGCTTTCGCTGAACTTGCCTTCAACTTTCTTCAGTTGACTCCACTCGATGAATCCATTATAAGCAATATCATATTGTTGCCGTGATTTTTCAGGCAACAGATCTAAAGTTGCTCTGTTTGCAGCTTCTTGAATTTCTGGTGGAAGAAAATCATCTGAATCATCCATTCCAACTTCCATTATATTTATATTTGCAACAGTAATAGCTACGAACACAAAGAAGCTAGGATCGTTTATTAATTTGTGGTAACTAATAAACAACAATTATTAGGCAGTTGTTTTTTACCTGCCTGTCATGCTTGCAATTTAGATTTGAAATACAAAATATGGTTGTCAATTATAAAGTCCATGTAGCTAGATCCGTAGAGCATCTGACTTGTAATCCAAAGATCGTGTGTTCGAATCCTTATGGATCTTATTTTTTTTTTGTTTTTTTCTTACTAGCAGTAACTGTTGAACAAAAAATTTTGTATGATACATTTGTTAAAAGTGATTTTATTTTGCTCGTGGGGTTGCTCCACTCGCTAACGCTCGTTTCGCAATATTCCCCACTCACAAAATAAAATGCCACTTTTAACACTTGTATCATAAATAACTATTATGATAGCTATTTCTGATACATATGTGAAAGTGTTTTAAACACCATTTTTACAAGTGTATCATACAATATTTTTTGACACGGAAATATTTGAATTTGACAAATTCAGACGAAATGCAAAAAACTTTGTAAATATCTTTCGAATTTTAGATCAACCTATTCATAGAGTAGGCGATGTCGGTTGTTATGATTTGTTCGAAAACAAATATTGATTCTTGGCATGATCTTTTTTGATCAAAATAATGATAAGCAACAAAACCAAATCCTGTGAACAATTCATACGAAGGAGATTGCTTCGATTAATGAATATATTTTGATTCCTATTTCTCTCACTCTCACTAATTAGTCGAGTGTCAGTGGTCGTCGGGTGAATAATGTTTTCTTTGCTGATCTGACAAGTGCGCACACTTTACTTATGCTTCCATAAATCCACAAAATGTTATTGAAGTATGATATTTTGAATAGGAAGCTAGAAGCTATTTCTGTATGGTTGTTTGTATTCATTTCTATGAAAAAAATATTATTCATTTCATATTTTATGAAATATTACACAGAGAAAAAGGTTTTTTTGCAGAGTATAAATCAATTTGTTCAAACGTAGCTCAATATTAGCAATTTTGTTTAGTATTCAAACAACCTCGTTAAACATAACACAGTTATTTCAGAAATAAGTATTAACATATATCAAAATATTCGTTACCTGCTGATTTTTTGACATTAAAACATATTTCTTGGCCTGCAAAATAAAAAATGTATATTCAGCATATTTCTTATTTATCTTGTAATCAATTTTTGATAATTATTCGTTGAAATAAATGAATAAATGTTTTTTAGACAAATCTAACAAACATTTTTATCCCAAACTGACTCAAAAGTCAGTTTGAGATTCACTTGAGTTCGAAAAGTATTCGTCATTCTCACGAACACGCTATTGTGTCGATAATTGGGACATTTTCCTTACAGTTTTAATGTCTATGGTGCCATGTAGTGAGATTGACTGTCATTAGTGTCAAAAATCCATCAATTTGTTTTTAGTATATTTCCATCGGGTCATATGATAATATTCATTTGTTTCATTTTCATATCTAGAGTGAAAAGCTACCACTTTCATGTAGGGTATCCAGTTGAAGAATGATCAGTTTCATATACATGAGTAGAAAAATAGTAATTTATGTATCAAGTGAGTAAAGTGATACTTTTTTTACGAGTAGGAAATGTTGACGACGCCGTAGGCGGAGTGCGGCATTCCTACGAGTAAAAAAAACACTTTGCTCACGAGTGTCATACAGTATTTTTTCTACAACTGTCAAAAAAAAAACCAATTCATATTTTTTTCAATTATGAAATTAATTTGGCATATTTTTATTGATTCATTGTTCGAACAAAGTTCGAAGAGTACGCCGGAGAGTGAGATTCAAATAAATGAAACGAATAATTTCGACAGTGTCGAAATCCCTTTCTCTTCACACTATCCCGCAAACTGGAAAATTCGAAGAGAATATTGAAATAACATATTCTTCGAAGTCAATATTATTATTATTAATGTTGACTTGACTTTCGAACAACTAGTCCATCGAAGTAACTTTTCATTTTCTTAGATTTGTATTCAAAATAAATAAACAATCCTCGTGAAGCAACAAATACCTTTTCCTTTCTTTGAACTATGTCAAGGAAATCTCATATTTGCACTATGCACGATTTTCTCAGTTCAATCTTCACTTTTCATTTCTACTTAATACTTAGAGGTAATATGCTATTATTTTGAGTAAATTCGCCGCGATAGTTTGGAATTTTGATAATACTTATTTAATAGTAAAAATGCTAAGAATGTTATTGGTGAAACATTTGTATATCCGATATTTATAGGTTATTAGTTGTCAAAGAAAATGAGAACTGGCTTTATGACAGGATTTCGTTATTATTCGGATCCGTCACTGTTGTTGCATGAAACTGTCGGTTGCCTAGCAACAGCCGTTAAAAAAAGTGCACTTTTTTTATTCATTTCCGTTTAATAATGAAATCGTATTTTGATAGTGAAATATTGTGATACTTGACGCACACAACCACACCAAAAAAGTAGACTTTTTTTGACAGTTGTAGAAAAATAAATTATTTATTCGACGAGACTTTCGACATAGAGGAAAATGTTTCTTTACGTTCGTTTCTTCGGTCAAGTTTTCAACAAAAGTATGAATAATTCACACTAATGACTAATTCAAAAATTGTCCCAAAATTGAGGAACAATGAAGTATGGTAATAATTTATTTAATTTCACCATGTTGCGTGTTTTCCCATTTTTTCTACAAAATATCAGAATTGATTGTGATTCATATTATTAATTCCATCAACCGGCTGCCACCTTACGAGCAGAAGTCTTCGAGAGACTTGTGTGAGCTCGAGAAGATGAAGCCCTTACCTTTTAACGTGTGATACCATGCACGGGGTCGGTGAGCGTGACGATTCGAACCCGCGTATTTTTGTATAGTTTTTTTGATCATTAAAATACAACTCTTGTGAAAGTTTCCTTCCCTTTGTAATATTTTCCATATTTTTGATTTTTAATGCTAAAAATAATGATTGGCTGTAATCATTCTCAATAATAAAAATACCTTGTCTTTACTCATTGCGCCATCTATTACGAAACGTTATTGCTCTCAAAATATGCATCTCTCTCATATTCGGCCGTCTCAGATTTCTATCTCGTAGACCGCCGAACAGCTTTTACTTTTCATAGGGTTTGGCTTCCGTCCGATAGGTGGCTATTACGTAAAATCATTGTGAGGTAAATAGAAAAAAGGCAGGAGCGCTATGCACGACTCTACGCGCGAGCATGAGTTGATTGCTAGGGAAGCCAAGAAATTCAGAGCAAAACCAAAAGAGATAAAAGTTGATGACCAACTTCGGGGATACTATAAAAAAGCTCCCTAGGAACAAAGCACCCGGCATAGATGGTGTTGATTCGATTCTACTGAGGAACCTGTCGAGGAAGTCCCTGGTACAATTGTTTTATATCATTATTGCAATAATCAGGTGGCAGCACTACCCGCAATGCCTAAAGCAGGCAGAGATTGCCCCAAAACCGGGAAAATCCGACGCGATGGTCGAGAGTTCCGCCCGATCTCGCTGTTGAGCATTGTCGCGAAGTTGGTGGACAGGATCCTGCTGAAGAGATTTGTTGAACTTGAGGAAAGGCTCAACCTTATACCGGAGGAACAGTTCGGCTTCCGAAGGGGCATTCTACATCCTCACAGGTGGCCAGAATTGTCCACGGGGTGAGGGGGGCCTTCCAACAACGATATAACACGCTTATGACAGAGGGCATGGTTGTAAAGATGTTGAGGGAAGGCATGCCTACCCATATGGTCAGGATTATCGACTCTAACCTGGTCAATAGGGCTTTCCGGGTGACGTTGAATAACACCAGCTCATCAATGAAGCCGATCGGAGCCGGAGTGCCGCAGGGGTCGTGCTTGTCGCCGCTAGTACTCGCTATATACGTATGATTTCCCCATGTCCAACCTAGTGGACACGGCCATTTACGCATTCACGAGCATAGCGTTGTGGCCGCGTCCAGGTTGAGAACACACTTGGAAAGGGCAGTCGTACCGTATATGGCGAGAAACAAGATTGAGCTAAATCCGGATAAAACATACCCGGGGGGTCAGGGTTCTAGGAAACCGGATGAACAAGTCCGACGCCGTGCGGTACCTGGGGGTACAGCTGGACAGGCGTCTATTTCTACATAAGCATGTCAACCTGGCGGTCCAGCGGGGAGCGGTGGCGCTCAAAAGAGTGCGCTAATCGCTAGGGTCTCTAGGCTGAGCATGGCAAACAAGATATTACTAGATAAACAGGTCATAAGGCCAGCAATGACCTACGCCTGTCCAGTGTTCTGCGGAGTCTCCAAATGGGGCGTTTGGAGGTGATGCAGAACAAAGTACTACGTGTCGTCACAGATAGTGACAGATACATTCGGTTGGCCGACTTGCGAGGGCTGGCCAAAGTACCGAAAATCGAGGAATATATTAATAACCAAGCCGACAAATTCTATCGGCACTTCATCCGAGGAAGTCCTTTGACCAGGGATATAACATCAGCAAGAGAGCACCACGACATACCCTGGCGGTATGGGGGCTATATATTTTCCGGGAGATCCCCGAAGACGAGTAGAAACTCATTGACCGAGGGCACGATGTATACAACCGGTTTTTTCGTTGTTTTTCCGGAAACTAGTCAGATCTTCAAACGATGATGAATCCAATCGCCTGATGGCTCTAGATGAAAATACTAGTTTCCCCTGCATGGTTCACCAAGAGGCAGGGACAAAGGTGACAAAGCCCATATCGTGGAAGTGGCCCACACATCTTGGGGCCTGCCCTTCGGGCAGGTGAGTTACGGTTTCATCTCGTCCGCTGGACCAGAAGGGCAGGACGGAAACCTCGCTCCGGGGAAAAACAATTCACAAAACTCCCTCCTTTACCCCTACACTGTGGTATCGCGACAGTTTTAAATTGTTTTTATATATTTTCCTGTTTTATGTGTGCGGCCGTATTTTATATATTTCTGTCAAATACACGTTTTTTGCTTTTTGTTTTTTTGCTTTGCTGCATAATAATTATTAGGAAAAGAGAAGTGGAATCGATATTATCATTGCTTGAAGAGCTTAATTTTGTGTAACGGGAAAATTTACACAAAATATTATTTCGGATTCGTAACATTATTCATACAAGATGTTTTCAAATTTCGAATATCTGAAAATTCTTTGAACATAAATGAAATATGCATATGAGTTTTTTATTTAAAAATCTGAATGAACAAGTGGATATCTTTGTAGATGTTTCCATAGTTAACTCTGTTACTCATGATGTTGGATGACTTTATTGTCAAAATTGACAAATACTAGATAATATTAGTAATTTACGTAACCAGTCCGGACATAAGTGTTTTTTTTTGGACGACTGGACAGGATTCTAGGACGAGCGTAGCGAGTCCTGGAAGAAGTCTGCGAGTCCAAAAAAACTGTTTTCGGACGTTGAAATTCAAACAAAAGATAGGTACTAACAGAAACATTCTGATTCTTAATTATATTAATATTTATATTAAAATTCAAGTATTTCTGAGTGTTTACACACTGTTGACACTTCTGCGCACAAGTGCGTAAAAAAATCACCTGTGCGTAAAGTAAATGAATATACACACTGTTCATACATTTATGCATTTTTCAAAAATACAGTATTTTGCGTCAAATATAACTCGGTCGTTATCATTTGATAAAACGACCATAATTCATAACATAAAATATTCAGATTGATGATACAATTGCTACAATTTGGCAATATAATAACTGTCGAAGAAAAAACTTTGTATGATACACTTTCGTAAAGGGTTTTTTTTTACTCGCGTCTTTTTTGAACTCGGCGGCGCCTCATTCAACAAACTTCACGCTAATACCAAAAAGTCCTACTTTTCGAACTTGTATCATAAATAGCTATTATTGTTAGCAAAACTAAAATAGCAATAAAGTATCCTACCTCTTAACAATTGAATAATTTATTTATAGTTGACCTAATAAAAATATCCAGATGTAAATAAAAAAAAAAAATGCAGCAACATCGCTTGAGAACGATTGGCAATATAAATCATTAACAGGCTGATTCACAATAAATTACACCATGGAGCCCATGGTACTTTTCATTTGTTCAATAATATACGTATCTAACAGAATTTGAAAAAGAATATGCAAGAAAATACAGAAAGCTATATGTTAATTCACGGAAAAAAGCGAAAGAAATTCTGAAAATAGTTCACTTCTAAAACACGAATAAAAACTACCATAAGAATTCAAAAAACATCTATAGGTAATTTGACAGTTCTTGACAGCTGTGACAACTATTCAAAGCTGAACAGCAGCCAACTAGTTTTTGTCGATATTTGATGATGTAAGTGTATGCCGTGAGAAATATTATTTTTCACAGTATGAGCAAAAGATGGTTTTGAAAGTAAGTAAGCTTATGAGAAATACGCTACTTTTCATAGCAGTTCCCAGATAACACAAAGACGTCTTCAGTACGTCCACAGGACATAAATATAAGGCATTCAAGACGTCCCGAAGACATCCATTACTGGACATAAGACGTCCTTAGGATGTCCTGGGAACATCCGATGTTACAAATTGGAACGTTCTGGGAATGTCCATTATAAGTTCCTGTAAGGTCTTCCATAGACGTCCCTTGGACATCCTAAGGATGTTTTTAGGATATTAATTTTCAAGGTTTTCTACCTAACCTGACCTGACTCTAGCGCGAACAGAATAACCATGCAAAATTGATAACGATATAACGACTATTCATCTAATACTGGTGACAACTGGAGAAACGCACTGAGGTAAATAAGCTCAGTGGAAAATGTATGAAATTTATGACGGAAAATTAAACCAAAACGCGTTTTAAATTTTTCAAAAAGGCACAAAACACGACGTCCTCGAGATATTCGCATCGGACATCCCAAAAACGTTCCGAGTCGTACGTCCCCAGGATGTCCATATTAGGTTCTGGGACGTTCGGACCTAAATGGGACATAAAATGGACATCATCGGAACGTCCAGTGCTATCTGGGTTGTAGAAAATTTTTTATACTACCTATTTTTTTTGACGTTTGTAGAAAAAATTTTATTTGCATGTAGTGCGCGAAATACTTTGTTGATCTAGACTATTATTTTCAACTCGACCGTGCCTCGTTAAAATAAAATCAATTCTTGATCACTAAAGTAGCATTTCGCGCACTAGGTACAAAAATAACTATTGAGGCAAAATGTTATTGATTTTTTGGGGGTGTAACTATTTTGCAGGTCTGCAGGTCAGCAAAATGTTCCCAGTGCAAAAACCTTACAGATCAAGAAATCCTTGCAGGTTGGACCGATTTGAGATGTAACTGGTATAAATAAGAACATTTTTGACCAAAAAAAATTCATACCCCCACTCCGAAATATGAGATTTTGCCATATATTGAAAAAAAACTTTGCAGGTCGGCAGAAATTCCTGCAGGTTGGACTGACATGAGATGAAACAAGACCATATCAACACATTTTTGACAAAAAACCTCCATACCCCCACTCCCGAATATAAAACTTTGCCATATATTGAAGAAAAACTTTGCATGTCGGCAGAAATTCTTGCAGGTTGGACTGACATGAGATGAAACAAGACCATATCAACACATTTTTGTCAAAAAACCTCCATACCCCCACTCCCGAATATGAGATTTTGCCAAATATCGAAAAAAAACTCTGCAGGTCGGCAGAAATTCTTGCAGGTTGGACTGACATGAGATGAAACAAGACCATATTAACACATTTTTGACAAAAAACTTCCATACCCCCACTCCCGAATATAAGATTTTGCCATATATTGAAGAAAAACTTTGCAGGTCGGCAGAAATTCTTGCAGGTTGGACTGACATGAGATGAAACAAGACCATATCAACACATTTTTTTCAAAAAACTTCCATACCCCCACTCCCGAATATGAGATTTTGCCAAATATCGAAAAAAAACTCTGCAGGTTGGACTGACATGAGATGAAACAAGACCATATCAACACATTTTTGACAAAAAACCTCCATACCCCCACTCCCAAATATGAGATTTTGCCATATATTGAAGAATTTTTGCCGACCTGCAATTTTTTTTGTCAATATTTGGCAAAATCTCATATTTGGGAGTGGGGGTATGGAGGTTTTTTGTTAAAAATTTATTGATATAGTCTTGTTTCATCTCATGTCAGTCCAGCCTGCAAGCATTTCTGCCGACCTGCAAAGTATTTTTCAATATTTGGCAAAATCTCATATTTGGGAGTGGGGGTATGGAGGTTTTTTGTTAAAAATGTATTATTATAGTCTTGTTTCATCTCATGTCAGTCCAACCTGCAAGAATTTCAGCCGACCTGAAGAGTTTTTTTTCGATATTTGGCAAAATCTCATATTCGGGAGTGGGAGAATGGAGGTTTTTTGTCAAAAATGTGTTGATATGGCCTTGTTTCATCTCATGTCCTTCCAACCTGCAAGAATTTCTGCCGACCTGCAGAGTTTTTCTTCAATATATGGCAAAATCTTATATTTGGGAGTGGGGGTAAGGAGTTTTTTTGTCAAAAATGTGTTAATATGGTCTTGTTTCATCTCATGTCAGTCCAACCTGCAAGAATTTCTGCCGACCTGCAGAGTTTTTTTTTTCGATATTTGGCAAAATCTCATATTCGGGAGTGGGGGTATGGAGGTTTTTTATCAAAAATGTGTTAATATGGTCTTGTTTCATCTCATGTCAGTCCAACCTGCAAGAATTTCTGCCGACCTGCAGAGTTTTTTTTTTCGATATTTGGCAAAATCTCATATTCGGTAGTGGGGGTATGGAGGTTTTTTATCAAAAATGTGTTAATATGGTCTTGTTTCATCTCATGTCAGTCCAACCTGCAAGAATTTCTGCCGACCTGCAGAGTTTTTTTTTTCGATATTTGGCAAAATTTCATATTCGGGAGTGGGGGTATGGAGGTTTTTTATCAAAAATGTGTTAATATGGTCTTGTTTCATCTCATGTCAGTCCAACCTGCAAGAATTTCTGCCGACCTGCAAAGTTTGTCTTCAATATATGGCAAAATCTCATATTTGAGAGTGGGGGTATAGAATTTTATTGTCAAAACTGTACTGATATGGTCTATAGTTTCATCGCAAAAATCGGTTGAACCTGTAAGAATTTCAGCCGACTTGTGAATTTTCTGCACTGAGAACACTTTGCTGACCTGCAGACCTGCAAAATAGATTCTCCCATTTTTTGGTGTATCGCCAGCCGAATGTTCCAAGTCGTTCGTTTGGACATGATATCCGGTTCATATTATTTTATCTAAAAATAATCGGACTCAATATTAAACACACCCTGTCGTCACTACTTGCGCCATCTATTACGAAAAGGATATTGCTCCCAAAACATTTATATTTCACATATTCATTCTTTCCCGATTTTTGTCGTTCTACAGTATGGTAAAAATACATACACTACCTCTTACGGCGGGAGACCTGAACTACTTTATATCACTTCAGTCAAACAATTATAGATGTCGTACGCTCTGTCGGGGATACGAATCGATCTGCTTGAGCCGTAGTGTTCTCTTCTGTCCAGACAGGCCAAACTACAGCTGCTGGTCTCGTGACTACTGGATGGCGCTCGTGAAATACAAGACATAGTTTGATTCAGGAAAGATAGATGTCGCAATACACAAAGTATAGCTGAATTTCATCAGAATTTTAGGCGGAAATAATTGAAAACAAATAATACAGATGTCACTACACGCTCGTAAACAACCAATGTTGGGGTTAAATAAGCGCCAAAGCGCCTTATTAGTTCAAATAAATATACCAAATTTCATTCAAATCGGTATGAAGATATTCATGACATTGTTCAAATACCGTTTTATTTTTAACTTCAACGCCCTGTATCTCAGAAACGAAGCAACTCCGGATATATAGTCATGGGAACATGTTTTCTTAAAACAACCTAAAAAATCATTCTCTGCAGTTTCGTACCGCAGTTAGGAAACACATAAAAAAAATTGCGGATTTTTTTTTTGGAAAATCGCCCCCGAAACAAAAGAAGTCTCATAGGAAAACGTGTCAGACTAGGTCCAATGGAGCCATACAGAAGGTTTGGAGAGGGTATCTATAGATTTTTTGTGGTCGTGAAATCGACCACTTTGACTCGTCAGACTGGAAAAACGCCCCATGGTCTGTGTCAGACAATACGAAAAGTTGGCTTTATAGTTCTCAATGGATGGATCCTGAGAATATCAGCTGGTTATAAATTAATTTTCCTATGGTCGTTTTTCCGACATGTTCGAGGGGGCAGACACCCCCAATGACCCATGTTCATTGTCAGAAAATTTTATTTTCGGGATTCAAATCAAGTATTAAAGCTATTCAACTTGAAAATAAAACAGTATCTATACATTTTTTGCAGTCGTCAAAACGACGTGTTTTTTTTTTTTGAAAAACTCCCCCGAAACAAGAAAAGTCAAGGAAAAAGGTGGCCATGCAGAAAGTTTGGAGAGAGTATCTATCAGTAAAATTTTTGCCGATGGGCACTCTAACTAAAATGACAACCCGGCAGGGTATTGCAAAACAACCCCCACTCATAATTTTTCTGATGTACTTTATACAACAGAATCATGGACGTATAAATTAACTGGACCCAGCTGTTGACATCCTGGTCTGAAGTCGTGAATGGTCACAATCTTTAGTCGTGTTATTGAGTTGGGCGTTGTCACATCGCGTAGGTGATAAGTCTTTATCATAGATAAAATTGTGTCACTGTACGTATTCCATTCGATAACAATTAAAAAATTAAGTATGGTGATGGTAACATTATCAAACAACTTACACCTGTAAGACTCACACATTTCGAAATCCAAACTATCGAAAAAAATCATTACTTGCATCTTCAAATGGCTGTGTAAAGTTTGTTGTTTTTGATCGTTTGTCAACGCTGTTGAATATCATTGTTTATGTTTTCCACAAAGTGAACTTCTAGCAGATCTGTCATTTTGTTATTGCTTTTTTGTAGGATTATTTCATTGAAATAGTGTTTTTCGAACTTATTTGAGTGATATAGTGGCAGTGTAATAATAGACAGAGAGTAATAATGGTGCAAACTTGCTGGGTTTGCAACCAATCCATATGTTCCAACCCGAATATCAGATTCCATTCGTAAGTACCATAGGCGCTACAGTGGGTATCAATCTGTTTTCGCCGAACAAAATGAAAAATGTGGATTCAAACATTTATATGTGGAAATAAAGAAATAGGCACCTCACGAAACATTTACTATTTCATGTGGTCATTTGGATGATGCAATCAGAAAAAAAGGCTGCGAAAAAGTCCAAGAAATGTTTATCTAAATTTGGATTTATCTTTAGGTTTCCAGTTGATGTGAGAGTAAAAGCGGCTTGGTTGAAGAAGTTGGGAATAAAATGCTCAACTGAATTTGTTCCTTTCACTTCGAAGATGCAGCATTTGAGATAAAAACCAGTGAATGAATGGTATATCCCAAGAAAGTCAACTGCTTCAACGCCAGGGTAATTATTATCATTCATCAGAATTGTTATTTTCTATCAGTTATTTCAAATAATAATAGAGATTACAATTTAAAAAAAAATTATATATTTTCAGATTGAACGATTACAGAAAACAAAATCTTCAACTGATCCTACTGAAACAGTCCCAGATACAGATTTTGAAGAAATTGTCAAAAATTCAAGCTCCCCACTGAAGAGGTGAGGATAAATTGAGAAAGTCCTAATTCAAAAAGCATCAATTCAAATTTTGCAACTTAGTTTTCACCTACTTCTTGGTGTTTGACTTTGAAAAACTAATGATTTGACAGATATAATCTTTAGGTCAATTTATATAGGGTACACTCAGGGTAAATTGAGTGCTGAATTTAATGAAGAAATTTGTTTCTTGAAATTACAGGAGGAAAATAGATTCTGAAACGACTGATCTGGAAATTGATCAGATGGTCACTGATGAACCAGTTTATGGGAAAGTTATAGGATCACCTTCTTCAGGCACCATGACCGCATCAGAAACTGAACTGATCGAAAAATTAATATCAGGAGAGAGAACAGGACAGAGTCCTATGATTTTGCGAAAGAAAAAGTGAGCAGTAGTAGTTGGTGATAGTATCAAATATCTCTTAACGAGAAATTCTTGTATATGTATTTTTGCTAACGGCTTTAACGATTTGGATAAAAAAAATTATTCAGATGAGGTCTTTCCTGAAAAAACTTGATTCCACTAATAATAATATGAATGATGATGTGAATTTTAAAATTCTATTTTCACCCACTTTAAATTATCATAATCTGAAATTTGGCACACATATCAAGGACCTAGAATACAATTCAAACAAATCCTTCAATTTTATTTTATTGCGGTTTTTGTGACACCCTGTAGGTAGTTGATTTTTGAGACATTCTGGAAATAAATGTTGGTTGGATTATCTGTGTTGTGAATTTTGTTTGCATTTTGTCGTAAATACATTAAAATATCGCATTTCTGAATTTGAATGTTATGCGTTGATAATTACTGTGAAATATTTATGCTTCACGATATTCATGTATGATAATCGATATGAGAACTTGTATTTATTGAATATATAAATTACCATTTTTTAGTAATTTCATTTTTCTTTTTTTTTTTAGTCGTTTGTCTCCAGCTTTCCATTCATTGAAAACGGAAGTCTCATTTTTTTATTCTGCAAATTTCATCAAACAAATTTTCTAAGGATCGATGATGATGAATAAACACTTACTATCTCAGTCAATGAAGTATTTCATGACATGATGATATGTCAAATGAGTTTTTCTATCTCACGAAGTCCCATTGCATGTATACTCTATCACTTTCGTTAATATTTTTATCATTATTTCAAAATCAGCATTTTTTTCTTGTAATTGAACCCTATTTTTATCAAATGCGTGCGCTCCTGTCGGTTGTGGGAAGGTCACAGTCTATCGCTACCTTCTCTCTTCCCCGCAGCCCGCGTGCCCACAAACTGAGCGACTTCAAAACGATCCGTATTGTAGGTATGGTAATGCCGAGTCCATCTGTATTTATACGATATTAGTGAGGAATCACACTGATCGACCAGGACCGACCAGGACCGACCGTCCGCGACCGTCCACCTACGACCAAAAGTAGAAGTAGATCAATGAAAACTTTCAAAGTCACACTGATCGACCATCCACGACCGACCACTAGAATAATTTTGTAAATCTGACATTAATTTGATATTCGAAAGGTTATGTGAATTGTCTGTTCATTTATTGAAAATAAGTTAAATTCCTAATATCAATAGTTTTGCAATTCCTAACAGACATTTTATTTTTCCGGTAGGAAATATACCTATTTACATGAGTTTTGTTGAAGTAAAAAGTTCATCATAAATGTGTGTCAAAATGACATTACATCAGGATAGTGTGACACCGACCAAAATTTCCAGCAGACTACAATTTCGAACATGGTCTTTGAAAAACGGTCGAGGACGCTCAATGACGATTATACAGTGTGAGTTGTGCGATAAGAATATACGTGTTGGAAATTTTGGTCGTAGGTGGACGGTCGCGGACGGTCGGTCCTAGTCGACCAGCGTGATTCCTGGCTTATATATACGTCCATGAACAGAATAGTTCAAGTCTCGTCACTAGTTGAAGCAATTGCATAGATAAAAATACTCCAATTTCCCATATATCCAAATAACAATACGATACACACACAATATAAATCATTCAAAAAGAGAAATGATACAATTTCAGAACATCTGCATGTTCACCCTCATATTACGATTAGTTTCGTGGAATATTGCCAATAATGTAATTTGATAGATGGGCAACTGCATATGATACGGAATCATTTATTGTCAAATGAACTGGAAACTCTGAAATGTATTTACGGCAACGAAATAATTCACTCGAATGAACCAAGCAAGCGATGTTTCGTGTTGAAATTGATTGGGACAAATTGTTGTGTCGGCTCATCAGGATTTCCTTTCATTTTGTTTTCTTCAGATCGTTTAGGTTTTTCTTTCCTTGGAACACAGACACACTCTCACCTAGTGTATGAAACGATTAAACTCAACGAAGTCGAAATCATTTTCTTCGAATATTTCCACAAAGTGGTGAATCTGAGACAAATATTTGACAGGAAACAACTACTTCTTTGGCTAATACCACGATACACATTTCGAAATATTTCATAAAATGATATTTTTTTAAACGGAACACTCTATATTTTATCATGCATTTCGACTCTTAACTACATTCTCCTATGACTTTTTTTCCTAAAGTTGAAAATGAGCGACTTATGTGGAAATATTTTTTTTTCGCTAGTACAGAAAATTTCTTTGTTTTGGCGAATAAAACCTCATGATTGTCCAAACACCCAATTTTGGTATTTATACGAATGACAATATTTTGTTACTAACAGCAAAATAAAACAGTAAAAAGAAAAAATTGCGCTGGGATTTGAACTCGTGAAACCCGTCAATTGACACAACTGAGCTATTTGGTATTAATTTACAAAACAATAATTTCCATCTTAAAACCATTCCACTAGCCGTATTCAATTTGTGAATCAAAATATTTCTGCCATAATGATAACTTTGAAGCCGTTTTTGTACAGAACAGAAAATGCTGGAGCGTCATATTAATGCGGTTGGAAATAGCTATTTGTGTATTTAGAGCGCAAAGTGATAGATTGCCGCTCGAACAAAGAGAGTTACCGCGTGACGCGAAGCAGAGCGCGGTAATCTTTGGAGAGCGGCAATTACACTTTGTGCTCGAAATACACACAATATTTTTTCGACAAACGCAGATCTCAGATACAGACAATACACTCGATACTTTATTGATCATTGATTACCTTATAATAATATTCATTTCTTTTATTATTTACTAGATTAAAATTGAATGTACAATTCTGACAATTTTTAATAGATATAACCAAAGTCGGTATCCAAATTACTGGCAATATGCATGATGAAATATAGAGTGTTTTATGAAATATTTCGAAAACGCGACTGTCAATTTTTTGTTTGTTTTCGGCGTTGAAGATAAAGGAATTCTCTGGTGAATTGAGTTGTTCAATCATACCTTTCATTTAGATACAGGGTGCGTTCAATTTTTTTCCTCAAGGTTTTTATTCAATATCTCAAAAACAGTTCCGTCAATTTGGACCTAATTTTACTCTCACTATTATGAAAGTGTTGACTGTTAAATATGAATATTTGGCCAACTTTGTAAGTTGCGTTTCGAAGATATACATTTTTGTAGTTTATGGTATTATTGTATTAATTGTTTTCAGTATAAGGGTATAATACAATATATTAAAAATGCATATTTCAAACACAGAGAGTCATCAAAAAACAGTACATGTTTTCATCGCCTAGAATAGAATGAAACTATGACATTCTGCCAAAATATAAATTGTTGGTTCAAGACTAGTATTAGCAAAAATATCCTGAAAAACGATTTTTTTGATTATGCCCCGTATACACCCTAATGTACTTTCATTAATAACGTTATATAATTAGACAGGTTAAACGAGTTCCGATCCTGAATTTGTCTTATTTCGACTAACAAAACAGTTTTTTCCTTTGTCAACCCTATTACCCAACGCCGAGATTTTTTCAAACTTTAGCTGCCTTTATCTCAGAAATGACATATATAAAATCATTTAAACTCGCACATTTTCCTAATTACCTATCCCACTATAACACAATAAAATTTCAGCCAATTTGATCGAGAGCCAATTTTACATGTGTTTTCGTGCGGGGTCCTTTGTTCGATTTTTTGCTTCCACCTGATACTTCATGGTAATCTATAGGAAACAAAATTTTTAATTTTGGGATCCGTTCATACACTGGATTCCGAAGGCTCTACAGCTCATTTTGTTCGAGCAAACATTGATTAGTAATTTTTTTTAATATAACGACTTCACCATATAATATGTCCCTATTTTCTTTCAAAACCGCCTTTACGCCTTTCAATGCTGTGTGCCAGATCTTTGGTAGATATGTTGGTTCTTCTTTTCTATTGAAGTTTTCTTGGTGTTTGTGTATTCCTATGGCTTCTACATATAAATCAGTAAATTTGTATTCGACAGGGCCCCTTTCGAGAAAGTTTTGGGGTAGTTTTGATTTCGCCCATTTCACACGTTTTATGGGGTGCTGAATCCGAATCTGGAATTTGCTAACAAAATTTCTTGACAGAACCCAAAAAAAAAATGCAAAAAAATGATGAAAAATTCTATTTCTTTGTCGTTTTTCGCTCATAACCCGAAAACTTTAATTTTTTCGTGAATAACCTTTACATTCAAAATGAAAGAACATAAAATATCCTACAAATTCCGGTGTTAAGGTTTTTTTTTGATAGGCAGTTTGGGCTCAAACGCCAAATAAAAAATGGCGTATTTCTGCTGACTCAGCAAACACCCACTTTTTTCAGTCCAAAACTATCATTGACTATTTAATGACATTTTTAGTGAATTTCTCAAAGAACTGTATTGTACGAAGGCGTAGAAGGGCCAACAACAAAATATTTATCGAAACATTTGGAATTGCCACCTTGAACTGACAATTGTCACTTTTAACTGACAATTGCCACTTCCAATCGGCTGGCAATTGTCACTATGAACTGGCAATTGCCACTTGGAACTGACAATTGTCACTTTGAACTGGCAATTGTCACTTTGAACTGGCAATTGCCACTTCGAACTGGCAATTGTTAATTGCAAAAAAAACAATATTTATGCATGCAGTTGCCAATACATATCTCTTTTGAGTAATAATTTACAGTTCAAAGTGACACTTGCCAGTTCAAAGTGACAATTGTCATCGAAGTGACAATTGCCAGTTCAAAGTGGCAATTGCCAGTTCAAAGTGGCAATTGCCAGTTCAAAGTGGCAATTGCCAGTTCGAGGTGACAATTGCCAGTTCAAAGTAGCAATTGCCAATTGAAAATGGCAATTGTCAATTCAAAATGACAATTGTCAGTTCAAAGTGGCAATTCCAAATATTTAGAAAAATATTTTGTTGTTGGCCCTTCTACGCCTTCGTAGTATTGTAATGAAACTGAAAGTAAAAAAATATTTTTACTCTTGCTCGTCATTGGAGCAGTTTCAACGAAAGGACTCATCTGACAGTCTAGTTTGAGGTTATGTCGATGACTGCTAGTGACAGTGTGGCCATTCAGGGCGTAACTTTCACCTTCTCGGGCTAGTGTATCGACCTCTTCATTGCCTCTATAACCTGTGTGTGCTGGTACCCAAGCTAAGGTCGGTCTTTTAGGGCTTCTATGGAGCCCCAAGCAGGTATTGAGGTAACTTGCGTTGAGTTGACTGCTCTTATTGCAGTTTGACCATTTGAGTACTTGAATAATAATAATAATAATTCGTCTTTATTCACCATAATATACAATACAAAAAAACAAAAAATACAAAATAGGTTTAGGTGAAAGGCGGAGTGTCAGCGTGAGCTGTTTTTAAACTCAACCCTATGTTCCTGAAGGGAAAGAAATCATAAAAAAATAATAATGTAACAGTAAAATAACAGTAAAATTAGCAGTGCATTACCAGTTTAGTAAATAGCGGAGTTCGAACATAAACATCAGTCTATTTGCCAAGGAGAACTTTCAGTCTTTTTTTGAAGTTATTCAATGAATATGATCTAAATTTACTGGGAAGTGAGTTATAACATTTCGGTGCGTTGTACGAGAAGCTACGAGTAAAAAATGCAGTTTTGTGTTTTGGAATGATGAGCGTTGTTTTGTTACGAGTGGAAAATCTGTTTTGGCCCGAAAACGTTTTTAGCCTTTTGAAAAGATAATCTGGCATTTGGGTAGTTAGAACTTTGTGGGTATTTGTTGAGAGTTTCTCCAGATTCAGCCAACCTGATTTCTTCATCGGCACAGATATATGGTCGTATTTACGAACGCTGAAAGAAAACCTTACACAATTATTTTGTATACGTTGCAAGCGGTGACGGTCATTTTGACTTAAGGCTAATCCATATATACTGTCGCAGTAGGAGATTTTAGAAAATATAAGGGACTCACAAAGTATTAGCTTCAATTCAGTCGAAAGCAGATCCCTGTTTGGATAAAGTTGCCTCAAAACATTGTAGGAGGATTGACTGAGGTGGCTGACGTGTTTAGTGAATCTAAAAACTCATACCCTCTTAGCTCTCGTGCACAATGGTGTATTGCGACGATTTCCGCTTGATATATTGTTGCTTGTTTGCCTAGGCTCAATGAGATTTTCATCTTCGGCTTGGTTTCTGAACCTTCATCAGTTTTGAGGACATCATTAATCATGGACAGGATATCCCATGGTTGTCACAAGACATGCATCCTGAGGACATCATAAGGATGCAGGGTTTGGTAACATTCCCATCTCCCGGGGGCAAGTTTGGGATATATATAAACATCCCTGGGACGTCCCAATCATGCAGAAATTGATCCTAGTTGTGAACTAGATTTATCCCCGTTTCATCCCTATGACTTGCATGTGACATCCTGAGGATATCCTAACGAAGCGAAGTTTGGTAACATTTTCATCTCCCAGGGACATCCCTCGGACAATTTTGGAACCTCCCATAATGGTCCCGACATGGTCATCGTGTTTGTTATCTGGGTTGTGTCCTGCATAAAAATCGGTTATCAAATTTCTTTCAGAATTGGGCAAAAGAAATCATAAAAGAAATTTTAGACAACGTATCCGTTATCTTAAAATCCGTTAAGGATTAGCGTATTCCACCCTATACGGTATATGTGTGGGTGCAGAAGCAGCTTCTTGCTTTTAAGTTTGACGCGGACTTTTGGAGTGCATCGGGTGGAAACAACCCCGAGTCGAGGACTGAGAAAGCGAAGCAGATGGCCGGCACGGGACCGACAACGTACAATGTAAGCTCCCAGGGATGGCCGTTCAGGAGCACTCATGAGTGAATACGAGAGATCTTTCAAAAGCGTGCTTTCTTGTAAAATACCCGTCCAATATGATCTACCTTTCGAATATATTATTCACCAGTTATATGATAGTTTGGCGAGAGAGTTTCGTCTCGTATAGTCGAATAAAGCTGTTCGGGTGGAAATGGAATGGGGTTTTACAAGATACTGGATGTCCATGAGTGATAATATGTTTTTGTGATGAAAATTAAAATTTTTTTGTTGTTATTTCAGAAAACGTAGTTTAACGCCGACATCACATTTCAGGCTTGCGCTAACCCGCCACTGCAAGTTCAGGCAGGGCCAAAAACTAAATTTGTCATAACTTTGCTGAAAATTGTGTATATCGTTTCTGAAAACTTCTACTTCCTCATGCAGATATGTTATACAGGGTGTCCCAGAATGAAGGGGACAAACTCCAAGGGTAAAATTTTTTTGTTGTTATTTCAGAAAACGTAGTTTAACGCCGACATCACATTTCAGGCTTGCGCTAACCCGCCACTGCAAGTTCAGGCAGGGCCAAAAACTAAATTTGTCATAACTTTGCTGAAAATTGTGTATATCGTTTCTGAAAACTTCTACTTCCTCATGCAGATATGTTATACAGGGTGTCCCAGAATGAAGGGGACAAACTCCAAGGTTAAAATTCTCACTCAATTTCAAAGCTGAAAGTTCTAATAAGCATATACCCTAAAATGAGTATCAACCGAGTTACAGGGTGTTGAAAGTGACACAAAAAAATATATTTTTCAGAATAACCTCATAACGGCTTAACTGTTCTCAATGAAATTTGGTATGTCACTTAACAGCATTCAGTTTCATATTTCAAGGCAAATCATATGTTTGTAACTCTAAACAGGGGCGTACGGCAGGTGGGTACCCCTATTCGCCCCTCCCTAACTTTCACGTCACTATGGATTAATATCGATTTCGTCTTCTTTTTCTTAATCCCCAATATTTTCTATACAAAAAAGGAATACGTTTCGTTTCACAAATATCAACGGTTTTCGAGATATATGAAGTTGAATAAGTGCGTGCGTATCAAAACCTTTACTATTTTTGAAAGGAATGTGAAGGTAACTATTTATAACATTATAACCAACATATTTCATACCTTGCAATGAGTATAAATTTCCCGATATTTAAAACTTACATAGCCACTAACAAAATAATCACTGATGAGTACCCACCTGCCGTACGCCCCTGTTTAGAGTTACATGATTTGCCTTGAAATATGAAATTGAATGCTGTCAAGTGACATACCAAATTTAATTAAGAAAAGTTAAGCCGTTATGGAGTTATTCTGGAAAATATATTTTTTTGTGTCACTTTCAACACCCTGTAACTCGGTTAATACTCATTTTAGGGTATATGTTTAATGGAACTTTCAGCCTTAAAATGAAGTGAGGATTGTACCCTCGGAGTTTGTCCCCTTTATTCTGGGACACCCTGTATATGCAAATGTAATATGTGAATATCTGAGAACCTAAAATGTGTTTTGTCCCACTTCACATAACCCTGTCATGGATATTTCAGTTGATATGAAATAATTATACTGTAGCAGGAATCAGTACCCTCTTTGGACCATATGCAACGATTTTAGACTAGCGAGACAAGTCTCACTTATACATGACAAAAAGAAAAAACTGAGTTCTACTCCTGCCTCAGTTTTCAACTTACCCATAATCCCGGCAATTTCTTCAGTAAATGTTGAAAATAATCGCTCATACACATCCTATATAAAAAATGAAGTATGTGATTTCAAGCTTCAGGTTTGCACTTCACAATAGTGCTATTAAACATATATGCAGGATATGAATAAGCGATTATTTTCAACATTTAATGAAGAGAATGCCGGTTTTATGGGTAAATTGAAAATGAGGCAACAAAGTATTTTATTCAATAAATGTTGTTGAGCCAAGTTCAGGGCTTGATGTGATCTTGAAAAGGCTATAAATAATGATCGTAATAAGGTTGCACGAAAAAAATTTAGTTCTTTGAACTTTACTGTGCGTTATTCAAATGGTCTTACCAACTTACATGATTTTTGAAACATTGGGTTAAATGCATTTAAACCTTACATGCTCTTCCTGACCAATAAGTTATAGTACTCTTGATTAGAAACAAACAAACTCTACTCCTGTGAATATATTTATATTTCAAGCAGAAATGGACGAAATGGAGGATAAACATCAATGCTAACAGTGTTACCAATTGTCACATTATCAAAGAACAGCTCATTAATTGCTAGCTCATATTTAGACACAATGAAGCCAACATCTTGTCTATGCATAAAAGCTTCACTTATACTATCTCTTTCTCTGAGTGATGGTTATAATTTACATCTATGGTTTGGACGGAATTCTCACTGGGTAATTGCTTTAACTCTCGAACCAAATAAAAGAAAAAGAAGAAGAACTAACTATCTATGAAATGTTGAGAAGAATTCAAATAATTCAAACGTGACTTTCACAGTTTTGACAGTTGAGTATGACCAAAATTGTTTTAAAATAAACAGATTTTATTGATTTTATTAAATAATTTATTATGCAGCCTTGGTGGAGTATTCAGCAGGATTCTCGAGCTGTAAAATAAGAATGTATCAACAAAAACATTACAAGTCATATTCAGGAACTTATAACTCAGTTGTCGTTTCGTTCATATTGTCATGCTCCACGGCAAAAATGAAAAAATGAACGTTTGTAGAAATACAACCGTTATAACATCACCAGCTTAAGTTCTACATTTGATGTATAAGTAGAAACTACGGAACACTGCACACTTTTTGACATCGAAGGTGGCGCTTTTATACATATACAGCTGGTTAACGGAAAAAACAATTAAAACATTTTTTTTTAACGAAAGGTAAACCATTTGATCCGAATTCCACTGAATTTTCTACCACTTTTAGTGGGGGAAGCATACTGTATAATTTTCTTTAATCGGCCGTAGTTCACCCTGTATAATATTTCATCTATCAACACTCTTCACAGAAATATGTCGAAACGATATCGAAAGGGCATCAGATGATCTGAAAAGGTGAATCGCTTCGTCTAAGAAACTCATCGGAGCATGTATTTTGCCTTTAGGTATACATCACACATATTTACTTTCTGCTTTACGCTGGTTGCATTTTGAAAATTGTTGTCAAGATGACAATCGCTGCACATAAACGCGTCACCCTCGAGGCCATTCAGCGGACAAAACGTATTTTTTGTCGATTTTTAGGTAATTTGTTTTGCACGTGCCCTGTCATGTTTGCCTAACACACAATGTGAAATCTATACAGGGTGTCCCAGAATAAAGTGGACAAACTCCGAAGGTAGAATCCTCACTTCATTTTAAGGCTGAAAGTTCCAATAAACATATACCCTAAAAAGAGTATTAACCGAACTCGGTTAATACTGTAACCCTGTACTAGAGGGTGTTGAAAGTGACACAAAAAAATATATTTTCCAGAATTACTCCATAACGGCTTAACTTTTCTCAATGAAATTTGGTATGCCACTTAACAGCATTGAGTTTCATATTTCAAGGCAAATCATGTGTTTGTAACTCTAAACAGGGGCGTACGGCAGGTGGGTAGCCCTACTCGCCCCTCCCCAACTTTCACGCCACTGGATTAATATCGATTTCATCTTCTTTTTCTTAATCCCCAATATTTCCTATACAAAAAAGGAACACGTTTCGTTTCACAAATATCAACGGTTTTCGAGATATTTGAAGTTGAATAAGTGCGTGCGTATCAAAATCTTCACTATTTTTGAAAGGAATGTGAAGGTAACTATTTATAACATTATAACCAACATATTTCATACCTTGCAATGACCATAAATTCAAATATTTTTTGTTGTTTTTATATTGTTGGCATTTACGAGGGATTTTGTTCACAAAAATTTCCGAAATATTTAAAACTTACATAGCTACTAACAAAATAATCACTAATGAGTATCCGTATCACATACGCACCCACTTATTCAACTTCGAATATCTCGAAAACCGTTGATATTTGTGAAACGAAACGTATTACTTTTTTGTATAGAAAATATTGGGGATTAATAAAAAAAGACGAAATCGATATTAATCCAGTGGCGTGAAAGTTGGGGAGGGGCGAATAGGGGTACGCCCCTGTTTAGAGTTAAATAATATTTTACAAAAACTAAAGAACACGCTTTACTTCCAACATGGACTGAAAAGTAAAAAGTAATGTTCAATGTAATCACTCAAATCTAAAAAAGGGTGGGTGCTTACGATGTATATTCTCATATTTTTTTTGTTTAATTTAACAATACTGACCGTTCAAGATCTCAAACAAACTCTGAGAACTCTACGCTTTTTTTACATTTGAGTGATTACATTGTTAATTATTTTTTACTTTTTTGTCCATGTTGGAATTAAAACGTATTCTTTAGTTTCTTGAACTATTATTTTTTTATGACTGAAAAAATCGAAAACTACGACCTAAAAAATCCGTACATACCAATTTTGAATCGAATCGGACCATAATGACATTCCGCCATATTGGAGCCGCCATTTTCAATTAATGAATTTTATTTTTGAAAAAATTCGACCTACGACCTAAAAACCCTTACATACCAACTTTGAATCGAATCGGACCATGATGACATTCCGCCATATTGGAGCCGCCATCTTCAATTAATGATTTTTATTTTTGAAAAAATTCGAAATCTACGACCTAAAAAACCCTTTCATACCTATTTTGAATCGAATCGGACCATTATCACATTTCTCGTCGCTAAATTACGAAAATGATTTTGTCCCTTGGAGCTCAATTTTTTTCAAAAATGAGTACGTTAAAGTGGTCAGACACTCAAAACATATTAAAAGAACATAAATAAAGTGAATTGTAAAGTGGCAACAATTTTTTTTCACATGGGGTGGAAGAGAGTGTGAGATTTTCACTATTTTTTTCCATCGAAAAAATAGGAATCGACATTATTATCTTCATGCCTCTCTTAGTTTTGAAGGTTTTTTAAATGACTTTAAAGAAAGTTTCATGAATTTTTCCCGAAAATTGCATTGGTTTTTGTTTATTGTACGAAGAAACTTTCCATTTTGGCGTTTGAAAATACCAATCAATTTTCAACAAGCAATAAATCCGTTTTTCTACAACTGACGGAAAAAGTCCACTTTTTTGTGTTGTTCATGTGCGTAAAGTATTACAATATTTCACTATCAACATACGAGTTTATTATTAAACGGAAAAGCGTAAAAAATAGCACTTTTTTTAACGGCTGTTGCTAGGCAACGGACAGTTTCATGCAACAACAGTGATAGATCCGAATAATAACGAAATCCTGTCATAAAGCCAGTTCTCTTTCATTTTCATTTTCTTTGGCAACTAATAACCTATAAATATCTGATATACAAATGTTTCATCAATAATATTCTTAGCATTCTTACTATAAGTATTATCAAAATTCCAAATTATCGCGGCGAATATATTCAAAATAGCATATACCTCTAAAGAACTATTGGACCTAATCTACACTAGGTAATACAAGGTAGCTATTTGGCCGTTCGGAAACTAGTTGACAACAATAATTAATGAAATTTGTGAAATTGGGTATCTAGCCAGATAACGAATTCTTGATAACTATAAATTTAATTTAAGTAGAAATGAAAAGAATTAAGATAGAACGGAGAAAATCGTGGATAGTGCAAATATGAGATTTCCTTGACATAGTTGAAAAAAAGAAAAAGGTATTCGTTGCTTCACGAGGATTGTTTATTTTTTTGAATACAAATCTATGAAAATAAAAAGTTACTTCGATGGACTAGTTATTCGAAAGTCAAGTCAACATTAATAATAATAATAATATTGACCCCGATAAATATGTTATTTTAATATTCGCTTCAAATTTTTCATTTTGCGGCTAGTGTGAAGAGAAAGGGATTTCGACGAACTTTGTTCGAATAATGAATCAATGAAAATATGCCAAATTTATTTCATATTTGCAAAAAAATATGAATTGGATTTTCTTTGACAGTTGTAGAAAAAATACTGTATGAAACTCGTGAGTAAAAATACACTTGATACATAAATTACTATTGTATTAGATCTGCATACATCATAAGTAGAAAATTTCCTTTGTTTTATTATAAGCTATAATTTTGTTCTCTACAGGTTTTTCGATTAAATGCATAGTTTTCCAGTTATTCGCGAAAAAGAATCTAAAAACGTGTTGTTTTTGCCTGAAAACCGACCATTTCATTCGCGAATAAGTCGAAAAGTAATGACTTTCATGAAAAACTTCATTGAACAAAAGTTGGTTAGAATTAGTCAGTCTATCGATTTCTGCACTTATTTTTGATGAAAATTTTCTCACCCTCAGGAAAAAAAAACAACCCCCGGCACAGGGTGGACTTTGAAATAGATGGCAAGTAGAACCCAAATCCAAATTTTCATGAAAATCGGTGCTGTATGGGATAAATACACCGGAAAATGGTCATTGACTGGACTATAGAGACATCTGTTCTACGAAGCCCAAACCTGTCCTTCGTGTGTTTCCGTTTCAGATTTGCATGATTCGTGCCTAAACCGCAAATTTTGAATCATTCTAATAACCGAATCAATTATAAATATCGAAATTCCCATCTGTCATTGATACATCAGCGCGAATCAAGTAAACCATGGCCATCCTAAACCAGTTACTATTGAGATCCTTCTGAGCGTGAATTTCTCTGTTCTGAAGGGGCGCAAAACTGCAAGAGGGTGGTTATGCAACTCCACCCTGCATGTGTTGGATTACATGCTGGATTGGATTTCAATAAATACAATAAGAACTTTTTGTTACTTCTCACATGTTACGTATTAATTTTATTGTAAGTATGGGCGGTTATTGTTGCCGGTTTGATTTGGGTAGGAATAATTTTGAGGAAATCATTCTGGCGAAAAAAGATTGTGGATTGTGGATACTGGGATTAACCGCAGTGAATTTATTCGAACAAAAAACATAGTATTAGTGAAGAGCGAATTATTTTTCTTAACACATTCGTGAACAGTCAAAAACGTCAAAAAATCATCACCAAATTTTTTTTACAGAACCGAGCTTATTTTTGTCCAAATGTAACGAATTGTATGTTATCAAAAATGTTTGTTTCGTACTTTTTGACAAAAAACAGATGACGGCTATGGCAGTTCTGTCTCACAATACAGAAAAAAAATTGTAGGCGGACTTTCTACACTCGTCACAAAAAAAAAACAAAAATCCGAAGGAGACTGTTAATTTCTAACTGAAAGAACAATCCTTCGAAATATAGCAAAAGATATACTAATGCTAATTGAAGAAAAACGTGAATATGTCAACTTTCATACTAGAAAACACATTTTTCTCCAAATGACATTAAAAGCGGCCTTTTAATGACACTTGGCAGGCTTAGAAGTTGTACTTTTAATGCCTAGGCAGAAAAAGTCCACTTTTACTGCCTAGGCAGAAAAAGTTCGTTGCTAGGCAATCTTCCAAGTAATAATTTAAATCAAACGGGTTATTAAAATTGACAATGACATTAAGAAAACTCAAAATGATGCTGATGATATTAAACTGGTTTTATTGCATTAAAACTACACACTACAATACGAAATTTTTATTTATTAGATATATTTATGGTGAATTGTGAACAATTATTTAATAGAATTGAACTCTGTCCACTTCCCTCCTTTCCAGTAAAATTAACAACTTTAGTATCAACACTTGATACTCCGGAAACGCCAGAAAATATTTTATTGCCGATGTTCGACTTATTGGCTAGCGAGTCCTCAATATATCCCTCCGCGACGGCGGAAGACTTCCATCCTCCATGTTGCTTCAACATTGTTATGTCCCCACCAGAATGCACCAGCAACGTGGCCGAAGTTCTGCGAAAGCAGTGCCCGGTATACTCTTTCGCATGGGATAGTCCCAGAAAAGTAGCAATTTCTTCTGGCATTTTACCGAATTTGTGAATGCCAATGAATTGATGATGTGCTTTACCGTTCGCATACTTATACAAGACACGCTGATTATTTAAATTCGAGGGTCTGGAGGCTGCATATTTTCTGTAAACGCTTAAATATTCCGTTACTACAAAAGATCTTGATCTTTTGGTCTTAGTATTTGGTAGCATAATAAGCAATTTGTCGCCCATATCATTTATATCATCTGTTTTCATTTGCAAAAGCTCATCACATCTACAAGCCCCAGCGACTGCAACAATAAGTACAATCTAAAATATAAATTGAAAATTAGTTCTTTAATCCATAATAGATCATTTTCAATATATTCCTACCTTCGTACACAAATACAGTTCATCTGGGGCATCTGATAAAAATTTCTCGATTTCTTCTCTCAGTATGTTGCTCTCATTGCTTCTTCAGCTTTATTGAGTTCTTCTCGGAAGTAAGATTTTCCAAGTCCGCAGAATGCACCATGATATGGAGATGAGTGAGGTCCAGAATGACCTCTATTGCTGCTGTTGGAGTCGACCTCATTGCTCCTGTTATACAAACATCTAGTCTTTGCACTTTCTCTAAGATCTTCTTTCATATTTGAATAACACATATTAGTATTGGTATTGGAAAGTACGGATGGTGACTGATACGCTGCCACCTGTTTAGATCTATTGTGCCCCATCTTCTTCTGCTATCACAAGGTGTTCTTGTCTTTCAAGCCTCAATTCCTTCAGGAATTTTAGGATTTTGAGGGGATCTACTTGTGGTTTTTCTCCCAGTTAGCTGGTGTGATCCCAGTAAATTCAATCTTTTACAATGTACAGCGTAACACTCCATCAGTATATGGTGGGGTGTTCCTGGATGTTTCCCACAGAATCTGCAGGTGCTGTCCTTCCCTAGGCCTAGCTTGAGTCTGCAATGCCCCGTTAGAAATCCCGTGATTGTCTTCAGACTAGTTTTGCTGAGGTTAATCAGTGTCTTCGATCTTGCTCGGTTGAAATTGCCGAGGAGATCTTTGGCCTGCCTCAGCCCTGGAAGTCTTAGTCAGTATGTTGCTTTCCGTACCAGGGTGCCTGCTTGTTTATTGCCATCCACTCCGACGTGACCCGGCACCCAGAGAAGGGTCACATTGTTGTTACTGCCTAGATCATTAAATTTGACTAGGCATTCCCAAACCATCTTCGAGTTGATGTTAGAAGAGCTCAACGCTTTGATCGCTGCTTGGCTATCGGAGAGGATCACAATTTCCTTGTTCCGGTATTTCTTGTTGAGGTTGAACTGAATGCACCTTTCTATGGCGTGAATTCCCGCTTGAAAAATGCTGGGGAACTGGCCCATGGGATCGGAGTATTTTGTGCGAGGCCCAAAGACTCCCGATCCAGTTCCCTCAAGAGTTTTGGACACGTCCGTGTTAGATGTTAGATGCTAGATGTTAGATGTTACAAGGGAGCTAGCTGGCCCCTTGGCCTAATCCACTATGACCTTCTCAGATCTATTGTGGAGGCTCCGATTGCTTATAGCACATCATCTAGCTTCGTCCATTTCATCAGACTGAGCAGATTTGATAATGGCCTCTCGAGATAGCTTTCCGCTCTTGGTTTTTCATCTCCAAGCGTCCGTGTACCATGTTATGGTATGCTTCCCCAGTGCTCGAATGGATTCTATGTTCCATTCTCGCTTGGTGTTTAGTTCCGTTCAAAAAAATTTCTTGAAACTAAATTTCCTGGTAATTTCGTCAGTTGGGAGATCGGCAAGGTGTGCACAGTCGGTGGGGGTTGAGCCCCTTACACCGTATGCTGTCCCTTTGAGTCCGACTTTAGACAACCTGAGTTTTGCTTCCCAAGCAGTTCTCCTCACCATGATATGGAGAGGAGTGAGGTCCAGAATGACCTCTATTGCTGCTGTTGGAGTCGACCTCATTGCTCCTGTTATACAAACAGCTAGTCTTTGCACTTTCTCCAAGATCTTCTTTGTTGTGGCGAGCTCGGTTCTGCCGTTTCAGAGTAGTTTTGAGTCTAGGGTGTGCCTTAGATACTTCACCTCTTGCTGCCATTCTGAGTCTGCTCCGTCGCGGCGAACAGTCCTCAGGAGCTGAAACTTTGTTCTTCTAGTGAATGGTACTACTGTGGTTTTTGATGAGGTAATTCTGAACCCCACCGAGAGGCACCACCTTCTGGTTGTCTCTAGCTCTCTTTCTATGAGATCGCAGAGGGTTCCTTCAAATTGGCCTTTGGCCATAATGACTATGTCGTCCGCATATCCAAGTGCTAACTAAACGTTAGGAATCAATTCCGAAGAACGACGGCCTCTGAACTCGGATAAAAATAGTGAAAGTAGTCATTTTATCAATCCTCATTATGTTCATCATCTCGCAAATTCGCTGAATGGTACATTACCCGCACAAATAGCTGTACGAATGCAACGTATCGCACACCCTGCTGGTGCAATATTATAATTGATCGTACAACTCCGGTCGTATATCTCATATTTCAATAACACATATTGCACTAGGTATAAGGGCATTTTGCCATCAATCACTTACGGATGGGATGAAGTTCCAGTACATTTAGCATTCGCCAGCCGTTTCCTCGCATACTCCCATCATATCGGGCACTTGCCCATTTCTGACTGGTCGACGACGGAATTATATCGGACCTACATTTCGATGATGTAGTCGCCCGGACGGACGGCGAGATAAATTTCGGGTCCAGCTCCAATTTTGGCTGGGCATTGACGTAGATTTGACGCATATGGAAAAATATTTCTGCTTAGTGTCGATCCGAAGCGTTGGAGTGTTGGAAAATGAGAATCTTATTTCAGTGAATGTTGCCTTCGGAAAACGATAATAATAATATTTATTTGAAAAGAAGAGAACATATATAAATATATATGTTACATCAAAATATCTTAATAACGACAATATTAGTAATAATGTTATTGATGATATTGGACAACAGATATTATTGATTCAACTGAAAAAAAAAAAATTTACAAATAAACATAGGTGAGTCACAGAAGTGTATAGCAGTTTTTAGCTGCTATACTCCTTGTGCGTGACTATTAATTATACCAAATATATTTTTGTTTTTTTTTTCAATATTACAATTAACAAAATCTTAGAATATATATCCCAATAAATTTTTTAAGACGATCGAGTCAAATGGGGACCCATTAGAACCGATTAGGTTGAGTATGGATTTTGATGGTGTCGTGCAGGTTTATACGTTTATATATGAACAAAGCATTGTGGTGAGTTATTGTATAATTCATGGTAAGTATTTAATTAAATAAGACATCAAGCGAATCTTTTTCTGGTGCCAGAATATATTTTCTGAATATTTTTTTAATTAAACCAATTGAATTTATCTTTTCGAATGTTTTGTACATGTCGATGTCGGGAAGAAAATTATATATTTTCCTGGATAAAAATAGGAAACAACGTTGCCCAATGGACTTATAACATAATGGTATTTGAACATAGTTCTTATTCATAGTTCGTGTGAAATATTATTGTCTACTTTTTGGATCAATGTTTCATTTTTATACATGTTGATGATTATATTATACGTATGTAGTTTCCTTAAATCCAGTACACTCGCTGTAGCAAATAACAAGTTTGAGGAGTAAGTTATTTTTTCGTTATACATTAATTTGAGTATTTTTTTTTGTATCATATAAAATTGCTTCAGATGACTATTTGCAGCCCCTCACCAGCTCAATATTGCATACTGCAAACGGGACTCCACTAAAGTATAATAACGATGCTTTTTATAATACAGGGTGACCCAGGGTTAAACCGGCAAACGTTCAGTATCGGGTTTTTAGGTGAAAATAAGAGTTTTTCTTCATATAAGCATGTGCCCAACTTGCTTCGTTTTCAAGATACAGGGTGTCAAAATTTTTACAAAATATATATTTTTTTAATTCTTAGTACATTCAAATAAGCCTTTTATTACCGCAAATAAGCATGCCAACTTTTATCAAAATCAGCCAGAAAGTTTTTGAGTAAGGAATCAAAAACTGATTTTTTCTTCAAATTTTGACACCCTCTATCTCGAAAACGAAGTGACTTGGGACACATGCTCATACAAACTCGAGCAAAAAGTGAAGAATGAACTGACATCAATAGAAATCTTCAATTGTTATACGATGTATCATGTGCTCACAATTTGAAACTTAACCCGAAAAAATCTCAAGTAATGATTTTTGGTACAAAAAGTAAGAGAATTGACGTGAGTGATTCTCTCTCTATCAGGATTAACAAGGACATAATTCCATTCGTGACTGAAGCTAAAAATTTGGGTCATTGGCTAGACTCCGACTTACGGTACACCAAACATGTCAACCACTTATGCAGATCCTCATTTAACGTTTTAAGACAACTTTATCCGAATAGAGACTTATTATCAAGAAAAATGAAGATGAGTCTTTGCGAATCCCTCATTTTTTCTAGATTGGCTTACTGCGACAGTATTTATGGTCCCGCCCTCCTTCAAACGGAGGCATCGCGACTACAGAAAATTCAAAACTCATGTATTACCTTTTTCATTGAATGGGAACCGTTATTTGTAGTTTTTAGAGAATTGATTAGACAATATTCTTGATAATGTTCCCCTCCTTCAACGTCAACAAATATGGTTCCAACAGGATGGGCACCATGCCACAGTAGGTTAGATATAAGGCAAATTGAAAATCGTTTTAATGGAAGAGTTATTCATTGGTATTCTGAAATTTGTTGGCCTTCTCGGTCTCCCGATTTGACGCCACTCGATTTTTTCTTGTAGGGTTACCTGAAGGAAAAGGTGTATCTTCAAAGGCCATTTACAGATGTTGCTCATTTGGAAAGAGTCATTACAGAATGCATTCAGAGTATTACCCCGGCTATGGTTAGAAGGGTATTGAAAAACTTTCGTGATAGAACAATTACCTGTATAGAGAGAGAAGGCGAATATGTTGAGGCGTTAATGAATTGACGGAGCTAATAATGTTCGTTAAATTGTTACTACGAAATGAATTATTATAGTATTATTATTATCAATTTAAATGCATCGCTAAAATGTTATAAGACATACATTAACTAATTAAAAGGTTATCAACTGTTCAATGTTCATTAGATTTTTAATAAATTTAGTTTTATGAAAATTTGCTTATTAATTTCTAAACAGAACGGAAAGTTTTACATGTTTGTCATAAATAGAAATGATAAATGTTCGGTATTGATAATTTAAGAAAAACTTGTAGAAAAATAACTTTTACAATTACAAGAATGTAATTGCATATTGAAACATAGTGTTTAACTACGAACAACTTTTCATTATAACAATTTTCGATATTGTGAAATATAAAGTTACTTTACTCTTGAGTAAAATTCAATATTGAAACATAGTGTTTAACTACGAACAACTTTTCATTATAACAATTTTCGATATTGTGAAATATAAAGTTACTTTACTCTTGAGTAAAATTCATATCTTTTGACATACCTCGTATGAGACTGATAAAATTTGATATATGATGGTTGCATCTTGTGTTTTAGACCATGCAGAACTTTTTATTAGGAATAACTTTTTTTCGTAAAGTCAATAATAAAAAAGTTTCCCATATGTAGCCAACTTAAGCAGACTCACTGTATATGCAGGATATGAATAAGCGATTATTTTCAATATTTAGAGAAGAGAATGCCGATTTTATGGGTAAGTTGAAAATGAGGCAAGAGTAAAACAAAGTTTTTTTTGCATGTAGAAGTGGGATCTGTCACACTGCTTTAAAATTGTTGCATATCCTAGTCCAAAGAGAGTATGGGTTGCTGCTTCAGTATAATAATTCCATACTTACTGAATTATTCATGATTTTCGGATCATCCACAAACATCTCCGTGAAGTGCGACAAAATACATTTTTCTACAACTGTCAAAAAAAGTCCACTTTTTTGTGTATTAAACGGAAAAGCGTGAAAAAAACTGCACTTTTTTTAACGGCTGTTGTTAGGCAACCGACAGTTTCATGCAACAACAGTCACAGATCCGAATAATAACGAAATCCTGTCATAAAGCCAGTTCTCATTTTCTTTGGCAACTAATAACCTATAAATATCTGATATACAAATGTTTCACCAATAATATTCTTAGCATTCTTACTATTAAATAAGTATTATCAAAATTCCAAACTATCGTGGCGAATATATTCAAAATAATAGCATATACCTCTAAGGTACTATTGGACCTAAACTACACTAAAGGTAATCCAAGGTAGCTATGGCTGTTTGGCCGTCAGAAACTAGTTGACAACAATAATTAATGAAATTTGTGATATTGGGCATCTATCCAGATAACGAATTCTTGATAACTATAAATTTAATTTAAGTAGAAATGAAAAGTGATGAAGATTGAACGGAGGAAATCGTGGATAGTGCAAATATGAGATTTCCTTGACATAGTTCAAAGAAAGAAAAAGGTATTCGTGGCTTCACGAGGATTGTTTATTTATTCTGAATACAAATCTAAGAAAATGAAAAGTTACTTCGATGGACTAGTTATTCGAAAGTCAAGTCAACATTAATAATAATAATATTGACCTCGATGAATATGTTATTTTAATATTCGCTTAAAATTTTTCATTTTGCGGGATAGTGTGAAGAGAAAGGGATTTCGATTCTGTCGAAATTATTCGTTTCATTTGTTTGAAACTCAACTCTCCGGCATACTCTTCGAACTTTGTTCGAATAATGAATCAATAAAAATATGCCAAATTAATTTCATATTTACAAAAAAATATGAATTGGTTATTTTTTTTGACATTTGTAGAAAAAATACTGTATGAAACTCGTGAGTAGAGTATTTTTTTCACTCGCAGGATTGCTGCACTCCGCCTACGGCGTTGTGCGTCAACATTTCCTACTAGTAAAAAAAAAGTATCACTTCACTCACTTGATACATAAATTACTATTTAGGTACTCAAATACTCGCTTATTATATTTGCATGAGAAGGTAGGAGTCTTCAAAAAGCATATGAACTTTCCCTTCTCTTTCTCCGATCATTTTTAGCAGAGTTATGACCAATCAAATATTCGGCTCTGCCAGAACTTTCAGCGGCGGGTAAGGGTCGGCGTTCAATCACGTTTTCTGAAAAAACGAGCGCATACGAAATTACTGAGAATAATATTTATGGAAAATTGAATTGTTTTTCACCCTGTTGAGTTGTTTTTCCGATAAATTATATACTTTCCAAGATTACAGCAAAAATCTATTTATATATTTTTAAACGAAGAAAAAAAATATGATCCACCCCTGGAATTTTGGAAAACAATTTTTTTTCGTGTTCATCATGGTTCCAACTACAAGCATACCAAGTTTGGTGGTGCTACAATCGATTCTTGTCTCAAAACCCAATCGTACTGGATTATATGAAACTTCCAACAATTATCTGTAATGAAAATATAACTGTCAATGGTCTATATATTCCTGTTCATGTTCTTTTGCGACCTACTTCTCGCCCGGCGATTCCAAAAACTGTATGTTTTTTGTCGACAGCGAACTCATAATATGAATTTTAAAGGACGTCCGTAAATCAAACCAACAAATTAACTTCAAAAGGCTATAAGTTACTCCGAATTCAGACGTATATAAATGTCCGCTATTAGCATAGGCAGCGCTACTGAGAGCGATAAATCAAATACAGGAGGAATAACTTGTTATATCCATTGTATAATGATGTTGTTTTCATCCCCTTTCATTGGATGTATGTAAAGTTTGAGTCAACGTTTTCTATTTATTATAGAAGGGGAAGACTCGTGAAATGGGGGCGGTTGGCTGGAAATTGGACCTCTTGAAAACATTGAGTTTTTTAGTAGAATGGAATTCAGTTCCTATAAAAGTTTGCAAAATATATAATTTTCATGGAAAAGGAGGGGAAATATTTTATTCTTGCATATTCCCTTAGATCTATTGTGGGGTTCCAATACTAGTGGACAATTAATTTTCAGTCATCCAACTGCATATTATGATTCAATGAATGAGCAAGAAATTACAGGGCATAACCTTATTCAAGAGAAAGGTGCAAGATTTTGTAGTAGTACAGTAACCACAGACAAATGTAAGACAAAAGTGAAGAATGAAATTTGTCACATGACTTCTCGACATATTCTATTGTTAGAAAAAAATTATTTATCAAAACATAAAAAATTTATTTATAAAAATTATAATTTTTTTTTGCTGTTGTTTCGAAATGTATAAGATCCATCAAGGAACAATTTCAACAAGGTGAAAGATACAATTCTCCATAAAAAATGTACCTAGTAATTTCTCAAAAAATGCGCTCGTTTTCTCTGATTGAATTCCGATATCAAATATCAGGCTCACTTCAACCCGGCACTGCCATTTCCGGCAGGGCCCAAAATTAGATTTGTCATAACTTTGCTAAAAATTATAGTAGAAGGGAAAGAGAAAGTGTATATCGTTCCTGAAGACTTCTACTTCCTCATGCAAATATAGCTAGGTCTCCCGAAATGACCCCACTTGACTTTTTTCTATGGGGTCACATAAAAAATGTAGTCGCAAAAAAAATAAGGCATACAATTTCAACAATTCCTCCTAACACGCTTTTAGATTCACTACAAAATTTTGTTCAGCGAGTTCATTAGTGTCAGAAGGTAAATGGTAATGGTAAACAGTTTGAGCACCTTATTAAATAGAACTTCAAAGAAAAATTTTTTGTTTATTAAAACTTGTTTTCTCTCTTTTCTTCTGGCATAACTATTGTCTTCATAAAATTTAAAAAAATACATTTTATCGTTTTATGCATTTTTATCAACCCTGAAATAGTGTGCTTTTGTGATTTTCTGTAAAAAAAATTATAATAAATTTGTATTCACATACTCCACCTTTTGTGACTTTCAAAATAAATATCCATCATTTCGTGCTTTTTCTTTAAAAAATTTGAGAGTAGTAAAAAGTTATTTTCACAATTCGATATCTCGAAAACGGTTGAATTTAGGAAATAATGTGCCATGTTAATTTTGTTCAGAATTTTGATCAGAATGGAAATGTGGAACAATATTCAGGGTGTCCCATTGGAGAACAAGCAACTTTGTTTCGTCCTGACTTGTTGACTGATTCTGTATACTTAATTTTCAATTAGTATAATGGATTTTGAAAAACCCCAAAAATTTTTGAATTTTAATATTTTTTGCTAGCTATCTTACTTTGAGAGATAATCGCCCGTTTCCATACATATCAGCGACCCTGTATAATACACACAGGTAGACACCTTTATTGAACTACAAGGTGCAATATGTTTTTTGAGTTTCCCTACAACTGAAAAATCAACGCGCTACCAAATATTCTCCCTCTCATTTATAGTGACTTATTTTTTTAACCATGTGTTGCATATCTTCACACCTACTCATACTGTTCTGATGATAAGTCTTAGACAGTTATACATACCTATGGAGTTTTTCATTGACAATTTATTTCATGTATAAAAAAACCCATATGCCACAGTGCAATTGTCACTTGGACAGCGGCAAAAATTAGCTTTAACTTTTACTGCGATAAATTAACTCCTGTATAAAATGTGTCATTTAAAGATGACTGTTTTGTCAGTTTGACAGCGATAAAAATACCTGTTCCTCTTAAGCGTCTACATCTAGTATGCTTACATCACTTCAATGTCTGTCCTGTCAGTTATTGAAGTACCTATTTAAGATGTCTAGAAACCCTGGTGCGTGCACTTATACCTGTAAAACTTTGGGATCAAACTAAAGACACCTGCCTACTTGAAAATGCTTGATTTTTTGATAATTAGGTTCGGGTTCCGAATTCCGATGTTCAGAGGGCGACTCAGTTATGTTTATACACAAGGTGCTCAAATTTTCGTGAACATTTTTCTTTCATGACCATAGATTTCTCTTTCTGACTGTCTGAATTTTGACAGTTTGTGACGTTTGTGTTGAGAGTTTGTGTCTGTTTTGATAAAATGTAAAGTAATGTTATGTTAATAAAAATTCCAATCGATTAACTTCGGAAAACTGTGAAAACGCCATAATGAGATATTTCCGGTATTATTATTATTATAAAATGCACACTCGGGTCATTTTCTAGGCACTAATTTAAGCAAAAATGTTCAACAAAAACTCTTGACTGAAGTGTTGAACAATTTATAAGATGAAATAGGTAACAATCCAAAAATCAGGAAAACAAGAAACTTGATCGGAAAACACCATAAACAACGAAGAACTAGAAACAACACAATACACAATGAAAAATAGGACAAAAACTCCAATCACTACTAAACCAGAATCAAAATGAAATCAAATTCCTGATAAACTAATTCAAAATTCAAATTTATCGAAGTAACGTCAAATGTATGACAGCTTCGAGCGTTTTTAATAGAACCAATAAGAGAACAGAATAAAAATAAAAGTCGTGAACGCAAAACGTCGTTATGTGTAAGCAGCCTAACAGTTTCTTGTCAGCGCTATAAGCGCCACGTACTAAAGAATGTGAACTAAGACCTAATCCAACAGGAGGTGCCGTCCATAAAAATCAAAACAAAATCGAATCGTTGAATTCACCAGGGTTTCTAGACATCTTATACCTATTATTGTTGATAGTTGATACTGAAACATTACAACATGAGTCGTTTTGGAGAAGTTTCGACTCAACAAATAACAAAAAATATAGAAAAAGCAATCCCGCAATCCACAAAAAATACTAAAGCGTCAATATGGAGACAATTTATGGACTTTTGTCAAATACGAAATTACGAACTGTCGAAAATAACTCCGTTACAAGAAGTAGCAGATATATTAAAGGATTGGGCCTATAATATGAAAAAGAGGAATGGAGAAGATGATGAAGAATATGCAGTTAAATCAATTTGGAATTCAACTCGACATCACAAATAATAAAATTACCAATCATTCGAACCGTGCTAGTACAGTTTCCCAGTTAGTAAAAGCAGGAGTAACTGACCAACACCTTATAAAGATAACGGGTCAACCTAAAATAGTTGACAGTTATTCTCGTCGAATTGCTAGGAAACAGTTTCTCATTAAACAACCCAAATTTACCCGATAAAATACAAACCGCTCGTGCAATTATAAGTGAAAATTCTTTTATAATTAATGATCCTTCCTACATACTTCGTTACTCACTGTATCGCACCATCTGCTGAGTTCCTCATAAGTTCAAATATATCTTCGTCACTGTGGTATTTTATAATTTATCCCAATTGTTTGGACCACGGCACATACGATAAGTACCCGAGGGAATTTTTACACGCGCTGCAGTAACAAGTGTGCGCTGGGATAGAATTTGTTATGGGGTAATAAGCCTTTCCCTTTGTATATGTATACTTGTGTGAAGGGCTTTTATGGCTGGAAGAAATAATGAGCATACATTTCGTGTAATAAAAGAAATATACTTACTCAAAAAAATAGTTGGAAATGGTACAGCTGAAATGGTCATTATTATAAAAATAGCATGAAATGACGTGAGTCATGAGACGTTGGTGACCATCAATTAAACAGCAGATCAACTAATAACTGATGCTATGAAAGGCAAGTGCGAAATTCAACAGAGTTCAATAACGGAACGGATTCTAGACAGCGTTTTTCATTTTATATAGGGCTATGTATCAAGTTATTTGCAAATTAATTAAACACAAAATCCAAGGGGAAAACAAGACGTCCCGCCCTACCAAGACGACGCTTATTGGCATAATCCTATACAATAGGAATAATTGGGTCGGAAATACATCAGTAAACAACTACTTTCCTGTCTAATACCACGACGAACGTTGAAATACATCTAATGAATTTCCGTGCAGAGTTCCGCAATTGCTAGTTGCATGGAAATGTTCATTGAAACATTTGGACCACCTATAGATCGATTTCTGGGATCTTGCCCTCATCAGTATAGGTCTGCAGACAATAACTAATGTCTGCAACAAATGGTTCAACAAACTATCCCTGTCAAGGTAGAAGCTGAGACACCGCCCGCTGCCTAGCGTTCATTAAACCACGGGCGCCATCTGAACTCCAGTCCCTCAACCAAAGCAATACCCAAAACTTGTACAGGATTATTATGGCAATAAGCGTCGTCCTGGTAGGGCGGGACATCTTGTTTCTCTCTTGACAAGATTATTGTGAACAATGCAGATTTCTTCATTTGTATTGGTGGTTAACTTAATTAAGAACTGATGAGCAAAAGTTATCACCAGGATAGTAGTTACTCAACCTAAGAAATTTGCTAGGTATCAGTTTTCAAATCAATCAGGACAAATTCTCAACTACCGTAAAGGAAAGAAGGAAAGAAGGAAAGAACGAAAGAAGGAAAGAAAGAAAGAAAGAAAGAAAGAAAAAAAGGAGGAGAGGAGGAGAGGAGGAGAGGAGGAGAGGAGGAGAGGAGGAGAGGAGGAGAGGAGGAGAGGAGGAGAGGAGGAGAGGAGGAGAGGAGGAGAGGAGGAGAGGAGGAGAGGAGGAGAGGAGGAGAGGAGGAGAGGAGGAGCGGAGGAGAGGAGGAGAGGAGGAGAGGAGGAGAGGAGGAGAGGAGGAGAGGAGGAGAGGAGGAGAGGAGGAGAGGAGGAGAGGAGGAGAGGAGGAGAGGAGGAGAGGAGGAGAGGAGGAGAGGAGGAGAGGAGGAGAGGAGGAGAGGAGGAGAGGAGGAGAGGAGGAGAGGAGGAGAGGAGGAGAGGAGGAGAGGAGGAGAGGAGGAGAGGAGGAGAGGAGGCAAGGAGGAGAGGAGGAGAGGAGGAGAGGAGGAGAGGAGGAGAGGAGGAGAGGAGGAGAGGAGGAGAGGAGGAGAGGAGGAGAGGAGGAGAGGAGGAGAGGAGGAGAGGAGGAGAGGAGGAGAGGAGGAGAGGAGGAGAGGAGGAGAGGAGGAGAGGAGGAGAGGAGGAGAGGAGGAGAGGAGGAGAGGAGGAGAGGAGGAGAGGAGGAGAGGAGGAGAGGAGGAGAGGAGGAGAGGAGGAGAGGAGGAGAGGAGGAGAGGAGGAGAGGAGGAGAGGAGGAGAGGAGGAGAGGAGGAGAGGAGGAGAGGAGGAGAGGAGGAGAGGAGGAGAGGAGGAGAGGAGGAGAGGAGGAGAGGAGGAGAGGAGGAGAGGAGGAGAGGAGGAGAGGAGGAGAGGAGGAGAGGAGGAGAGGAGGAGAGGAGGAGAGGAGGAGAGGAGGAGAGGAGGAGAGGAGGAGAGGAGGAGAGGAGGAGAGGAGGAGAGGAGGAGAGGAGGAGAGGAGGAGAGGAGGAGAGGAGGAGAGGAGGAGAGGAGGAGAGGAGGAGAGGAGGAGAGGAGGAGAGGAGGAGAGGAGGAGAGGAGGAGAGGAGGAGAGGAGGAGAGGAGGAGAGGAGGAGAGGAGGAGAGGAGGAGAGGAGGAGAGGAGGAGAGGAGGAGAGGAGGAGAGGAGGAGAGGAGGAGAGGAGGAGAGGAGGAGAGGAGGAGAGGAGGAGAGGAGGAGAGGAGGAGAGGAGGAGAGGAGGAGAGGAGGAGAGGAGGAGAGGAGGAGAGGAGGAGAGGAGGAGAGGAGTAGAGGAGGAGAGGAGAGTAATGGCGAATTGGCGAATTGGCGAATGAGCGAATGGGCGAAAGCCGAAGGGCGAAGGGCGAAAGGCGAAAGGCGAAAGGCGAAAGGAGAAAGGCGAAAGGTGAAAGGCTGAAGGCGAAAGGCGAAAGGCGAAAGGCGAAAGGCGAAAGGCGAAAGGCGAAAGGCGAAAGGCGAAAGGCGAAAGGCGAAAGGCGAAAGGCGGAAAGACAAAGAAAGCCTTACAAGACACGATGTACAAAATTTGTGCTAGTAAATTGAACATTCAGTCCAGAATTTTCTCGACCAAAGGGGGTTCAATCATTTGCTTATGAATCAACATTTTTGTTCCCAAAAATTAATACTAACAAGGTTGTACCAACATAACTAAAACCGTGAAAATATTGTTGTTGTTGTTATTGTCATTTCCATCAACCGGCTGCCCTCTCAGAAGTCCGCGTGATACTTGTGCGAGCTAGGGAAGATGCAGCCCTTACCTTTCAACGTGTGATGTCATGCACGCCCATAATGCGCATTCGTCGTACAACGGACTATAGTCGAACGTTGCCGCAATACCTGAGAATTTCACATGTTCGACTATGTTGGTACAGCAGTAATGGGACTTTTTGAAATTAAGTGGTTTCAATTGAGTGAACTCTTTTGATCAAAGTTCTTTCTAGTTCTTCATTTCTCAACTATCAAAACCATCAAATACGTATCATACACACTCATGATAGACCAAGAGATGATAACACAAACTTTCCGGTCATTTGTACTAAGTATGACGAAAAGAAAAATGATGGTCATAGCGCTGGTACTGGCGGACCAATCTCGTGGACGTTAATCGAACGTGTCGGATCAATTACGAAAGTCGAACGATTTGTTACACAAAAACTCTTGTATTTTTCGAAAGGCGATTAAAAAATAAATAAGCGGTAGCGTAATGCCATACTTCTCCGGTGTGACTTACAGCCCGCCATACCGACGAGAAAACCTTAATTAAAAATTAAAAATTCAATCATTTGTGCCATACTTTTCCGACGATTCCAAAAGGCTGCCATACCACCGCAAAGAAGTAATTTTTTTTGCAAAACGATTCGTACCAGTATGGCATTTGGATTTTTGGAAAGTATATGAGACCATGGGACCGTAATTATATTTGCCATACGTCTAGTAGGGGGAAAAAGTGCTGCCATACCTGAAAAACTTATTTATTAGACACGTTTTCAAAATACGACTGTACAATACGTAAAATAATTTTTTTTACAGTTGGCGTCATTTTATTCGGTTCGTTTGAATACAAATCTACATGAAATACAATATTATCCCATACTATAAACATGTGGCGGAAGACTTCACATTAGAGCCAAAAAGTAAAAAAAATGGATTGAATTGTAACAGTATGGCATTTCAAATTTTCGAATCTTAAAAAAAACTATGAGTTGGGAAAGTTATAACATACTTATGGTAAAGTGCGAAAGTGGTGCCATACTTGGAAAAATTATTTTGAGGAAGGTCTTCTAGCTATAAATGGTACAAGACAGCAACGTACGCATTACAGTAAAGCTAATATAGGTAATATTAATTCTTTTTCTGTATCATTTTTTTTGTCGTTGAAAAACTAGCCTACACCGTGACTACAGGGCTCGAGGAATCGTTCGAACAGTGGTAGCCGTAGAATGTACAACAAATCATCTGGTTATAAAACAAGATTGCCGCCACATATATGTTCGAAATTTCGTATTTATGTTCTTTGAACCTCAAACTTACAGAAAGAACTAGTGCCATACTGGTACAAATCGTTCAAAATACGCATACAATTTTACAATTTTGAAAAAATATTGTACACGTTCGTCACCTCCTGCAGGTATGGCATTATCAGACTTCTATCTATGATCATACAAAGAACTGGTAAAAAACTTCATAGGGTGGTACAAATTGTTTTGAAAAAAAAATTACTTCTTTGCGGTGGTATGGCGTACTTTTGGAATCGTCGGAAAAGTATGGCATGGTTATTTTCGTAAATTATTCGTAAAAAATCCTTGATAATCAATTATCACGGGTCAATGAGATCAAAGACTTAGGAATTAAAATTGATTCCAAACTCATTTTTACTGAATATATAAATGAAATCACAGCAAAAGCTTATAAAATGTTGGGTTTCACCTTCAGGATATGCAGAGATTTCAGTCACAGCACATTGAAAATACTTTACTGCTCATATGTTAGATCCATTCTGGAATATGGATCTATTGTCTGGTCTCCACACTAGGATTGCTATGTCAAGCAGGTTGAAAAGGTGCAAAAAAATTTTTTGAGGTGTTGTGCTTATAAATTGGGTTTACATAGAGAAGAATATGATTATACTGGAATAGAATTCCTTTTAAATATTCGACCACTTTATCACAGAAGATGTGTCAGTGATGTAATATTTTTGCAAAAAATACTCTCAGGCAATATCAACTGCCCACAAATACTTGAGACTATTGCACTCAAAACTCCTGTTTATAATACCCGCATTTCTGAGACATTTGCAATTTCATTCCATACAACCAATTACTCCTAACATTCCCCTCTCACTAGAATTGAAATAACTTGAAGTAAAAAATTTTCTCAGATTCTTGAGTTATTCTCTATGGACGTAAACAATATAAGGAAGGTTTTAAAAGATGTTAACGCCTAGTGTTCTATGTTAATTTCTTGTGTGTTATAATATCAGAATATTTAATTTTATTTGTAGCGTATTTTAAGTGTGTAAGTGCATAATGTATGTATATTTTTAATTCTGTAAATTGGGTTATCCCGTGAAATAAATAAATAAATAAATAAATAAATAAATAAATAAATAAATAAATAAATAAATAAATAAATAAATAAATAAATAAATAAATAAATAAATAAATAAATAAATAAATAAATAAATAAATAAATAAATAAATAAATAAATAAATAAATAAATAAATAAATAAATAAATAAATAAATAAATAAATAAATAAATTCTTTTTTCATCGCCTTTCGAAAAATACAAGAATTTTTGTGTAACAAATCGTTCGACTTTCTTAATTAATCCGGCACGTTCAATTAACGTCCACGAGAGTGGGCTGCCAGTACCAGCGCTATGACCATCATTTTTCTTTTCATCATTACGTAATTAGAGCCTTGAAGGGTCGCCATACTTGCTACAAATGACCGGAAATTTTGTGTATCATCTCTTGGTCTACAGTGACCGGCAGATTTATGGCAACAAATGGAAAAAAAGTTTATTTCAAATTTCACAGAAAATTTTATTCTTCATAAAGGTACCAGCATCCTCCCAAACTCAAATTGCACTATCCACATTTCAATTATATCCTTTCGTATACGAGGGAGGTGAAAAAAATTGAAAGTGGCCCAAGATAAAGTACCTTTATTTTTGAAAAAACACAAAAAAGTTATTCAAAGCAAAGACTTAAAATTTAGAGAGTGTTCCAAATTTGAATTCACAGCCTCCTATTCCGAAAACAAGGTTTCACTGATTTTCTCCTTTTTTTATCTCACCCGCCCTATGTATTATGAGGATTTGAAATATCAGAGTAGACTCATTATTGAATATTATCTAGACGACCGGATAAACTTAAGTTTCGCCCAACTCATCTAGAAAATTGCATTAATCGTACTTGGTGCTGACAAAACCTCATTTATTGTGGCCATTCAGAAAAAAACAAGTATTTTTCGAAATCAGCTACAACAAACGACATCTGCAGTTCAAAATCAATTGAAAGCAATCCAACTGTATTGTAACCAACGTGAAAAGACAGGTCGTAACAATTGTAAATATGACTATACAATGATCTGTGAAAATTAGAAGGCAACTCGGAACAACTTCATTCTTAATTCACATTTAATGAAGAAATATCCAGAAAGCCAACTCCATACTATACATAATAAAAATCGGAGCTCCTATTGTATCACTCGATGTGTCGTCCTTCATTTTGAATGCACCTGATGGTTCTTCTATGCATTTCGTAATGTACGTTTCTGAGCATTTGCGGGGTGATCATTAGACAACAATTTCTTATTATATCCTCCAAATGTTCGATATCCCTAAATGGCCGTTGTCTATAAACTTTCTCCTTGAGGTACCCCCACAAAAAAAATCCATAGGAGTTAGGTCCGGGGATCTAGCAGGCCACGGATTGTTCGAGTATCGCCCTATCCACTTATTTAGGAATTTCGTATTCAGCCATGCTCTAACACCTTGAGTTGAGTGGATAGATGCACCATTCTGTTGAAAAAACATGTTGGCTCTGACACGTAATGGGAGGATGTCAAGGTAATCGGATAAAAACGTGTTTAACATTTTCAAATACCTTTCTGCATTCAAATTTTGTCGAAAAAACACTGGACCCACAATCTTATCATCCAAAATTCCACACCAGACGTTTATTTTGAAATTAAATTGATCCTTACATTCGATTCTGAAATGTGGATTTTCATCTGCACACCATCTACAATTTTGTGAACTTACTGTACCATTCGATGTGAAAGTTGCTTCATCAGAGTACATTATTTTTGTGGAGAAATTATTATCTTCTTCAACTTCGCCTTGGAACCAGAAAGCAAAATACAAACGTGCATCAAAGTCTCTTTCTTTGAGTGTATGAACGAATTTCGGTTTGTATGGTCTGAATTTGTTCGTTTTCAAGACCCTTCTAATTGACCGTTCGGAGAAGCCAATCTTTTTTTGCCTTTGAGATAACGGAAGTCTCGGATCCTCCACAACAGATAAAACAATATTCAAGGCAGCGTCTTCATCTACAATAACATTTTCTTGGTGTGCTATTTTATGTTTGTTCCCAACTGACCCAGAATTCTTGAAATTTTTTACAATTTTTGCCACCGTTGCATAATGGAGATTTCTATTTGGATGCCTCTCATTGAATATATTTGAACAAGTTCGATAGTTGTCGCCGTGTATTAAAACTATTTCAATTCTTTCTTGGAGATTAAGGTGTGCAGCCAATGTAACAACACAGAAATTAAATGTCAAGATAATGCTTACCTACTATTGTACCAATGCTTTTCAAAGCCAACTTTGCGTATTATACCAATTTTCTGTTCACTGTAGAACTTCGTTTTGATAATAACGATCATTTACGGTTATCATTCATTTGGGAGACATGTTTTCACGTTGGTTACAATACAGTTGGATTGCTTTCAATTGATTTTGAACTGCAGATGTCGTTTGTTGTAGCTGATTTCGAAAAATACTTGTTTTTTTCTGAATGGCCACAATAAATGAGGTTTTGTCAGCACCAAGTACGATTAATGCAATTTTCTATTGCATTAATCGTACTTGGTGCTGGGTCAAACGAAAACAAAGAGAGAGATGGAACGAAGCCCCTCTCATGCATCACGGGAAAACATTTATCAAAGAACCGTCAAAACACAAAACTGAAGAACTGCTCAAGTTGAGCAGGAATCAAGTTAGAACAATAACGGGCCTTCTCACTGGTCACAGTCCAATGAGAAAACACCTGCACAATATGGGACTGTACAACGGAGAACTTTCCTGCAGACAATGTGGTAAAGGAACAGAAACAGCCAAACACGTACTGTCAGAATGCGAGGCACTAGACCGCAAGAGACAGGCAATATTCGGAAAGCCTAGACTAACCTCCGAAGAATACAACACCCAACCGGTGAAGAACCTGTACAGACTGGTACAGGGGACTAGAATTACGGAGTGGGTGATGTAAAACTAACCCGGAAAGCCCGGAAAGCACAAAAAGCCCAAGAGGCTGAGGTGCAGGTGGCGAAAGGACCAGCATCCAAGGGGAGAAAAAAAAAATGCAATTTTCTAGATGAGTTGGGCGAAACTTAAGTTTATCCGGTCGTCTAGATAATATTCAATGATGAGTCTTCTCTGATATTACAAATCCTCATAATACATAGGGCGGGTGAGATAAAAAAAGGAGAAAATCAGTGAAACCTTGTTTTCGGAATAGGAGGCTGTGAATTCAAATTTGGAACACTCTCTAAATTTTAAGTGTTTGCTTTGAATAACTTTTTTGTGTTTTTTTTTTTTAATAAAGGTACTTTACCCTTGGGCCACTTTCAATTTTTTTCACCTCCCTCGTGATAGGATATAATTGAAATGTGGATAGTGCAATTTGAGTTTGGGAGGATGCTGGTACCTTTATGAAGAATAAAATTTTCTAGGAAATTTTAAAAAAACTTTTTTTCCATTTGTTGCCATAAATCTGCCGGTCACTGTATGATATAAGCCTCATTCTTATTATCTACACCAAACTGGGATCTCTTCCATATGTCCAATAGAAAGCAGTTCACAACAATAATTTGAGTAACATAAATTTCCCGAGCATCCGTTTGAATTGTAAATTTTTTGAACGTATTCCGCTATGCAAAACAGAATATTCCCTGTCGCAGGAAGTGCGCAGGCAATGCGGAAGTTTGGCAAAAAGTATTTTCCGGTTTAAATCTTCATCATTTCATAGTCCAATGAATTGAGAGCGCTAATGCTCAAAGCAGCGAATGGAAGAGATGCGGTAAAGTCAAAAGTAAATACATTTCGTTTCGAATCACCATGTCGAAAAGCGGAATCGTTATGGAACGAACGATAGTTTGAATATGTTTACAGAACTATAACGATGTATGATCGTGAATTGAAGTAGAAAATGAAACTTAAAAACTAACTAATTTCAATTAATTATTTTCAACATACTTTCAAATATTCAAGAGTAATTATTGATAGATATTTGGAACTCAAAGAACACAGAAAGAATAGTAAAGATATAGAGACAATTTAATTTTTTAATGCAAATCGTTGTGAGAAAGTAGGTAGGTTTAAATGTGAGTGGCTCTCCACTGCGGCCAATGGCCTATTGTGGCTCACCCTATGGTTATATTTCTCCCAGTATATCCAATCTCTTAACGAAATTGAGTAACATATTGGGAGAACAGTTTACCAGATCTTCTGGCCTTACTTTTGTATTGCCAAATATTGAAAATCTGGTTCTGGCCGCTGCAGGGCATGTACACAGGATGTGTTTGGCCGTTTCATCATCCTCCATGCATAGACGGCACTCTGCATCCTGTGCAAGTCCGATTTTATGCATGTGGTGTTTGAGTTTGCAGTGGCCAGTGAGCAAACCTACTATAACTCTGAGATGTGCTCTACTGAGTTCTAGAAGTTTGTCAGAGTCCTGTTTTTTCCTTGCACAAGCAATAAATGCTTTGGAATGGGCTAGTCCTGGTAGACTGAGCCAATACTCAAGTCTTTTATTGTCTGCCCAGGCGGTTGTAGCATTCTTGGCAGTGCTATATGCTAGACCGATGACCGGTTCTGGCCCAGTGAACCCCCCTTTTGCTAGGGCGTCCGCTATTTCTTTTCCTTCTAGGCCCGTGTGACTTGGTATCCAAAATAGGGTAACGTTGTTGCCTTGTGCAAGTCGGTTCAAGGTGTCTCTGCAGTTCCATACTGCTCTGGATTTAAAGCAGTTGGATTCAAGCGCTTTCAATGCTGCTTGACTATCTGAAATTTTTTTTATTGTTTTTCGTGTGAGGTGTCGGTTTTCCAGCTCCCTTGCACACATTTCAATGGCATATACCTCTGCCTGGAATATCGTAGCTAATTTACCCAAACTGAATGAGCGGTTCACTACTGGGTTCATACCATATATTCCGGATCCGACACCTTCCAAAGTTTTGGAACCATCGGTGAACCACCTTTCATTTGCCCTACATAGGTCAGTTTCATTCCGAACCCAGTCTTGTTGAGGTTAGTGGTTTTAGGCATGATGTCTGAGGGCATTCCCAGAATGTTGTGAGCTATTATGCCTTCCAGCATGCTGCTGCCTCTCATGACACATGCCAGCGGTAGACTAATGGCCGCTTGGTAGAGTCTGTATTTTGCCCATCTTGCCTCTCTCTCCAGAACTATGTGAGAAAGTAACTGAAAATTTAAAATTTGAAGAGGTTTCAAGTCACCAAGTGGCTGAAATTGTGAAAATTATCCAAACCAATGCCATGGGCATAGACTGCATAAGTGAAAAAACGTTAAAAATGTGTATTCCATATTGTTGTAATGCCATCACGAATATAATAAATTGATCCTTGAAAATTAGTGGTGTGCCTTACTGCTGGAAACAAGCTCTTGTTGGACCTATATGCCCAAAAAAGATAAAGTTACAACTCTCAATGAATTAAGGCCGATAAGTATTGTAATAATGTTTTTTTTATATAAGTAATAATAGTAAAATTTGTTATAATTTTATATAATAATATAATAGTAATAATAGTTGTAGAGTTGTATTGAGATGGTGAATTGAAATGAAATTGTAAATAGAAATATAATTTTTTTATTTTTTTTTTATACAGTGTGACCCATTTAAGATGGAAGCACCCTTATAAAACTTACATTTTTAAACCGATTGGAATGATTTTTCTTTCGTTAGGTAGACATCCAAGAAGTCTACTAGGACACCAAATTTCATAAATAAATCTCCATTTCCAGGGCCAACTAATTTTATTTTCCAAGGTAAAAAATCTAGAAAAATTACTAGCCATTTTTTTAGAAAAAATCTGACTCCGCCACTGGATTCACGACATTTTCAAATGGTTCATATGTAAATTACGTTATAATGCGTCAATGAATGAAAAAGTTATAAGCGAATGAAATTTGAAAAATATGCCGTTTAATTAACTCACCAATTCAATTTCAGAACTTTATTCAAAACTTTGACTACACCACTGGATTGAGGTGTCTCGAAATATCACTGACTATAATTTCATTGAAATCTGTCGATACATAAAAATTATGAGGTAAAATGATATTTTCCTGAAAATCTATTAATATATTTTTTAAATTTTATCATCTTATGATTTTTTTATTTATGAACAGATTTCGACGAAATTTTGACTAGTGATATATCGATACCTCCTCAATGCAGAGGTGTTTTCCGAATTTTGAATAAAGTTCTGAAATTGAATTGGTGGGTTGAATAAACAGAATATTTTTCAAATTTGATTTCCTTATAACTTTTTTATTGATTGAAGCATTTTAACATAATTTATATATGAATCATTTGAAAATGTCGCGAATCCAGTGGAGTAGTTAGATTTTTCCTAAAAAAATCGCTAGTAATTTTTTTAGATATTTGATCTCGAAAAATAAGATTAGTTGGCCCTGGAAATGGAGATTTAATCATGAAATTTGGTATCCTAGTAGACTTTTTGAATATCTACCTAACGAAAAAAAAATCATTTCAATCGGTTGAAAAATGTAAGTTTTATAAGGGTGCTTCCATCTTAAATGGGTCACACTGTATGTGAATTTGTTGTCTGTTCTTTAGTTCTAGCAAAAGTAGTTAGCAAGTAGTGATAGTAGTAGTCAGAAATTTGTTATTCTTTTGCATGTATTTAATATTAGTAAAAAGTAGTTTTCAGTAGATAAATTATAGTATTCAAATAGTATTTCAGAATGCCCTTGGCCAAATACTTACTCTTTGCGTTTAGATATTACCTTTCTTTCTCTTTTTAGGTCCTCAGCGCTACTCAGTTGGTACGCCACATGAGAATCTCCCAATCTCTAGGTATAGAATTCAGGAAAAGGACTGTCAAGGATGATTGAAAATATTGCAATGTAATTTACCTTGGAAATAAATGTATAAATTCAACTCAAATAGTTTCTTTTTATTGTTATTGTTCAAATAGCATGAAATGTGAATACTCTTATACATTTTATATACCTACTACCTGTTCCTACGAAAATAACTTGTTCTAAAATATATCCATACTATGCATATTTCACAGATATAACAAATATTCAGGTTCGTTGCCGTCACTGTTCAAACAGCCACGTCCTCTGAGTATTTTTCTTTGATGGAATTTACCTTAACCCTTAACCTATATACTTGCTAAACACAAAACAGTATGAGGCGTTGTTTGATAATACAGAAGATAGTTAGGCAGTCACTGTTTGGTGCAATCGCGCGTGACATCTAGGTTCTTTTAATAGAACCTTCCGAAAATTGCATAATTTATGGCACTGTACTAGTACGCCACCTGGATGGAATGTAAAACTTATAAGGAATTTCTGGAATTTCTTCCAGTTTTCGTTAACCATCTCATAATTTAATAATTTGTGGAACTTTGGACGATTTGCTCGGACAGGGTCAGACTTATGTATTTGCAACAAAATATATTTCAAAGTTATAGTAATTTATTGGAAGAAAGTTGTTCTACCGATCGTTCATAACTAATAAAGACAATAGAATGTTGTGTCAAGTTTTACGAACTTTTTTTGGTAAAGATTTGTGTTACTGGAAATCCGTTTAAAAAATTAACATCGCGATTTTGTGCCATTAGGCAATTCTTGTTTTGCGAAAACGGTCTGTTTGCCAAGTTGGTCATTTCGGATTACTGGAAATCTGATATAGAGATGAATCGAAGTGGAAATTATTCTATTCAATATGGTGGTTCTTGCTGTGACACTGGGCGGACTGGGCCCATAACCTATTAGTCGATGTAGGTGCGGAAATGCCTGTTACTAAGTTAGGGGAGCCTTATAAAAGTTTTGATTGAAGTATATTATTATAAATCTTCAACCAATTCTAAAGGCGTTCACAATTTTTGTTTTGCGGAAATGCTCTGTTGCCAAGTTGGTCACTTCTGAGTACTAGATATCAGGTATAAAAATGGATCGAAGTGGACATCAGGCGGTTCTTGCTATGACATTTTGACTTTGAAGAAATGCGATGTTGCCAAGTTAGGGTAGCAGAAAACCATTAGGAAGAGCTTTATAACAGTTTTGATTGGAGAATATATTAACATATATCTTCAGCCAATTCTGACGGTATCTACAATTTTTGTTTTGCGGAAGTGCGTTGTTGCCAGTTGGTCACTTTGGATTACTCAATATATGTAATAAAAATGAATCGAAGTCAAGTGATCTTGATTATGAAATTTTGACTTCGCGGAAATGCGCTGTTGCCAAGTTATAGGGGGGCGGCATATCATTAAGAAGACAATTATAAAAGTTTCGATTGACGTATATTAATATATATCTTCAGCCAATTCCAATTATATTCATAATTTTTGTTTAGCGGAAATACGTTGTTGCCAAGTTGGTCACTTCGGATTACTAGAAATCTAATATGGAGATGGATATCGAAGTGGACATTATTCTATTCAATCGGGTGGTTCTTGCTATGATATTGTGACTGTACGGGAATGCGCTGTTGCCAAGTTACGGGAGCGAAGAATCATTGAGAAGAGCTTTATCACAATTTCGAAAATTATAATCTCCGACCTCGAAAACCCCCACATACCAATTTAGAATCGAATCGGATCATAATCACAAAACTCGTCCGCCATCTTGGAGCCGCCATATTTAATTTATGAATTTTGACAACAATATCATAATCACCGACCCCGAATATCCCCACATAGCAATTTTGAATGGAATCCGACCGTAATCACAACTCGACCGCCACATACCAATTTAGAATCGAATTGGACCATAATCACAAAACTCATCCGCCATCTTGGAGCCACCATAGTTACCTCATGATTTTGACAGAAAATTCATAATCTCCGACCTCGAAAACCCCGACATACCAATTTAGAATCGAATCGGATCATAATCACAAAACTCGTCCGCCGTCTTGGAGCCGCCATATTTAATTTATGAATTTTGACAACAATATCATAATCACAGACCCCGAATATCCCCACAAAGCAATTTTGAATAGAATCCGACCATAATCACAACTCGACCGCCATATTAAATGTTTGAATTTTGACAAAGAATTCATAATCTCCGACCCCGAAAACCCCGACATACCAATTTAGAATCGAATCGGATCATAATCACAAAACTCGTCCGCCATCTTGGAGCCGCCATATTTAATTTATGAATTTTGACAACAATATCATAGTCACCGACCCCGAATATCCCCACATAGCAATTTTGAATAGAATCCGACCATAATCACAACTCGACCGCCATATTAAATGTTTGAATTTTGACAAAGAATTCATAATCTCCGACCTAGAAAACCGCCACATACCAATTTAGAATCGAATCGGATCATAATCACAAAACTCGTCCACCATCTTGGAGCCGCCATATTTAATTTATGAATTTTGACAACAATATCATAATGACAGACCCCGAATATCCCCACAAAGTAATTTTGAATTGAATCCGACCATAATCGCAACTCGACCGCCATATTAAATGTTTGAATTTTGACAAAGAATTCATAATCTCCGACCCCGAAAACCGCCACATACCAATTTAGAATCGAATTGGACCATAATCACAAAACTCATCCTCCATCTTGGAGCCGCCATAGTTACCTCATGATTTTGACAGAAAATTCATAATCTCCGACCTCGAAAACCCTACATACCAATTTAAAATCGAATCGCACCATAATCACAAAACTAGTCCGCCATATTGGGGACGCTATTTTCGTAGGAAATTTCGTACGAAATTTCGTACGAATAAAACATTCAAATTCGTATGCATGAAAACTAAACCCTTAATCTTTAATTGGAAAATTATCACCTCTTCTAAGGAAACCAGACACTACTTACTTATCACCTCTTCTAAGGAAACTAGACACTACATTCATGTTGCGAATGAATATGTACACCACCGCTCAAAGTAATTCCTACCATGCATAACTAAAGCAAAATAATTATAACTCACCTTGGTGTAATAATCGGGATCACAGCAATGGAATAACCTTAATGCTGAAATATCCACATGATCAACAAATAGCACACTCAAAAATCAAAATACAAACTCATCTCAATACGGTACTGAAACGGTACTGAACTGCTTAATTAACAAAGCGTAGACAAAGCAAACGACGTATTTGCAGATTCCTTCAAACTCGCAACTCTCAAAACTGCCATCTATATAATATTGTCAGTACTAATATTGTCACGCCATGACTTGGGCAGTGACATCTAGTGGTGATGCCCATTTGGATCAAACCATTTTGCCATTGTTTATAAACAATGATTTTGCCTATATCATTAACTAACTATCTTGTATGAGGTTATTCTGAATTGAATAATAATAGTTCTAATAGCTAATATGAATAATAAAAGTCCTGAAGTGAAAAAGTTTATGTGCACTATTTCGCGTTGGAAAGTTTTTATGACTGTTGAAAGTGGAAAAGTTCGGTATGCAAAGAAATTTGAATTGTGCACTGGATATAAGTATGGTTCGTAGCTTTTCTTTGACTGTTCAGGTATTAAATACCTTATGATGTTGGCAGATTTCAGCTTCTCTCCTTTGCAGCTGGCAGGTTAGATATCTTCATCATATATTACTGAAGGTGAGTCAATTTTATCTCTATGCTTCTCTGTTTCTGATATAAAAAAGGATTTCTTTTCGAATGGGTGTATTTGATTAAAATTTGATAATTTTTCTACAGCTTTTTTCAAAAACAAACTTCCCTTCTTGCGATTGGCTGTGTGACAAGCTTCATATACAACGTGTATTTAATTCAATTTCTTGAAATTCTAGTTTTTGTTGATAATTGATATTTTTCCTACTTCTTTGGTCTTTTTGAACTTGTTTTGAATTGTTACTAACTTGTTCATGCTTTTGTGTTAAAAAAGTTAATTTCTTTCAAGAAATACCAGTGTTCTTGGAAGAGTTCAGTACATTACGATTGCTGCCTCCTACTCTAATAATTTGTCAGTAAATTTTGATTTGTAAGGTTTCTAACTATTTTAAATTAAAATTGTGATATTTATTTGATGAACTAAGGTCACATCTATTAAGAAAGGGTATCTGCCTGGGCTCTTTGATGAAATCATTTTTGATGAAATATATTTTTTTTTATTAATAGGTATTTAATTTTAAATTCCCATCTCTACTTTTTCATAACAGTATATTACCTACATTTTCTAAGATTCTGGAAAGAGTAGTACACATCCAACTGAAAAAACATGTGGATACGTTTGAAATTCTGCCCCCCAAACAGTCCGGTTTCAAACAAAGTTACTGCACATCAACTGCATTCCAAAGCTTTCGATTCTTTAGACAACAAATTACTTCTAGCTAAATTGATTTTTTATATGGTATTATGGTTCAGCATGTACCTCTCAGGTCATCAGCAGAAAGTTAAAATGTCACTTGAAAATAATATGATATATTCAGACGCCATGAACATTTCAAGTGGAGTACCTCAAGGGTCTATCTTAGGCCCATTACTTTTTGTGATTTATACAGCTAATGTTGCCTCAACAATAAACTCCTATTTTCATCAATATGCTGATGATAGTCAGTTGTGTCATGTGTTTATACCAAGTGAACAAAAAAAAACGCAATTGATCAAATAAATAAGGATTTACTTGTCTGATAAAAATGCCATAAACCTCAATCCACAAAAGACAATAACAATGTTAATAATAATAATAATAATAATAGTGTGTTTATTCACATTACTGGTACATATACATGATACAGAGCTAGGGTAGTAAAAAACACAGGCATCACAGAAGCAACATTTCCGAAAAAATGTTCCTTGTGCGTGATATTGCCAAATCTTATCACCTGTAAACAGTAACTATAAATAAATAATTAAAATAGCAAATATAATGTTAAACTGGATATGATCATGTTATTCAGTTTGTTTCAATACAGTTTGAATATATATATAGTATAAAACATATATGAGTAGAGATAAAAACGTACATAAAATTAGTATTGGTAGTACTTATGGGTTGACACGAGTAAAACATCAAAATATCCTGATATTGTGTCACAATTACTATATAAATATGTGTGGATCATATTGTTTGCTGATAGTAAATTACTAGTGATCCTTTCGATCTGGTAGGTGGTGATTTGTGAAGTATTTAGTTATTTTGATTTATGATATGATGAATCGTCTTTCTATCGGAAGTTTTGAGCCAATTTTTAATTTCTTTTTTAAATTTTAATTTATTGCACCTATTGATGGATTGTATTTTTTCTGGTAGTATATTCCAAATCGTTGGCCTTAGGTAATTGCAGTGCCTTTGTCCTACTAATTTATAGCATCTTGGGGTTAATAATGACTTTTCTTTGTTAATCGGTACTGAAAGACAGTGTGCGAAAGTTAATTTAGAAAATGAGTTAAAATTGAATGATATTTCACGTCAAATTTATGAATCTTAAATTCAAATATATACTTTCCACCTCAATGGAATTAAAACTGGTTGAGACATTCATTTTTTCACTATTTGATTATTATCATATTGTATCGGCCCATGTCTTTCAGCACAAGATGCTCACCGCCTTTAGGTGGTACAAAATATTTGTGTGAGATTTGCAACAAATTGGAAAAGACGAGATCATATTACACCTATTTATATTGAACAAAAAGTAAATAAGTGAAAATTGTCAAGCTGTGTGCACGTTCCAATGTAATTGGATGAAGAAAAGGTTTGTATTTCGTGCAAAAATTTATTTATAAAATCATAGCAAAGCGCTTTCGACTATAAAGTCATCATCAGTGCGTACTCGTCAGGTGTACAAGAGCCATACCATAAAAATATCATGTGTCCATAGGACCATGTAAAAATTTTAAAACGGGGCATCATATGATTAACCGTTTTAAAATTTTTACATGGTCCTATGGACACATGATATTTTTATGGTATGGCTCTTGTACACCTGACGAGTACGCACTGATGATGACTTTATAGTCGAAAGCGCTTTGCTATGATTTTATAAATAAATTTCTGCACGAAATACAAACCTTTTCTTCATCCAAAAAGTAAATAAACTGCACGTGAGAAGAGAAATCCATTATGCTTGTTTTGTCCATAAAATTATTTTGTTCAACGCTCCCTCTTATCTGAGAAACAAAATTATATTTGTAGAAGAAATTCAGTCTCGAAACAGACGAAACCCATACTTATATAGACTCCACCTCTGCCTTTGAGAGCTCCTTTTCGTATTGTGCATCCTCTACATATAACTCCCTGCCCTCAAATTTCAAATCCATATGACTTCTCTGAATAACTTCAAGTCCAAAGTAAACAACAGGTAGTTTGTCGAAAAATATCCAACAGAAAACAACTACTGCTCCCTACGACCGTTGTATTATATCTGTTCAGTACTTGGCAAAGTTTTCTACAAGAACAATATATTGCCATGCTTTTTAAATTCATAGCTGAATTAATTTTTCGATTTGAATGAGGAATACCAACGTATTCTGTATATAAGCAACTAATGATGTATCTTTCATAGTTTCCGAGATACAAATGGCTTGCTTAAAAACTCTCTGTTGATGGAAATTGCCGAATACTGCATAAATCAAAAATAGTAAGTGAAGCAAGTTGGTCTTTTTCTATTTCCTAGACACAAAGAAAATCCTCAAAAAAGTATTAAACAGTTTATAAAATATTTTAATGAAATTCTCATGAGGGAATGAAAAAAACTATTTCAAGGTAAGATAAACAATTAATTCATTACATACAATACGAACTGACATTTTTCAAAAATAAACGTGTAATACTATCATTAAAACAAGCTTTTCTTAACTACAAAAAATATAATAAGAAACTAAAATGTTACAAACATAAGCAGATGTAAAATAAAATTAGTGTTATTGATACAAACTTTGACAACAAAATGGAGCCGACTGAGCTGAACTATATAACTATACAAAAAGTATAATGAATGAAAAAAAAAGTAATATAAGCGTGTTATTCACCTATACCTATTAACGTTATATTGGGTATTTCGAAAATACTCACAACGATGTGAATAATGAATTTTGACACTAAATACATGTTAAATCACTAAGAATACTCAACGGATTTTGTTAGATACATGGTGATTCACGGTATATTAACAGAGTTCTAGAAAACTAACAAAGATATATTTTTTAAATTTGGTTGGAGCCTTAACAGGTAATAGTCCGTATTTGAGAATATATCACAACTGCAGCGTTGCAAGTCCTAGTCCAAGCCCATGGCAACATTGGAACATTAGAATTTTAACTGGAACACCCTGGAGAAAAATCTGCAATTATGACTGTTGATTGAGTACCTTTGCTGAGTATTTCAGGAAAACATGTTTTCAAACACATTTACACTTGCTTTATTGTTGTTATAGTAATTTTCCTAACAAGTGCGGAAAGACACTTTCCGCATGAGTTAGGAACAATACTTTTTCTACAAGCGTAGGAAACAAATTAATTTTTTCAATTATTTATTCATGCAAATGGAAACAAACAAGAGTAACATTTTTTATCCACTAATTATTCGTAATATTTATTGTAAATGTACAATTTGATGCATTATGTAAATTTATAGCGGGAGCCAGCATATTTTTTGAAGATGGCTGATTTCCTGAAGAAGAAGGTAACTCGGGCAATACATTATCGAAAAAAATCGAATGTGCAGGCACAGGCATCAAATCGTCGCTGATCGATATAGACGTGGATGGTTCTAAAATGCACCCGGAAGACGATGTAGTGTTCAAATTGAGAATTCTGTTGGACATTTCTTTTTTTCGATTGGTGGAGTCTTCTAAATACCCCTCTGCAACTGAAGTCGATTTCCATCCTCCTAGGCGTTTGATATTAGTTATACCCACACCACAGTCAGCAAGTAAAGTGGCTGAGGAACGCCTGAAGCTGTGACCAGTATAAAGCTCTGGATTTTGAAGGCGCAGATATACTGCTATTTCGGAGGGTATCTTTCCTATGGTATTGATTCCTACACATTGTACAGTACATTTTCCACTTTTGTAATACAAGAATAAACGACGGTGAGGAGTCTCTTTTGGACGTAAATGTACATAATTTCTGTCTTATACGTTCAAAAAATAACCATCATTTGCTTCTTCAGATATCACGAAGGATCTAGAGGAATGATTTTTGGAATCCTTGATATTAACAATTATGAGGTTTTCTTTGTCGTCTATGTCGTCATTGGTGAGTTTTGTCAGCTCTTCTCGTCTGCAAGCACCAGCTAATCCAAAAATTGCTACTAACTTAATCATGAGGTATATGTCATCGGGTGCTTCAGTCATAAATTTTGAAACGTCTTCTTGAGTGAAGATTTTGGCCTTTTGCGGTCGAAAACCGACATTCTGTCTTTTAATGAATGCAATTATTTTGTAAAATTTGCTAATATCCAAATTTTGCTTTACTTTGAATACACTCTTCAACATTGAATATCTTGCCCATAAAGTTACATACGTACTTAAGAATACGTTGTAAATGTCATGTAGATTGGCTTCACGCCTTACTGGATTTATTTTTATGGAAATGGGATGTATATATTTATGGTAATATTGCCAAATGAAAGTCATGTATTTGTTATTAATTCTCTAAATACATACCTGCAAATTTGGTGTAAAGATGCCCGATGTTAAATTTATCGAGATCTTCAATTTCTTCATCATTCCATAGTCACTTTGTAGCAACAAAAAATCGCATTCAACGGTCTTGGTCAAAACTGCACATTTGCACATTAATCTCGAAAGTATCTACCACGCTGAACTGAACTGACTGGACATTAGACTCTTGTAGATAGACGCGTGTGCTACATGGCAGTAGATGGTAGGGGAAAACTGTTGAACGAAGATTTGATGATTTTCGGGCAAAGATAGATCTCTTCTTGAAAAATCACAACTTTATATGAAAGGCGCGGTCTTTGCTATGAAATAATTTATAATCAAGGTAATGAAGGATTTCACCCAAACCCATGAATATTCTTTACCTAAGATATTATTTCTTGTGTTGGAGATTATGTCTTTCTCAGAAGATGATTTTTGGTAAAGATAATGTATTTCTTTGCTACAAGACGAACGTTTTTTCTGTGTACCGGTATAAAATTAAGATCAGTTTTGTGAGAAAAACCTCTGAAACCGATCCCGAATTCGAACCGAATGGGCAATAGACAACAAAGTAAAAACTTGTGTGGTAAAAGCAGGGGGAAACCTTGGTATAATATTTGAAAGGAAATGCACTCATAACGAGAATTCATTTCAGCTCGGGCTTTTGATGTCGGTGATGCGTTCATACGTTTTTGGCTTTTTAACAAACACACAAACTCATCTCCTGAAAACCCTTTCTCGTAAACGTTTAATCTCTTTCTCTTACTGTTTCTCTATCCGGTCTTCAAAGGGATCGCAAAAATAAATAATACAGAACACAACAAAGTCCATGAATACAACAGCCTTGATGGTTTGGAGAATGATTGTATTCCAAATGAAGTTTGTTTTTTACGAGTGTTGAATGAATTTCAAAATACTCCATTACTAGAACAGTAACCACAGACAAATGTAAGCCACAAGTGAAAAATGAATCGTAGCACTTTGAAACTCGGCACATGACTTCTTGACATCATATATTGTTAGAAAAAAATTGTTTACTAAAAAATCAGGGGTGGAACCCAAAAAATTTTTATTTGAAAAAATTATATTATTTTTTATTTTTTGCTGTTGTTTCGGAAAGTATAAGATTTATCAACAATTCAACAAGGCGGAAAATATTTCAATTCTTCAGAAAATGCATTAGTTTTCTCAGAAAACCTGATTGAATTCCGATATAAAAATTTCATGCTTGCGTTATCCTGCCACTGCCATTTCGAGACGGGCCAAAAATTATGTTTGTCATAACTTTGCTAAAAATTATTGTGTAAGGAAAAAAAAAGGTGTATATTGTATATTTCTGAAAACTTCTACATTCTCATCCAAATATAACCTGTGAGTATCTGAGTACCTAAAATGTGTTTTATCCCACTTCACATTACCCTTCTACGATATTTACGGAGGATCTGAAAGTCATGGATATTTTAGTTGATATAAAATTGTTATACTAGAGCAGGAATCAGTATCTTCTTAGGATCATATGCAACGATTTTAGACTAGTGAGACAAGTGAGACTTATACATTCCCAAGAAAAAACTGGGTTTTACTCGTGCCTCAGTTTTAAATTCACCTATATTCCTTGCAATTTCTTCAGTGAATGTTGAAAATAATCTCTTATACACATCCTAATTAAAAATTGAAGTATGAGATTTCAAGCTTAGGGTTTGCGCTTCATAATAGTATTATTAAACATTCAGTATCGGAAACTTTTCATCTGGAGTTTAGACAGAAATCTACGTGAACAACAAGGAACGCAGTGATATGATAATACCTGTCTCTGACCGTTTTCGAGTTCTCAGCTCTGATTTAGTTTTCAAATGTTTTTTTTGGCGCCAAAAATATTTCTGATGATTTTTCGACATTTTCGTTCAAAGATTCGGAATCAGCACGTCAAAATACGTCCGAGGACAAAAATTTTAAATTCGAAAAATGAAAAATAAAAAATCTCTGAAAATTTAATATTTTATCTTAAACACCTTTTTCCGGCTAAATCTTATATCTGAGTATAGAAAATCGTACATTTTTAGAATGAGCATGAAATTTTACGTACACAGTGCGAATTTCAAGTCATGGTGACAACTTGGTATTTTTAATGATTTTTAGGGGGAACCCCTTGCAACTTTTTCGAGTAATTTTTAATTTCTTTTGATTGACTCGAAAATACCATACATACTGATTCGGCCATTTTGAATCGACTGGCGTTCGCAGAATTTGTCTATCTCTAACCGTTCTCGAGTTGGTCAGCTCTGAATTAGTTTTCAAATGGTTTTTTTGGCGCGAAAAATAGTTCTGATGAGTTTTCGACATTTTCGTTCAAAGATTCGGAATCAGCACGTCAAAATACATTCGGGGACAAAAATTTGAAATCCGAAAAGTGAAAAATAAAGAAGTTCAAAAAATGATCTATCATTACTCGACTTTTTTGTCCGTAGATTTTTTTCGTTCAAATTCTCAGAATATGCTAATTCGGCCATTCTGAATCGATTGAAGTTCGCAGAATTCGTCTATCTCTAACCGTTCTCAAGTTGGTCAGCTCTGAATCAGTTTTCAAATGTTATTTTTGTGCAAAAATTATTTCTGGCGAGTTTTGACATTTCGAATAATGAATTTATTTAAAATTAATAATGAATTAATGAAAATGTTATGATGTACACCTAATAAAAGAGTAGTTTCCCCCTCGGTTTCAACCATTTCCAACAACTTCTAGGCCCCCCTTCAACTTCTGGGGAAGGATAGAAATTTGATGTTGGCGTTCAATAACGTTTTCTGAGAAAACGAGCGCATTTCATAAAAAATTACCAGGAATCATGTTTGTGGAGAATTGAATTGTGTTCCACCTCGTTGAGTTGTTGTTTCGATAAATCATATACTTTCTAAGATTACACCAAAAATCTAATTATTTATTTTTTTACGAAAAAAATATATATTTTTCACCCCTGGAATTTCGGTAAACATTTTTTTTCGTGTTTATCATGGTTCCAACAACTAGCGTACCAAGTTTGGTGGTGCTACAATCGATCCTCGTCTCAAAACCCAGACGTACTGGATTACTTCAAATATCGACTTTTTGTCGATGTTGTGATATTTGTCCTCTCTCTCTCATCGGTTGCCGTTACATAAAAAACAAATCACAGTGCCTTCGTCCCGTAATTAGATCAGGACAGCATGGTTGGTACGCTGAGGGTCACATAACCAACAAAATATTAATCGAGTTTCGACACAATATGCACGCATCAGTGGTCGGACAAATTGTTCCATAAAGTGATTACGTATTATAGTAGTTATCTCGCAGTGCCATAATGTTACGTTACTAATCATATTTAAGTGCACTTCAGCGATACGAAGCGAAATATCCTTCGAAAAGGACCTTTCGAGCGGGTGCGTACGCCCGGGGAGTCTGAAGAGCTGCGTAATTCGACGTTCATTACATTGTGATTACTTTGTAATGCGTTTATAAATATAGATGTCGGTCGAGTGAGATAATTGTGGTATTTGGCGTTTGCAATGAGAGGATGAGGGGTTGAAAATGTCTCTACCCACATTATTTTTATGTTTGTCGGAGGTTAGTTGGGATTGGGATCAGTATGCGTTGGAGAGAAAAACTGTTTTGATTTTCGTCCGAGAATATGAAATGGGTGTTTATAAAATGTGTTGTGGAATCTTGATGGCCTCAAGAGGTCATCGTGAACATCGTGGAACAAAGCGACTAAAGTTTGTCTTTCAACCGTAGATGATTCCACAACAGATTTTATGAATATCTTATTCATATTTTCGAACAAAAATTAAAATGCAATGCCCATGACAGGTCTATGTCAAAAAATTAGCTTTCAAAGTGTCACCACAGAAGAAATATTTCCATCTATTTCCATCCTTGATGTGTATAATAGCTTCTGAAGAGCATGCTTTCCAATTCTATCAATCTCCCTGGTGAGCTTGGCAGAGCGAAATAGATTTTCGTCGACCAAAATGTATTGGGGGTGAAATGCGGGAGAAGCGAACCTTGCTTCAATGAAATGAACGATTTCTGTGAATGATATTTTTTAATACATTCTCTCTATCTTATTTAATGAAAATTAAAGAAATCTGCATGCATTGTTCACAATAAGTTTGTCAAGAGAGAAACAAGATGTCCTGTGCACTACCAGGACGACGCTTATTGCCATAATCCTATACAATAGGAATAATTGGGTCGAAAATCCATCAGAAAACAACTACTTTCCTGGCTAATACCACGACGAACGTTGAATTACATCTAATGAATTTCCGTGCAGAGTCCTACAAGGATGTCTCCGCAATTGCTAGTTGCATGGAAATGTTCATTGAAACATTTGGGCCACCTATAGATCGATTTCTGGGTTATTGCCCCCATCAGTATAGGGTAGGTCTCTGCAGACAATAACTAATGTCTGCAACAAACGATTCAACAAAATCTCCATGTAAAGGCAGAAGCTGAGACACCGCCCGCAGCCTAGCGTTCACTAAACCACGGGCGCCATCTGAACTCCAGCCCCTCAACAAACTGGTCCTTGTAGGACTCTGCACGGAAATTCATTAGATGTAATTCAACGTTCGTCGTGGTATTAGCCAGGAAAGTAGTTGTTTCCTGATGGATTTTCGACCCAATTATTCCTATTGTATAGGATTATGGCAATAAGCGTCGTCCTGGTAGTGCAGAACATCTTGTTTCTCTCTTAATTAATGAATTTTCAATGAAAACTAGAGAAAATTAAAAAAATCAACTATCTGAATGATAATGCGAATTTTCACTTTCAGATTTTTTCTTTTCTGTTAGAGTCTTTTCACAATATCTATCAGATGTAGTTCAATGTCCAGCGTGGCTGTAGCCGGGGGAGTAGTTGTTTTCTGTTAGCTATTACAAAAAAATACATATTATATTTTTCAGTTTTCATGGAGAATGTTCCGCTTCTCAAAAAAACTATTGTTTATATCAGTTTACAAGCTTTCATTGAGTTTCACCTGCCCCTCTGTCTGTATGTATCAAATCTTGCAAGTGAATTTTAACCCACTTCTGACGTCCCATTGACTTGAAAGGACCCCGCACGGAATACAAGGAATTTTGGTTTATTGCGGAATTCAATGAAACTCTGTTATGTTGTAGATCATGATCTGTAAGTAATACTTCAAATGGGTCATAATGGAATCGTAAGATTAGTTTCGGAGAAACAGGGTGATTTTAAAACAAAGACAGAAAATGAACCTAATTCACCAAACTTGAGAATTTTTATGGTTTGTTTGCGTGGTTTGGCTAAAATATGTCATGCCTTTTAATCTAGTAGGATTGGGTTTTGAGACGAGGATCGATTGTAGCACCACCAAACTTTGTATGCTAGTAGTTGGAACCATGATAAACACGAAAAAAAAATGTTTACCAAAATTCCAGGGGTGAAACATATTTTTTTTTTGTTTAAAAATTTATGAGTTTTTGCTGTAATTTTGGAAAGAATATGATTTATCGGAAAACCTGGGTGAAAAACAATTCAATTTTCCAAAACAATTATTCTTAGTAATTTCTTATCACATGCGCTTGTTTTCTCCGAAAACGTAATTGAACGCCGTCATCAAATTTCAGGTTCACCCTACCGCCGCTGAAAGTTCTGGCGGAGCCGAATATTTGATTGGTCATAACTCTGCTAGAAATGATCTTAGACGCAAAAAGAAAAGTTTATATCGTTTCTGAAGACTTCTACATTCTCATATAAATATAATATGCGAGTATTTGAGTACCTAAAATGTGTTTTGTCGCACTTCACGCAGATGTTTGCGAATGATCCGAAAATCATCAAAAATTTAGTAAAAATGAAATTATTATATTAAAGCAGCAACCCATGCCCTCTTTGGACTTTATATGCGACAATTTCAGAGTAGTGTGACAGGTCCCACTTATACATGCAAAAAAAAACCTTTTTCTACAACTGTCAAAAAAAATCCACCTTTTTTGTGTGGTTGCGTAAAGTATTACAATATTTCTCTATCAACATTCGATTTCATTATTAAACGGAAAAGCGTAAAAAGGTGCACTTTTTTAACGGCTGTTGCTAGGCTAGACAGTTTCATGCAACAACAGTGACCGAATAATAACGAAATCCTGTCAGAAATCCAGTAGTTCTCATTTTCTTTGACTACTAACAACCTATAAATATCTGATATACAAATGTTTCACCAATAATATTCTTAGCATTCTAACTCTTAAATAAGTATTATCAAAATTCCAAACTATCGCGGCGAATATATTCAAAATAATAGCATATGCCTCTAAGGAATTATTGGACCTAATCTACACTAAGGTAATCCAAGGTAGCTATGACTGTTTGGCCGTCAGAAACTAGTTGACAACAATAATGAAATTTGTGAAATTGGGCATCTATCCAGATAACGAATTCTTGATAACTATACATTTAATTTAAGTAGAAATGAAAAGTGATGAAGATTGAACGGAGAAAATCGTGGATAGTGCAAATATGAGATTTCCTTGGCATAGTTCAAAGAAAGAAAAAGGTATTCGTTGCTTAGCGAGGATTGTTTATTTATTTTGAATACAAATCTAAGAAAATGAAAAGTGTACTTTTTTACGCTTTTCCGTTTAATAATGAAATCGTATGTTGATAGTGAAATATTGTAATACTTTACGCAAACAAATCAAACAAAAAAAGTGGACTTTTTTTGACAGTTGTAGAAAAAAAAACTTTTTATTACACACTTTCGAAAAGGTTTTTTTCTACAGGCGTGTTTGTTGAACTCGGCGGCGCCTCTTTCAACAAAGTTCACGCTCATACAAAAAACTCCTAATACTTTACGAATTTGTATCATATATATAGCTATATTTCTCTTTACATTTTTTCGCTTTTTTACTTTTCTGGATGACAAATAAATAATTCAATTACTTAGCAGATAGTGCAAAAATTGTATTACCTACACAATGCATAAAGGAAACTAACGAAAAAGCCACCGTCGCGTCGGCTTCGCCCCGAATAGAAATCATATTCCATTCAGGATAACATGATTGAGGTCAGCATGTAAAATCAATTTGAAGCAATCAGATAAGGGTCCGTGGATAGTATGAATACGATCACATAAACATGTAGGCGGATTTTGGGATTGTGTGTAATTTCCCCATCGCTATCGGGACGATTCCCAGTGTTTATATTGAATCGGTATTGCCTTTGTTGGCTTATCTCGACTATCTGTAATGAGATCTCTGTCAGGTCTATGTTGCAGAGACCGCAGCCTGGCTTTTGTATCGTCGAATGCCAGACCTGGGCATTGTGGGTGGTCACAGTTTCGATACAGAAGCTCAAATGCTCGACAATAGACAGCCCACTGACATTGTTATAATTATTTATGTTATGTTTTCGCCAAACTGTCATGTTTCCGTTCTGTGAAATATGAATTCTGAAAAGAATAATTTCCCAAAGGACGATTGGCTCTTGATTTTCGTGAAGTAATCTTACTTACCCAAAGATTCTACATATAGACCAAGCTGTAGATAAAAATAAGAGGCTCTTTTCGCACAAAATGAAAGACGCAAATGGCCTAAACTCCTTTTTGTGGGATAATTCGTAGTTCGGTTTTCGCCCCATAATCCAGTAACGACTGACAAACTCGAGCAAAAAGTGAAGAATGAATTGTAGCACTCTGAAACTCGGCACATGACATCTCGACATCATGTATTATTAGAAAAAAAAATGTTTACCAAAAAATCAGGGGTGGAACCTAAAAAATTTTTCATTTAAAATATACAGGCCGTTTCTTTTATCATGTGGTAACATTGTTATATTCTAAACCGTAATAGATACAAAGACGATTAAATGGGAAAAAATGTAACTATTGTGGTGAGCAGTACATTGGTCATAAAAAATCTACGGGGACTCTCGCCTTTCCCGACTTATACAGGGAAAACTAAAAATGCTGTTTTCGGTTTTTTACGAATATAACGGTTATTTCAGAAAATATAAAAGAATGAAAGAGGAAAGTTTTATTGTATTCAAAATGTACTAGAACTACTTAATGATACATTTTTAATTAAACGTTTCGTGTCAACACGGCCACCATCAACAATTTTTTTCAAATAGGGACCTGTCTATTTCATCACAAATATTGATAAAGCGATGAAATCACAATTCAGTGGTATATCACAGTTGACATTTTTATAGCGTTTCATATAAAATAACTGGCATCATCAGTGACAACAATTTTTAATTACGGTCCTGTCGTTAGTTCTTTTGTAAATTGTTTTGATTTCTTCAAAACTCATTCAACTATTAGGCTACTTCAGTCATTACCCAATGCTTTCGATAGGAAGATACCCCAACACAGCGAACATTCATTTTTCCTTTTTGGGGATTTTTGTATGACAGTAATCCTTGATTCAAGGCTGATTTCCCCTATATCAATTTTTACAAGGATTATTTTCATAATTCTCAATCCTAGAAGTAATGAAAATATCAGTTTTTGATCAAAATACAAGTGTTGTCTAATTTGGTACAATTAAATAGCATCTCACTTCTTTTACCATATTTAAACACGTAGGCTTTGTTTGGTTACATATTAAAGATGTATTCGAATGATGAAAGGACTGATATGCTATTTACTTATGCAAAATCAAATAAAAATCCTCTTTTGGCAAGAAATATGTATGGTGAGCTATACCCGCATCGTCGCATTCCAAACATTTAAATGTTTAGACGATTAGAAAGAAATTTGAGAGACTGTGGTGCATTTGACAAAAATAAAACTAGAAAATGTATTGTTACTGGAAGTATAAGGAACCAAATAAATGTTTTGGGTAAGCAAATATTACCTTATAAAGACTAAAAAGTGAAAAATAACGTCTTTTTTTTAATCTAGGATTGGTCAGTTACAAAAATATTTCCAATCAAGATTGTTCTTTACGAGAAATTACCCACGAACTTGGGATATCTGTAAAATCTACCAGAAATATTTTGAAAAAAAAAAACAAATACAAATGCTACAGGATACGCAAAGTTCATCACCTTAATGAAAGGGATTACGGAAGGAGAGTACGATTTGCGAAATGGTTAAGACATAGAACTAGGGAAGTTCGAAATATTTGTAAAAAAATAATATGGACGGACGAATCAAAATTCACCAACAATGGTTGGTTTAACAGAAACATCCATTATAGGTGGAATGATACGAATGAACATTTACATAGAGAAACCAATTTCCAGGAGAGGTTCGGAATAAATGTTTGGTTGGGAATTTTGGGACCAAACATACTAGGTCCTTTCTTTTACGATAAGCATTTGAATGGTGAAATGTATTTAAATTTTTCATCCAATGAGTTTGATGGCTACTTAATTGCCATTAAGCACCCGCCGTGAAATACAAAATTTTCAACAAGACGGTGCCCCTCCCTATAATGCAGCAATAGTAAGGGAACATTTAGATGCAATATTCCCAACAAAGTGGATTGGAAACAATGGACCAATTGCCTGGCCAGCTCGATCCCCAGACCTTACTCCTTTGGATTTTTTTGTCTGGGGATACATAAAGGATAAAGTTTTTTCGACACCTAGTACCGATATCGACCATCTCAAACAGAAAATAAGAGATGCATGTAATAGCATTACAACCATCATCCTAGAAAATTGCTACAGAAATTGTATGGACAGACAACTTATGTGCATTCAACAAAGAGGTCGTCAATTCGAGCATTTGATGTAGAATTATTTTTCTGTATTGGTTTTATTTTCTTCCACAAATTCATTATGAAATAAATTGTTTTTCTGTTTGTTTGATTTCTTTTCCTCTTAAGTAAGTTTATTTCTGGGATAAATTGCTATCGTTCGTCTCTGAAACTATAGAAATCTTTTATGAATTTTTATAGTATAAATACAATTTTCATAGATACATTCATTCAAAACGTCACTGAATTTTTGTATCGAAGCGTTAGATTCTGTGGAATTCATAAACAAACTAACGACAGGACCGTAATTAAAAATTGTTGTCACTGATGATGCTAGTTATTTTATATGAAACGTTATAAAAATGTCGAGTGTGATATACCACTGAATTGTGATTTTATCGATCTATCAATATTTTGATGAAATAGACAGGTCCGTATTTGAAAAAAATAGATGATGATGGCGGTGTTGACGTGAAACGTTTAATTGAAAATGTTCTAGTACATTTTGAATACAATAAAAGTTTCCTCTTTCATTTTTTTATATTTTCTGAAATAACCATTCTATTCGTAAAAAACCGAAAACAGCATTTTCAGTTTTCCCTGTATAAGTTGGGAAGGGCGAGAATCCCGCTAAATTTTCTATGACCAATTTACTACTCACCTCAATAGTTACCTTTTTTCCTATTTAATTGTCTTTGTATCTATTACGGTTTAGAATATAGCAATGTTACCACATGATAAAAGAAACGGCCTGTATATATATATATATATATATACACATATCGGAAAAGTCTAGGGATATTCTTATGAATAGGCGTTTTTAATTTTTTTCAGTTGATTTAGGGAAAACTAAAAGTATGGAGTAGTTCGTAAATGTTTAATATGCCACAAAATTAATGTTTTGCATGAAACAAACACAATATTTCATAAAAAATAAATAAAGTATAAATTCATAATTTTTCTTGACGTACGAAAAAGTGAATAAGTAAGCAGAAAAATAACTAATAAAGAGTATGACCCCCACGTTGGTTTAGCACAGCTCTACAACTATTGTTCATAAACAAAATGACGTGGTCAATGTCCGGTTAAGGTAAACTTGCCCATTCTGTTCTTAGAAGCTCCCGGAATCGAAAAGCATTGTGAATATTGCCCATAAGTGGAGTAATTCTACGTTGAAGCATGTCCCATAAATGCTCAATCGGATTAAGGTCTGGGGATTGTGCTGGCCATGGCAATACATCAATTCTTTCGTTGTGTAACCAGTTCGTCACAATCTCAGCAGTATGGGGGCTAGCATTATCATGCATTAAGCGAAAGTTTTCACCAACAGCACCAGCAAATAGGCGCACAACGGGTTGAAGAATACTATCCACATACTGCTGACCTGACAGGAAACCATTTGGAAAAACGAGGTCGGTTCTGCCACCTATAATTATTCCGCCCCATACCATTATTGTACCGCCTCTATATGTGTGAACTTCCTGAACATGTCTTAAACGTTCCACATTTCCGGATCGCCTCCACACTCGTGTCCGACGAGAATCTGGATGAAATCCAAATCTGGATTCATCGGTGAACAAAACTGTTGGCCAATCATCTGCACCCCTATTTTGATATTCTTGACACCAGTCTACTCTGGCTGCGCGATTGCCTCTAGAGAGAGGTAGACATCTAATTGGTCGTCGACTATGAAGATTGGCTTCGTGGAGGCGATTTCTCACAGTATCTTGGCCAATGATTATGTTATGCGCTCGCTGCAATTCCATAACCAAATCAGGTGCTGATATTGTAGGGTGTCTTCTAGCACTTAGCAATAAAAATGTAAGTAAGTAAGTAAGTAAGTAAGTAAGTACTTTATTGACCACGTTACATACAATCGTACATTTGCAGCAAGTCTTTAAAAGTAGGGACAAAATAAAGAAACGTAGAATTTGAAAATGTAAAATTTTAAAATGTCAATACAGCACTATAAGTAAAAATGTAAAATTTTAAAATGTCAGGATAACACTATCAGTATATAAGTATAAATTGTGTATAAATAAAATAGAGTCAATGTAATATGCTACCATCACAAGAGTATAACAAATACAGTAAAATAAATAATAAAATAGATGCATGTCTTAAGAGATGGTTTCATTTAACACACTTAAAGGAGGGAATATCAGTAATCTCGTGTTCATGTTGAGATATTCTGTCACACTGTAAAAACAATGTTTTATAAGAAAATGTTTAACCGTAGTTTTGAACCTGTGAGCATTTAAAAGCCTAACTTCTTCTGGTAACTTATTATAAATGTCGATATTTAAAGTGTTTTTGCTAGTCACTGCAAGTCTGTGTCTGGGTTTTTTCAACAAATTACCAGTCCTCGTTGGGTACGGGTGATTTGCAGAGATAGTCTCGAAATTTTCTTTATTATTGTGTATTTCTAGTAGAGTGGAGTATATGTAGATGGTTGGAATGGGCATAATTTTCAATTTAATGAAGAGCGGACGACAATGATCCCTGTATTTTGCTCCGCTTATGACTCTGATAACTTTTTTCTGCAATACAAAAATGTTACTCGCATGGCTGGAATTTCCCCATAGTACCATCCCATACATAATGTGACTGTGGAACAAGCTGAAATAGCATGTTCTAAGTACATCACTATTGACTAGGTTCTTCAATCTCCGTATTAAGAATATAACACTGGAGAGTTTATGTCCTAACTGGTCAACATGTTGAGACCAATTCAGTCTATCATCAATTTTGATACCGAGAAGTTTCACACTATTACCAGCAGGGATGTTTGAATGTGTGGAAAATAAAAGATGTTGGTTTTTGCCGATGTTAAGGCTGAGTTTGTTTGCCGTAAACCAAACGTTGGCTTTCTCAAGATTTGCTTCTGACAATTTGAGTAAAGTTTCAATATCCTTATCTGAATTTATCAAGGTTGTATCGTCCGCGAATAGTACACTTTTTGTTGGAAGCATGAATTGACAGAGGTCGTTTATATATGTGATAAACAGCACTGGGCCAAGGACTGAGCCTTGGGGTACTCCGTGTGTGACTTCCACCAGGGATGATTGCTTTCCATTTGTCATCACACACTGTAATCTACCGCATAGATAGGATTCGAAAAATCTGAGAGCGGAGCCTCTTATTCCGTATAATCTTAATTTGTCCAATAGGATATTATGAGAAACACAATCAAAAGCTTTAGTTAGATCACATAGAGTAATGAGGGAGTGATTTCCCTCTTCAAGGCCTTCAAGTACGTTCGATATGACACGTAAAATGGCTTTGGTTGTGGAACTGTTTTTCCTGAAACCGAATTGTTCGGCATGCCATAGGGTGTTTGATTCTAAATAATTTGTTAGCCTATCTTTAATAAGCATCTCGAATATTTTGGCAAGAATAGGTATGATTGAGATTGGCCTATAGTTTTCTACATTTAAAGGGTCTCCTTTTTTGAGCTGGGGTAATACTATTGATATTTTAAACACATCTGGGAAAACTCCCTTTGAAAAGCATTCGTTTATCAGTGCTGAAAAAGGACCAGCTATTATGTCTGCAATCTCTTTGACAATATAGGAATTCATATCGTAAATATCCAGACAAAAGGAATTTTTTAATTTTTTTATTGCATCAGTTACTTCTTGTGGAGTTACTGGGGATAGAAAAAAAGAATGAAGTGGTATGTTCGAATGTTTTAGAAAATCAGTAGGTTCGTGGTGTATGTTTGGTAACTGAGATATTATATTTTTTGCTATGTTACAAAAATGTTCATTGAATGAGTCTTGTGGTATTTGTGATGATATTTTTTGTTCAGTATTTTTATTTCGTTCGTAATTGATAAGCTTCCAGCTGTCTTTACACTTGTTGGAGGAATTATTTAAGAAATTATCGTATGACTGTTTTTTACACTCTGCAAGACATTTTTTATATTTTCTGTGGAAAATTTTATATGTATTTAAGGTTTCTTTGTCTTTATGTACAGTGTGAATCAGTTTAATGGTTGACAATGTATCTCTCATTTCTTTCAGCTCTGTGTTATACCAGCGAACAGGTGGTTTGGAAACTTCATTTTTTGTTTTCTGCAGTGGGAAAATCTTGCTCACATGATAGCTCAATATATTTGTGAAATAATCACAGAGAAACATAATATTATGTTTAGGAGAATCTAGAAAGTTTGACCAGTCAATGTTAGATAGGATATGCCTCAGTTTGATATAACCTGTGCTATTGAACTTATGTTTCCATATATATTCCTGGGTGTGATCAATTGAATGATTCATATTAATAAATTGACCACTATGATCTGATAAACACGTGTGCCCTGGCGTGCCGTTGTATAGCGTCCACGTCCTGGGTGATGTTCAGCCGGACTTCCAGTTTCCCTAAAACGCCTCCACAAACGACTTATGACACTTTGGGAAACACCCATCCGCTCTGCTACTTCGATTTGTCTCAGGCCAGCTTGAAGAAGGCCTACCGCTCGATTCATCTCGTCTGAAGTCAAATGTTGTCGTTCCATAGTATAACGCAATATTTTCAATGCAACTACTGTTTGAAGAACACTTTAGACTGAATTAAATCGATACTACTGAGTACTTAGCATCTACTTTTTCGATCTATCGTGTTTATCAAGTTTTTTCATAATATTTTTTACGTGTTTTCCGAAAAAAAACACGTATTTAAACAGGGCAAATGAACTGATCAGTGCGTTAGAAGTACAGTTTAAACGATTCCAACTTTTCTTTTGGGGATTGTATGACTTTGTACAAATATCCCTAGACTTTTCCGATGTGTGTATATATATATATATTGTTGTTATTTCAGAAAATATAAGATATATCAAAAAACGATTTCGATCGGTTGAGAGATAATTCAATTCTCCACAAGAATGATTTCCAGTAATACCTTATGAAATACGCTCGTTTTCTCAGAAAACGTGCTTTAACGCAGACGTCACATTTCATGCTCTAGCTAACCCGCCACTGCAAGTTCAGACAGGGCCGAAAATTTTTCATAACTTTGCTAAAAATTATAATAGAAAAAAAAGAAAGAGTGCATATCATTCTTGAAGACTTCTACTTCCTCATACGAATATAACATGTGTGAATATTTGAGGACGTAAAATATGTTTTTTCCCACTTCACATAACCCTTCTACGATATTTTCGGAGGATCCGAAAGTCATGGATATTTTAGTTGATATGAAATAATTATTCTGAACCAGGAATCAGTACCCTCTTTGGACCATATGCAACGATTTAAGACCAGTGAGACAAGTTTCACTTATACATGCCAAAGAAAAAAGTGTGTTTTACTCCTGCCTCAGTTTTCAACTCACCCATAATCCCGGCAATTTCTTCAGTAAATGTTGAAAATAATCGCTCATACACATCCTACATAAAAAATGAAGAAGAATCCTTTTAATTTCAGGTATTCAGTCAACAAGGGGGTGGAAATAAAGTGTTCAAGCTTTCGAGTCTTTATTGGCTCTTCATCAGGAACTCTACAATGAATTTCAATATAACGAAAGTGAGGTTTATAATCCCTTTCACTCGCCGTGATTTATGAATTAACATGTCCCATAAAAAAAAATCATTTGTATAAAAATTGATATAAAAATTGATTTAAAACTTTGATTTAAAATATCATGATATGTAAAATACGCCAATAAAATTATTTATCTCCCGACAAGTCGTGTCCGCCCATGTTGGGATTCAACAGGAAATGAATTGATGCACAGAAGAAGAAGAATGAATGAAATGAAATTGACACGTGGTTGGTAGTGACTGGTGACAGCAATACCGTGACCTTGTTGCCAACATACAGTGATAATGAAAAATAAAAACACTAACAATAAAAGATAAAATAGAGACTCGAAAGCTTGAACAGAAACAAGAGTTCACTTTATTTTCACCCCCTTGTTGACTGCATACCCAAAATTAAAAGGATTCTTCTTTAACTTAAACAGTCGTGTAACCTTCACACATCTAAATAATGAATTATATGATTTCAAGCTTGAGGTTTACACTTCACCATAGTGTTATTGAACATATATGCAGAATATGAATAAGCGATTACTTTTACACCCTGTTTAGTTGTTTTTCCGATGAATCATATACTTTCCAAGATTACAGCAAAAATCTAATTATATATATATATGGAACTAGTAAATAGTGGGGCTTCGCAGCAAAATCAAAGAGTACTACTTTAAAGTTTGTCCAAGCTTTCGGAAATTTAATAAAGCATTTCCATCATCAGGGATAATCTTTGTTGAGATTGTGAGACGCGATGTTATTCAACAATAAGTGACACATTGTGCAAGATGAAAGTTGATATAAAACATGTAAAATTGGAAGGATGTCTTAAAATTTTTTATAAAATACGTTACATTTAAAATTGTTAAAATTACTTTTATTTTTGTTTTGTTTCTGTGTTATGTTTGTATGTTTGTTTGTCCAGGATATTTTCTGTCCGATGTGTAGTTTTCGTACAATCGCGTTATAAAAAATTTAGCGTACGTAACACGTCCAAAAACAGTTTTTATGGACTCGCAGACTTCCAGGACTCGCCTACGGCTCGCCGTAGAATTTTGTCTACTCTTCCAAAATAACAGTATTTTCCGGACTTGTTACGTAAATTTATATTTCGAGTACTTTTTCAAATTATCTCGAGGTTCAACTAAAAAACTAACTGTTATTAATGACTTTTTTGTACTCTCCAAATCAACATGATTAACGCCTGCGCAGTTTATTAGCTACTCACGAAGATTCAGCCTCTTAATAAATTTTTTTTTTCACCATGGAGTTGACAATTTCGGAGCGTAGGACTGGGAACACCTACCATTCAATTTGTAGGAAAATATGACCATTCAATTATACAAATATTAACCGAGCAACGGTAAAAAAATCCGCTGGTTACCAATGATTTCTTATGACCACGTCATTGGTACATGTTGGGAATGGGAGACTCTTCAGTCCTACCACCATTTTGTAGGAAAAAAGTTTTTTGATTACTTTGGCGAATTATCTCGAGGTTCAACTGAAAAACTAACTGTTATTAATGACTTTTTTCTACAACTGTCGAAAAATGTCCATTTTTTTTGTGTAGTTTGTGTGCGTAAAGTATTACAATATTTTACTATCAACATACGATTCCATTATTAAATGGAAAAGTGCACTTTTTTTAACGGCTGTTGCTAAAAAAACCGACAGTTTCATGCAACAATAGTGACAGATCCGAATATTAACGAAATCCTGTCATAAAGCCAGTTCTCATTTTCTTTGGCAACTAATAATCTATAAATATCTGATATACAAATATTTCACCAATAATATTCTTAGCATTCTTACTATTGAATAAGTATTATCAAAATTCCAAACTATCCCGGCGAATATATTCAATAGTTATTTGTATACTAAGGCCGCAAAATGCTTTTTCGCGTTCCGAGAGAGAGATTATCGCCGAGGCCGCTCCGCCCGAGGCAAGATAATCTCGAGGTTGCGAAAACATTTCGCGGCCATAGTATACACAATATTTTTCGTGCAACCGTGAAAATTACATAATTTCAATAAACATTGTGTCTCTTTAGAAAAGACAGCGTTTCAACGCGAATAGAGAAAATTACACCTCAATATCACAATGTTTCTATGGAGATGAAATATTTAGCAATACAAATCAATTTGACATTTCTCGTGAAGTCGTGAAGATGTCCGATAGCGATAGTGATATTTCAGTTACTTGCACTCCTCCTGAGCTGAGAGATCTCATAGACTCAGCACTTTCTGATTTGATACCCGAAAAATCTAAACGGAAATATGAAAAATGTTACAGCAACTTCAAAGATTGGTGTGTCAACCAAAATGTCACGACGGTGTCAGAAAACATATTATTAGGATATTTGATGCAGCGATCAAAAGTTGTGAAGAGTTCAACTTTATGGAGCATTTATTCTATGTTAAAGACTATGCTTAACGTACGAGATGGAATTGACGTAAAGAAGTTTTTAAAATTGGTACCATTCCTCCAGAAAAAGTCAGTTGGTTATCGAGCAAAGAAATCAAAAGTTTTTACGCACGAGCAAATTGATTCATTCCTCAAACAAGCTAGTGATGCAAATCATCTACTGTGGAAGGTATATAAATATGGAAAAAAAGTGAAGTATGATGTTTTATTCATAATAATTATTATTATAGGTAGTTTTGATAATGGGAATATCAGGAGCATTGCGACGAGATGAATTAGTGAGAATGACCCTCGAAGATATTCAGGAAGACAAAACTGTATTGATAGTAACTGTTCCTGATACTAAAACTGATCAAAAGCGTGTTTTTACCATTACTAATCAAGATTATATAAGAATTTACTATAAATATGTAACTCTTCGACCAAAACATACTGCTATTCGTCGTCTATTTCTGAGATATGAAAATGCAAAGTGCTCGGCACAGGTTGTTGGAGTGCATACGATTGGAAAAATACCTAGTATGATTGCAAAATATCTCGGCTTACCAAATAGTGAGGCATACACAGGTCACAGTTTTAGAAGTTCCGCCACGCTGCTTGCCAATACAGGTGCTGATATATCAGTTCTTAAACGCCACGGTGGATGGAAGTCCACTACTGTAGCGGAAGGATATGTCGAGGATTCCATCCATAATAAGAACAAAATTTCCGATGCAATTTCTGGCACTGTAGCATCTAGTTCAAATGTAGTCAATCGCAAAATGTTAATGTCCAAAGAAAATAATACGTTTTTGTCTAATGTAAATAATGATTGTTCAGAAACAATAGATTTAGTTGCTTCATCTTCAGGGATGAATATCAGTAATAATATAAACAGTACAATCAATGTTAATATATATCAAAAATAAAGTATGTTTCTGTTGTGAATTTGGAAATAGTTTTTGGTTCGAAGTACATTGTTATTGTCATATTTCAGAAATGTCAAATGCTGTAGTGGCGTTCAGTTTGCCGGCAGTCACTATGGGAACGGCCGTAAAAATTTTTGTCGGCCGTCACTCTGGGTAACGGCCGCAAAATATCATTTTGCGGCCTCTGTTGCGGCTGCAAAATGCTTGTTTTGCGTCCGGTTGCACGAAAAATAATAGCATATACCTCTAAGGAACTATTGGATCTACACTAAGTAATCCAAGGTAGCTATGGCTGTTTGGCCGTCAGAAACTAGTTGACAACAATAATTAATAAAATTTGTGAAATTGGGCATCCATCGAGATAACGAATTATTGATAACAATAAATTTAATTTAAGTAGAAATGAAAAGTGACAAGATTGAACGAAGAAAATCGTGGATACCTAGTGCAAATATGTGATTTCCTTGACATAGTTCAAAGAAAGAAAAAGGTATTCGTTGCTTCACGAGGATTGTTTATTTATTTTGAATACAAATCTAAGAAAATGAAAAGTTTATTCGATGAACTAGTTATTCGAAAGTCAAGTCAACATTAATAATGATAATATTGACCTCGATGAATATGTTATTTTAATATTCGCTTAAAATTCTACATTTTGCGGAAAAGTGTGAAGAGAAAGGAATTTCAACTCTATCGAAATTATTCGTTTCATTTGTTTGAAACTCAATTCTCCGGCATACTATTCGAACTTTGTTCGAAAATATGCCAAATTCATTTCATATTTGCAAAAAAATATGAATTGTAATTTTTTTTTTTACAGTTGTAGAAAAAATACTGTATGAAACTCGTGAGTAAAGTGTTTTTTTTTACTCGTAGAAATGCACATTTTCTACTCGTAAAACAAAGTATCACTTTACTCACTAGATACATAAATTACTATTTTGCACTTACCAAACGACATGACTGACGCCTGCGCATTTTGGGAGTCTCAAAAAATGAAGCTACTCAGGAAGATTCAGTCTGTTATTAATCATTTGTGAAAATAGGCGTGGGATCTTGGTCTATTATGAAAGAAATTATAGAACCCTAACTCATTCCAGCCTTTTCAATTAATATTCCGACCTTTCACCTATAATTTGGATGACACTGACGACGGAAATCTTGTCCGATTCGCTTCCAATTAGCAAGCTCGGTTTTGAATAACATCCGGATCGCTAGTTTCGAATTGCGGCCTGAATTCGGCTCATTCACAGACTGCGCTCTTCGCTAATTCCGATGCCGATTCCCGTTTTATCTTTGTGCAAAGCCAACTAGATGACGTACCTGCTTCACCTCATAGCGATGCGGATGGATTTCAATTAACCATCGTGCTGCTTGAATTTCGTCATGCTGTGTGATTTTCAATGGCGGTTGTACGATCATTTCCCCTCTGTACCTGTGCGCTCCTTCCTATTCATGCAACACGACTATATTACCGGCTATGTGTGGATGATAGAGATGGGTCGGTAATTATTATTATTATTCCATCATATGATCGCTGGTGAATGTTCAAAAAATTGTGTTTACAATTACAACATACCTTGTTCGTGTGGTAAGAGTTATATAGGTGAAATATCAAGACCATTGATTGTGCGCCAGGAAGAACATAAAAGTTACATCAGAAAATAACGGGTTCGAAAATATCCGAACATATTCTAACATCTGATGGCGATCATATGATGGAATGGAATAATACCAAAATTTTATTGAGAGAATCAAATCAAGAAAAAAGGAAGTTGAAGGAAACTGCGTGCATTCTTTTATCGAACAACTGCTTCTCAACCAATTCCATCGAAATGGACCGCACCTGGTTACCCCTCCTCAGAGATGAAATAAGAACTAATAGAATGGTGATTGATTGATACCGAACACCCTATGTATCAAGATACCAAATGTCAATCAAAAGAATGTATGACAGATTTCATTTGACTCTGTCAAAGAAAGGTCTTATTACCAAAATCGCAATTCAAATTCAGTTTTCTCAGCGTCTTTCTAAGAAGTTTTGATAACGGAGGCAGATACAGCCTCCGAAACGTCAACAGTTTTCAAAAAAAGAGAAGTATTCTTTGTTAATTCGATCTCATTTTTTCAGATAGGCAAATTCAGTGTAGGGTACGTTACTGACAAAAATTAATTTCTTTCAAGACAGCAGTCTTGTGAACGCAGTAACTTATCGGGCAAATTAATTAATTTGCCCTTCTACACTTGTACAGATTTCTTTGGATTAAAAAATTTTTTCATTTTCAGATTGTGGAAGGTGATAAACCCAAAAAAATTATGTCAAGAACTGGATTTCCTCCACAAAATCAAACTTTTAATCAATATTTGTTTTTGTATTAGGTTTATTCATTGGGATTTGAAATTTTGTCTGATTGATTTGCTCTTATTTGGAAAATGTAGTAGGTACTTTTATGGTTTATTTATTATTTAACGTTAGTTACCAGTGACGAAAAGAAATAATAAATTCAATGTTTTACGTATTAGTATTACTTCGCAGTTGAAACCAGGAAAGTATAGAAATTTTGCATTGAATATTCCGTAACCTTGATTTTTGCGCATGCGTATTGTAAAATTTGGCTATCTATCAGGTTTCATTATTTCCTTTCAGTTTATTTATTTCCAAACGTTATACTTGATATCCCTGAGGACAAAATTATAAAAGTTATTTTGTTCATATAATACTTCGTAGTTTAAAAAAAGAAATTTATAGAACCAGGAAAATATTTAAATTTTGCATCGAACATTTTGTAACCTTGGTTTTCGCGCATGCGCATAGTGAAAATTCAGCTGTCTTTATTTTCAACGCATGCGTACATCACCGTATTCTATTTTGAGGAATTTTAGGGATTTTTAGCCGATTTATCTGAAGATTTTCATAAATTTCGTCTGTTGAATTTCAACAACAAAATACGACGGTATTTTACTTTAGTTTATACGGTATTTCCAGACGGTCCCGTCGGCGACTCGGAACAGTCGGGTCGGGACGAGAACAAGCTCGTTCGATCACGCTATTTTCCGTCGCTGCGTTGGCTGCGGTATGGTGGTCTTTATGAGAATCACTCAATTTGATCGGCTGGTTATGCAAATATACAATTTTGATCAAGATTGCTTCCATATTTTTCCGGGAATGGATCGTATCGTTCGCATTTGCAGAGCAATCCTAATTTTCATCATACGTTATATTGGATTAGGTAGATATAGGTATATACAAATGACAAATGAGGAATAACGCGATTCGCGTAACGCGAACGCGACGTGCAAGCGCAGTCCCCTCTTTCGAATCGTGTTGTATCGTCAAGTTTCGGTACGAGCTGGGTACGGTATTTATCGCGGTATTTTTCATTCGCGTTTGCGATTGGAACGTTCCAGTGTTGCATATACTATTACTATAGTAATAGTTCTATTACTTTCGGATCCTATCTATTACGCTATTACGTACAGTCTTAAAAAATGCGAAATCTATTACTATTTCAACAAAATGTCATCAACGCCCAACGGGCGAATTTAAAAATTAGGGTTCAATTGTTCGTAACATGGAACACCAATGAAAGATATGCAACTACATAAGTTGAAAGTTCTATGCATGCGATATAAATCACGGTCTTAAGGCACATGATCTGTGAGTTCTGTGACATTGAATTTTGACATTTGACTGATTCGACACTTTTGACATCTATTTTTGGTTTCCCGCGAATGGTTTTCCGTTTCCCGTGCGAAAAAGACAAAAAGAGCACCTAGGTCCTAGGTCCTATAGAGATTAGAAATTATGGGCAGGTGAATATTCAATAGCTTCCATATTCGGAATTTTTTTTTGTTTTCAAAAACATTTTAAATGGGGCTAATTTTTTCAAGGTTCCTGATAAAAAAACACTCACTACCACTACTACTAGAATACGTTGTGACTGATGCTCTGACATTATTTATCTTTTATTAAATGAAAGCTGCTTTGTTAGAAGTTTTTTGAGAATTTTATTTTTCTATTGAATTCATCTTCAACACATTGTTTTATTTGAATTATGATGAAAATGAATAATATATTGCATCGAGGTGTAGCACTTTCTGGTGTAATTCACACTTCTATCTCTCTCTTTCGTTCAATGGCGAGAGATAGAGAGAAGCGTAAATTACACCAGAAAGTGCTACACGTCGATGCAACGAATAAACCTTATTAAAACATATAGATTTGAAGCGACCTCTATCATTCGGAAACAGTACCGCTTGAAGTTAGCTTAAAAATATTTCTGATGAGTTTTCGACATTTTCGTTCAAAGATTCGGAATCAGCACGTCGAAATACGTTCGGGGATGAAAATTTGAAATTTAAAAAATTAAAATTCAAAAAGTTCAAAAAATTATTTATAATGATATACTTGCCTTTTTTGTCCGTCGGTTTTTCCGTTAAAATTCCCAATATATACTAATTCAGCAATTCTGAATCGATTGGCGTTAGCAGAATTTGTCTATCTTTAAACGTTCTCAAATTGATAAGCTCTGAATCACTTTTCAAATCGTTTTTTTGGCGCCAAAAATATTTCTGATGAGTTTTAGATATTTTCGTTTGAAGATTCGGAATCAGTACGTCAAAATACGTTCGGGGACAAAAATTTGAATTTCGAAAAATTATCTATCATGACTTACTTGACTTTTTTGTCCGTAAATTTTTTTCGTTAAAATTTTTAGTATATACTAATTCGGCCATTGTGAATCGATTGGAGTTCGTAGAATTCGTCTAACTCTAACCGTTCTCAAGTTGTTCAGCTCTGAATCAGTTTTCAAATGTTTTTTTTGCGCAAAAATAATTTCTGGCGAGTTTTCGACTTTTCGAATAATGAATTTATTTAAAATTAATAATGAATCAATGAAAATGTTATGATGTACACCTAATGAAAGAGTAGTTTCCCCCTCGGTATACATTATACATGCAAACAAGCAAATATGAACATGATCATATCAGTTAGATTCAATAAAATATTTTATTTTCAATGAGATTTTTCTGTTGAGTTTTCCGAAAAAGTGGGTTATGTTATCCATTTTTTTTATATTAATCAAAGTTTCATTATAAACGTTCTTGTCCATATTTGGGGTGAAATGTGTTTCAGATTAAGATTGGCGATTTCGGACTGATGAAGAAGATTGTTACATAATGACAGAGCTCAAGAAAGATCCTTTTCCCTGGTGTGCTCCAGAAGTCAGCCATGCTTCAGATAATTGGATGTTTGGGGTTACTGTTTGGGAAATGTTCACTTTCGGAGAGGATCCATGATCGTGCAGAAATAATTGAACCTCCATATTGCACTTCTGTAGCAGCACATTTGCACATAACCACTGTGACAAATACAAAACTAACAACTTGAATTATTATTCAAACACAACCCCAAACCAAACGCGGGTAAAAGCAAACAGGATAGAGGTCCCAGTCGGCAGTCGCAGTGCGCCGTTCCGGTAGCGGGATTTCGCGTGCACCCGCTAGAGTAAAGCTCATTGGTTGCCTGTGCCACGTGCTGCTTCCTCCTGACCTCCGCCAAGAAATTATGTTCTTGAGTCAAAAGGAGCATTTTTCACAAGTAGGTGTTGTCTAGGGTAAAGAGTTGGAATGTACTAATGCAAAAAAATCATTTCAAGAGAATTTATGTAAAGACGCAAACAGTTCAATAAGTTTGAAATAAGAGTATATTCATTAATTAGAAATAATTATTCTTTTCAGAAGATTATTCTGTTCAAGAGGATATATACAGCGTGATTTACGTAGGCCGTGCATTAGAAGTTTTTTAACTTGCAGTTGAACTAGAAACTTGAAATTTGGTATGCTGTCATAATTGATCATGTGCGTTCTACCTCAAATGTTTTCAGTCCTACAACTATACAGGGTATGCCAAAAGTCGGTACCAACTTTCTTATTTTAAATGGAAACCTAATATTGTTTTGTCACGGTTCGATTGGCCTTCTGATTATGACTTCAGACAACCTAAGTTATGTTTACTTATTTATCACAGTTTTTGAGATATGTCCATTTTTCTGAAAAAAATTACGGCTGTAGTAGTTTACGAAAACACGTGTAGCCCGCAAACCGTTCAAAATTAGGAAACCAAATTTATGGAGCAGTTAGCTGGTAGTCCAGGCTAACACCTGATGTCCCATCGACGGTCCCATTTTGTACCATATGGGCGCAGGCGATTTTTGAAATTCGCAATATAAAATTGTCAAAAACTCAATTTTTTCAAATGGCACCTACCATTTTTTTTAAACCATTCGAAAGAAAATTGAATTTTAGGATGAGTTATTTCAGCATTCCCTATACCCAAGTTCAACCTCTATCGAGTTATTCAATAAAAATCAAGAAATGCCTTATCTTGCAGAATGATTATGTGTGCATGCCATGGAAACAAAAGAAAATTGTAATAATTTAATCAAAAATATTGAACAATATTGACAGAACTCTAGCGTAAATGTTCAATATGACCACCATTGTTGTTCAAACATTCTATTATTCTACTTTCAATAGATTGCGTAGCACGTCTGACTTCGTTGGGATCGAGACTGTCAAAAGTCTGTATTATTCTAAGTCTCAACTCATCTATATTGTGAACTGGTGAAGAATAGACCAAATCTTTTACCCTACCCCAAATATAAAAATCTAAAGGGGTAAGATCTGGAGATCTTGCAGGCCAGAGAAAGGGTCCTCGATTTCCCCACCAACGGTCCTCGAACATGGATGTCAATGTGGTAAACACAGTTCGTGTATTGTGCGGTGGTGCCCCATCCATCTGGTACCATGAACATGCAGCTCTAGCCAGTGGCAAATTGTCAAGAAATGTTTCTATTACGTTTTGAAGAATTTCTACATATCTGTCACTATTCAGATTTTCATCGTACATAAAGTAGCGTACCTCTTGGTTCATTACCAAACAAAACACATTTATTCGAAATTGTACTTGATTTTCAACTTCGAACACCATATGTGGATTTTCAGAAGCCCAAAAATGTCGATTGCGCCTATTGTAAACTCCCTGCTGACAAAACTTTGCTTCATCAGTACAAATTATGTTGTCTAAGAATCCGGCGTGCTCTTGTATTTTGAGTAATAAGTCCTCGCAAAAGTTTACTCTACGGGGAAAGTCACCTGGGTGTAATTTTTGCAATCGCATAAATTTGAAAGGATGTAGCTTATGGCGGTGTAAAATGGTTTGTATTGCAGAGTATGAAAATCCCAATTCCAAAGACGCCGTTCGTATTGAGGCTTGAGGATATGCTTGAAAATATCCGAGAATGGTAATTTGATTATCGTCATTGCCAGTTAGTGGTTTGACTCTCGTAACGGGTCTAGTCACCTTCCCAAAATGTATAAAATTAGTTTTCAATCGTGAGAACTTGCCCCGTGTCATCCTCGGTAAGTTTGGATATTTCAAATTAAACTCTCGGACAGTTCGCTGCACAATTTTTTGACACATGCCGTGGATAACAAACAAGTCAAACACAACTTCGTTTGTATAATTTTCCATATTCCAATCAACTTTATTTAAGAATTAGCACGACTCGTTTTTACTTTGACAGAGTAGCACCTTCTTGTTTACAGTTGTTTTTTGTTTTCATGGCATACTTGAATAAACACAAAAGCATTCGACAGGATAAGGCATTTCTTGATTTTTATTGAATAACTCGATAGAGGTGGAACTTGGGTATAGGGAATGCTGAAATAACTCATCCTAAAATTCAATTTTCTTTCGAATGGTTTAAAAAAAATGGTAGGTGCCATTTGAAAAAATTGAGTTTTTGACAATTTTATATTGCGACATTCAAAAATCGACTGCGCCCATATGGTACAAAATGGAACCGTCGATGGGACATCAGGTGTTAGCCTGGACTACCAGCTAACTGCTCCATAAATTTGGTTTCCTAATTTTGAACGGTTTGTGGGCTACGCGTGTTTTCGTAACCTACTACAGCCGTAATTTTTTTCAGAAAAATGGACATATCTCAAAAACTGTGATAGATAAGTAAACATAACTTAGGTTGTCTGAAGTCATAATCAGAAGGCCAATCGAACCATGACAAAAAAATATTAGGTTTCCATTTAAAATAAGTAAGTTGGTACCGACTTTTGGCATACCCTGTATAGTTGTAGGACTGAAAACATTTGAGGTAGAACGCACATGATCAATTATGACAGCATACCAAATTTCAAGTTTCTAGTCCAACTGCAAGTTAAAAAACTTCTAATGCACGGCCTACGTAAATCACGCTGTATATATATATATATATTTGATTGAAGGCATCCTTTTTATCAGTCATCATCTCCCGGTCTATTTGATTTTTAATATCCAGTAATAAAAAATACTAACCCGACAAGCAGACGTCAGATTTTTAATATCTGCCAGTATAACGCTATCAAAAGTAACAGCATTTCATTATTCCCGAAAAGCTGATTCTTGATCCGTGAATTATGATTGCTTCGTACGTTCGTAAAATAACTGATTTATAGCTTTCTGGAATGGTTTTTTACTCTTCGTCATTTTTCCGTCCATCATTCGACATCATCAATCCATTAAAATGGCTGAAAACGGTGGTAATTGAACACGATATTAGTTTTTTTCTGTTTTTTCCCCCGGACGACGCCGACATCACAGAAAATTAAATTATATTTTTTATTACACGTTTTGACGATCAACGATATTTGGTAATTTCATAACATGGAATGAAATTAAAAAGTTATTTTGAAAAATATTTATATGTAATGGACGACATTGGTTTTTCATTTTACCAGATAAACGGAAAGAAATTATTTTCTATAAATTAATCAAAATCTGTCATGCGTTCTGGAGTTCGGCTCCAGAACTTCACTTCTGAAGTGGGAATGTTAAAAAAAAATGCTCGTACACATCCTACATGAAAAATGAAGTATGTCATTTCAAGCTTGAGGTTTATACTTCACAATAGTGTTATCAACTATACAGAGTGGGCCATTGAAAACGAAACAGCGGCTCTGTAGGTCGGCAGAACCGAGTTATATAAAAACGCTCGGACACGTCAACAACATTTTCGAGGGGGACATCGTTCACGATGAAATTCACCCGAAATACATTCCATCCCTCGGAGCTGTGACCGCCACCCCTAAATTTTTAAATGGCAACATATGGCAAGTGATACCTCATTTGAAAGGTATTTTTCTTCTTAATATCAAACAACAAAAATAAATTAATTCTATCGATTCGTTTCCGAGATATAGGAACTTGAAGTTGGAAAATCACTTTTTTTTCACTCAATCAATAAAAATAAGATCTAACAATGCAACTGTTTAAAGATAATTATCATTGTCAAGGAATTAAATGATCTAACTGTCTACCAACAAATAACATGCAATTCCGTTTCAAATTCTTATTTCATCTTCAATTACTTGATCGAAAAAATGTTAAAGTTCTTGAGAATCGATAAAAAGACGTTTTCTCGAATTCGACTCCAATGCGCGTACAACAAAAACATGTATGCGATAATTTTTTTCGCCAAATCGCAATTTTGGACGTCTGGCAATGTCAAACTGATCGTTGATTGAACGACATTAGAGTGAATTACAGCTGCTGAATATTTCCTCAATAATGGTGTATACGATCGCGGAAAGAGTTGAAATAATAAAAATTTTTTTCAAGAATGATGAGTGCGGTAACCGTACAGCTAATTTGTTCAATGAAACGCATCCAGATAAACTTGTTGCTAGAAAATACGTTCTAGAATTAGTGCAAAAGTTTCGTCAAACTGGATCAGTAGCCAACAAGAAACGAGACCCAGAACGTGAATTTCCTGTGAGAAATGAACCTGTTGAAGTTGCACTTTTAGGACAAGTTCATGCAGACCCAACATTGAGCACAAGGAAATTGGCAAGTGTTACCAATATTAGTAGAACCAGTATCCGCCGAATCCTGAAACATCATAAACTTCACCCCTACAAAATACATTTGGTACACCAATTGAATGAAGATGATTTTGATAGGCGACAGAAATTTTGTGAAATTGTGACTACGAAAATAGATGCTGATGAGAATTTTCTTTTCAACATCTGCTTTTCTGATGAGTCTACATTCTTTTTGAATTCGACTGTAAATCGTCATAATTGTCGTTATTGGTCAGATGCCAATCCACATGTTTTCCACGAAGTCCATACTCAAACTCCCGAAAAACTCAATGTCTGGGCCGGTATTTTTGGGGCCCGTTTGATTGGACTAGTATTTCTCGACGGTAACCTGACAGGAGAAACTTATTTGGAATTATTGAATGAATTTGTTTATCTACAATTAGAAGACATCATTGAAAATGACAATCGTTACCATGAAGACCACTTGAAATTTCAACAAGACGGGGCACCTCCACATTATGCACAGCCTGTTAGGGCGTTTTTGGATAGAATGTTTCCTGGAAGTTGGATTGGAAGAAGAGGCGCTATAGAGTGGCCAGCCAGATCTCCAGATTTAACCCCACTCGACTTTTTCCTGTGGGGTCACTTGAAAAACAAAATCTATGCAACCGAACCAGAATCTCTGGAAGAATTACGACGTAGAATTATTGAAGAATGCCGTCGAATAACGCCGGAAATGCTACGAAATGTGAGGTCTCATTTTGAGCAGAACTTGTACTATTGTATGGAAATGGGTGGTAGACAGTTTGAACATTTAATTCATTGACAATAATAATTATTGCGACAGTTGCTTTATCAGATATTGTTTTTATTGATTGAGTGAATGAAAAGTGATTTCCCAACTTCAAGTTCCTATATCTCGAAAACGAATCGATGGAATTGATTTATTTTTGTTGTTTGATATTAAGAAGGAAAATACCTTTCAAATGAGGTATCACTTGCCATATGTTGCCATTTAAAAATTTAGGGGTGGCAGTCACAGCTCCGAGGGATGGAATGTATTTCGGGTGAATTTCATCGCGAACGATGTCACCCTCGAAAATGTGGTTGACGTGTCCGAGCGTTTTTATATAACTCAGTTCTGTCGACCTACAGAGCCGCTGTTTCGTTTTCAATGGCCCACTCTGTATATATGCAGGATATGAATACGCGATTATTTTCAACATTTGGTGAAGAGAATGCCGATTTCATTGGTAAGTTGAAAATGAGGCAGGAATAAAACGAAGTTTTTTTTGGCATGCATAAGTGGAACCTGTCACACTACTTTAAAATTGTTGCATATAGTGAAGTGCGAGAAAACACATTTTAGGTACTCAAATACTCGCATATTATATTTGCAACAGAAAGTAGGAGTCTTCAGAAACGATATGAACTTTTTCTTTTCCTTTTCCGATCATTTTTAGCAGAGTTATGACCAATCAAATATTCGGCTCCGCCAGAACGTGAAATTTGATGTCGGCGTTCAATGACGTTTTCTTGGAAAACGAGCGCATTTTATAAGAAATTACTATGAATATTTTGTGTGAAAAATTTAATTGTTTTTCACCCTGTTGGGTTATTTTTTCGATAAATCATAAAAACTACTTGCCAGATGAAGTGGACAGCCAAAAAATTGCCTAATTTTGACTAGCTATAACTTGGACATTTCTTGGCCGAGGTTGGATTTTCAACCAATGGTGGAAAGCGTCATCCTTGGTCTATGCGCCATTGGCGTCGGGCTTCTTTTTTTGCAATTCGTTCTGTTTGTACAGGGTGTGAATTTAGATCCGGAAACATTTCAAATTTTTGACCAATAATTTGGGAAATGTGAGGTACCCTAGAATTTTTTTTCAGATGTTGGGTGAATTGTTGGGCCGATACTTCGAGACGTCTTTGAAATATTTTTGATAAATTGCGTTGCTATGGAAATATCGCCATTTTATGAAATTCCGTTTTTATTTTAAAATGTGGCCTTTTTAGTTAAACAATAACAGCCACCATCTGTTAGGTTAGGTTAGGTTAGGTTAGGTGCTATGGAAATATCGCCATTTTATGAAATTACGTTTTTATTTTAAAATGTGGCCTTTTTAGTTAAACAATAACAGATGGTGGCTGTTATTGTTTAACTAAAAAGGCCACATTTTAAAATAAAAACGGAATTTCATAAAATGGCGATATTTCCATAGCAACGCAATTCATCAAAAATATTTCAAAGACGTCTCGAAGTATCGAAACTGGAACAAGGGATATTTCTACTGAATATAATTAACACCAGTGGCGCGCAAAAAGGGGTTTATGATATTTAGAAACGAAAATTCGTTTTTATTGAAAAAATTCAACAGTTTTATTGGTTGTTTCAGTTAAAAAGGTGCCATACGTTTAATTAGCATGATGTTGATATATTCAGAGGCGTGCAAAAGGGGATTCTGTAATGTAGACAAATTAAAATTCCAGTTTCATTATTTTTTTTACTTTTTTACTTATTTAAGATGAGCATCCATGTAATTCATTGGCGTATAAAAGATGATCCATTATACAAGGCGATCCAAAAAGTTTGATTCATATGGAAACATTTTTAATAATATTATTAAGTGTTGTTCTTTGTTCGCCCAGTTAAAAATTTCTTAATCGTGGGTATTTTTGACGAACCTTTAATCCCTGGCCATGTATGGGCCTACTGGTAGTGTCAGTAAGCAGTAGTAGGTACCTTTGTTAACTTCTATATTTATCAATTCTGCATTGGAAAGTCGCGACATTTCTTTCGTCTTAAAATGAAATCTAAATGTCAAAACTTTATTTCTGCGTGTTGATGTAATTAAAAGGCGCTGAAAATGTCACTAAGGAAATAAGGTTTTGACATTAAATTGCATATTAAGTCAAAAACAATATCAATTATTGTTATCGTCTAAATGTCACGACTTATCAGTGCAGATTTGGTGAATATTTCAAGATTGCGGCAAAGAAATTATACAATAAGAGAGATTGCCGACTTACTTGATGTCAAAAAATCATCTGTAGGAAGAGCTTTGCAAAGAGAAGCTAACAACGGTACTGCTGCTTAACGACACGGAGGAGGAAGTCGAAAAAAAAAAACAAATTCCCGTCAGAACCGAGCAATAGTACGCACTGCAATTAGAAATAGGGTTTGGACCGCCAAAAGAATCCGAAGCGCACCTGCAGTTAAATGTTTCAGCAAACACTATCAGAAGGCGCCTACATGACTAGGGATTAAATGCTCGTCGTCGGGCAAAATGCCCACTTTTAAAAAATATTCACCTGACGAAGAGAAGAAGATGGTCCGAAGAAAACATGCATTGGCATCTTCGGTGGAGAGACTGTCTTTTCGCTGATGAATGTCGTTTCAACCTGTATAATTCTGACGGCCGATTGTTAACTTGGAGGAGACGGGGAGAACGTTTCTTAAAAGAAAACATGCCTCCCCAAGTTGCATTTGGCGGTGGTGGATTGACAGTTTGGGGCGGTATTCAATACACCTCTTGTCGTGTTTCGACGCAATGTTAACGGCATAGTCTACCTGAATGAATGTCTGATTCAAGAAGTTCTTCCGCATGCTCGAAATCATGGCGAAGATTTTGTTGTTGTGGACGATAATGCTCGGCCTCATCGGGCAGGAATAGTAAACAGGTATCTGCAAGACCAAAATGTTAATCGTAGTGAATTGCCTCCCCAATCTCCAGACTTGAATCCTATTGAGCACGTCTGGAGTTGGATGAAGTTGGAGTTTTCCCGAAGGGACCGTCAGCCAGAAACTCTTCGACGATCTCGAAGGGATTATTCTGGACCTCTTGGAGGCAGTTCCTATAGAACTAATCAACAAATTAATTTCGAGCATCTCAAGTCGGTGCCAGGCAATTATTCAGGCTAGAGGGGGGCCAACGCCTTACTATATAAGATTAATATTCTTGTTTTATAAATATTTGGGGTTTTGTTTTAGTTTCTTAAATAACGTTTTCATATGTACGTAAACATATGGATCCTTTTTTATACGCCGATGAATTCATTAAAAAGAAACTAATTACCTGTATGCACCTTGTAAATAAATGAAAAAAAATAAATGATGAAACTGGAATTTTAATTTGTATACATTACAGAATCCCCTTTTGCACGCCTTTGAATCTGTCAACATCATGCTAATTAAACGTATGGTACCTTTTTAACTGTAACGACCAATAAAACTGATGAATTTTTTCATGAACCCCTTTTTGCGCGCCACCGGTGTTAATTATCTTCCGTAGAAATATCCCTTGTTCCAGTTTAGATGGTGACTGTTATTGTTTAACTAAAAAAGGCCACATTTTCAAATAAAAACGGAATTTCATAAAATACAATTCAATTCAATTCAATTTATTCCCAAGAAACGTACAGTTTATAATAGGGAAAATAACAAAATTTAAATAATTTCACATAATATAAGTAACAATATTGAAAATTAATTTAAATATAATGAAATCAGAATTGGAATGGATTCAAAGGAGTAAGTATTTTTTTAGGTTAGGTTAGGTTAGGTTTTTGAATCGCAATTTACGATAAGTTTTTAAATAATTTGGAAGTTTTGGAAGTAAATTTTCACACCATAGAAATAAATTGATTTCTTTCCAATATTCGCCTTGATTTATGTGACATATAAATTTTGGGCTTGTCTGGTCAAGTGATTATGTTGGTCATTATTAATTTTGAAACTTAAAGTGGAATGTTTCATGTTATTTTAACAATATGAATTAATGTGCATATTTTCAATTTGTATAGGGAATGTATATCCAGTAGCTTTCTTGGTTTATATAAGTTTACAGTTGGTTCTTGATAATCAAGTTTAAAAATACATTTAATAATTTTATTTTGTAGTGTTTTCAAAGGTTTAAGCAAAGAGGTCGAAGCAGTGCCCCAAACCGAAATTAAATATTGTAATTTAGAGTATGCTAGCGAAAAATATATGGATTTTAGATATTTCAGCGGCAGCAAATTTCGAATTTTAAAAATAACTCCAATTAATGGTGAAATCTGCCTCCTTAATTTCTCTATATGTTTTGCCCATGATAAATTTTCATCTATTAAGAGTCTCAAGAATTTCAGTGTCGAGCAGTATTTAATGTATCCATTGTTGGATTTTATCGGGTCTTTCAAATTATTGTATGACGATTTTTTTGTAATGAACATAAATGAGGATTTTTCATAATTTAATGTCAGTTTATGATCGATGAGCCATAATGATATTTTTTTCAGATCATTTTTCATGTCATTTTTGATATCACTTTGACTTTTTCCACCATATATTATTGTGGTATCATCAGCAAACATTTTAATTTTTCCAGATAACTTTAAATCTGCTAAAGAATTTATGTAAATGAGAAAAAGGATTGATCCCAAAATAGATCCTTGTGGAACTCCACAGATGACAGTTTTCTCAGTACTGCATTTGTCTCCTATATAGACAAACTGTTTTCTATCTGAAATATAATTTTGGAACCATTTATAAACAGGTCCCCTGGTACCTATTTCATACATAATATTCAACAAAATTTCGTGATCTACGGTATCAAATGCTTTGCGAAGATCTAGTGATAGTATACCACATTCTTTATGAGAGTCTATATCAAGCTGAAATTGAGTGATAACATCTAAGACAGCTGATTTAGTATCATCAGACTTTCGAAAGCCGTATTGCCCACTATACAACAAATTTGATTTTTCCAGGTATTCTAATAATCTGTTATGCATAATTTTTTCTATTTTTTGAAAGAACTGAAAGAATTGAGATGGGTCTATAATTTATCATTAGATACTTCTTGCCTGTTTTGAAAATGGGTTTTACTTTTGCTATTTTTGATTTTTTAGGTATAATTCCTGATGAAAAAGTTAAATTTATTAATTTACTCATTATTGGAGCAAGTTCTGATTTCATTATCTTTACAATTTTTATGTTGATATTATCGAACCCAGGAGCTTTTCTTGTATCCAGATCACTAATGACTCCTTCTGTTTCTTCAGAGTTGGTAGGCCTGAGATATTTCCATAGCAACGCAATTTATCAAAAATATTTCAAAGACGTCTCGAGGTATCGGCCCAACAATTCACCCAACATCTAAAAAAAAATTCTAGGGTCCCTCACATTTCCCAAATTATTGGTCAAAAATTTGAAATGTTTCTGACTCTAAATTCACACCCTGTACAAAGAGAACGAATTGCAAAAAAAGAAACCCGACGCCAATGGCGCATAGACCAAGGATGACGCTTTCCACCATTGGTTGAAAATCCAACATCGGCCAAGAAGTGTCCAAGTTATAGCAAGTCAAAATTAGGCAATTTTTTGGCTGTCCCACTTCATCTGGCAATAGTTTACTTTCTGACATTACAGCAAAAATCTTTTTATATATTTTTAAACGAAAAAAAAAAGTTCCTCTCCTGGAAATTTGGTGAACAATTTGTTTTTTCGTTTTTATGATGTTTCCAACAACTAGCATACAAAATTTGGTGGTGCTACAATCGATTCTTGTCTCAAAACCTATTCGTACTGGATTAGGTAGTATAAATAGAACATTCAGTTAAGGTGGGAGTTCCAACACCCTTGACTACCTAAAAACTACAGATGGCAGTGTCAGCACCCGATTCACTGCGCCACGAAAATAAAATAGTTATACAACTAACCGTACAAGTGTCTACCTCCCTCTTCATTGATAAAGTCAGCGTTGAAGGAAATCAGGTAATACCCCGTTTTCGGTGGTCGACTGCCAATGCAACGTTGTCAGTTCAATCGTTTTCGGAGTTCAGAGCCGTTAGAAAGCTGTGAGCCGTGATTTACTGATTTATCCATTCGTGTTTTGTTTGTACGGTGCCTAGTATTGTTTTATTGTGTTTGATTTCTTGATAAGTGTGTGTATTTACGAGTAGAAAGATAGCTGCTTTCCCCAAAATGTCAACTTCAACTGATAGAGATGTTCCTATTTTTCTAAAGTCCATTTGAATTTTTTTTGTTATGTATAATTATCTATACCCAACCAAATTAGAATGACTATTTTACCAATGGTGCCATCTTGATTTTAGGAGAAATTGTAAAAACAAAATTATAATCTTCGATTCCGAAAGCCCCCACATACCAATTTTGAATTGAATCGGGTCAAAATCACAAAACTATTCCGCCATCTTGAATTCATGAATTTTGACAAAAAAATTATATTCTCCGACCCCAATAACCTCCAAATACCTAATTTCAATGAAATCGGGCGATAATCACAATAACTTCTCCGCCATCTCGATTTTAGGAATACTTTAAAAAAATATATAATCTCCGATTTCGAAAGCCCTCACATACCAATTTGGAATTGAATCGGGTCAAAATCACAAAACTATTCCGCCATCTTGAATTCATGAGTTTTGACAAAAAAATCATATTCTCCTACCCCAAAAACCCCCAAATACCAAATTTGGATGAAATCGGACCACATTCATAATAATTCGTCCGCCACCGTGTAGCCGCCATCTTGATTTTAGGAATAACTGTAAAAACATTATAATCTCCGATTCCGAAAGCCCCCACATACCAATTTTTAATTGAATTGGTTCAAAATCACAAAACTATTCCGCCATCTTGAATTCATGAATTTTGACGAAAAAATCATATTCTCCGACCCCAAAAACCTCTAAATACCAAATGTCAATAGAATCAGGCCATAATTACCATAACTACTCCGCCATCGTGTAGCCGCCATCTTGATTTTAGGAATAATTGTTAAAAAATTTGAATCTCCGATTCTAAGAGCCCCCACAACCAATTTTGAATAGAATCTGATCATAATCACAAAAGAGATCAGAGATAGGTATGCAAAACGAAACCTACAAAACAAGGTATCCATATAGTGCGACCGATCACCCAGGGTGGTACTGAAAGTTTTTCCTAGTTTTCCTACAGCTGAAAAGTGAAGACGCCACCAAAAATCGCCCCGAGCGCGCCACGGCAAATATTAATAATAATATCCGTCGTCTACCCGCACTCTCTGTGTGTTTATGAGTAAGTATTATTATTATTATTATCATTTAATAAGTTTTACTCTATACATGTACTCCTCATTGCATAATAAATGATCTGACAAAATGCCCAAAATTGAACTTCAAATGAATTATGAGACTCTGATTTGAAGAAATCTCATTGAGTCCAATGAGCAATAATAACGGAAAGGTTTGTCGAAGTATGGCAACGCCGCGTGCGCCCCTTTTTTGAAGACGTTGTAATATTGTTACCAGGCATGGAATTTTGCAGTAAAATCTCCCTCTACCGGTCGGTAGCTGAACTGAGCCACTCATATATTTGCCACAGCTCGCCATATCACGTATCTATACACACGATCAGTTTTTCCTAAAAAACTCAAAAACAAGACACTTTTTCTCGACTTTCTTTGTTAGGATGCATTCTCAATAATCTAAGTGAGGGCAATATCTAGCTCACAACTCGAAAATAAATTTAAACTGAATTTTGTTTTCGATATTGATAACCTCAAACTTGATCAGTTTTGAGAATTTTTTTCTGGCTACTCATTCAGTTTGCAGAGTTGCCATGGGTCAAAAGAAATGTATTGAACCTTCAGTCACCTCTATAGCAAATTTCAATTGAAATACTCCAACGGTTCATTAATTGTTTACGAAAACCTAAGTCACTGAAAATAGCTGAAAATTGCCCATTGCGACTCCCACCTTAAGTGCCGTTTTTACGTTCATGCAATTTGCGCAAATTGACTTGTGCATGCTAATTTGCGCAAGTAAATTGTTCCATGAAAACCAAAATCGGGCACTTGCACAAGCCAGAAGCTTGACTTGAGTAAAATCTGGCCGGTCAGATAATTTGCATGTGGTTGGCGCAAATGCTTGAACGTGTAAACAACACTCAAACTCTACGGATGCCGTTCGCATGCGCATCAGAAGCCCAGTATCAGCGAATTCTTGTTCTGACCTGTATGTTGTCTCGTCCATACCCGGGTAATTGCGAAAATCGTCGGATTCATTGGTTAATTCTCTAATTAAATTAATATGAGAGTAAGTGGCTCTCTTTTCAATCCAAGTTTTCTGCGGTTTTCTTGGCTTCTTGTTTTTTTGACACTTTTTTTAATATCAAACAAACACCAGCTAAAGCATATAATTCGTCTTAATCCATTTGTTATTATTTCTACTATTCAGATTATCAGAAATCTTTCGCTCTCACACTCGACAATCGTGCGAATAGACTGAACGTGTGAATAGAATACAACGACTCAGTTCATTTGCGCAAATTGGAATGCACAAGTCTGCTTGTGCAAATTGCATGGACGTAAAAACGGACCATTAGAGTGTATTACTGAGCTCTTCTACTACCGCTCATCGACAGGCGTGCCGATTCTATATCGCTTTATAGTTTTGCCAAGCTGTACATTTTGCATATTTGCATCATGTTCTTCAGCGTTGATTTGTATTTCTTATTGGTTCCAGAAAGTCTTATTGTCCAAACCCGAAATGAAAATTCTCCAACCCTATGCTAACAAACGACATATTCCTTGACTGTATCACTCTCTCGCCGTCACCAACACCACCGAAGGGGTGTTAAAAAACGTTATTTCTCATCTCGTTGGTTACGAATGCAGGCCACGTGGCATGACAAAGTGACGCGTGTATCATTATTGTCCCTCTGGCTTTCATGTTGCCATGATGTCAGTGTCCGACGCGTCGCGACACCGCTCCAAAACGATGCCCGCCGCTAAACACGCACCATTTTAATATTTACGAGAATTAGCCATAAATTGGGCCAAATCGGCCGTTAAGACGCGTGTTGTGGCTTACACTTTGATTCAGATGTGGCGAAATTGGACAATTTCACCCAAAAAAATCTTTTAACTGGGAGATTTGCATATGCGATTGTGTAATTGTATTCAAATCTCTGATTCCTTGTGAAGCCATAATAAACCAGTACGATTGTGTTTTGAGACGAGGATCGATTGTAGCTCCACCAAACTTGGTGTGCTACCCAATGGGCACATGTACGTTTTTACAACGTTTATAGATTATAGATTATATATTAGGGACTTTCGTGCTACAAGCCTCTACACCGCGACCTTTTCAGATCTATTGTGTTTGTCCTCGAGATCATTTAGAGTTCTTTGTCTAGCCCTGTCTTCTTTACGAGACTCCACAGGCTAGTTTTTAGAACTCCCATGAATCTGGGAGCTCTTGGTTTTTCTTCTCCCAGTGTTAGAAACCTTTGCCTTGACAAGCCCTCGCTGTGGCATAGTATGTGTTCTGATGTTTCCTCTTCTTCCTGACAGAACCTGCATAGCATTTCTTCTGCCAGGCCTATTGTACTCATATGTTTGTTGAGCCTACAGTGCCCTGTGAGAAGTCCTACTACTATTCTAGTAGTGTTCCTCTTCTGGGTTAGTATATAGTCTGTGAATGTTGGCTGCGGTTGTTTTATAAGCTCTTTGGCCTGTCTCATCCCTTGTGCATTGTTCCACCATTCTTGAGACTTCTGTTGAATCCATGATTTGGTGTTTGTTTTTAGTACAGCTTTTGCTATACCGCAATACGGTTCTGGGCCATTCAGGGCCTTACTTGCTCCTTCTCGGGCTAGTGTATCGGCCTCTTCATTGCCTTTATAACCTGTGTGTGCTGGTACCCAGGCTAGTGTCAGTCTGTTCTGACTGCCCAGCTCTTTTAGGGCTTCTGTGCAGTCCCAAACAAGTTTTGAGGTAACTTGCATTGAGTTGACTGCTTTTATCGCAGCTTGGCTATCTGAGTATATGGCAATGTTTCTTCGTGAAAAATCGTGCCTTATTAGCTCTTGTGCACAATGGTGTATTGCAACGATTTCCGCTTGAAATATCGTCGCATGTTTACCCAAGCTCAGTGAGATTTTCATCTTCGGCTTGGTTCCGTAAATGCCGGCTCCTGCACCTTCATCCGTTTTGGAGCCGTCCGTGTAGTCAGCGATTTCCGCATTGATGGGAGGCCCCCCCTTCCACGCATCCCTGTCCGTTATACTTGTCTTGAAGGTTTTGTCAAAGCTATATCTGGGAAGAATGCCATCTGATGGCATTCTTGTAACCGGGTCGTTATCCAACTCTTCATATAGCTTGTTGTAGTCTCTCCCGTTCATATTGCTAATGGGTGCTTGTCCTCTAAGCAACCTGCTCGTGACAGACCTGGCTTCGGCTTGGATGTATATGTGTAGTGGAGGTAGGTTGAGCAAGACCTCTAAAGCGGCTGTTGGGGTAGTTCTCATGGCCCCGGTGGTACTCAGACATGCTTGTCTTTGTAGTCCTCCAAGCCGTCGAACCACTCCTGCCTGCTTGGTCTTTGGCCAACATACCACCGACCCATACGTTATCATGGGTCTGATAACTCTGGAGTAAAGCCATGTAGTCATTTTTGGTTGTAGCCACCAATTTATATTTTACAACGTTTAGTTCACGTATAATTGACTGAATAAACGTTTTTGGTTGAGAAGTTCAACGTTGAAAGTCAGTTAAAAATTTCAACGTTAAAGCTAATCGTGTATGTACTGTTATTTAAACTGTGTTTTCTGACGATATGTTGAAAGTATGCTTTTATAAAACGTTTATCTAAAATGTTGATTCATCTTATAGAATAATCGTTTCCCAAACGTTATTTTTTCACTAATTTCTCCCAAAGGTGAGGGCAAAACGTGAAACAAATCTTTATCAACAACGTTCCTCATTTGTCGTACACCAACGTGTATTATACATTGCTTTCTAACAATGTATCATCGAATCGATGAAGTACTCACAATAAGCTAACGTATATTTGCAACGTTGGTTTAACTTTTTGAATTAACGTTTCTTCAACGCGATTCTGTCACTATTTTTCGATTGTTTTAATAGAAAAACGTAAAAAATATGTTTTTGACCATCGTTTCCAAACCGTATATTGCTGAAATTTATTATACATTGTTATCAAACAATTTTTCATCGAATTGGTGAAGTACTCACGGTAAACTAACGTTTTTTTCAACACGATTCATCAGTTTTCCTCACAGTGAAAGAAAAAGATAACAGAAAGTTTTCCAACAACGTTGCCAATGAGCACACGCACATTATCTAAACGTGTCATAGACGTAAATATAAACGTTTCAGGTTGAAAATTTCACCGTTGAAAATTGGTTGTAATCTTCAACGTTGAAAACATACGTTTTAAAGACGTGTTTTCAACGGTGTTCCTCTAACACTACGTTGAAAACTGACGTCAAAATGTCGTGTAGCAAACACGTTAATATTTTTATTCAAAATACTCGTTTCTCAAACGTTATTTCGATTAAAACAAAGAACGTTTACTGAACACATTTCATGCGATTCATTTACCAATGTTTATAATACGTTTCTCATCCTTCATTTCCAAATGTCTATAGTGGGTACGTTATTTCCCAACTTCAATATTCAACGTTTTCAAATGTACAGAGTTTTTTGTTGGAATCAACGTTGAACAAAGGTGTATTTTTAACGTTTATTTTTCATTATTGTTGACGTTTAATAAGCTTAATTGAAAACGGAAATAAAACAATAATGAGCAACGTTTAGTTCCCATATTTATTTGGTCAAAAACAACGTTGTTTCATCAAGTACCCCTGACGTTTAAAAAGCTTTATTGAAAACGGCAATATAAAGATAATGAGCAACGTTGAATTTATGCATTAATTTGGTTTAAAATAACGTTGTTTCGCGCGACATTTTTTCCTTTATAAAATGTTAGTTGAAAACTAATTTCTGACGTTGGTTTTCAACCATTTCACAACGTTTTTCCAACGTCCGTGTGCCCATTGGGAACCATGATGTTGCGTCCTGATTAATATATTTCATTAAACTTGTTGATTTTCAATTGATTCACCAAACTTAAGTTAATTCCGTCATATATTTAACACAAGGATGGTACCGCCACTGGCTGAACCCTCACATCTGGAAGGGAATAAAAACTAATAGACCCCGATAGAGAGAAATAAACGAATGAGAACTCAGTTTTCATATAGAATTTTTCCTGGCAGTTCCTCTTCGTTTTGTGTTTGTATAAAAGAAAATTTGGAATCTCCACAATTCCACGCCACAAGTCCTAGCTAGGCGAATAAGTTCCTATCAACTCCATCAGAAGTAATTTATTAGGGTAAGTGGCTATATTTTACCATTGGTTATATTTCACAAAGTTAGAGCCCATTGCATTAGTCTCACACACATGATAAAGACGAAAAATTTTTTTTACCGAAATTCCAGGAATGGAACATTTTTTTTTTCGTTTAAAAATAAATAAATATCGATCTGTTTCGATATTTGAAGTATCGATATTTTCTTGTACCGATACAGGAAGAACAATACATGTCGATATGCAGTATCGATATTTTCAGGAGTGTCGCTCTTCCCTATCGCATTTCTTAAAATGCGTCACTCTCCCTTCAAACACGCTCATAGCTCATCAAGTCATAGCGAAGATCTACTTGTGACAATATTATATTTGTGACTTTTCCAACTATAAAAAATAGTGATTAAAAGTTTGATTTTGTGAAAAGGGGAATTGTCAAATGTCTTTACAACAGGGCACAAGTGGTTTGCAATTCAACACAAAATCTGAAAGAAGAATTGAATTTTATAAAGTCCGTTCTCAGGGAAAATGCTTATCCAAATGAATTCGTGGAAAAAACCATTAATAAAATTGAAAATAGTACTACACTTCACAATCGAACAACACAACACACAGACATGCGACATCTCCATACATATCCAACAAACAATATTATACCTTATGTCCCTGGACTGTCTGAAAAGATAAAACGGATTGGCCATAGGTATGATGTAAGAACAACATTTAAAACAACCAATACATTGAGATCAATACTCACACATACAAAACCCAAAAACGCTGGTGAATGTTCAAAAAATTGTGTTTACAACATGTTCGTGTGGTAAGAGTTATATAGGTGAAACATCAAGACCATTGATTGTGCGCCAGGAAGAACATAAAAGTTACATCAGAAATCGAAAAATAACGGTTTCGAAAATATCCGAACATATTCTAACATCTGATGGCGATCATATGATGGAATGGAATAATACCAAAATTTTATTGAGAGAATCAAATCAAGAAAAAAGGAAGTTGAAGGAAACTGCGTGCATTCTTTTATCGAACAACTGCTTCTCAACCAATTCCATCGAAATGGACCGCACCTGGTTACCCCTCCTCAGAGATGAAATAAGAACTAATAGAATGGTGATTGATTGATACCGAACACCCTATGTATCAAGATACCAAATGTCAATCAAAAGAATGTATGACAGATTTCATTTGACTCTGTCAAAGAAAGGTCTTATTACCAAAATCGCAATTCAAATTCAGTTTTCTCAGCATCTTTCTAAGAAGTTTTGATAACGGAGGCAGATACAGCCTCCGAAACGTCAACAGTTTTCAAAAAAAAAAGAGAAGTATTCTTTGTTAATTCGATCTCATTTTTTCAGATAGGCAAATTCAGTGTAGGGTACGTTACTGACAAAAATTAATTTCTTTCAAGACAGCAGTCTTGTGAACGCAGTAACTTATCGGGCAAATTAATTAATTTGCCCTTCTACACTTGTACAGATTTCTTTGGATTAAAAATTTTTTTCATTTTCAGATTGTGGAAGGTCATTAACCCAAAAAATTATGTCAAGAAATAAAAAATAGGTTATAGCAGTGATAAATCCCGTTCGAAGTTGAATGTTCCGAAAATGGACGTTTTGGTCGAGAAACAATCAATTTCAATTCAATTTTCGTAAATGTAAACGTCCAATCAAGCATTTCAATTTCTTCGTTTAGAGGAAAAGAATAATGCTGTGATGATTGGAAATCCCTCGGATGGAACGATTTCTCCGAGCGGAGGAAAACTATTCGATTTCTCGGCACTGTTTTCCCAGCGATATTTCTTTTATTCGAACGAGGTTGTTCTGCAAAACCGATAATCTAAATGAAAAATGTAGTACTCGAACTGCATTTGACGTTCAATCATAAAGCGAATACAGGAAATAATATTCTCTATTTCAATACAACGAAATGCTCGTATAGCATTGGGAGATATTTCTTTGAATAGAACATAATCTTCTACATATTGCCTACGACTTTCGTTGTTGGAAAATACTTCTCTTTGATATCGAAAGGGTTTTTTTCATCGTGACTTTGAAAACATCCGAATGAAGTAGCTTCATGTGATTTTCGCATTAAAATTCATGGGCGTGATATCGCTTCTTGCGTAATTGAAGGAACAAATCCTACCCTCAAAAACTCAAAGATCGAAACTTTTGCGAGCCAAGGATTAATGAGGTCTCACCTTTCGATGTGTGATTCCTAGCACTTTTTTGGGCCTTCAGAAAAAATTCTGCACTCCCTAGGCTTCGAACCCTACCGACAACCAGAATGATTGAAAGACAGCGCTTCTAACCACTCGGCTACCTGTCCCTATAAACTACTTTCTTCTTATCAAAACTATATCTATAAAAAAGGAATAGTATGCATGCTGATTTTTTTTTGGGAATGATATATAAACACTGTATTTGATTCCCCTTGAAAAATAGATACCCAATATATTCTTTCTCAAATATTGTTCGTTGCAGAGATACAGGGTATTAAATATAAAAAATTGGAAGATATTTTTTATTCATAACTTCCACAGTTTTGAAAATTTTATAGTCAAGTCCGAAGACATATTTTTGTTCAGTAAAACTTCATTTTAAAGAAAAAGCACATTTTAGTTTCCACCAGTGGTGCACAAGAAAGGTATCATGGATCCTTTTTTCCCCATCTTTTACGCCACTGATAAAATTAGTAAACGTATTAATTTTTTGATTTACTCATTCAATTTCAAATAAAGAATGTATACCTGCATGTTTTAACCGGAAATTTCAATCGTTTTCGAAATAATTGTGCTTTTATGATTACAAACATAATAATAATGAACAAATTGTTCTGCTGGATATTCTACCAAAAAAATATTATTTACACTTCCACACGAATTTTTTGAAAGTTGATTGTGCAAAATTGAATGAAGAAATAAAAAAATTATTAATTTTCCCGATTTTATCAGTGGCGTAAAAATAGGGGAAAAAAGGTGATTTTTCTTTCAAAACTGAACTTTATTGAACAAAAACATTTCTTCGGAATACATTGTAAAATTTTCAAAATTGTGGAAGTTACCAAAGAAAAATATCTTTAATATATCATATTCAACACCCTGTATCTCTGCAACGAACGACATTCGAGAATGGATATATTGAGAAAATCCTATTTATTTTTCCTGACTGGTTTTGACATAATAATTTTTGTTCATCCAAAATCCCCATTAGTTGGTTATAGGTATATAATAGTTATTTATGTACCCAGGACGAAAAACTGTCTATTATAGTCGAGCTTGAAAATGTATAGCTGAGCCGCAGCCGAGGCTAGCAAGGAGCCGAGCTGCATATGACATTTTTTCGTCGACCTCAACAAATAACCTACTATTTTCCGATTTTCGAATCAATAATAGACTATTTTTATAGGCAAGTATTTTTCGTCCTCAGACACTTTTCGTCATAGTGACCTCAGCGGACGGAAAGCGTTTGCGGACGAAAAGTATTTGCGGACGAAAAGTGTTTGCGGACGAAAAGTACTTGCCTTCAAAAATAGTATATTTTCATCCGGAAATTAGTACGTAAAATGTTATTTTTTGTAGAGATCGATGAAAAACATAATTTATCTGCTGACATATCATAATGACATCGTTATGTCAATGTATTTAAGTGACATATTGAAGTTCATTAAGAGCCAAGGACCATAATGGAATTCAAAAAGTCCTAGTACCATAATGAAATTAAATGTTAAGTTTCAGAATGTTTAGCATAAATGATCATTTTAAGAAAAAATGCAAGTAGATAATTTCAAACAATTTGATTCAAAATATAAAACTTTTTCCTCCAAATCGGAAGGTAGACTATCATCAGAATCGCTAATTTTCAAAGATTTCAGTGCACATCTAATTCCAAATGAAGAAATCTGCATTGTTCACAATAAGCTTGTCAAGAGAGAAACAAGATGTCCTGCCCTACCAGGACGACGCTTATTGCCATAATCCTACACAATAGAAAAACTACTTTCGTGGCTGATACCACGACGAACGTTGAATTACATCTGAATAATTTCCATGCAAAGTTCCTACAAGATGTCTCCGCAATTGCTAGTTGCAAGGAAATGTTCATTGAAACATTTGGACCACCTATAGATCGATTTCTGGGTTCTTGCCCTCATCAGTATAGGGTAGGTCTCGGCAGACAATAACTAATGTCTGCAACAAACGATTCAGCAAACTCTCCATGTAAAGGCAGAAGCTGAGACACCGCCCGCAGCCTAGCGTTCACTAAACCACGGGCGCCATCTGAACTCCAGCCCCTCAACCAAAGCAATACCCAAAACTTGCGTGAATAATGCAACCACCAATACAAATGAAGAAATCTGCATTGTTCACAATAAGCTTGTAAAGAGAGAAACAAGATGTCCTGCCCTACCAGGACGACGCTTATTGCCATAATCCTATTCAATAGGAATAATTGGGTCGAATATCCATCAGAAAACAACTACTTTCCTGGCTAATACCACGACGAACGTTGAATTACATCAATGAATTTCCGTGCCTACAAGGATGTCTCTGCAATTGCTAGGTGCATGAAAATGTTCATTGAAACATTTGAACCACCTATAGATTGTTTTCTGATGGATTTTCGACCCAATAATTCCTATTGTATAGGAGTTCATCTATATAGGCGTCTTGTTTAGAAAGTGGCGATTTTACAAAAAATAATAATAGTGATGTGAATTTTTGGAACTATTGTAGTACGAGCGTAGCTACTCGTGGGAAAAGTATGCCATTTCATGCTCATTTTTACTTCTTGGCGCATTCGAATAAAAGTTGGTCTTTGAATTTTTTTAAAATTATTTTAATAATAGGTAACGATTGCGTTTTTTGATGACTCCCTTCTATTGATTCAATATTCAGTAACGAAACAACCAACTGGATTCTCGCACTAATATCATAATTAAAATGTGTCATCGCTTGCAAATAAATCCGACAGGCTGAAGTAGGCGGCGCTTCAGATTCGATATTGAGCTCCCGCCAGATAGTGTCAAATATTTCAAATATCTGTTGCTAAATAGAGACGTCAAAGGAGAAAAAGTTGTCGTCGCGTGGCACACACGTGTAGGGAATATTACCAGCGTTTCTCTCGCTAGTCTCACGAACGCACTCGCAGGGGCGTCGAATGCGATTCATCCTAATATTCGTTACAGTGAACGATGGGCTAAGATCCGTCAAATTGCTTTGTAACATAATTTTATAGGAATTGAATCGTCGGCCGGCGGGATAAATACCGCGAAACAAAAGACACGTGGCTTAGTTCTGATTTGTCAGATTCAACAATATAGATGTCAAAACAGAAAAGTTTCGATTTCTCATTGTTGTAGTTTTAATGTTTATTTTCTTTCTTGCTGTTTGGTTAAAATTCATTCAAACTCAATGAACGATCCAATTATACATGCTACCTATTTATGGAGAGTGGAGATATTCGGTAATAATGAAAAAAGTCGAATGAAAAAAATCGAGGGGGAAACTACTATTTCATTAGGTGTACATCATAACATTTTCATTAATTTAATATTAATTTTAATTGAATTCATTACTCGAAACTCGCCAGAAATTACTTTGCGCAAAAAAAAAGATTTGAAAACTGATTCAGAGCTGACCAACTTGAGAACGGTTAGAGATAGACGAATTTTGCGAACTCCAATCTATTCAGAATAGCCGAATTAGTATATACTGAGAACTTGAACGAAAAAAATCTACGGACAAAAAGTCGTGTAATGATAGATAATTTTTTGAAATTCTTTATTTTTCACTTTTCGAATTTCAAATTTTTGTCTTCAAATTTTTGTCTCCGAACGTATTTTGACGTGCTAATTCCGAATCTTCGAACGAAAATATCGAAAACTCATCAGAAATATTTTTGGCGCCAAAAAAAAACGATTTGAAAATAGATTCAGAGCTCACCACCTCGAGAACTTTTAGAGATAGACGAATTCTGCTAACGCCAATCGGTTCAGAATTGCTGAATTAGTATATATTGGAAATTTGAACGAAAAAAATCGACGAGCAAAAAGGCAAGTATATCACAATAAATAATTTTTTGAACTTTTTAAATTTTAATTTTTCAAATTTCAAATTTTTATCCCCGAACGTATTTCGACGTGCTGATTCCGAATCTTTGAACGAAAATGTCGAAAACTCGTCAGAAATATTTTTCGCGCCAAAAAAACCATTTTTTAAAACTAATTCAGAGCTGACCAAATCGAGAACGGTTAGAGATAGACGAAATCTGCGTACGCCAGTCGATTCAAAATGGCCAAATCAGTATGTATTGTTATTTTCGAGTAAATCAAAAGACATTAAAATTTGCTCGAAAAAGTTGCAAGGGGTTCACCCCTAAAATTCATTAAAAGTACCAAGTTGTCACATCGACTTGAAATTCGCACTGTGTACGTAAAATGTCATGCTCATTCCAAAATTGTATGATTTTCTATGCTCAGATAAAAGATTTAGCCGGAAAAAAGTGTTTAAGATATTTTCTGAGATTTTTTATTTTTCATTTTTCGAATTTAAAATTTTTGTCCTCGGACGTATTTTGACGTGCTGATTCCGAATATTTTAACTATAATGTCGAAAACTCAGAAATATTTTTGACGGCAAAAAAAAATCAAAAAACTGATTCAGAGCTGACCAATTCGAGAACGGTTAGAGATAGACGTAATCTGCGAACGCCAATCGATTCAGAATGGTCGAATTAGTATGTATTGTGAATTTTGAGTCAATCGAAAGAAATTAAAAATTACTCGAAAAAGTTGCATGGGGTTCACCCCTAAAAATCATCAAAAATACCAAGTCGTCACATCGACTTGAAATTCGCACTGTATACGTAAAATTTTATGTTCATTCTAAAACCTATGATTTTTATATGCTCAGATCCAAGATTCAGGCGGAAAAAGGTGTGTTTATATATCAAAATACGTAAAACTACGTGCATTTTTAAAACGCAAATCTGAAAAATATGTTCCAAAACAGTCAAAAACATTAACTTCTGAAGTAATTCAACAATTTTTAAAAGATGCACCTGATGAGAAGTATTTGCTTATAAAGGTATGAATTGAAGTTTTTTAAATTGTTATCGGAAAATGAATGTTTGGTTTTGATTTCAGGCTGCTTTAGCTATTGGCCTTACAGGGGCATGCCGTTGTGATGAACTTCGAAAATTAAAAATTGATGACATGGAAGATCTTAATTCGGCCCTTTTAATAAAATTACCCGATACTAAAACCAAGGTTCCTAGAAATTTCACAGTCACAGGAGAATTCTACCAAATTTACAAAAAATATGTGAAGCTTCGACCACGCACAAATGAAACACGTTTTTTTTTTTAATTACAAAAATAGCAAATGTACGAAACAGTCTGTGGGGATACATAAATTTGGCACCATGGCGAAAGAAATAGCGAAATTTTTGCAATTACCGAATCCTGAATCATATACTGGCCACTGTTTCCGAAGGTCATCTGCGACTATTTTAGTTAATGCAGGGGCAGATCTTTTAACTTTAAAACGTCATGGGGGTTGGAAATCCAGCAATGTTGCTGAATCTTATATCGACAACTCCATAGCTAACAAAATGAAAATTTCAAAAAGTATAGTAGAATCCATTCAGCCTCCAGTGCCATTAGAACCTGAACACAACAATGCTGTGGAAGCTCAGTACGTTTCCCCATCAACTTCAACTTCGACCGCAGCTAATATTTCAATTACCGAAAACATGTCGGAACAAAATAACCTACCAGGAATTACTTTACAAAATAGTTCAAATATATCTGTTAATTCAAGGGCGTCGATATGAGGGGGGTACTGGGGGTAATTACCCCTCCAAGAATAGTTATATACTAGTATTTTTAAATTAAATTTAAGCCTTTACTCCATCCCAAGAAAAAAAATTTAAGTCTTTACCCCCCCAAGAAAGCCTTTACCCCCCCTAGGAAAAAAAAATAGCGACGCCCCTGTGTTAATTACTATTTTAAATGAACTATAAAAATGAGTTAATGACATACAAGTATTATTAAATATGTATTTTAATTTTCAATACTTGATAACAACGAATCCGTAGAAAAAGTACAATGTACAATTCGTGAGAAAACGACATATTTCTCACTTGTTGTACAATATACTATATTGTTGAAAAATTTTCAGTAACATAAAATTATCTATGCAACCAACGAGAAAAACGAGAAAACTACTGCAGGGTATTAGGGGTCGTTTTTGGGGGTGAAGCTCATACTGCTGACTTAGGAACTCTTTTGTCTATGAAAGATCTTTCTTCGTTGTGTATACTCTCCAAGTGGCAAAACTTCATAACTCATTATTTCTAATCGTATATTCAAGGAGTAATATAAATGGTCCATTTTGATGGGACGCACTGATAAAAAGGATATTTTGCATCAATGCATAATTGCATTGATTCAAGTCGATTGTATTCTTGAATAGGTCCAACCAAATATTAGTTTGATTTTTTGACAGAATTCTCTTGACCACTTGAAAGGAAACTGTTTTGAGACATATGAACACTTTCTTCACTGAATAATGAGAGTTGTTTGGTGCAAGAATATTTCAACTTTGATAATGAACACTATTGTGAATACTTTCTTTGTTCGATGGTGTGAGTTGGTTGAGGCAAGAATACTTCAACTTCAATAACGAACAATATTCTTCTTCATAATGCAATACATTTTTGATTCAAGATTATCTGCATTTGTAGGCTCAGTACAAATGGGCACTTGGTTATGAAAATATGCCATGGAAGCCATGTTCATATGGTACAGTTCAACAAACAGAGAACAACTGCGAACAATTGAGGTATAATAGTTATATATGAGAATAGTTTTGTAATATTTTAATTTCCGAAACCATATAATTAACGTAGGTACCTCTTCGGTGACGCATAGAAATGCGATCGAATATAGAAACGGCAGCGTCATTCGCCATTATCACACACCTGTTGAAAACAGAAATATCTTCAACCTACCTCCACAACTGGTCCATAAATGACCTAAATTCAAATCGTGCAGAAATAATTGGACCTCCATATTGCACTTCTGTAGCAGCACATTTGCACATAACCACTGTGTCAAATAAAAAACTAACAACTTAAATTATGATTCAAACACAACCCCCAAACGAAACGCGGCAAAAGCAAACAGGATAGAGGTCCCAGTCGGCAGTGGGTTCGCGTCGTTCCGGTTTCGCCAAGAAATCATGTTCTTGAGTCAAAAGGAGCATTTTTCACAAGTAGGAGTTCTCTAGGGTAAAGAGTTGGAATGTATTAATGCAAACAAATTCATTCCAAGATAATTTATGTAAAGAAGCCAACAGTTCAATAGGTATGAAATAAGAGTATATTCATCAATTAGAAATAATTATTCTTTTCAGAAGTTGATTCTGTTCAAGAGGATATATATATTTGATTGAAGACATCCTTTTTATCAGTGCGGCACTGCGTAGGCAATAACAGACACTACTTACATCTCGTCCCCCATCCAAATACAAAATTTTCAACAGTAACTCACCGCAACAAGACAGGCGATAACGACAATAGCAGGAACATTAGGAACACGAAAAGTCATAGAAAGCAGAAGTTTGCGACCCATCTTGCCGCAAACCGGAAACTATTTGGCGGAGGCCACGGTGAGAGGTAATGACCCACGACTGAGGGTTCATTAATGGATTCACGTTTCGAATCATATTTTACATTGAATCGGTCGTTATTGAGAGAAAAATGCTTTCATATCTACACGAGATGTTACGAAAGCGCTGGAGGGCAACAAGAGTTTTTGTTTCGAAATTTCAACTTTTTTGTGGAAATTTGATCATTTCGACTTTTTTCTCGAAATTTTGACTGTTATGTAGAAATCTAGTGATTTCCACTGTATTATCGACAATTCGAGAAAAAAGTTGGAATTTCGAGAGAAAAGGCGAACTTTCGAGAGCAAAGTCGAAAGTTAATGGAAACTAGGAATTGGCTTTTCGACCTGGCCCAACTACTCCAGTTCTCTTGTGGAACTCCGTGTGCTTCAGAAGGCACTGTCTATAGTCTATTTCAAGAATAACGTAGAGTAAATTCTCAGAACACTAACCGCCGAAACATCGAAATATATAGGAAGGAAGCCAGGAGGTCTTGAAATATTCAATATTTTATGTGGTGACAAAGACGACTTTTTGGAGAACTGCAGTAACGCGCAAAGGTTTTGAAATTTGAAAAACAGCAGGGAAATATCCTTCCTATATAACAAGACTTCGTTTCTGAATGTTCTCGTCATAAATAACGCCTGCAGGACGCTATTCATGTAACATGAATTGCCTAGGCTGACCAAACCGACTTTTCCTATGGAAAACTTGTCCATTCCTGAAGAACCCGGAGATTTGAATTATCTATTTGAAAAATTGAAAATCGCAATTTTTTCTGAATATTTTTTATTGATTAAAAAACGCTGTTTTTGTTTTTTTTGGTTCCCACTAATTTTTAGGGAACGTTATAAACTGTAAATAATAAAATGTAAATTTTTGAGTTTGTTTCCAAATGGTGGTACAAAATTTCAGTGTTTTTTGTGTTAGAGTCTTTTCACAATATCTATCAGATGTAGTTTAATTCCAGCGTGGCTTCAGCCGGGGAAGTAGTTGTTTTCTGTTAGATATTAAAAAAAATCACATTTTTCAATTTTCATGAATGTCCCTTTTTTCAACATGAATATCTCCCAAGAAGTTATCTTGAACGATGGAAAATAGCGACTGAAGTTGATTTTTTTGCATAATGCTCTAACTTTCAAAACAGCGAAAGTGTCAACATTGGTATTTTCTTCTTCATCACAGTGTTCGTATTCGATTACCATTTCTTCGTCTTCAGTGTCAGCTTCAATTTCAGCGTCAGCGCCGTCATTTTCAATTTTTAATATCGTCAATAAGTCTTGCATAGCTGAATTTAGCACGTGAGCAATACAACAAAGATGTTGATCTTCTTCATCAAATAATTTATCATATTTTTCGTAAATAATTTTTGAATGTTCCGACATAAATAATGGGTTGGCAGAAACATTGTCTACAGTAATTCCTTTAATTTTCTGTTGCAAATCGTATGTAACCGTCTTATCTAGAGTCTTGAATAATAAACTAGACTTTTGTGATCAAGACAAGACCGCACTAAGCTTATTAAGACAAGACTTACGCGTATACAACTCTTGTCTTGAAATTTCAAGACAAAACAAGAGTGGGTGAACTCTTGTCTTGTCTTGTCTTGTCTAGACAGCAACACTACGACCAAATAGACGGTTTAACTAATCTCCTATGAGATACAAAACTCAGGACACGAAAAAAACTCTCTGAACAAGAGCTTCGTTCGCATCAACATATTTTTAATTACAATACGCCGATCCCTCATTCAACACAAAATATTCCTTTACAAATTCGGTCTATTCTTCGGCAACACGCTTGGCTGCAGCCAACTTTTAATATTTAAAGCCACGTAATGGGAAGCTGCATCAGTATCTATACCGCCTATTCATCGAAATGAAAAAGAATGCTGGGAAAGAATAAATAAAAAACACAAAGATTGCTACGGAATAGAACTCATTGCAGCCAGTGAAAACAGTTGCCTATCGCTAACGCTTCACTGGCGACCGGGGAGTTTTCAGTTTGTAAAAGGATACAGGGTCGGGATTAAGAGGGAAGTGCAGCTGAATTTGAATGCTTACATTTGAATAAAAGTAGTTCCGAAGTATTTCTATATCACTGGGAAGACTAGTTTTGAATCAGTCGAAGACATTGTATTTAAATATCTAATATTCATGAGGAAAACTCAAGATGTGAGGAATTTGAAAAACTTCGTGGAGTGTGTTAATCAACAGTTGGTTATTGTATGTAGGAGTTTTCCATTTTGGCGTTTGAAAATACCAATCAACTTTCAACAAGCAATAATTCCGTTTGTATTGGGTCTGCATACAGCATAAATACACGATTTTCTTTGTTTCTATAAGCTATAATTTTGGTTTCTACAGGTTTTTTGATTAAATGCATATTTTTCCAGTTTTTCGTGAAAAATAAAACGTTTTTTTTTGCCTGAAAACCGACAATTTCACTCGAGAATTAGTCGAAAAGTATTCACTTTCATAAAAAACTTCAGGGAACAAAAGTTGCTTTGAATTAGCCAGTTTATCGATTATCGCACTTATTTTCAATGAAAAATGTTTTATTCCCAGAAAGGGGTGGCATCCGCCCCCAGGGAAAAATCAACCCCCGGCAAAGGGTAGACTTTGAAAATGATGGTAAGAAGAACCTGAATCCAAATTTTTATGAAAATCGGTGCTGTATGGGATAGATACGCGGGAAAATGACCATTGGTTGGACTATGAAGAGTAATTTGTACAACTGTCATTAAAAGGACATGGCACTGTATACATGTATTCCTGGGGCTCGATGGATTTTTTTTGATTTTTGTATATATCATTCTATAGGTCAAAACAAGCAACTTTTTTCATTAAACTTTTTTTCTGGCTCTACAGCGTGAGCTACAAAAATGGGTTGATTGTCTAACGCTAATTATGGAAAATATTTTCTGCGAATGGATTTTTCTTGATTTTTGAGTATAATATGATGTGAAAAATATCAATTTCCTTTGATTATATAAATTATGTTGTACATTACTACAGGACTAGGCAGAAAACCCGATTTTTCTGAAATTCGTTTGTATACTTCTCGCCCATAATTGTGGGCTTTTCTTGAAATTTCTCGGAACCAAAAGTTGATGAAGGTTTAGTGCTGAAAACGTTTTGATGATCAAAGTAGAATACCATTGCATGTTTTATATCTGTTAATAATTAATTTTAATATTAGTAACCTATCGTTTGTCATGATGAAACTTCCACCATGTATCATATAACCGATTATAAATATAGAATTTTGAGCTTCATAGTACCTATATAATATTTGTATATAATAGATGCATTGTTTATTCTGTATGACTACATTATTGTATACTTATTACATGTACTGTTGATAGTTTCAACTACGTTTGAGAACCAAATATCAAATGACAATTCGGATTTGCTGCCTATCGATGGTGGTGAGTTTTTTCGAATTTCGACAATCTCGTTACTTGTCTATGCTGCAATGATGATGTTCATAAAAACATGCGCTTGCAGCTGTGTCAACACTTTGAATAATCGTTTTCTTGTAAGAGTATCAAGATTGCATTTATTCAAAAATTGCATTCCCTTCAGAAGGTTTGAAAAAATAACTCTTTAGGATAACCCATCGGGATCCCTACGGTTGAAAGATCAACTATCAAAAGAAATCTACTAGTAATAAAAATTATTAATGTTTTTTGCCTAACAATGTAGACACTTTGGGGAATGTAATTTGAAAAGTTCAATTAATGTATTCATAGCTTTCATATCAACAGAAATAAATAAGTATTCTCCCACAATTTCGTTCAAATATAGGCATTTGGGAATTCATCTTTTTGGAGTCACCCTGTAGCATCATACAAAAAGAGTAGACGAAACTTGACTTTCATTCTCTGTGAAAAATCAAACTCAGATATTAACAAGAAATCCACTATCCCATCATATCCCATTAATCAACCACCTTATTTTTTGCTCACTGTGTAGAAACTATGTGAAATGTATTTAGAACAGTTCGTTGGGTTCATCTACACAATATGCCTCAAGAAATTCAACGAAAAGCCCATTGGGCGAGAAGTCAATAAACAAGTTTCAGAAAAATCGCGTTTTCTGCCTCATCCTGTAGTAATGTACACCATAATTGATATAATCAAAGAAAATTGATATTTTTCACATGATATTATACTCAAAAATCAAGAAAAATCCATTCGCAGAAAATATTTTCCATAATTAGCGTTATACAATCAACCCATTTTTGTAGCTCACGCTGTAGAGCCAGAAAAAAAGTCTAATGAAGAAAGTTGCTTGTTTTGACCTGTAGAATGATATATCCAAAAATCAAAAAAATCCATCGAGCCCCAGGAATACATGTATCCGGTGCCATGTCCATTACGTTTTTAATACATTGTCATATGAACTAAAAACTGAAGTTTTCACAAAACCACTTTCAATACTAGTGTTGAAAATACTTTTAACACTAGTGTTAAAAGTAAAATGACAGCTGAGATGATGGATACCTATTCAGTATATAGATCTCTCTAAAAGAGTTATTTCAAAAAGTTGCTCAGAATTGAATTTTATCTACATATACTAAGTTTGAAAAGATATTGAGAGAAAATGGAAAATGGCTATTTTTTTAAATATTTTCCTAGCTGTATGAAAATATCAAATTATTATCTTATGAATAGCTTGACCGTACTGAAACATGCAATTAGAATGACAAAATTTCCTCATTTTCTCTACACCAGAGAGCACTAAATTAAAAAAATTGGATTTTGTCATAACCCCGGCTAGTACATTGGTTCGTATCTACCAGTTATATCAGAATTCCACGACTATTGTGATGACATGACACTCCAGAAACACGATGTTTTCCAGATTATGATCAAATTTCGATAATAATCTTGCCAGAGCGTTCCACTTCGCATGCAATGTTGAAAACTCTAACCTCTTTAATTTGACGCACTATTTTTAAGATTATGTGCGAAGAGAAACGTTCGTGTACGATTATCATAAAAAATTGATTATAATCGGGAAAACACGATACTTTTGGATACTGTTATAGATACGAACCAATGTCACAGCAAGGGTTCTGACAAAATTCAATTTCTTTAATTTAGTGCTCTCTGGTGTGGAGAAAATGAGAACGTTTTGTTAATATCATCGAAATACGCAAATATTTTAGTATGATCAAGCTATTCATAAGATAATAATTTGATATTTTCATACAGCTAGGAAAATATTTTTAAAAATAGCCATTTTCAATTTTTTTCTCATTATCTTTTCAAACTTTGTATATGTGGATAAAATTCAATTCTAAGCAACTTTTTAAAATAACTTTTTTTGATATCTTGCCATTTTACTCGACTTTTTGCCTATTCATTGTAATTTTTTTCAATTTACTTCCATACCAGCGATAACGTGACATGTGTCAAAATCGATTTTTAGGTTATCGGACATGCACAAACTTTTCCGAAGAATCTTTTTTCGAATACTCTAATAATGAACTTTTTTTCCATATGGTACATACTTTTTGGCGGTCACTGTATATGTGAGAAAAATTATAAAATTTCCTACTATTGGTACAAAAGTTCTGTGCGAGGCGGTTGACGACTTTGTGGTGAGTGGTTTCATTTATTTTCAAAATGATCTATTATTATATTCTTAATTTCAGGAAATGAAAACAAAAAATAATTGTTTGATGAATGATTTGAACTAGCAGATTATTATTTCAATATGACGCCCCAATGAATATGAAATTATTAATTCTAAAGACATTATACATTATAAGATGTTCATGACGTTTTTCCATTTTTAATGAAATAAAAAAATACATCAACATAACAATATATTTTCGATGTCAACATAAATTAAAGAAGCAGTGGTAAACAAGTCCGTTCGAATATTACTTGAATAGTATTTAACTCCACGATAAATTTATAAAACCTTTACTGCACTCTGGGGAGTTTATATTCGAATGCACCCCTGAATATGTGTTTCGCTTTCGAGCATAGACAAATAGGGTTGCCAAATGAGTTCAAATCAAAATCGACTAAATTTTGCAAAAAATCCGAAAAAGTGAATAATTAAATATTGCTGACTTTATCACCATCCAGATCCCCCCATCCCCCAAGTCATCAAAAATAAGCAAATCAAACCCCCCCCACCCCCTTTAGTGCTTACGTAATACTTGAATGGCCCCCTAGAGCAAAAATTAAGAAATTGATTGTTTGTAGAAATACAACCGTTATAACTATAAAAATAATTTACAACTATCAACAACCTCACAAAAGCCATTTATGATATATTGAGTGGGAAGATAATGGTCCAGGACTGAGAAAATATAAGGGCACTTCCTGTGGGGCGACGTGTTAGATAGAATTAACTGTCATGGATACCGAGCTTTAAAAACTTGGGGCGTAATACAATCGCGATTCTTTTGTTATTCCCGACTACTTACATATCCAGCTATGATTTTATAATATCGCAAGGGTGCGAGCCGTTTTATACATTATTTAAATTCACATTTAATATACAGTTGTCGGGAGCTACCCCAAGATATAAAGGGCTATGAATATTAATTATTCTTTGGTTTGTCTTTCAAGTTTTTATGTGTATCCATTAATGCATACTAAGTATTGGAATTAATTCTGATTCTGAATTGAGTTCAACTTTCTTGGAGTTTGCTTGCTGATTTAGAGTTGGGTGACGCTGTGAATTTACACGTGAATTTCCTTTTATTTTCGCTCATTTGAAAGATTGGTATAACTTACTTTCATAAACAATCGGCAACGATGAACAATAATAATTTGGCAATGATACGTCATCTCTCAGCCTAGTTACTTTGGCAGTAAAGTTCAGCAATATTTTTTTTTTATTTTTTTAGGAACGAAGTAGATCAAAGGACGAAATTGAGCAAAATAAGTATTTTTTTGGGATTCTAGCACTGGTAATTATTTTTCACGTTTCCAGGACCAGTATGGCCCAGATAATAATTCATAACTTCTTTATTATGAATTCTGCCAATTTCATACTTCAGTATAACAATCACAATCAGTTGAGAGAAGGAACCACATATTCGGAATAATTTTTCCGGGCGTCCAGGGCCGGCTTCTCTCCAGCAATAAATCTTAACTTCCTTATTAGAAACTCTGCCAGTTTCATATCTGAGGGAAACAATCAGGATCGGTTGAGGAAAGAATACACATGTTCGGAATAATTTTTCCGGGCGTCCAGGGCCGGCTTCACTCTAGCAATAAATCTTAACTTCCTTATTAGAAACTCTGCCAGTTTCATATCTGAGGGAAACAATCAGGATCGGTTGAGGAAAGAATACACATGTTCGGAATAATTTTTCCGGGCGTCCAGGGCCGGCTTCTTTCCAGCAATAAATCTTAACTTCCTTATAAGCAACTCTGCCAGTTTCATATTTGAGGGTAGAAATCAGGATGGGTTGAAAAAATAATCTACATGTTCGGAATAATTTTTCCGGGCGTCCAGGGCCGGCTTCACTCCAGCAATAAATCTTAACTTCCTTATTAGAAACTCTGCCAGTTTCATATCTGAGGGAAACAATCAGGATCGGTTGAGGAAAGAATACACATGTTCGGAATAATTTTTCCGGGCGTCCAGGGCCGGCTTCTCTCCAGCAATAAATCTTAACTTCCTTATAAGCAACTCTGCCAGTTTCATATTTGAGGGTAGAAATCAGGATGGGTTGAAAAAATAATCTACATGTTCGGAATAATTTTTCCGGGCGTCCAGGGCCGGCTTCACTCCAGCAATAAATCTTAACTTCCTTATTAGAAACTCTGCCAGTTTCATATCTGAGGGAAACAATCAGGATCGGTTGAGGAAAGAATACACATGTTCGGAATAATTTTTCCGGGCGTCCAGGGCCGGCTTCTCCAGCAATAAATCTTAACTTCCTTATAAGCAACTCTGCCAGTTTCATATTTCAGGGTAGAAATCAGGATGGGTTGAAAAAATAATCTACATGTTCGGAATAATTTTTCCGGGCGTCCAGGGCCGGCTTCACTCCAGCAATAAATCTTAACTTCCTTATTAGAAACTCTGCCAGTTTCATATCTGAGGGAAACAATCAGGATCGGTTGAGGAAAGAATACACATGTTCGGAATAATTTTTCCGGGCGTCCAGGGCCGGCTTCTCTCCAGCAATAAATCTTAACTTCCTTATAAGCAACTCTGCCAGTTTCATATTTGAGGGTAGAAATCAGGATGGGTTGAAAAAATAATCTACATGTTCGGAATAATTTTTCCGGGCGTCCAGGGCCGGCTTCACTCCAGCAATAAATCTTAACTTCCTTATTAGAAACTCTGCCAGTTTCATATCTGAGGGAAACAATCAGGATCGGTTGAGGAAAGAATACACATGTTCGGAATAATTTTTCCGGGCGTCCAGGGCCGGCTTCTCCAGCAATAAATCTTAACTTCCTTATAAGCAACTCTGCCAGTTTCATATTTCAGGGTAGAAATCAGGATGGGTTGAAAAAATAATCTACATGTTCGGAATAATTTTTCCGGGCGTCCAGGGCCGGCTTCACTCCAGCAATAAATCTTAACTTCCTTATTAGAAACTCTGCCAGTTTCATATCTGAGGGAAACAATCAGGATCGGTTGAGGAAAGAATACACATGTTCGGAATAATTTTTCCGGGCGTCCAGGGCCGGCTTCTCCAGCAATAAATCTTAACTTCCTTATAAGCAACTCTGCCAGTTTCATATTTCAGGGTAGAAATCAGGATGGGTTGAAAAAATAATCTACATGTTCGGAATAATTTTTCCGGGCGTCCAGGGCCGGCTTCACTCCAGCAATAAATCTTAACTTCCTTATTAGAAACTCTGCCAGTTTCATATCTGAGGGAAACAATCAGGATCGGTTGAGGAAAGAATACACATGTTCGGAATAATTTTTCCGGGCGTCCAGGGCCGGCTTCTCTCCAGCAATAAATCTTAACTTCCTTATAAGCAACTCTGCCAGTTTCATATTTGAGGGTAGAAATCAGGATGGGTTGAAAAAATAATCTACATGTTCGGAATAATTTTTCCGGGCGTCCAGGGCCGGCTTCACTCCAGCAATAAATCTTAACTTCCTTATTAGAAACTCTGCCAGTTTCATATCTGAGGGAAACAATCAGGATCGGTTGAGGAAAGAATACACATGTTCGGAATAATTTTTCCGGGCGTCCAGGGCCGGCTTCTCCAGCAATAAATCTTAACTTCCTTATAAGCAACTCTGCCAGTTTCATATTTCAGGGTAGAAATCAGGATGGGTTGAAAAAATAATCTACATGTTCGGAATAATTTTTCCGGGCGTCCAGGGCCGGCTTCACTCCAGCAATAAATCTTAACTTCCTTATAAGGAACTCTGCCAGTTTCATATTTCAGGGTAGAAATCAGGATGGGTTGAAAAAATAATCTACGTGTTCGGAATAATTTTTCCGGGCGTCCAGGGCCGGCTTCACTCCAGCAATAAATCTTAACTTCCTTATAAGGAACTCTGCCAGTTTCATATTTCAGGGTAGAAATCAGGATGGGTTGAAAAAATAATCTACGTGTTCGGAATAATTTTTCCGGGCGTCCAGGGTCGGCTTCACTCCAGCAATAAATCTTAACTTCCTTATTAGAAACTCTGCCAGTTTCATATCTGAGGGAAACAATCAGGATCGGTTGAGGAAAGAATACACATGTTCGGAATAATTTTTCCGGGCGTCCAGGGCCGGCTTCTCTCCAGCAATAAATCTTAACTTCCTTATAAGCAACTCTGCCAGTTTCATATTTCAGGGTAGAAATCAGGATGGGTTGAAAAAATAATCTACATGTTCGGAATAATTTTTCCGGGCGTCCAGGGCCGGCTTCACTCCAGCAATAAATCTTAACTTCCTTATTAGAAACTCTGCCAGTTTCATATCTGAGGGAAACAATCAGGATCGGTTGAGGAAAGAATACACATGTTCGGAATAATTTTTCCGGGCGTCCAGGGCCGGCTTCTCTCCAGCAATAAATCTTAACTTCCTTATAAGCAACTCTGCCAGTTTCATATTTCAGGGTAGAAATCAGGATGGGTTGAAAAAATAATCTACATGTTCGGAATAATTTTTCCGGGCGTCCAGGGCCGGCTTCACTCCAGCAATAAATCTTAACTTCCTTATAAGGAACTCTGCCAGTTTCATATTTCAGGGTAGAAATCAGGATGGGTTGAAAAAATAATCTACGTGTTCGGAATAATTTTTCCGGGCGTCCAGGGCCGGCTTCACTCCAGCAATAAATCTTAACTCCCTTATTAGAAACTCTGCCAGTTTCATATCTGAGGGAAACAATCAGGATCGGTTGAGGAAAGAATACACATGTTCGGAATAATTTTTGAGGGGGTCCAGGGCCGGCTTCTCTCCAGCAATAAATCTTAACTTCCTTATTAGGAACTCTGCTAGTTCCGTATTCCAGGATAACAATCAGGATCGGTTGAAAACAGAATCCACATGTTCAGATTAATTTTTCCGGATGTCCAGAGCCGGCTTCACTCCAGCAATAAACCTCAACTTCCTCATTAGAAACTCTACCAGTTTCATATTCTGGCATAAAAAAGAGAATCGTTTAAGAATATAATTCACATGTTCGGAATTATTTTTCAGGACGTCCAGGGCCGGCTTCACTCCAGCATTAAATCTAAACTACCTTATAAGGAACTCTGTCAGTTTCAGTATTTTGACTGGCTTAATTCGAATTTCGAAGGTGATAAGCCGTGAAAGTATCCAGAAAATTGTTATGGACGATTTTCCGAGGAAAATCGATTAATCCATTTTTTTAAAAACAAATGACAATATTCTGCATAAGATTCTCTACAAAAAAGGTAATCACAAGTTTTTCTCCAAAAAGCACCGTTTTCGAGTAAAATGTGCTCAAAATTTAAAAAAAATGCGATTTTCTCAATTTTCTGTGCTCTCTTATCCAATCACATGATATTTTCAGGATCACCTCAACGAAATTATTCATATATGTCTTGACTATGAATAACAAAAGAGACATTCTTGAAAAAATCATTCGTGTGGATTTTCCGGCACTGAATTTCCCGATACTTTTACCTTGCATGGAACCGGTATTTTTTTATTGGGGAAGCTCACGTCATGGATGAATTTCTTATAGCGTCAATCAAAACGGGTTTAGCATATATTTTGTCATGATTTCAAAGCATTTCAGTAGCGGAAAAACGGAAAATTTTGCTTAAAAGTTGAACAATTTTCCAAGGAAAATCGAAAAATCCATTTTTTTCAAAACTAAAATTGACGTTTTAATATATTTCATAAAATTCTCTATGAAAAAGATCTCTACAAGTTTTTCTTAAAAATGCACCGTTTTCCAGTAAAACGTTCTCGAAATTCGAAAAAATGCGATTTTCTCCATTTTCTGTGCCCTCTCATTCAGTCACATAATGATATTTTCAGGATCACCTTTTCCCAAATTATTCATATTTGTCTCGACTAGGAATAACAAACGAGACATTCCTGAAAAAATCAATAGTGTATATTTCCTGGCACTGAATTTCCCGAAACTTTTACCTTGCATGGAAGCGACATTTTTTTATTTGCGAAGCTCAAGTCATGGACGAACTTCTTATGATGTCAATTAAAATGTGTTCGGTATATATTTTGTCATAATTGCAAAGAGTTTCAGTAGTGGAAAAACGGAAAATTTTGCTTAAAAGTACAATTTTCAGAAAATTTAGTTTTTCTTTGAAAAAAAAGGTATTATCGGACTTACTTTTTGTCAGACACAATTTCTGCTCAAAACTTTTCCAAGATCTAATGGAAAAATTGAGTTTTATTCAAATTTTATTTTGGCATGTATTACCGCGGTGACAAAAACAAAATGAGCAGCATGAAATTTTTGCAGCTTTACAAACGCATGTTTTCCGGGGGGATTCTTCAATAAACCTGAAATCCAATGGGTTCAATTTCCACTTGTTCAAAACAAAAGAGTTCGCGTTAGAATAGCGCACTTTTTGAATTTTATTTTTTTTTCAATTTTTAAAAGTATCGGGAAATTCAGTGCCCGGAAATTCACCCGAGTGATTTTTTTCAGGAATGCCTCCTTTGTTATTCATAGTCAAGATATACATGAATAATTTGGGACAAGGTGATCCTGAAAATATCATTATGTGACTAAATGAGAGAGCACAGAATATTGAGAAAATCGCATTTTTTCAAATTTCGAGCACGTTTTACTCGAAAACGGTGAATTTTAAAGAAACATTTGTGGCCACCTTTTTTGTAGAGAATTACATGGAACATATTATAGCGTCATTTGTTTTTGGAAAAAATGGATTTTTCAATTTTCCTCGGAAATTTTTTTTACTTTTATGAAAAATTTTCCGGTTTTCCGCCACTGAAATGCTTTGTGATCATGACAAAATATATGCTGAACCCATTTTGATTGACATTATAAGAAATTCGTCCACGACGTGAGCTTCGCGAATAAAAAAATGCCGGTTCCATGCCAAGGTAAAAGTATCGGGAAATTCAGTACCGAAAAATCGACACGAATGATTTTTTCAAGAATGTCTCTTCTGTTCTTCATAGTGTCAAGACATATATGAATAATTTGGAACAAGGTGATCCTGAAAATATCATTATGTTACTGAACGAGAGAAAATTGAAAAAAATCACATTTTTTCGAATTTTGAGCACGTTTTACTCGAAAACGGTGCTTTTTGGAAAAATACTTTTTTGTAGAGGATCTTATGCAGGATATTATGACGTTTTTCGTTTTTTTTTAAACTGGATTCTTTGATTTCCCTCGGAAAATCGTCCATAACAATTTTCCGGATGCTTTCGCGTGTCAAAATACATAAGAATATCTGGGGTGATCCCGTCGCACTTCATCGGCTACGAAAACCCTCCCTGCCACCGGGCTACATAGCATGACCACAACAAAAATATTTTTCTACAACTGTCAAAAAAAGTCCACTTTTTTTCTGCGGTTTGTGTGCGTAAAGTATTACAATATTTCATAATCAACATACGATTTCCTTATTAAATGGAAAAGCGTAAAAAAAGTGCACTATTTTTAACGGCTGTTGCTAGGCAACGACAGTTTCATGGAACAACAGTGAAAGATCCGAATAATAACGAAATCCTGTCATAAAGCCGGTTTTCATTTTCTTTGGTAACTAATAACCTATAAATATCTGACATACAACTGTTTCACCATTAATATTCTTAGCATTCTTACTACTAAATAAGTATTATCAAAATTCCAAACTATCGCGGCGAATATATTCAAAATAATAGCATATACCTCTAAGGAACAATTGGACCTAATCTAAACTAGGTAATCCAAGGTAGCTATGGCTGTTTGGCCGTCAGAAACTAGTTGACAACAATAATTAATGAAATTGGTGAAATTGAGCTTCTATTCAGATAACGAATTCTTGAACTGTAAATTTTAATTTAAGTAAAAATGAAAAGTGATGAAGATTGAACGAAGAAAATCGTGAATAGTGCAAATATGAGATTTCCTTGACATAGTTCAAAGAAAGAAAATGGTATTCGTTGCTTGACGAGGATTGTTTATTTATTTTGAATACAAATCTAAGAAAATGAAAAGTTACTTCGATGGACTAGTTATTCGAAAGTCAAGTCAACATTAATAATAATAATATTGTCCTCGATGAATATGTTATTTTAATATTCGCTTAAAATTTTCCATTTTGTGGGATAGTGTCGAAATTATTCGTTTCATTTGTTTGAAACTCAACTCTCCGGCATATTCTTCGAACTTTATTCGAATAATGAATCAATAAAAATATGCCAAGTTCATTTCATATTTGCAAAAATATTTGAATTGTTTGTTTTTTTTGACAGTTGTAGAAAAAATACTTCATGAAACTCGTGAGTGAAGTGTTTTTTTTTACTCGTAGGAATGCCGCACTCCGCTTACAGCGTCGTGCGTCAACATTTCCTACTCGTAAAAAAAGTATCACTTTACTCACTTGATACATAAATCACTATTATTGAACACACTAAGGTGTATTATAATAATTGCAAAAATAATAAGTAGGATGGCTCGGGCTCCTCCCAGGCACGGGCCCCGGACCCAGGGGTCCACCCAGCCTCACCCTTGTGGGGTCATGAAAACAAGTTATACTTCGTCACCAACAGTGTCGGTGTCTTCTGCCCTAATGGAGCTTCTTTTAATCCGGATTGTCTCTTGGGTGTATCATGTACTTCAAGGGTACCGATCTCTGTAAGGTTTGCCGCTTTCCAATATCTTCAATGTGGATTTAAAGTTGCGATTCAATGGGGCCCATATTCAGCCATTGTATCGAGAGTGAAAAAAAAACACATTGAATAGTATTGTGATATGTGCGAGATACCACGGAAGAAATTGTTTCTTTTGTGTTTTGGAAGGCCGAATTCTGTTCTAGCAGTTATATTAGGTTAGGTTGAAAGCGATTATTCGACCGAGTGTTTCAATATGGTTATCACACCCTCTTTTGTTCGTCATGGGGGGCTTGATGGTCAACATATATGAATGAAAATTTACGTCTCGTTGATACAATATTGTGCGTCTGAAGTATGGTTTTCCGCTACTTTCTTTCACAAATTCTATTTGTTCTCTGTTCCGCGGAAAATAATTGTACAGAAACCATTTGGCAACAAGCAAAATTATAGAAAAATATTTTTTGTACGACCACATGGAAATATGCCCATTTTAAGCGCTTTATCGACCAAGGAAGTAGGCCGATTGTAAAACACTTTGTTATTCCTACATCGCGAGCTGTACTGTAATGATCATTTCAGTACAGGATATTTCATTTCCCACGACTCATATAAACTATTAAGACTGCCATTTTTATGATCATAAATAATATAAGTTCGAATCAAGTTTGTTAACTTTCTAACATTTTGACATTTCACATAAGTATTTACAAAATTCGTTAAAAAAAATAGTAATCGAAAATGAGTAGTAATAGTGAGGCTGATTTGACATTGACACCGCTAATTTCAATATAAAGATTGATGACAATCGAATTCTATATTTTCGAATAGTTGGCACGAAGTTTCTATAGCAGTTAATTTCACTATGTTATTATGTCTAGGTTTTAGATAGTGGGGATGAGGGTTCAAATCCCATGTAAACCACTTTTTTTTTGTTTTTTTAAATCGATTAGTTTTCGATTTTTATTATAATTTGCAATATTTGTATCTTCAATTCCTTTTTCAGGTTGTATATATTATGGGAATCATGACGGCAGAAAAGTTTATGATAAAAAGTGTTATTGAAAATATTACAAATTTGTTTATGTTTCAGATGGTCGTAGAAAAAGTATAGTGTGCAATTTGCATGAAATTACCTATTCCATGCTTATTGTACAATATACTATTGAGAGTTCAATCCTTTATTCGTAGATCGAGTGGTATACTGGACTATGCCAACAATTAAGAATTTTATTGATAAAAAAATTTGAAATTTTCTAAAAATTTGTTTACAAACATCAAATATATCCTTAATTTAATATTTTTGTGCATCCCAACACTATGCATTGGACATCTTGATTTACTTGACCGATACTTGATGGATATCCATAATTACTAGGGATTGAATAAAAAACACTTGTTTTTTAAATATCCACAATATATTACTTCTTGTAATATGTGATGCGTTTTGCTATTACTAGGTAAAAAATGTAGAACAGTAACCACAGAGAAATGTAAGCAACAAGTGAAGAATGAATCGTAGCACTTTGAAACTCGGCACATGACTTCTCGACATAATGTATTATTACAAAAAAAAATATTTACCAAAATATCAGGGGTGGAACCCAAAAAATTTAATTAAAAAAAATTATAAATTTTCTTCCCAGAAAACCTTATTGAATTCTGATAACAAATTACAGGCTCGCGATAACCCGCCACTGCCATTTCCGGCAGTGCCAAAAATTAGATTTGTCATAACTTTGCTAAAAATCATAGTAGAAGGAAAAGGAAAATTGTGTATCGTTCCTGAAGACTTCTACTTCCTCATGCAAATATTACATATATATGAGAATTAACTTTTTTGAATACATTTTACAATGTGTCCACACAGTGAGCAAAAAATAGTGTTCAATTATAGGAGACAATACGAGTAGATTCATTATTGATATTTCACAAAGAATAAAGATGAAATTTTGTCTACTCTTTTTTGTGACGATACATGGTGAGCCCAAAAAGACAAATTCTCGAAACGTATTATGGGCGAATATTTATTTCATTTCTGTTGATATGAAAGCTATATGAGTACATTGAACTTTCCAAATCACATTTTCCAATGTACCTACATGATTAGACACAAAACATTGATTTATGGAAAATAATCTTTACTACTAGATTTTGACATTGTAAAGAGGATGAAAATAAATGTTTGTGTAACCGTATTCGTGCTCCGAAAACACGTATTAATTGAAACCTTCTGAAGATATCTGATCCTGAAATTAATACATTATTGATATTTCTATAAAATATTCAAAGAGTTTTTCAATCAACCCTCAAAGAGTTGTAGCAGCTGCAATGTTATGCGTTTATACATATGATCAGTACATCATAGCCAAGTTAGTAATAAAATTGTCGAAACAAAAAAAAACTCGCTAATGACAGGCAGCAAATCTCAATTTTCATTTCATATTTGATTATATTACAGTGCTGGCAATTGAATTCTGAAAACAACTATCCACAATATCATCTCACATAACTTAACACAATTTTTGTTCACTCTGTAGACACATGCTCTTAAATGGATTCAGAACATTTCAACGAAAAGTCTACACTTGGGTAAGAAGTCAATAAATAGGTTTCAGGTAAAACGCGTTTTCTGTCTCATCCTGTAAGTATGTACACCATAATTGATATATTCAAAGTCAATTGATATTTTCCACAGGATCCATAGACAGGATTTTTCCATAATTGGCATATAAGACATTCAACCAATATTTCTGGCTCACCCTGTAGGGCCAGAAAAAAGTGTAATGAAGAAAGTTGTTCCCTTTGAACTCAACAATGATATATCCAAAAATTAAAAAAATATGTTGAGCCCCAGGAATACATGTATCCAGTGCCATGTCCTTTTGAAAATAATCGCTCATATACATCCTACATAAAAAAATGAAGTATGTGATTTCAAGCTTGAGGTTTGCGCTTCACAATAGTGTTATTAAACATATATGCAGGATATGAATAAGTGATTATTTTCAACATTTACTGACGACAATCCCGGTTTTATGGGTAAGATGAAAATGAGGCAGGAGTAAAACAAAGCTCTTTGTTTGGCATGTGTGGGACCTGTCACACTACTCTAAAATTTTTGAATATAGTCCAATAAGGGTATGGGTTGCTGCTTCAGTATAATAAATCCATATTCACTAAATTATTCATGATTTTCGGATCATCCGCAAACACCTCGGTGAAGTGCGACAAAACACATTTTAGGTACTCAAATACTAGCATATTATATTTGCATGAGAAGGTAGGAGTCTTCAGAAACAATATGAACTCTTCCTTTTCCTTCTCCTATGATTTTTAGCAGAGTTATGTCCAATCAAATATTCGGTTCCACCAGAACTTTCAGCGGCCGGTAGTGTTATTTACCTAACAAGTGCGGAAAGTAGTACTTTTCCGCACGCGACGGCGAACTCCGCTTCGCGTCGTTCGTGCAAGCCGTTAAGGGCGGAAAAGACATTTTCCGTAATAGTTAGGTACAATATTTTTCCTACGAGTGTTTTTGTTCATCTTATTTATGAAAAAACAAGGTTTTTAATAAACAAGTTTTTATAATAATGCTACAAAATGACTAATAAGACAGAATAGTTACATAGATCATTTAGTTAGTCGTAAATATCCTCATTTTCAACAATACAAAAATCGTGCGGAAAAGTAAAAATCGTACGGAAAAGTACAACCTTCAAAACGAAAAATCGTGCGGAAAAGTTACTTTTCCGCCAGAACTTCCAGCGGCGCGACGGGTAAGCGCGAAACTATAATTTGATGTCGGCGCTCAATCACGTTTTCTGGGAAAACGAGCGCATTTCATAAAAAATTACTAGGAATCATTTTTGTGGAGAATTGATTGTCTTTCACTTTATTGAGTTGTTTTTCCAATAAATCATATATTTTCCTAGATACCAGCAAAAAATCTATTTATTTTTAAACGAAGAAAACATATATGTTCCACCCCTGGAATTTTGGTAAACAATTATTATTCGTGATTATCATGGTTCCAACAAGTATGGTGGTGCTACAATCGATCGTCGTCTCAAAACCAATCGTACTGGATTACATATAAATAATAGGAAATGCATCTACTCAAAATTCATAATGGAACAATGGAAAGAAAGCTCTTCATACTGAGATATAACGAAATAAAACTCAAATCCTGATGCCTTTTCGGTCGAGGTAACCAGCCCAGCTTAATTCTTCCTGATTATTTTGAAGAGAGCATTTGCTTTTGATGTTTATATTCAATTATCCCACAAGAATATAATTAAATATTTTATAAAGCAACTTTGTCCGACTTTCACAAATGGTGACTCAGCAGAAAGCAGAGAAAGCACGTATATGGAAAGCACAAAATACAAAGTTCCCTAAGTAAATTATAAGTTCAGTACGAAAATTAATATTGCAAGCCAGAATTTCATTCGATGTTGATGAGGATTATAATTGATTCAGATTCGAGTATTCACTTTTGTTCCGGCATTGCACTGCTCACTTGTAGTCTAAGCGATAGAGAAAAGTGCGGGCAAAATTAATTAATTTTTTCAGTCATGCAAAGAGATTTTGTAAATAACATTTGACCTGCATTCCAGTGGGGTTTTTTGGGTCCTACTATCAAAGGGTAATCTCAGTATGTTTTCAATTTTGAAAGTAACCTCTATATATATTTCGAATATATCAATAGTATCTAGTTTTTCATTAGTATCAATTCATCGGTTCGGTTTTTGGGGTTTGTTGCACTTCTGATTGTGCTGATTTCAAAAAATAAATTCAACCAAACTCTCCATAAATTTAATGATGAGGAAAGTCTATTTTAAAAAGTATCACCCCTCTTCCCATCAAATGTTCCTTCAAGAAATAAGCTGCCGGAGCAATATAATGTGACATTCAAATTTGCACAAAAAAATCAAATTCGATTATTCCATTCGGTGGAAAATCTCTTATTCAGTTCCAACCATTCCCACAAAACGAGGAAGCGGCCCAATGTTAAATGTGTAAAAAGTATTATAAAAAAAATATGAGCGTATAGGAAATCAAAATTCAGGATGATTTTCTATTTCATGCGACTCGATCGTGATTACCGAACATAACCTAAAAAAATGGCAAAGTTGCGAAAAGCGGTTTTTTATTGATAACTAAAAAACTACAGCTCCGATCAAAAAAAGTTAAATGAGGAAACTGTAGGGATTACAAATATCTATCAATTGACTGATTGATAATTTTTTGATATCATGGATACTTTTCGAGTTATATCGGAAAAACAGTGAAAAATCGGGTTTTCCATAACTGTAAGGTAATAATTGTTAATTACTGTGATGTCTATGGCAAGCCAAAAAAGTCTTTTTTTGAAAAATTGATAAATATTGATTATTTTTCAAAATATATGAAGTTTTCTCAAAAAATATGCTCTTCTGATTTGACTACTTAATTCAGGGCTTATTTTTTTCTGTAAGAGTTGTACTTTCATATCATCTAATGAGTATTTTTTTTTTTTTTTTTTTTAAGGGTCAAAAAATATGTTTTTTTAAATATTATCCTTAATTTTGTTTTTATAGAAATATCTTCTATGAAAATAGATTCCTAGCATGATTTCACGCATCCAAAAAAAAAAATTGTATTCCTGCGATCTCTAGGATCCGAGATAATTTTTTTATTTCAAAAAAATTTGGAGGGCGTAATAATCATCGTACAGCAGTCACCTTCATGGATATTAAGGTTGAATACCTATATTTTCAATAAAAAAATACTAGGATATGTCTAGTTCATTTGCAGTAGTATTAATTGATGAATAAAGTGAGGCGTGCAGGCGCGGATGGAGGAGTGGGGATAGCACTGAAAACTTATTTCGTGTATTCAAAGTGGCTTGTGCTTGAAAAATATTGAGTATCTTTGCTTCTGGACAACGCACAAAAATCCCTTTGTACTTAATTTGGGGTAGCTCCTCGAGAAAAACACGAATATCATATTCACAAAATGATAAAATAACTCTATTATTTACAAAACATTTATGAAATTATTACAGAAAAAATATTCAAATTATATTGATACAGATTCACTAATTTTCCTTTTTTAATTGGAGGCTTGTCCGCTGAATCATTTGGCTCTTCTTTTTTTCTTCTTTGTCTTCTTCTTCTTCTTCTTGTTCTTCTTCCATAATGTCTGTGAGCAGACTATCCATGAAGTTGGGTAATTCTTCATCTATTTTGCTGGCAGGCGTCTCAAAATTTGCTCATTCACTCGAATCACAATGTGTGCAAACACTCGAACATTGTAGAAATTGCTTTATGCAGCTACAGCTTTTTGTTTTGCAACCACTGATGCAGCTGCATGAGATTTTTTTTAGTATCTCATCTGGTATCAATGGATCATCAGTATAAACTGGCATTAATGCATTATTCGTAATTTTCCATCCCCACTGAGTGATCCTTTGGTCGTTGCCCAACCATTTTTGCAAATGCAAATAAACTCTGATGTTGTTTGGCGGCTCCTTCAGTAGAAAGAAGATTTGCTAATTGAAAAGTTGCCTTTGGCGTTGATCGTTCAAAACACTCAAAACGATGTTTATTGAGAGTTCCTTCTTTCTCATTATTATACAATAAAGAAATAATATTATGACTCACTTCTTTAAGAAGAGCAGTTTCTTCATAAGATATATCCAATAATTGAAGGTGATCTGAATTCGAATACAAAATTTTCAGTGATTTGTTCTTCCCCTGTTTGTATATAGAAGATATAGACCGTCAGCTAGTGACAGATTTAGGTGCCCCATTTTCGCATACAAGCCTCGAATAGGGTTGAAAAGTATATCGATTTGGAGTAAAATGAAGATATTTTTACGAGTGGCTCCTGGGGATAACATACCGAGAATTCGATTTTTCAGAACAGTGCTTATTTGTTTCCCTCGTGTTTCTATTTACGGTACGAAACTACAGAGGGTGATTCGTTAAGTCGCCTTAAGGAAAAAAGTTCCTATGAACATATATCCGGAGTTGCTTCGTTTCTGAGATACAAAGGCGTTTGAAAAAAAAATCAATACCCTGTATCTCAGAAAAGAAGCAACTCCGAACATATGTTCATAAAAACTTTTTTTCTCAAAACGACTTAACGAATCACCCTCTGTAGTTTCGTACCGTCAATAGAAACACGAGGGAAACAAATAAGCACTGTTCTGAAAAATCCAATTCTCGGTATGTTATCCCCAGGAGCCACTCATAAAAATATCTTCATTTTACTCCAAATCGATATACTTTTCAACCCTATTCGAGGCTTGTATGTGAAAATGGGGCACCTAAATCTGTCACTAGCTGACGGTCGAATACTGTATCACAGCCTGATACAGCTTGAAGGAAAACCACATATTTCGATAGGTGTGGATATTTGAAGCTGCTGTTGGAATACCAGCGAACTACTTCTCGTGCTTTTCCTTTTTTTTTTAATATATTCTGTGTACTGCGAATCAATTGAGTGAGAAGTATAATCAAATCAACATCTCCTCCAATTATAATTATGGTGTTTTCTATGGTCAGATTAAGTGAATCGGCATCTTCTTCTGCAATTATTTTTATTGCGCCTTCCAGATTTTTTTAAAATAAAAAAATTATCTCGGCTCCTAGTGATCGTAGGAATTCAATTTTTTCTTTAAATTCGTGAAATCATGCTAGAAATCTGTTTTCATAAAAATAATTTCTATAAAAACAAAATTAAGGAATTTATTAAAGAAATAAACATTTGAAAAAATTGAGCATTTTTTTACGTAATTTTTTTATCCCTAAAACTGAAGAAATCAATATAATTATTCGATAATATGAAAGTACAACAAAAATTATCCCTGAATCGTTACTGTAGCATCATTCCCCGAGCAAGGGTAGCCAAATTGAGAGCATCTTTTTTAAGAAAACTTCATTTATTTTGAAAAATAATCAATATTTATCAATTTTTCCAAAAAACGACCTTTTTGGCTTTCCATAGTAAGTAACAAGTTTGAATACCTTACAATTAGCGATTTATAGAAAACCCGATTTTCACGGTTTTTCAGATATGACTCGAAAAGTATCAATGATATCAAAAAATTATTATCCACCTAATTGATAGATCTTTTCAATACCTACAATTTCATCATTTAACTTTTTTAGATCGGAGCTGTAGTTTTTTAGTTATCAGCAAAAAACCGCTTTTCGCAAATTTGCAAATTTTTTAGGTTATGTTCGGTAATCAGGATCGAGCCGCATGAAATAGAAACTCATCCTGAATTTTGATTTCCTATACGCTCATATTTTTTATTTATTTTTTATATTACTTTTTGCACATTTAACATTGGGCCGCTTCCTCGTTTTGTGGGAATGGTTGGAATTGAATAAGAGATTTTCCACCGAATGGAATAATCGAATTTGATTTTTTTGTGAAAATTTTAATGTCACTATATTGCTCCGGCAGCTTATTTGTTGAAGGAACATTTGATGGGAAGAGGGGTGGTACTTTTTAAAATAGACTTTCCTCATCATTAAATTTATGGAGAGTTTGGATGAATTTATTTGTCGAAATCAGCACCATCAGAAGTGCAACAAACTCCAAAAACCGAACCGATGAATTGATACTAATGAAAAACTAGATACTATTGATATATTCGAAATATACCGGGTGCCTGTATTTCGAGCTCCACCATGGGGATCTCAGTTATTATAAGAGATACGAGGTCGGTTAAATTAGGGCAAAGTTGCGCATTTTCATGCTGAACAATTATCTGAAAGAAAATTTGATGTGTTATTTTTAGTTTTCGAATTATTGGAAAAAAACGGAAATTTGTAATTTTCGTTTTTATTTTTTCAAGCGAAAACCAAAAGAACTAGACGTTTTTAACTAGGAGGTCCTTAAGGCTCTTTTTTACAAGGAATCTAAATCTGTCATCGTATTTCCCAAGGCATTCTTGATGCCAGAGTTACAACACTCAAATTTGTTTTTCTTATGAGCGCCATATTGGATTTTTGCATTTTTGAAAAGTATTTTTTTTTCCTGATTACAATGATGTATCACACAGTATGATCGAATCTTACATCCTGATCAAAATTAGGAAAAAGTTGTTTTTGCGAAGAGTGATTTGGAAAGAATGCCAACACTTTTGTTTAACAAACTAAATTTTGAGAGTTCAATTGAATTTTGATCTGGAACGTTCACATTTCCATCAAGCTTACCTAGAATTAGGAACGACATGATAAGCTAGAAGTTTATTCTACGCAAAACAAAACAAAGTTATAAAACATGCTCGAATACTCCACCTTCCACTTCTAAACACAATTCTACTCGTTTTCTCAGATTATGAATAGCTCGCGATATGTCCCGTCTTCTTATCTTAGTCCTAATAGTGGTGATTATGGTTCTTCCCAGTTCATCAATATCGATGGGTACGGTTTTAAAAACCAAATCTTTCATAGTTCCCCATAAATAATAATCCAGCGGAGAAATATCAGGTGACCGCGCTGGCCAACGTATGTCTCCGATGTTCGAAATTACCTTACCGGGAAACATTTCTGACAAACACCCAGCAACTCTTCTAGCGTTATGCGGCGGTGCGCCGTCTTCCTGGAACCAGAGGGTATTCATCCGGTTGAGACGAATGTTGTTGTCAAAGTAATCCGTAAGGAAGGTCCTCAAAAAATTTAAATATCGATCGGCATTCAAATTCTCTTCATAAATGTATGGGCCAATTATTGTGTCGTCCAATAAACCGACTCATACATTTACGCCGAAGCGTACTTGTGGCCGCCGTTCTTGATGTCCATGTGGATTCTCATTGGACCAAATGTGTCGATTGAACATACCCATGTTTGTGAATTTGCATTCATCTGTGAATATAACATTACGCAAAAAATTTGGATTCTGCTCCAACTGTTTCATTACAAATCTACAAAACTCTACCCGTCGATCAGCATTTCCGGCATGGAGAACTTGGGTGATGTGAATTTTGAATGGACGATATTTGTGTTTCTTTAATATCCTCCACACCACTTGATGCGATATGCCAAGATTTGTTGCAACTTCCCGTGTGGACACGGACCGATTATCTTGAACCTAAAGGAAAAACATTAAAATCCTAGTTAATTTTCTTCTATTTCACTCACCGCTTGCAAAACTGCTATCTCATTTACATTCTCTCTATCGTTGTACCTTCGTCTAGGCTTTAGAAATGAACCATAATCGGCAAAATTTCTATGGAGCAATATAAAATAATTCTGAGATGGTTGCTCTCTCTCTGGATACCGCTGGAAATACGTTTCGGACGTAATTTGCGCATTACGATGAGAAGCGTAATAAATCTGATGCATATCACGTTTTTCTTCATTTGAAAATGGCATTAGAACTTGAAAGAATTCAAAAATTCTGTTCGAATATTTATCTGAACTGTCAAATTTTAGTTTGTTCAACAAAATTGTTGGCGTTCTTTCCAAAGCGCTCTTCGCAAAAACGACTTTTTCCTAATTTTGATCAGGATGTAAGATTCGATCATACTGTGTGATACATTGTTGTAATCAGGAAAAAAAATATTTTTCAAAAATGCAAAAATCCAATATGGCGCTCATAAGAAAAACCAAATTTGGGTGTTGTAACTCTGGCATCAAGAATGCCTTGGAAAATACGATGACAGATTTAGATTCCTTGTAAAAAAGTGCCTTAAGGACGTCCTAGTTAAAAACGTTTAGTTCTTTTGGTTTTCGCTTGAAAAAATAAAAACGAAAATTACAAATTTCCGTTTTTTTCCAATAATTCGAAAACTAAAAATCACACATCAAATTTTCTTTCAGATAATTGTTCAGCATGAAAATGCGCAACTTTGCCCTAATTTAACCGACCTCGTATCTCTTATAATAAATAACTGAGATCCCCATTGTGGAGCTCGAAATACGGGCACCCGGTATATAGAGGTTACTTTCAAAATTGAAAACATACTGAGATTACACTTTGATAGTAGGACCCAAAAAACCCCACTGGAATGTAGGTCGAATGTTATTTACAAAATCCTTCGCCATGACTGAAAAAAGTAAGGTATAGGCCACACCAAAAGATTCTTAAAAACACGCCTCAAAGAACATAAAAGGGACATGGAAAATAAATTAACGTTATATGAAACACCACATCATTGGTTGATCATTGTATAACAATAAAATAGCCAAAACCTTGGCCACTAAAATTTCAACAAAATCAACGGTAAATAGTTTCACAACAAGTGAAATAACACTTTGAAACAACAATACTTATTCACATATCAAAAGATTACGTTCTGCTTGATATCGACGAGAGGCGCAAGTAGATTTTCAACCGTTCCGTTGAATTTACAACTTTAACAATAAAACAGTGGCAGATATATTATGTGCCAAGACAATGGTCACCAATTCCATTCCGGACAATTCCGGGTCGGCTCCAAATGCCGGAAAACCGTTCACTGTGAATAATCTAATGCGGATTGATTTACACTGTGGAAATACCCCTGATTAATGGCTTTGTATAATTGCAAATTCTTTATGTTCACTTCTGATTGTTTCGTTTAGTGCATAGCTGAATTAACATGAAAATTTAGACTTGATTGCTTGAAGTTTATTAAAAAGGCATAATCGAATGAGTTCGTACGAATATACAGTGTGTCCCACTTTGAGCAGCCACACCCTCGCATTTTCTTGGCAGTAAAGTGATTTCAAAATTGGCTTTTTATTACATATAGTACCCAGGAATATCTACCTTCAGGTTGATAAAATATTCGTATATCCATTTTCCACGGCTACCTACGACCAATTTAAAAGTGAAAAATTAGGAAAAACACACTAGACATTTTTATATCGCAAAATTAACACCAGGATCTGTTTCAGAACACCCTAAAACCTCCAAATCTCAGTGAGAATTCATTAAAAATACAGGGTGTCATCTGTAACTAACAACATTTTTCATTTGTTATTCATCCGCAATGTTTGGTAGTTTTCGATTTTTTCCTTGGTCACGAAGTACCTGAAAATGTTCAAATAATGCTGTAGGGAATGTTCCAATATTACTTTTTCATGACTACCTGCGACCAAATTGAAAAGTGAAAAATTGGGAAAAATATACCAGGGATTTTTTTATCGCAAAAATAACACTAATTTCTATCCCAGAACACTCTGAAACCCCCAAATAGCAGTACTTAAATATTTAAAATATACAAGGTGTCACCTGTAACTGACATAGTATTGATTTTTATTCATCCGTAATGTTTAGTTGTTTTCGATTTTTTTCCATAATCACTAATTACTTAAGAATGTTCGAATAATGTTGTAGAAAATATTCAAATATTACTTTTTCATGGCTAGCTAGCTAGCTAGCTAGTCGAAAAGTGAAAAAGTGTGGAACACACATCAAGGACTTTTGTAGCACAAACAGCGGATTCTGGTTCAGGAGACTCTAAAATTCCAATCATAAAAATATACAGGGTGTCATCTATAGCTGGCAGAATTGATAACGCTTATTTATTCGTAGCGTTTAGTTGATTTACAAAATTTCTTCTCGAGTCATAAAGTACCCAAAAACGTTCAATTGATGCTGTACAAAATACCAAATATTACTTTTTGGTGCCTAGATATGATCAGTTGAAAGTTGAATTATAAAGGAAAACATACTGAAGATTCTTTTGTCTCCGAGCTAACACCAAATTCTGGTTTAGAACACCATGAAGGCCCCGGATTCTGTTGTTCGAATCATGAAATTACATAGGAAGTCATCTGTAAATGAAAACATGTCTAACCTTTATTAAATAAGTGTTGTTGCTAGTTTTACAAATGACACCTTGTATATTTTAATGATTTAAGTAATTAGATCTGAGTGATTTAGATTGTTTCGAACCACAATTTGGTTTTGTGATGAAAACAAGCTCTGAAATAATTTCCTATTTCTGAATATTATAAATAAAAATATAATCACGAGTATAATCATTTCTTTCACAAAACTAACACCGCATTCTCGTTCTCAACAAGCTTAACAAGATTTATGAATAAAAAGTGAAATATGTTACCATTTACAGGATGATTTCCTGTATAATTTCATTACCCGGGCAACGAATTCTGGAGATTTTGCGGTATATTCTGAACCAGGATATGTTGTCTCGGTAATAGAAGGATGTTTACCACAATTTTTCAATTTTCAACTGGTCATATATAGCCATGGCAGTATAATATTTCGTTTTTTTTCACACAGTATCAATTAAATATTTTGGGTGCTTCTTGTATGAAAAAGAAATATTCAGAAACAATTCAACATTACGGATAAATAAAAGTTATCAAATTTGCTAGCTACAGATGATACCCTGTATATTTTTAGATTTAAGTATTGGGGTGGGGATTTCAAGGTGTTCTGATCCAGAAATGTTTGTGCTTAAAGTATCCTTAATGTATTTTCCCCATTTTTTCGTCTCTAAACTCGTCATAGCAAGCCATGAAAAAGTAATATTTGGTTATTTTCTAAGGCAGTAATTGAACATTTTAGGTACTTGTTACTAAAGAAAAAAAATCAAAAACAACCAAAGATTACGGATGAAAACAAATTGAAAATGTTGCTAGTCTATAAGACACCCCGTATATTTTAATGAGATCTGTGGGTTTAAGCATGTTCCGAGCCAGAATCTGATGTTAGTTTCGAAGTAAAAAATCTTTTAGTATATTTTTTCCAGTTTTTCACTTTCCAACTGGTCATAGCAAGCCATGAAAAAGTAAAATTTGGGTTTTTCTTATACTCAGCATCAATTGAACACGTTCAGGGCCTTTGTGACAAAAAAAATCGAATGATTCGGATGAATAAAAATTAATAATGTTGCTAGTAACGGATGCCACCCTGTATATTTTACTGAATAAAGCACTTAGATCTAGGGGTTTTAGGGTGTTCTGAAACAGAATCTGGTGTTATTTTTTCGATAAAAAATGCCTAGTATGTTTTTCCCAATTTTACACTTTTCAGTTGGTCGTAGGTAGCCGTGGAAAATAGATATACGAATATTTCATCAACCTCAAGTTAGATATTTTTGGGTACTATATGTTATGAAAAATAACTTTTGATATCACTGTACTGTCAAGAAAATACGAGGGTGTGGCTGCTCAAAGTGGGACACACTGTAATAATTGGTTTTATTGTGATTGGATGCTTGAAACAAGCATGGAACATGAAAATCTCAATGTCACCAATAGGCCAATCATTGTAGCATCAAAAATCATAAATGGGGAAAAAATTACAAAGGAAGCGAAACTTTCACGAAAGTTTTATCATCCAAGTGTAATCCAAATAAAATATGAATTTACAATAAAATTAAAATAAATTCATAGACCGATACCCTTCAGCCTGCTCGAATTCTGAATTATATTTAATTAGAAGTATGTAACCTATGCAAAGGCACAGTAGTCGACAAGTTCTCCAGATCTGAAATGTCTTCCCAAAAATAAAACAGTATACAGAGTCACACCTTTTATTTTCATTTCGTTCCACTATATTCATATATTTTTTTGTTTTTAATTGTTACATAATTTAACGAATGTAAATAATAAAGACGGTTATTATTATTATTATTATTATTATTATTATTATTAATTTGACCATACTTGCTGGAACACACTGTATAAATGACCACCTGTATTGACAACAATGAACATTACTTCTAATAGTAGGTATCTGATATTATTGACTCTTCAGATCTTGATTACTCAGAAGAGAGAGAAGAGAGAAATAAAAATACTATGTAATCGCCATCGAAATTATTTTTGTTTATTTTTTTTCCTATCAATGAAATCTTTTATTATTATTATTATTTGTGGAAATTATTCAGGATAACGTTTTGTGTTGTTTAACAATGGAGAAAAACTTTGAGTTTTCAGCGGCCTCTAGCGTCAAAACTAGCCTATAAAAATAGTCATGCATATCGGACTTTTTGTTTGGAATGACTTGGACTATAACATATCAAAAATTCAACCATTTCGACCATGGACGTATAAATGAATAATGGACCGAGTTACTCCTCTACGTGTAGCCGCTGAAAGGTCAGATTCTAAGGTCGTGCTGCTGAGTTGGGCGTTGCCATGTCGAGACTGCTATAATTCTCTATTACTCTACAACTTTTGCTTAAACTGTCGCCAACGAATTCTATTCAGTTATTGAACATTTCGATCCTTGTTTATGTAATAAAAACCGGTATTATACATTCCAGGATCTAAACTAGCAAAGTAAATTCGAAATATTGTTATGCTTCCAAAGAATTCTATACAGTTCGTTGCAATGCTGAACAAGCGGCAACGATGTCAAAATACGCATTGGTTGTCATAAATTTTAATTACAAATTTCACGAGTTCTTGTTGACATTCTTTTTCGTGTGGGTTATTTGTGGAAATATTGGTGTTTTGTTGTGTTTTGGATTATATAGTGAAAGCAAAATAGACAGAGACTTATAATAATGCTGTAGTGTTGGGTTTGCAAACAATCCTATTGTTCTAACAACCAAAATCTCAGCTTTCATAGGTGAGTAGATCGTTTGTTTACAAATTAGAGATTGGCGTTCATATTTCTCATTGGCGTCACAGTAGGTATAAAATTTCTATACACACTACAAAATGCAAAAGGTATAAGTATTGTAAACTATATCCATACATATTATAACAAAACAAAATTGTATATAATTGGCGGAAGGACCTCGGTCGATAGCCTGTTCTGTTGAATTGGATGCAATTCTGATGCAATAAATAACATTTATTATTATTCTTGTTATATGAAGTTGACGATCGACAATAACAAAAAAATTAAGAACAAATAAATAAAAGGTTCTAAATGAAAGCGCACACTTTTCTTCTAAATGAACGACTGTTTGACAGCAAATATAGAATAGAAGTTATTTAAATTTTCATCGTAAAAATGAATATTGAATGTGATGGTGAGTTTATGCAGCAAGTAAAATAAAATAAGAAATAAAATAAAATAATATAAAAAGTTAATACAGAGAATAAAATAAAAGAAGTAAAATAAAACATGGTTATCTTCCATTTTATGTTGAAAAGACAATTGACAGATGACAGAAAACAAACGTAAATAATACGGATGAGTGCTCATTTTTGTTTATTTTCTTTTTGCATTATTTATTATTTGTATTGCCAATATTGAAATATTGCATATTAAACTTATGTAGCCTAGTGAAGATGCTGTTAGAGGACGAAGATTTTATTATAAGGTTGATGATGGCAATGGGGGATTATTTTTCAATGAATAAAGCAAGGTTCTGTCAATTTAAAATAAGACCTTTGAATAGAAATAGGAAATGAGTGTTTTTTTGAAGTGGTGCCCACAGTGCCGGATCCAGGGTACTGGTATGGGGGGGGGGTGATGAATATAAATATTCTCTTATAAGAAAAGTAAAATATGAATATATTTTCAATAGACATATGAAATAATAAAAACAAGCAAAACAGTAGTTCGGTATGTAAGAAATGCGAATAAAAGTATTTGAAACACTCAAATTACGATATTTTGAAACAGACTGCGTTCATCCTCAGATCTTAGAACGGCAGTATGAGTATTTTGGAATAGGCTTGGGGGGTAATTACCCCATTCACCCCCCTGCATCCGCCACGGGTGCCCATTTAAAATTCCAAATTTTGATTGTCAGGTTCTTATTTCTTATATTATTTTATTCTATTGTATAAACAGTCCAAAAATTATTACTTTACATCTTATATTATTATTTCTTCTTTTATTTTGTGAGAGACGAAACAAAGTGGTGGCTCCAAGATGGCGGGCGAAATGTGGGATAATGGTTCCATTCCATCCAAAATCGCTACTTGGAGGTTTTTGAGTTCGGAGATTATGATTTTTTTTTACAAAATTCATGAAATTAAGGTATCAGCTCTATTAATTCTGCTTCAGAATCAAAAAAATTAAAATAAAATTAGAATTCTGTCTGTTTGAAAAATATAAATACTGAAAAACTCTATACAATAGGTAGGCAAGTATCCAATAGAAAACAACTACTGCCCCCTACGACGATTGAATTATATATGTTCGATACTTGGTAAAGCTTTCTAGGAGAACAACTTTGCAATGCTTTTCAAATGCATAGCTGAATTTATTTTTTGATTTATATGAGGAACATTTATACTCTAGTTCATAAATTATAGATAGTGACTCATAAGTTGTACTTTTCAACAATTAATATGAAGCAGGGCAAGATATGGAACAGAAATCAGCTAGATAATTTTGTTTTAAATTTACTTTTCCACTCTCTCACATCCCCCCGTACTTTCAAATCTCGTAAAAAACCTAACACCTGACGACCTACTAATGAAGTCCTTGGAAGAGATAGCTATGACAACATTTGTAGACTAATGGACGAACTTATTAAAATACTATCTTCCAGAGGCTTTCATTGCCTAGAATATGCCGATGACATTGCGATTATTGCAAAAGGCAAATTTGCAAGGACAGTCTCGGAGCTTTCACAGTCACCGTAGATATAATCGACAAGTAATGTGAAGAGGAGGAGCTGACAGTGAACCCACATAAAACAAAAATAGTACCAAAAAAAAGTACTGGAAGGACTTAGGTCACCTGTACTGAACGGGATAGAAATTCCATTTGCCCAAGAGGCAAAATACTTAGGAGTAATTTTTGATCATAAGTTAACTTGGAACCAGCACCTACAAAAAGTTGTGGAAAGAAGTACAGTCGCCTTCAATCCGTGCAGGAGGAAAACAGACATTATGATGAAATCAATGGTAATTCGAAGATTAGAAAAAACCAGTTGACATTCATTGATTTGTAGCAACTGTGTGAAGTTCATTTTATAATATTTGTCGAGATGCAACTTTCCACGCCACTGTCACCAATCGTTGTATCATTTCACTGTGTCCATAAGTGTGACATTGGACGATTTGTCCAACGACGTGTGAAAGAGGAACGACTCTAACCGGTCAATGCTGGGATTTTTCTTCTTCGTATGCTCTACCTTCGTCAGCTACACCTCAGCCTCTTGGGCCTTTTTGTGTTTTCCGTGTTAGTTTTACAGCACCAACTCCGTAGCTCCAGTCCCCTGTACCAGTCTATACAGGTTCTTTACCGTTTGACTGTTGTATTCTTCGGGAGTTACTCTGCGTTTCCCGAATATTGCCTGTCTCTTGCGGTCTGATGACATGCGTTCTGACAGTACATGTCTGGCTGTTTCTGTCCCTTTACCACATTGTCTGCAGGAAAGTTCTCCGTTGTACAGCCCCATTTGGTACAGGTGTTTTCTCGCATTGGGCTGTGACCAGTGAGAAGGCCTGTTATTGTTCTAACTTGATTCCTGCTCAAATTGAGTAGTTCTTCAGTTTTGTGCTTTGACGGTCATTTAATGAATGTTTTCCGTGATGCATGAGAGGGGCTTCATTCCACCTCTCCTTTTGTTTTCGCTTGACCCAGTATCGAATGCTTCCTCGAATGTCGGATTTGTCAATCTCGAGTGCTGGTTCTGGGCCAATGTATGGAGTTGATGAGCCCACTCTGGCTATCTCATCAGCTTTTTCATTGCCCTCGATTCCACAGTGTCCTGGAACCCACATCAAAGTTAATTTGTTGTGTTCTGTGAGAACACTAAGTTCTTCTCGGCATTCCCATACCATTCGGATTCAAGAGGTACTTCAGTGACGCCTGCCTGTCTGTGCATATTTTGATTCGTGCATTTCCCTTATATTGATTTCTCTAACGCATTGCAGAATGGCATTCATCTCTGCTTGAGATACGGAGGTGTTTGTTCCTAGTGAGACGCTTGTTTGGGAGTTTCTCCCCTCACTGCACAGAAAAAAATTGGTACCTGAATACAATGAAAAAGTTCAGTGACTCAATGAATATTTTTATCAATATTGGTCCAATGAACGCAATCGTTATGTCAATGTACCACTGGTTATCCATATTATGAATACGGATCTTAATAATATCAATGAATGCTTTCATTGATATTATGATCAAGTACATTAAATAGGTTCGTTATGGTAATGAATTCCATTCATCAAACGAATGAAGAGTGTTCACCCAAGCAATAAATTGTATTCGTTCAACTGATGAAACTGCATTCATCAAATTAGTTATTATTGTCCATTCTTCGAATGAATGTTGTATGATTGATATAATGATTCAGATTAGTTCGAAGATGGATATTTTTCATCAATCCAATGAACGGTGATTTTTAAGTATTGGTTATTCCTTGATTCAATAATTGATATACATTAAATCTATGTTTCAGTTTATTCTCGTGATGCTTTCACTCATTGAACTAATTATTCTGTTTATCGTTTGAATAAGTGGCATTTATTCAATCATTGCATATCATTCGTAAATGCAATAAAGGCCTCCCACTGGTATTGAGCATACAGTGAGTTTCCGAAAGATATGCAAAATAATTAACATACATTCATCAGAACATCGCAATCCTGATTAGAAGGCGTATCTCCAAGTTATCTTTTATTTCGGCTGGCTCATTTCGGAGCTCTTCGGATGTCTCTGTAGTCTGTGCTACCTGAGAATATGCTTCAACGATCGCTTCTGTCTGCTAAAGTTAACCGGCTCTGTGCAAACAACGAAGTCGTGCGGAGTGGTCCCTCTAGTGGAGGCGCTGTGTACTACCAGCTAAAGCTAACTTGCCAGCAACGGAGATTTCTATGCGAGGATTCGGCTGAACAGGTGAATGAATGAATATGAATATATTTAAACACGAGATGGCTTGGTTCGACATAAGGATTATTATTATATTCATGAACATATTAATTACGGAGTTAGAGAATGGGAAGAAAATGTTGCTTCTATCTGCCTAACAAAACTGGAACTTAGTAACTTCGTTACACCTTCTATGATTTTTCCATAGCCCCAATAGAACCTGTGTGTAGATCTGAAAATAGATTATCATTGATTTCGATAAACTTGGATTTATTGTAACAATAAAATCATCTCTGGGACCATTAATTACGTTCATTGATATGATGAACAATTTCAAATGGATTCATTACCTCAATGAACTTTTCCATAGCAGCAACGAAACCTGTTCTTAAATGTAAAAAAAGATTATCTTTGATCTCAATGAACTTGAATCATTGTCAGGATGAAAAATGTATTGTGCCAATGGACGGAAAGGTAATAAACGGTATTCATTGATATAATGTACCACATTTTATCCATAAAATAGTATACATTGTTTCAATGTACTTCTTTCTTCATTTCAATGATCTTTTCCATAGCCGCAATGAAACATGTTCATGGGTCTGAAAATAGATCATCATTGATCTCGATAAACTTGAATTCATTGTAACAATAAAAACATACATATTTCATTGAATGGTCATTCATTGACTCGACGAAAAATGTATTGTGCCAATAAACGAAGAGGTATTCATCAATAAAATGTACCATATTTTTTTAAAATATATATCAGTGTTCTGGGACCATGAATTATGTTCATAGATGAGATGAACAATTTCAAATTGTTTCAATGTACCACATTCCTCACCTCAATGAACCTTTCCATAGCAGCAACGAAACCTGTTCATAAATATAAAAAACCATCAACTTTGATCTCAATGAACTTGAATTCATTGTATCAATAAATACCTTCGTACATCAGTGAATGTTTAATCATTATCACGATGAAAAGTTAATTGTGCCAATGAACGGAAAGGTAATAAACGGTATTCATTGATATTATGTACCACATTTTTTTCATGAAATAGTATACATCGTTCCAATGTACTTTTTTCTTCATTTCAATAATCTTTTTCAAAGCCGTAACGAAATATGTTCATAGGTCTGAAATTAGATAATCATTGATCTCAGTGTACCTCTTTCCTCGCCTCAAGAAACTTTTCCGCAGGAGCAACGAAAACTGTTCATAAATGTAAGAAACGATCATCTTTGATCTCAATAAACTTGAATTCGTTGTATCAATAAATACCTACAAAAGTCAGTGAATATTTATTCATTGCCACGATGAAAAATGTATTTTGCCAATGAACGGAGAGGTAAAAAAACGGCATTTATTGATATAACGTACCACATTTTTTTCATTGTGTATATTCCAGCACCAGTTCCTTTCTTGGTTTTGGATCCGTCCGTGTGCCAGATCCTCTCTCCAGGTTTGTCCCTGATGTTGTCATCTATCCAATTCCTTCGATATTGTAAAATAACCTCAAAGTTAATGTTGAAAAACTACCTGGAAGTATGTGGCCCGTTGGTTTCATTTCGAGAATGTTGCCTCCCACTATCTCCTTTATCTTATTGTGATCCGATCTGTTGCTCGTGTTTTGCTGCCTTAGAAGTGCCTCTCTCATAAGGTCCAACAGTACTTCCATGGCTGATGTTGATGTTGTTTTTATAGCTCCCGTTATGCTAAAGCGTTCAAGTCTTTGTACCTTGCTCAACTCAGTCGCGGCTATTTTTTGTTTTATCTTTGTCCACCATACCAAAGATGCATATGTGGTCATGGGTTTCACCACAATGTTGTATATCCAATATACCATTTTGGGTTAAGCCCCCATGTTATCCCGTGTGAAGTGCTAAGTTCATTTCATTATATTTTATGCAACTTTCCACGCCACTGCCACCACTCGTTGTATCATTCCACGGTGTCCATAAGTGTGACATTGGACCATTTGTCCAACGGCGTGTGAATGAAGAACGACTCTAACCGGTCAATGCTGGCTTAATCTGGACGAGAGCCGGACAATCTCAGGACGGCTCAGGATAAACTGTCTATGCTGGATCTCTCACGTAACTGCGACGATATATTGGATGCTTAGCCAGGGACGATGGACAGATTTATAGTCCGATAAATCTTATTCGGGCTTTGTGAATTCGGGATGGGTTATGTGTTTCTTTTGTTGTCTGCCCGAAGAAATATTGCTAGCTTCGGAATGGCTAGAAATAATTAGAGAGGAATCAAACGTTTATTATCGTTCAGTCATGCTGAAAACTGGATACATTCTTGTAATGTGCAGAAGAAGTACATTTTTGGATCTGGAAATGGAAATGAGGTTTTGTGTGCTATACGGTCAAGATCTGGTATTGCCGTGCAAAAGTATGGTGTGGTAGAATGAAAATGTTAGCGAGTTTCAAGCTTTTACTCAACTTTCTGCTGAAAATTTAAAATCTTGTTAAAAACTGATAACAAAACGAAAATTTGAACATTGAAATTATCATAACACCATCAAACTACTCAATTTCGAAAAAATTTCAGCCCTTCGTCCCCCTAAATGCTAGATAGAGAAAAATATTGCGACCTTTTCGGAAATGAAAAATAACTACAAAAATTAAGATATCGGTGGGGCGCTTCGAGCCCTCTTTTTCTCGAAGAAAGTAGCAAAAACTCGCCGAAATATAATATGAAAAATCTAAAAAAAAAAATGAAAATTTGGGAACGTTGAATAATTCAATTTTGAAAATTTTTACGCCGTATCCAAATGCTGGATAGAAAACGCGTACCTAGATCTATATAAATAATAAATAATATTCTTAGCATTCTTACTATTAAATAAGTATTATCAAAATTCCAAACTATCGCGGCGAATATATTCAGGGGTAATATAATAAGCGGTATGATTATTACCGATAATTTTTTGGAATATTAATGAATTGCAATCCCAAAGCTGAAAATACAACGAGTCCGCGGGACGAGTTGTATTTTCTTGCATTGAGATTGCCAATGATTTGATATTCCAAAAAATTATAGGTTTTTAATCATACCACGAATTATATTTAGGACGACAATATATCGATTTGAAATAAAGAAAAATCGTGTCACCTGGTAATTGATGCTTTACTTCTAGCCGTATTCAATAGAATACTCTTTTCCACGGCCTCGTCTATGATAATGGACATTTGTCCTCAACGATCGCTCAATTTGATAAATAAAGATAACTAGTCAAAACACATACATTTGACGTTTATAATTTAAATCATTATTTTCACTTGACAGATAGTAAAACAAAAACTAAGCAGGTTTATCACCGTGAAAATACAGCGACAAGCTATATTTTCACTGTAGTTTCGATTCTATTGGCTGAATTTCAAAATTTGAAATCCAGTGATTGGTTGTTAAGCAAAGAAATATATTGTCAAAATAATAGCATATACCTCTAAGGAACTATTGGACCTAATCTACACTTGGTAATCCAAGGTAGCTATGGCTGTTTGGCCGTCAGAAACTAGTTATAATTAACGAAATTTGTGAAATAGGGTATCTATCCAGATAACGAATTCTTGATAAATATAAATTTTATTTAAGTATAAATGAAAAGTAATGAAGATTGTATGGAGAAAGTCGTGGATAGTGCAAATATGAGATTTCCTTAACATAGTTCAAAGAAAGAAAAAGGTATTCGTTGCTTCACGAGGATTGTTTATTCATTTTGAATACAAATCTAAGAAAATGAAAAGTTACTTCGATGGACTAGTTATTCGAAAGTCAAGTCAACATTAATAATAATAATATTGACCTCGATGGATATGTTATTTCAATATTCGCTTCAAATTTTCCATTTTGCGGGATAGTGTAAAGAGAAAGGGATTTCGACTCTGTCGAAATTATTCGGTTCATTTGATTGAAACTCAACTCTCCGGCATACTCTTCGAACTTTGTTCGAATAATGAATCAATAAAAATGTACCAAATTCATTTCATATTTGCAAAAAATTATGAATTGGTTATTTTTTTTACAGTTGTAGAAAAAATATTATATGAAACTCGTGAGTAAAGTATTTTTTTACTTGTAGGAATGCCTACGAGTCAGCACTTCCTACTCGTAGAAAAAAAGTATCACTTTACTCACTTGATACATAAATTACTATTCTACGATAAGTACCGCGTTTAGAAGACGAAAAATTACTACAATTTTGTCAGTTACTTTTTCTATCTAAAAATTACTTTGACGTATTGGAGATCAAATCTGTATCTGTTATCAAAAGCTTTAAAACCTTTTTTTTTATTATCGAGTCAAATTGTTATTCCTTTGACGAAAGTCAAAAAAAACTCTACAAAAAATTTCATATCAATGACATTTGCTATCTTGATCCAGGGGATGTGCGGTATGTCAATTACCATTTTCTTATTTCTAACTTCTTTTCTGTGTAACAGATGCGGCCCATTTCGATTTGATTTTGATTAACATGTTTTGGTTTTCTGCGAGGTTAAACACTAAAAACGATGTCAAGAAAATTACAAAACCAAACACACAATCATTATTCCTACTTTATTGGAAACACTGAAATCAAACAGTAACCCTTATATCGATGTACTTATAAAAATTGAGTTGTTATGGTATTATTTAAAAAAAATTCTTTAATTACAGATTACGGAATATGTAATTAATTGATCATTCATCGTGGTACGCTGAATGCCATTTTAGATATTATGTGAGTAGAGAAAGTAACTTAATATTTTCATTGACTCGGTTGTTACTTGATCGAAATCCATAGCACTTCTTGGACTGTTAGAAACGTAAGTAACTGACACTTGATTAACACGATAAGATTTCAACAAATGATATTACATCGAGACATGTTTCGCTACACTGTAGTTTTTCGAGCGGTTAATATAATAACTGATGGAAAAAGCGACAGTGTAGCGAAACATGTCGCGATATATTATTATTTGTGAAAATCTTACGTGTTTGATTAAGTTTCATTAACTTAAGTATCTAGTCTGAAAAATGCTTAGTGCTCTCTGACTCCAATTACTTTTTGAAAGTGCTTAGTAATCGCGAGCATTTCATAAATAAAAGTTTCAAGTGCTCGAGATTTCGGAGCACTTTTTAAGAGTGCTGAGAGCTTAGTGCTCGAAGCACGTTTTGTCAGTGCTCGGCACAGCTCTGATCGCAGTTATTGATAGTTTCACGAAAATGAGGATAATGACATAGGTATTGTGATACAAAAGTTTGAACATCCAAATCATACCGTTCTTCACCCGAAATAATGTTCATACTGAACAAGCGATCTAGAATATTCATAAAGAAATATTTTCACACATACAGAAATCTATTCTCTCAATTTGAAATTGGATCTTTTTTTTAATAGGACTAAAAATAATTTCCTATCAAAATTTATCGATGTATTCAAGAGAAATCTCCTAGTTTTTCAGAACAAAACAGATATCACGGTTATTTGAAATTAGTTAATTCTTTGATCGAAGAAACTTATAATTTCAAGTAGAAATTTCTAAACATTTGGAGAGATCAAAAACGTACTCGGAACAAAAATGTAATGATTTTCTGTTTAATTAAGTATATAGCTTATTTGAAGAGGACTAGAAACTTAATTTAAGAAAACTTGAAGATTTGGTTTATTTCAATTGAGAAATATCACTTGTTCAATTGAAAACATAAATTACATGAAGCACTCATTTGAGGACACACTCATATGTTCAACTGAGAACTTCAACAACTTCCAATGAGATAGATCAGTTATTTTGGTTGAAGCTTCAAAATAACTACTGTGCTCGTGATGAATTGTTTCTCTTGAGACCTTTTCTACCAATTTGTGTCCAAGAGAGGATAATGAAAACCGTGTTTTTCAATATATATGTATATCCATCGGAGACGATCCATTGCATACAGTGGAGGTGAGATTCAATAGGAAATTGAAAAAACTTACAGTTGGTGGAGTTAGACTGTAAGTTTTTTCAATTTCCTATATATGTATATTTAATTGAGTTACAGCGAAAAACTTTGAGATAATCGTTGTTTCTATTTGATGATTTCACAAATCATGATGTAAAGAATTATTAATTTTTTCATTAGTCAATATTCAAAATAACATTCAAAGGCAAACAGAGACTACTCTCACTTGTTGTTCTTCTTAAATAGAAATATTCATTCCAGTGTTTCAGTGACTGACTTCTTCCCATGGTTCTGACCTAGTGCTGAGGAACCTTCGTGATTCAATATTTTCTTTAGCTGTGAAGAGGAATCGTTTTGTTAAAATCATCTACAAGAACTTTGTGCTTTCTTACTAAATAATGTGTCTTTTACTGGAACTTCTAGAATATATCTACCTTTCCCGGCTTCCAATTCCTGGCCTGATCCATTCATTTTCCTTTCGCAGAAACTGAATTAATGTTTCTGAATTTCTTTTTGGGAAAGAGTGTCATGGTTTTGGCTGTCATAATATGGTAATCTTCATGTCAATATTGTAGAAATTCAGTGTGGAACGAGAATGGAAGAATAATTGAACCGTATTTCATGCCAAGGCTCAGTACCTAAGTCAAGAATCAGAGAAGTTTCATTGATTGGATGGCAAAAATGTTTTCTTCTATTAAAATAATGAATTTACTGAAACAAGAGATGGACATTCTTGAAAAAAAAAACATGATGAAATTGAATAAAACTTACTAAGTGAATACGTTATTAATTAAAAGACAAGGGAAATATCTACTGATCTCATGAAAGTACATAACTTATTGTGAATAATTTTATTTTAGAAAAAAAGTTGTAACATAATCAGCGTGGATAATGAATGCACATATTATTGTAGTGAAGAACAGTTTTTCCAACAATCAACGTGGTGAAATATTGACATGAAACACATTATATCATCACTTACCTTGAAAGACTTTGATCAACTGAGGAAGCTTCCACTCTCGAAGATGCTCTGGGTTTTACATTGCACCTATATAAACTTCTAACAAGTACTTTTATATCAAAAACTTGGAGCATTGGTACCTTCCACACCCTTTCTTAACGAACACTCAACAATAATGGACTCCACCGCGTGCACATAGAACCGTTGTTCCCTTCCCCTACAAATGATACCGGTCTAAAACTAATTTTTTACAAACAAGATAATCTTCGCTCTATCGAATATTCTCAATTTTTTGTAGTAATGAAATTGAGATTTTCTAAAAATCTCGTGGGATATACTGAAATGAGACATTTTGTCTCAAAATGATAACGAATAATGAGCTAGTTTCAAGACATCAGTGTTAGTTCAGTATGAGAATGACATTTTTTCGGGTACAGCGAAATACACTCATTCCAAGACCTTTTTATTTCTGGTTACGAATGAGTTAAGATCTTTCAAGTGATATAAAGCATTAAGTTGAAACAAAATATATTCAATTAGTTCAATTTCACCATATTCTCAATGAAAAATATTTCGTTTCTCACCTCAAAGATGTAGCCAGTTTCAAAATAAGAATCACTAATCTTGTTCCAAAGTTTCTTCATTTCAGACAAGTTGTTCGAGTGTTCCAAATGACCAAGAAATGGCATTTCTTGATGTAAGAAATTGGATAACTTCAGTTGTACATGAGGTAATTGATCTGAAGAAGTAAACTCTTCATCAGAGATATTATTTTTAAAAAATTTCACTATCTTCTTTCAAAACAATACTTTTTTACAGTGTATCACTCTCAACACAGAAAAAAATTGGTACCTGAATACAATGAAAAAGTTCATAGACTCAATGAATATTTTTATCAATATTGGTCCAATGAACGCAATCGTTATGTCAATGTACCACTGGTTATCCATACTATGAATACGGATCTTAATAATACCAATGAATGCTTTCATTGATATCATGATCAAAGTACATTAAATAGGTCCATTATGGTAATGAATTCCATTCATCAAACGAATGAAGAGTGTTCACCCAAGCAATAAATTGTATTCGTTCAACTGATGAAACTGTATTCATCAAATTAGTTATTATTGTCCATTCTTCGAATGAATGCTGTATGATTGATATAATGATTTAGATTAGTTCGACGATGGATATTTTTCATCAATCCAATGAACGGTGATTATTAAGTATCGGTTATTCCTTTATTCAATAATTGATATACATTAAATCTATGTTTCAGTTTATTTTCGTGATGCTTTCACACATTGAACTAATTATTTTGTTTATCATTTGAATAAGTGGTATTTATTCAATCATTGCATATCATTCGTAAATGCAATGAAGGCCTCCCACTGATATTGAGCATACAGTGAGTTCCCGAAAGATATGCAAAATAATTAACATGCATTCATCAGAACACCGCAATCCTGATTGGAAGGCGTATCTCCAAGTTATCTTTTATTTCGGCTGGCTCCTTTCGGAGCTCTTCGGATGTCTCTGTAGTCTGTGCTACCTCGCTACCTGTCGCTTTTGTCTGCTTAAGTTAACCGGCTCTGTGCAAACAATGAAGTCGTGCGGAGTGGTCCCTCTAGTGGAGGCGCTGTGTACTACCAGCTAAAGCTAACTTGCCAGCAACGAGATGGCTTATTATTATATTCATGAACATATTAATTACAGAGTTATAGAATGGGAGGAAAATGTTGCTTCTATCTGCCTAACAAAACTGGGACTTCGTTACACCTTCTATGATCTTTCCATAGCCCCCATAAAACCTGTGTGTATATCTGAAAATAGATTATCATTGATTTCGAAAAACTTGGATTCATTGTAACAATACAATCATATCTGGGACCATTAAGTACGTTCATTGATATGATGAACAATTTCAAATGGATTCAGTGTACCCCTTTCATTACCTCAATGAACTTTTCCATAGCAGCAACTAAACCTGTTCATAAATGTTAAAAAAGATCATCTTTGATCTGAATGAACTTGAATTCATTGTATCAATAAATACTTTCGTACATCAGTGAATGTTTAATCATTATCACGATGAAAAGTTAATTGCGCCAATGAACGGAAAGGTAATAAGCGGTATTCATTGATATTATGTACCACATTTTTTTCATGAAATAATATACATTGTTCCAATGTACTTTTTTCTTCATTTCAATAATCTTTTTCAAAGCCGTCACGAAATATGTTCATAAGTCTGAAATTAGATCATCATTGATCTCAGTGTACTACTTTCCTCACCTCAATAAACTTTTCCGCAGGAGCAACAAAAACTGTTCATAAATGTAATAAACGATCATCTTTGATCTCAATTAACTTGAATTCGTTGTATCAATAAATACCTACAAAAGTCAGTGAATAATTATTCATTGCCACGATGAAAAATGTGTTTTGCCAATGAACGGAGAGAAAAAAAAACGGTATTCATTGATATTATGTACCACATTTTTTTCATGAAATAATATACATTGTTCCAATGTACTTTTTTCTTTATTTCAATAATCGTTTTCAAAGCAGTAACGAAATATGTTTAGGTCTGAAATTAGATCATCATTGATTTCAGTGTACCACTTTCCTCACCTCAATAAACTTTTTCGCAGGAGCAACGAAAACTGTTCTAAATGTAAGAAACGATCATCTTTGATCTCAATAAACTTGAATTCGTTGTATCAATAAATACCTACAAAAGTCAGTGAATAATTATTCATTGCCACGATGAAAAATGTATTTTGCCAATGAACGGAGAGGTAAAAATAGTTATTTTTGTATCTAGTGCGCGAAATGCTACTTTGGTGATCGAGAACTGATTTTTTTTAACGAGGCGCAGCCGAGTTAAAAAAAATAGTCGAGATTACCAAAGTATTTCGCGCATGAGATGCAAACAAAATTTTTTCTACAAACGTCAAAAATATTGTTCTAAAATAAATAATAACTATGAAAAATAGTATTGAACTGGCTTAAATAATTTTTCCAAATCAAGTAATTACTGTAGGGTTTCTATGCATCTTGACTGTAACTATGGAAATAAAATGGCATTTGTTGACAATTATTTCAAAGTGACAGTTCTCGATAATTATTTTTTGACTTTTTATTCGCGTCAATTTCGTGCGTGATATTTATTATTGTAAAAGAATGGAAATTTCGAGCGACGATGAACTAAGCAGTACCCCACCTAACTTGATCGATGCGGCCAATTCCGTTATTTCCAACCTTTTACCGGAGAAATCGAGGCGCCAGTATGAAAATGCATATCAGCAATTTAAAGAGTGGTGTGAAGCAAATAAAGCCAGAAAAATATCCGAAAATGTGCTGTTGGCATATTTTGCACAGAAGTCTAAGAAGCTGAAGTCTTCCACGTTATGGGCAATGTATTCTATGTTGAAGGCAACACTCAATGTTAAAGAAAACGTGGATTTTAAGAAATTTACCAAGTTGGTTCCATATTTGAAAAAATTGTCAGTTGCAAATCATCCTAAGAAATCTAAGGTATTGACTAGAGAGGAAGTTGATCAATTCATAAGAGAGGCAGATGATGAAACCTATTTGTTGGTTAAGGTAGATTTTTGATGATTGTTTTATATGTTTTTTGAATTACTGATTTCCTTTTAGGTCGTTTTAATACTGGGTATTTCGGGTGCTTGCCGCCGTGACGAACTCACTAAAATGACGGTCGATGACATAGAAGATAAAAATTCCATTTTGATTGTTAAAGTACCCGATACAAAAACGAATATACAACGAATTTTTACAGTTTCAAATTTATATTATACTGACTTTTACCGAAAATATGCGGCTCTTCGTCCAAGTTATGCTACCAGTCGCCGATTGTTTTTGAAGTATCAAAATAAGAGATGTTTTAACCAAGTTGTTGGAATAAATAGTATTGGAAAGATGCCTAGCTTAATAGCAAAACACCTAAAATTACCAAATCCTGATGCCTACACTGGTCATTGTTTTCGGAGAACATCAGCCACACTCCTTGCTAATACGGGGGCCGATATATGTGTTTTGAAGCGACATGGAGGATGGAAATCTTCGACTGTGGCCGAAGGATACGTGGAGGATTCTATCAATAACAAAATTCAAATATCAAATAAAATTTTAGACTGTGAAATTTCAAGATCAAGTGCTGTCACCTCTACGGCAGTTGCTTGCAAGTCAAAAATGGATAGTCTTCCAACCCCCGAAACTACGATATCACGAGCTGAATCTGAGTTATCTGGTTTAGGAATAAATATTGGTTCGTGCACTGGCTGCACCATTAATGTTAACATTGTAAATAACAAATAAAATTAGGTAGTGTAAAATTTTCTCACAATTTGAAAACCTTAATTATTGTTCTACATTAATAAATAAACGATTTCTTGTTTTTTGCTTGATTGAGGACCATATATATAGGTTAGAATTTGAAAATCCCATATAGTTTACATGCAATGTGCGAAATATATTTCGCACATTACTTCGCGCACGGTGTCATGGTAACGAAGGAAAATGAAAAAAAGTGCCACTTCGCATACTGTTGTCAATGTGCGAACCTTGTCATTTTTTGACGTTTGTAGAAAAACGGCATTTATTGATATAACGTACCACATTTTTTTCAGTGAACGCTGCACTCGTCAAAACACCACGATAATCATCCATTCAAAACGCCACCCCAACTCGCGAAGTGATCATTTCATATTTTTGACAGCTCAAAACACGTGTTCCAGCTTTTACCGCAATTCCTGCAATTTATTGTGCCACTGTCAATTATATCACAATAAAAAGTACTTCGCATTCGCCACGTATAAGCGAATAGAAGATGTACAATTAAAGAGTGCACGGAGAGAGATAATGATTAGGGGTATCGAAGTACAATGATAGGGCCTTAACGCGCGAGCAGTTTCAGTCTGCGTGCCCGAATCAATTAAAGTATAATCCGGAACTGCAGGATATCGTGACAGACCCTCCTGAAGGGTCGCTTTCCGTCCTTATTGAGGGTGGACTTTTCGCAGATTTTTTTTTCTCCGAGTGGAAATGGTGAACTTCCCAATTATATATAATATACCTCGAGTTCCTTGAAAAATATCGTCTGATAAGTCTGATACTGGGTTATTTTTCAAGCCACGAAAGTAAAAACCGAATAATTTGCATAAAACTATGAGGCGCCGTTCGGGTAAAAAGTGTTTTTGCAAATATATTTAATTTTGTGTCAATATATTTATTAGTTGTAGCAAATATTTTCATATTGCTTTCCGATATATTTATTTTCGATAAAACACAATATATTTACAAAGCATTACAAATATAAATACAGAGTGGTCCAACGAAAAGTATGCACCTAGCTTTTATCCTTTTTGTGGAATTGCAAGCAAAAATGCTCGTACACGTGGAGTTTGTTTTTGAGGGGGACATATTTCAAATATATTTTGCAACTTGTGCCTTCAACCCCCCAGCGACGGGGTGTCACAACCCTAAAATTTTAAATGGAACGTGGGGTCGACTGATATATCATTTCAACGGGCACAAAATTATCTTCCTAATGATACCCTATTTGTTGAAATTTACTGAAGCAGTTAATGCGAAAACGGCTTTAAGAACATGAACCCGATAATGTTGGTAGGTATTAATGATAAGTTTTGGTTACTAGGAATTAAAACATGTACAAGTAGTACTTAGTACGTTTCAATATTTGTTACTTGTAATAGTGCTTTGTAAAAAAAACAAGCTGTTAAATTGATTTATTGAAATGTTACTTCAACAAGTGTTCAAATTGTGACCCATTTGCTTCCGTACAATAATACAGATTTTGTTCAAATCTATGTCTAACATTTCATAGCATATCTGCTATAATCCGTTGGCGAATATCTTCTATGGACTCGGGCTTCGTAGCAAAACATTTATTTTTCAAGTGTCTCCATAGAAAAAAGTCCAAAGGCGATAAATCAGGTGACCTGGCAGGCCATTCCATTGGGCCTCTCCTGCCAATCCACTGTCCGGGGAACCGGTTATCTAAAATTTCTTGTACATGACCAAAATAGTGCGGAGGTGCTCCATCTTGCTGGAAATGAAGCCGATCAGCATTATGATTTTGGTCATCTTCTATTATTTGTGTGATGAAAGGATCAATTGCGTCTTCAAGCATATTTAGGTAGATTTCACCATTTAAATTTCCAGGAATGAAAAGTGGTCCTATGATATGACTTCCTAATATGCCACACCAGACGTTTATTTCTTGAGGGGCCTGGGAATGAACTTCACGGAATAAATATGGGTAACAGCAATTATGCCTATTCAAAGCTCCATTCAAACATATTGTAAAACAAATGTTACACATATCTGCAGTTTTTTTCTTACACTTATCTGCAGTCGTTTTCGACAAAATCACGCAAACGATAAATGGGGAATTTAGTTTGATAACAAAAAATTATCATTGAAATGTTGCTTTCGGCAAAATGAAGTAATTTAGAAATGATTGTCGTTATCTTGATTCCTAGTAACCAAAACTGATTTGTATTTTTCATTAATACCAAAATTATCGGGTTAATGTTCTTAAAGCCGTTTTCGCATTAACTGTTTCAGTAAATTTCAACAAATAGGGTATCATTGGAAAGATTATTTTATGCCTGTTCAAATGATATATCACTCGACACCACGTTTCATTTAAAATTTTAGGGTTGTAACACCCCCTCGCTAGAGGGTTGAAGACACAAGTTGCAAAATATATCTAAAATGTGTCCCCCTCAAAGGCACACTTCACGTGTCCGAGTATATTTGCTATGAATTCCAAATAAAGGAGAAAAGCTAGGTGAATACTTTTCGTTGGACCACTCTGTATATATAAAAACGTTAATTCCCATATATTTATAAATTCGATCTGTTTCATGTCGTCAAGAGATGGCGCAACCGACGCGATTTGTCCAAGATCTAGCATGTGGCAACATGGCAACTAGGCAGTCATTAGTACATAAAGTGGCTAACAGATAGCAGTAGCACAGGCAGTTTTGTTATTGTGTAGTTTCCTACTTTACAATTGGGCACTTAATTGAACGGCACGGCCTTTTAAATTCAGTGACACAGTAATTAAACGAAGGCCCTCTAGGATTAAATGACCCAATCTGAAATATTGTACTGCCGCCATCTATTCGGTAATTTCTGTACTAATGACTTTGCTTCGTTCCCATGTTGCCATATGCTCGAACGTGTCACAAATCGCGTCGATTGCGTCATCTCTTCACGGCATAAAATAGATCAAATTTATAAATATATGAGACTTCACGTTTTTGTGTATTAGTAACACTTGAAATGTAAATATATTGTGTTTGATCGAAAATAAATATATCGGCATGCAAAATAATAAATATTGCTAATTAAAATATTAAAATTTTCACGATTCCTGAAATGACAACTTGAAATAGTTTAAGTTTTATTTATACAGAGTGTCTTAAAAAAGCGCAGCAACCCAGAAGTTTATTTTTTTAAATAGTACTCCCTGTATATCATAACGAATCCAACAATATCAAGTTTGACGCTATCATCTCCAAACCTAACTCCCAATAAATTCACGAGTTAGGTTAGGAAACCTAATTAATTTTATATAAGTATTTAAAGTAACATAGCAAAATGTAATGTAGTATATCTTCACCACTTGAAGAAGCTTTTGTAAAGCGAAACAACTGTCGTGGTTTTGTAAACCCTCTTTATGTGAAAATCATGTGAACTATAGTTTCATTATAGAGATTAACATGGATATCAATTCAAAAAATTGAAAGTAATTTTGTTCAAGACATATCGACAAAAGGTTTAATATCTCTTGTTCAATAACCGGGTCAACATGATTTTTATCTAGTAAACCTTCGAGTAAGAGTATTGTATCTTGCGAAGGTATACTAGGGAACAGATTTTGTCAAATGGTATTGATTTTGCGTTATCTGGAACAGTTATATCCTGTATTTTATTTATCAAATCATAAGAATTTTTAAGGCTGAATTTCGGTTCAAAGGACACCGCACACTTTAATAGGGAAAGTGCCCCCCTGTCGAGTCGGCTGAATTTGTTGCTGATATGTTGTAGTCCAAGTCATTCCAAACAAAAAGTCCAATGGGCATAACTTTTTCTATAAGCTAGTTTTGCCGCTAGAGGGCGTTGAAAATTCAAATCTTTTCTCTATTGTTAAACAACAAAAAAAGTTACCCTGAATAATTTTCACTATTCTGAGTAATTAAGATCTAAACATTCATCAATATAAGATAGTATTAGAAGTATTTTTCGTTGGTGTCATTACAGATGGTCAATTATACAGTGTGTTCCATCTGGTATGAACAAACTAATAGTTCGAGTTGATGATGAAACTCAAGGAGAATGTTATAAAAATAGGTCTAATTAATTTATATTCGATTATTTTATTGATGCTCAAGGAGTATGATAGAGAAACTCCTCCTGGTGGGTCAACTAAGCCTCCATTCACACATTTAGCATAAGTGTAATATGGAGACAATTATGGGCTATATGTTACATTTAACGTACCTTTCGAACCTAGTATCATTGACCCTAATGAAGCACCGTCGAATTAACCCTAATAATAATTTACAGGGTGTTTCATTTTGGAACATATCTATACGATCAAAGAAACTGACATTGTTGATGTTGTTGATTCACAGTTGTTATTTAATTAGTATTTCGATGGCGAAATTTTACTCTCATCCTCCATACACCTGGAATATCAATACGTTCGTGAAATTCAAATAAAATGTTCCTCAAATCCTGCCATTTATCTTGTACATGAGATTGGGGTTTATTAATTTCATCGGTTTCTTCGTCCTTCATTGTATTCACACTCATAACATTTGAATCTCACTGCAAAATTATACGCCATATTCAACTTTACATTGACATGAAGTCACAAACAATCACAACATTGCTCTATGGAAACATTTTTGTTTTTTTTTCTGTAGTGAAGGGATGCAATGTTTTCATAGTATCCAGTACCCCATTCTTGAAAATGATTGAACAGTTTTCAAAATGAATCTAAAATATAATATTTTCATAATGCGTTCAATTTCCTGAATACTGTTGTGATATCGAAATAAAAACGAAAGTTAACCAGACAGCAGGATCCAGAACAAGTATTTATTGCCTCATATACAGGGCAATACAAAAAAAATAGGGTTGGATGGTGGAACGCATTAAATTAAAATGAAATATTAGTTATAACATCTGCGTTACCTTCATTCACCTCTCTACTACTATTATTTGTCTCTGAATCAGTTGGATGTTACGAATTTTTGGTCGAAATAAGGACTTCGCAAATGTAAAAATCCCTGACGTTACAATGATAGATTCAGAAAGAATTTTTTCTACGGGTATTTTATTGATATATTTTTAATATTTTTTGTTCTTTCTCATGCCTTCAAATTATACAGGATTGTCGAAAAATATTTTTCAATACGGAACTTTTCGAATTTAACTATCGCTTTCTTTTAAAACGAACACTCGGTATAGTTTTCAACTTTGTGGTGTAAAAAACGGCGTAGAATAAAATTCATAAAGAGTTTTTGATTGTAGATCCCTAAGGCGATTTGTAACCATTTTCGAATTACTGAACTTTAGAAATTGTAAGTAGCTGGAACACACTGTATAATTGACCTAATGTAACAACTCCAAAGAACAATACTTGAAAAAGTATCTCATATTGATGAAGGTTTACATCTTGATTAATCAGAATGCTGATGGTTATCAAGGATAACGTTTTGTGTTGTAAAACAATGTAGAACAAATGAAGGTTTTCATGGGCCTCTAGCTCCAAAACTAGCCTAAAGAAAAAGTTTGTGCCCATTGCACTTTTTGTTTGGAATGACTACGACTACAACATATCAAAAATTCAGCCGATTCGACAGGGGGCCTCTTTCCCTATTAAAGTGTGCGGTATCCTTTAGAATAATTTGTTATTAAATGTATTAATTTTCTTGATAACTCAACTGATAGTACCGAATTATTTTTTGATATTGCATATTTCAATAATTCCAATTAGTAAATTTGAATAAGCTTCAACGTTCCCAGAATAATCTCATCATTACTTCTTATTTCACAGATATCATCTCTGTTTCGAAAGAGCACGCGTTCACAATATGATCCGGGCTGTGATCCGGCTCGCAAAAGTTAACTTCCGGTCTAACTCATCAGGCACACGTGTCGCCCTTTCGCACTTCCGCTGTGCCATCGTACAAAATTCATCCTATTGTTGCAGGAATCATAACGCGGCCCTTCCAAATATTGTCACTGTAGATTAATAGATATGACGAAATGTGAAAACGGGGCTAGAAAATATGCTAATTGAAATAAGCAGACAATATGTCCGGAATCAATAAGAATAATTATAAATTTATTTCTCTTATAAAGTATAAAGTAGAAAGCATTCTTCTAAATTCACTAACAAGGAAAGCGTCAATTTCTATGAAGTTTGTTGATATAAAATATCACAATGAAGAAAACACATAACACAAAATAACAAGAATAAATATAATATACTTATGTGAAAGAACACATACAGAAGACAAAGAAGAATATGAAACATTAAGAAAAGCGAAGAGGATGATTCGGCAATGCAAAAGAGAATGGACAGACGAGAAAGTGCATGAAATTGAACAGGAAAGTGAAAATAGAAGTACAAAATGTGTCTACAGAAGACTTGAGAACGAAATAAAAAATGCAGAAATAAAACAAACGGAATAAAGAAAAAAGAAGGAACAGTGGTACTAGAAGACAAACAATACCAAGAAGTTTGGATAGAATTCTACAAAGAATTATCAACTGATGAAGCGGTAGAGGATGGACAGATAGCGATGGAAGCAGAAGACGGAGAAGAAAGGAGTGAAGAAGAAGGTAATATAGTAAATGAGCCCACCAGAGAGGAGTTAGGAAGAGTTATAGCGAAATGTAGAAATGGCAAACCACCCGGAAAAGATGAAATTTACATTGAATTTATAAAGCACGGAGGCAATGAATTGAAGGAGAGAATGCTTACATTAGTGAAAGAAAAAATGCCAGAAGAATGGGAGACAGGACAAATAATTACTATCCATAAAAGGAGACCAACAAACCTGTAATAATTACTGAGGAATTACACTACTCAACACAGCGTATAAAATAATGACATCAATAACCCAAGTAGCACACCCATATAGGGACAATATTGGTACAATATTGTGAAAATATTGGCAAAATATTCAAATAATAATATTGTCGAGAAAAAAAATGTGAACATTCGGCGATATTGGTCCAATATTTAAAAAATAATATTGGTCTAATATTCTCGAAGCAATATTGGCCTCAAAATGTTAGGCGATATTAGAACAATATCGCTGTAGCACACTTACATTGGAATAATATTGGTGAAATATTGGTAGAATATTCAAACGTAATATTGGCGAGATAAAATTATAATTATTTCGGGATATTGGCACAATATTACTTGGACATTATACAAATAATATTAGTGAAATATTGAGGAAGCAATATTGGCCCCAAAATAGTTAGGGATATTGGCATATTGATACAATATCATTTGCATAATGGTAAAATATTCAAAGTGAATATGGCGAATATGTGTTGCCTTGGAAACATTGATAAACTATTTCCAGAAAATGTCGAATAATTTAAAAATTCTACAATTTCGTTTCTACTTCAATTTACCACTGAGTAGATTGACTTGTAAACGCATTGTGAGAAGCCTTATTTAATATATGTTTAGCTGTTGTTCTATATGTGGGGCCACCTAGCGGTTTCTCACCCAAGTTTAATCACGATTCATTTCAATATTGTTTATTGAATATTCGGCCAATATTCAAATTTCAATCCTTGTGATAAATGTATTTTGTAATATTGTATCAATATTGTCTTTGAAATATTGGCGTGAGGTTTTCGTAACAATCTCAATCAATATAGGGTCAATATAATTTTTAGAATATGGATTAAATAAGTTTCCACCAATGTGTTATGAAACTTGGATATACAATATTGTTTTTTATCTCTAAAATCGATATGAGAGTAATATTGAAATCGCAATATTGGAGCTAGATGCTGGAAACAATATGTAAGCAATATAGCTCTATCGATATCGGTGAACATTATTGAACCAATATTGACCCAATATTTTATGAAACAATATACATTCAGAACAGGTTACATTTACAATATATTCATATTGGCCCAATATGAAAACAGGATTCAGCCAACATGAGGTGCTACCTGGGAATACAAACCAGGCTGGCATGTATTACAAAAAATATAATAGGATCATATCAAAGCGGATTTGCACAAGGAAAATCAACCATTGACGCGATTCATATATACTAAAACAAGTGATAGAAATAGCTCACGAACATAAGATAGACCTCGAAATGCTTTTTGTAGATTTTCAACAATCTTTTGACTCAATAAAAAGAAATCAACTCATGATAGCACCGAGAGAGTTAAAAATCCCACAAAAACTGAGAAAGCTGATATCAAGACTAAAACGACTAAAATCACAATAAGAACACAAAAAGGAGAAACAGAGGAATTCACAATCGATAAAGGAGTAAGACAGGGGGGACTCACTTTCAACGACGTTATTCAACTTATCTTTAGAATATGTTCTAAGGAAAATCAAGGAAAGGAATCTTAGGACAGGAGGAGGACAAATTATTGCAAACGCTGATGATAAAGCCATAATTGCCAATACCAGAGAAATAATAAAAGATATGCTGAAAGAAACCATAGAACAGGGAGACATAATGGGACTTACGATCAACCAAAAAAAAAAAAATATTGAGGTTGGGAAGGAAACCAATACATGAGAAGCATAAAATAGGAACGAGAGAGTTTGAAGAAGTTGAAGAGTTTGAATGATAAGTAAAACTGGAGAAAGAAGGCCAGAAATACAAGAAAAAATATTGAACGCAAATAGAGCATATTTCGCCAATAAAACATTATTGAAAAGTAAAATATGAACAAAGAGGAGTAAAATGAACATTTATAGTGCTATAATTAGACCAATAATGTTATATGGGGCAAAGACGATGACAATGACAAAGGAAATTTCAAGACAAGACAAGAGTAGGTAAACTCTTGTCTTTTCTTGTCTTGTCTAGACGGCACCACTAAATTCAAATAATGAACATCAATCATTGCTGCGAGTTGGTAGTTTTCTACGTAACGCCAACTCCAAAAAAAATTAGCAGACTATTTTCTGTGTTACAGGAATTTTGAATAATATTCAGTTAGAACAGAATGTTTGCGTATTTTTCATCAACGCTTATGCTTTATTATCGCATGATTTTTTTTTTCACCTATCCTACCGCATACACATCAAAAAAGTAGAATAAACGCAGAGTGACCGTTAAAATTATTAACGCCCGCAATGCCCCGTCGCCTATTTCCGCAAAGAAGCACTCAATCCGTACAATAATCAGGTAACAAGCAAAATGGGTCATAATCACAAACATAAAATAAATATAAACTTAGCACACACAAGCTTATGAGGCGTGCTCGAAAATGCTCGTGTAAAGAATGCCGTTGCGGCAACTCGCACAAGTTTCCTGGAAAGTAGGATGAGATTGTATTAAAATGAGAGCAGTGGCGTGTCCGTGTATTGGTATATGGGATATCAAAAGTCCAAAGAATAAATATTTTATTTTTAGACGGAAAGATTAGAATAAAAGTAGTAATAATAATATTCTTGTTGATAAGGGCAACATTCTCCATGAAAATTGAAAAATGGAAAATGTGATTTATTTGTAATATCTAACAGAAAACAACTACTTTCCCGGCTAAAGCCACGCTGGACATTGAACTACTATCTGATAGATATGGTGAGAAGACTCCAACTGAAAAGAAAAAATCTGAAAATTAAAATAGACATTTTCATTCAGATAGTTGATTTTTATAATTTTCCCTAGTTTCCATTGAAAATTCATTGAATAAATTAGATAGAGAGAATGTTACTAGAAAAATATTACTCACACAAATCGTTCAATTAATTGAAGCGAGGTTCGCTTCTCTCGCATTTAATCCCCAATACATTTTGGTCGACGAAAATCTATTTCGCTTACCAAGTGGCTGGCACCTCATGTTGGCTGAATCTTGTTTTAATATTGGGCCAATATGGATATATTGTAAATGTAAAAATAATATTGAACCAATATGGGTTCATATTGGAAAAACAATATTTCATTAATAATATTGGTGAGAAATTGGCTCAACCTGTTCTGAATGTATATTGTTTGATGAAAAATTGGGTCAATATTGGTTCAATAATTTTCACCAATATCGATAGAGCGATATTGCCTACATATTGTTTCCAGCATCTAGCTCCAAATATTGCGATTTCAATATTACTCCCATATCGATTTTAGAGATAAAAAACAATATTGTATATCCAAGTTTGACAATGGTGGAATATTATTCAATCCATATTACCGCAGAAAAAATATTTCGATCTTTGATGTGTATAATTGCTTCTGGAGAGCCTGCTCTCCAATTCTATCAATCTCCCTGATGAGCTTGGCAAAGCGAAATAGACTTTCGTCGACCAAAACGTATTGGGGATTAAATGCGAGAGACACGAACCTTGCTTCAATGAAATGAACGATTTCTGTGAGTGCTCTCTCCATTTCATTGTTCGGCAATTTTGAATTTTGATTTTGAACTTGAATACAAATTTTCCGCAATGCAGCAATTTCTTTGAAGAATGACATTTTCTGACAAATGGGTATTAACATTTTTTTCCATATACCTAGTGCAACCTTGGTTTGTGACGCATCTATCTTTCTTCCACTCCATCAGCCGATACGTCCAAGTAGAAGAGAGACAGCGGCAGAACAAATCCTACACGTGAACTGATTTGTCAAATGTTTATGAATGGAAAATTTAATGTGGTTTCCATTGTTCATTACAACGATTGCGGCTAAAAATGGTAATTAATTTTTGCATTTTAAGAATTTGATTAGCGATATAATCTCATATATTTGTTCCTTGATTATTAAAAAAAAGTAGCATAATAGGTAATACAATTTTGACTAAAAAATTATTATGACTCATATAGACGATCGTATAAAAAGTCAAATGCTTTTATATAGTATTCAATGAAAAAAATTATCGTATATAGCTATCAATGTTGAAGTAGTTATTTATGTTACAAGTGTTAAAAGTGGCATTTTATTTGTGCATGGGGAATATTGCGATACGAGCGTTAGCGAGTGAAGCAACCCCACACTTTTAACAAATGTATACATTTTTTTGTACAACAGTTACTGCTAGTAAGAAAACAACAACAAAAAAATATAAGATCCACAAGGATTCGAACACATGATCTTTGGGTTCAAGGCTGACTGGCAGATGCTCCAAACATAATAAACCCCAACGCATTTTATTTATGAATGTCATTATTTGTCAGTGGTGAAGGACCTTCTACAGTTGGACTGAATACTCCTCGTTTGTAACTTCAAAAGGAATTAGTATTACCAATTGCCTAAACGGCCAAATACATGTGTGAACTTTTATAAATGATTCCTCTTGAGTAGGTGTTCTGATTAGAATATTTGATTGAAGTGTTTCTATAAGAGCGATCTATATTACTGAGTATCCATCATCTCATCTGTCATTTTACTTTTAACCCTATTGTTAATAGTTATTTGTTTTAATAGGCATAAAAGCACAAGATTTAATGCCGCGACTGGTGCCGCTACGCTCGGCTATGAAACCAGCCAAGGCATTAAATTTGCTTTTCTGCCGTGTGAAACATATAATTTTTTCTTCAAATTTGTTCCAATTCCACGCAAAATCGACTTTTTCATATTTAAATTGCGTTTCATTATCAATATCCAAATAACTAAATTATTTCATCAAAGGTAACTGGGCCCTGCGTTACTATGTTTACCGCTGATGACGTTTGTTGAATTTGTTTGTTTACTGTTTACTTTGTCATTGTCAATTTTGAAAAGTTGTTATGTTAGAAATGGATTTATTGCAAAGTGAGGATGAATTGATGCAATTAACACCACCTGAGATAAGAGACCAGGCGCGAGATGAATTTAACCTTTTACCGGAAAAATCAAGAACTGTATATGAACTCACATACAGCAGATTCATGGAATATAGACAGAAGAAAAATATAGGGTCTTTCTCTGAAAATGTGCTGATTGTCTATTTTTCCGATCTTTCAAAGAAAATGAAGCCTTCAACGTTATGGTCTACCTATTCGATGTTGAAAGCTACCCTGAACATAAAAAATAACATTGATTTGGCAAAATACCTGAAGTTACGGGCTTTTTTGAAACGCCAGTCAGATGGTTTCCATGCAAAAAAATCCCGAGTTTTTCAAAGAGAAGAAATCGAGAAATTTTTATCAGATGCCCCCTCCCCATGACATTCACAAATTCGGTAAAATGCCAGAAGAAATTGCTACTTTTCTGGGACTATCCCATGCGAAAGAGTATACCGGGCACTGCTTTCACAGAACTTCGGCCACGTTGCTGGTGCATTCTGGTGGGGACATAACAATGTTGAAGCAACATGGAGGGCTATATTGAGGACTCGCTAGCCAATAAGTCGAACATCGGCAATAAAATACTTTCTGGCGTTTCCGGAGTATCAAGTGTTGATACTAAAGTTGTTAATTTTACTGAAAAGGAGGGAAGTGGACAGAGTTCAATTGTATTAAATAATTGTTCACAATTCACCATAAATATATCTAATAAATAAAAATTTCGTGTTGTAGTTTGTAGTTTTAATGCAATGAAACCAGTTTATTATCATCAGCATCATTTTGAGTTTTCTTAATTGTCAATTTTAATAACCAGTTTGATTTAAATTATTACTTGGAAGGTTGCCTAGCAACGAAATTTTTCTGCCTAGGCAGTAAAAGTGGACTTTTTCTGCCTAGGCATTAAAAGTACAACTTCTAAGCCTGCCAGGTGTCATTAAAAGGCCGCTTTTAATGTCATTTGGAGAAAAAAGTATTTTTAACACTGTTAACGAAAAAACTTTATACGAACTTGTATCATAAATTACAATTTCCCGAAAATCTGGACATTTCGAAAAATCAGATATCTGGTTGGCATATTCTGTTACCCAATTCTTCTCATACCTAAGTATATGCCTCTCATCTAAGCATTTTGGAGATTACAGTGAGAGGCGAATTTGGTAGCATCCTGTATACCTACCTAGTAGTTACCTATTGCAGGATTCATCGCCTTTTCCATAGAGATTATGTTTTTGTTATTGTGAATCGAATCGGTATAACATGGTTGAAATTTAACTATTGTATACACATTTTCGACCTAGTTTAAAGAAGTCAAGCTGCCACTGCGAACATAGGTGAGAGGCGGATCAGAGGGCGGTTTGTTACTCATGCACCACTGCACATTGGTGACGAGGATGCGGGGGGCGGGGTTAAGAGGAACAGTCGTATCCCCAACGCAGTTGGAAGAACTGGCCAAAGTGCATCACAAACACGTGGGAAATTAGGCGACTTGATTAAATAATTTGTCGATCCTTAGGCAATAACAATAAGTTACACACATGCTCGGTTTTCTGAAACGTTTCCATATTTTCTCTTTAACCAGTTTCAGCGTGATCGACCAGACTTTTTCTCCATCATTAAGTCTAAGAAACTTATTGACAACTTGTAGAACGTCCTAATTTTTTCTGAAATACAGCAGGTGTTCGTGCTTTGAGCATACATATGGGTACGTGAACAAATCCTATATGATTCATAAATTATTATAGCAACACTTTTTTTTTCTCCTTTTTACGATTTCATTCAGCATGGATGGATCATCCGCAATAAATTCTTTTTTGAAATTTCTTGACAGAAGATCGGCAACATGTAAAAACTTTCCTGGTATACAGGGTGTTCCAAATTAAGTCGGCACCATTGCCAACTCCGTTATTATTGACGCTACGAATTCGGTTAAATGGGCAAACTAGTAGCATTTTTAATGGCCTCGACGCCGAAAACAAAAAAAAATGACAGTCGCGTTTTCGAAATATTTCATAAAATGATAATTTTTTAAATGGAACACTATATTTTATCATACATTTCGACTCGTAACTACATTCTCAATAACAAAGCTCCTATGACTTTTTTTCCTAAAGTTGAAAATGAGCGACTTATGTAGAAATATTAATTTTTTTCACTATAGTACAAAAAATGTCTTTGTTTTGGCGAATAATATCTCATGATTGTCTAAACACCCAATTTTGGTATTTATACGAGTGACAATATTTTGTTACTAACAGCAAAATAAGACAGTAAAAAGAAAAAATTGCGCTGGGATTTGAACTCGTGAAACCCGTCAATTGACACAACTGAGCTATTTGGTATTGATTTACAAAATGATAATTTCCATCTTAAAACCATTCCACTAGCCGTATTTAGTTTGTGAATCAAAATATTTCTGCCATAATGATAACTTTGAAGCCATTTTGTACAGAACAGAAAATACTGGAGCGTCATATTAATGCGGTTGGAAATAGCTATTTGCGTCGCGCGGTAACGATTTTTTCGAGCGGCAATCCATCACTTTGCGCTCTAAATACACACAATATTTTTTCGACAAACGCAGATCTCAGATACAGACAATACACTCGATACTTTATTGATCATTGATTACCTTATAATAAAATTCATTTCTTTTATTATTTACTAGATTAAAATTGAATGTACAATTCTGACAATTTTTAATAGATATAGCCAAAGTCGGTATCCAAATTACTGGCAATAAAATCCATATCTCTAACACATAAAAAAAATATCTCGACCACGATTTGAGCACGGGTCGCCGGCGTAAGGTGAAGGAGCCTTAGCCTCTAGACCAAACAGAAGGCGGTGTTTTTCAACATTTACTCGATATTTTATACCGCTTTATCAAATCCATTTTTATAAATGTTTCCTATTGACAAAACTGACTTATTTTCAACTTTAGGAAAAAAGGTCATAGGAGCTTTGTTATTGAGAATGTAGTTACGAGTCGAGATGCATGATAAAATATAGAGTGTTCCATTTAAAAAAATATCATTTTATGAAATATTTCGAAAACGCGGCTGTCAATTTTTTTTGTTTTTGGCGTCGAGAAGGCCATTAAAAATGCTACTAATTTGTCCATTTAACCGAATTCGTAGCATCAATAATAACGGAGTTGGCAATGGTGCCGACTTAATTTGGAACACCCTGTATATTTCACTTCCAGAGTGTATTTAATTAATTTCAGTTTTAGTCGTTGAAGCCTTACTGAAGAAATATTATATATATTTTTCGTCATGATATATACTAATGGTTTATGATCTGTCCAAACAGTTACTAAATTTCTTCCATAAATCAAGTCATGACATTTTTTTACAGCAAATGTGATAGCTAACAATTCCTTCTCTACTTGTGCATAATTTATTTCAGTATGAGTCGTTCTCCTTGGCGCAAAGAAAACAGGTCTATTTTCTTGTAATAAACAATAACCTAATCCACTCTTAGAAGCACCGGCTTAAATAGTTATTTCTTTTTTCTGCGTTCATGCAAAAAACAAAACTTTATTGAACTATATTTGGTGGAAAAACTGTCTCTTTATTACACTGAGTGCAATAAAGACTTTATTGCACTCATCTGTCATTCTACTATAGCGTTCTGTCATCATGACAGACATAAACTTTCAAATCGACGCCAAATTTAGCCCATTTTCTGTGAGATTGTATTACGTTTTAAATAGTTGCATGTTTCATCATATTCATTATATAATGGACTATGAAATTACCAGAAAATATGCAATTTGTTAAAAATAAAATTATTTCCTTCGAATATCATCTGAATTACACAAAATGTTTTTGAATTACTTTTAGCAGATAGATTTAAAGAAACAATGTCTTCCTTAGAGTTAAGTGCCACCTAAATGAAACATTTTCTGGTTTTTGCATGAACGTAGAAAAAATATTATATGAAACTCGTGCAAAAAGAGTTAATTGCACTCGACGTGAAATTGTCCAATGAGGCCATTACTTTTTGCACTTGTTGCATAAATAACTATTTTCTCATCGAAGTTTTTTAGTGCAGGTGCTCTAGACAGCAAATCTTTCATTTCGATAAAAGCATTGTTATGATGATCTGTTCAAGAAAAGATGACTTTTTTCTTCAACAAATCTCTAAGAGGAACAGTAACTTCAGCTAAATTACGAATGAAATTTCTAAAATAATTGAAAGTTCCTAATATTTTTTTAAGATCAGTTTCATTTCTTGATGGTACCAAATTAATTACAGACTTGCCTATATCTTCATCGACTTCCACACCATTTTCTGAAAACGTTAGACCCAAATATTTTACACGCTGAACTGTGAACTGAAATTCATTCGAATTGAATTTCACATTTAACATTCTAGCCCTCTCAAAAACCTTATTCAAAATTGCACCATGTTCTTCAATACTTGAAACACAAATCAAAATATCGTCAAAATAAATTATGACATCCTTCATATCGCCAAAATTTTCATAATTCACCTTTTGAAAAAATTCTGGAGCTAGACTCAGGCCAACTGGAAGTCTTAAGAATTTATAATATCCAAATGGCGAGTTAAACACAGACAGACTAGTAGATTTTTTTTCTAATTCCATATGATAAAAACTATTCTTCAGATCCAAAACTGAAAAGTATTTCCTACCAGTCTTCAACTTTTGGTATCAAGTACACAGAAAAAACGTTCGTCTTGTATCAAAGAAATACATTATCTTCTGAGAAAGACATAATCTCTAGCAAAAGAAATAATATCTTAGTTAAAGAATATTCATGGGTTTCGGTGAAATCCTTCATTACCTTGATTATAAATTATTTCATAGCAAAGACCGCGCCTTTCAAACCTGATTTTTCAAGAAGAGATCTATCTCTGCCCGAAAATCATCAAATCTTCGATTAACAGTTTTCCCCTACGATCTACCGCAGTCAGTTCAGTTCAGCGTAGTAGATACTTTCGAGATTAATGTGCAAATGTGCACAAAGTGAATATGTTATACTCCTTTCCCGTGCATGCAATTTTTGAGGAATGATGAAGAAATTGAAGATCTCGATCAATTTAACATCGGGCATCTTTACACCAAATTTGTAGGTCTGTATTTACAGAATTATTAACAAATACATGACTTTCATTTGGCAATATTACCATAAATATATACATCCCATTTACATAAAAATGTAACCAGTAAGGCGTGAATCCAATCTACATGACATTTACAACGTGTTCTCAAGTACCTACCTAAGTGCCTACTTTTCTTGTGTGTCGAAAATTGCCGCCTTTGTCTTCGAACTGACCACTGTACATAGGTAAAAGAAAACATCGTATTTTGCGCAAAGAATATGTATTCAACATAAGCCTGATGTAATGGTTTTCACAGAAAAGCAAGTGATCTTATATCAAGTATGTATGATTTTCCTACAAGGCAACTGTTCTTATCAAAAGGAGTTTGATGGTTTTCAAAAAAAATCATGTAATCTTATTGATATTACTACTAAAGCAATTGTCTAACACCATGTATCTAACAAAATCCGTTGAATATTCTCAGTGATTTAAAATGTATTTATGAATATCGCATTACTTAGTAATGATCTACCAGAAAAACGAACGATCAAAATTCATAAATTCAGTTGCAGTCTGGAGGTATGTACTTGTCCTGAAATTGGAAAACTAGCAAAATGAAATATTTGGGAGTTATCATAGATGAACATCTACGATGGGACCAACATGCTCTATACGTAGCAAAAAGATTAAGACAATTAATACACAAATTCTATAACTTGAGAGATATCCTAACAAAAAGAAACTTACTTACCACATACTATTCATTAGTTGAATCTGTCATCAGATACTGCATAACAGCTTGGGGTGGTATGTATAATAATAACATAGAATATATTCAAATTGCACAAAACACGATTATTAAAGTGATGTATAAAAAAAGAAGATTATTTTCTACCGAAAAACTTTATGAAGAAACGAAATTACTTGATGTGAGAAACCTCTATACATATTCATGTCTAATTTGGATGTTTTTCCATAAAGACGAATATGAGACTAATACCAAAAAAATTACCAGGTCAGTTGAAAAAATGTCTTTGCATTTGCCTTTACTCAATAAAAGCCATTCTCAACGTTTCGTTCATTTCTTTGGTCCAAAACTTTACAATTGTTTACCGCTAGAATACAAAAAAATTCCAAATTTCAAAAAATACAAATTAGCCATAAAAAATTTCATATGGTCAAATAAAACTAAAATTGCCAAAATATTTTGACCTTATACCTAAGTGTTCCTTCATTTTCTTCTTTCTTCCGATCTAACTAGATAAATGATATGATCCTCTGGGGAAAAACAATACAAAACCATGTACTTATTTATAACTACAGAAAAAAAAAAAAACTTCCTATCCGAACCTGCAAAACACAACACAAGCACATAAGTGCTTAGGTGTTTTTGTAGGGTACCGAATTGAAACAAAAAAATAAAAACTCTATTTCTATCATATGGATTGTACTGAATTGTTTTGTACTGATATCTGAACTGAATAAAATTGAATTGAATTGAAATTGAATTGAATATAGTGTCAAAATTCATTATAAGTAAGTGTTATTCATACAAACTTTGACAACTATATATATGTATATAACTATACAAAGAGTATAATGAATGAAAAAAAAGTAATATAAGCGTGTTATTCACCTATACTATTAACGCTATATTGGGTATTTAGAAAATACTAACAACGATGTGAATAATGAATTTTGACACTAAATACATGTTAAATCACTAGGAATATTCAACGGATTTTGTTAGATATACATGGTGATTCACGGAATATTAATAGAGTTCTAGAAAACTAACAGATATATTTTTCAAATTTGGTTAGAACAGGTAATAGTCCGTGTTTAAGAACTGCAGCGTTGCAAGTCCTACTCCAAACCCATGGCAACATTGGAACATTAAAATTTTAACTGGAACACCCTGGAAAAAAAATCTGATCTGCAATTATGACAGTTGATTGAGTACCTTGCTGAATATTTCAGGAAAACATGTTTTCAAACACATTTACACTTGCTTTATTGTTGTTAATTATTTTCCTCAAAATAATGTCTTCAATTCAAAGTTTCATTTTCACAAACTTCCTTCGATGAAGACAATTGGTTTAGTAGGAATATCAATAAGATCACATGATTTTCTTTGAAAATCATCAAACTCCTTTTGATAAGAACAGTTGCCTTGTAGGAAAATACATCCTTGATATAAGGTCACCTGATTTTCTGTGAAAACCATTATTGATGGCTTATGTTGAATACATATTCTTCGCGCAAAATACGATGTTTTCTTTTACTTATGTTCACTGGTCAGTTCGAAGACAAAGGCTGCCATTTTCGACACACAAAAAAAGTAGACACTTAGGTACTTAAGAATACGTTGTAAATGTCATGTAGGTTGGCTTCACGCCTTACTGGATTCATTTTAATGGAAATGGGATGTATATATTTATGGTAATATTGCCAAATGAAAGTCATGTTTTTGGTAATAATTCTCTAAATACATACCTACAAATTTGGTGTAAATTGATTGCGATCTTCAATTCCTTCATCATTCCTCAAAAATTACATGGGAAAGGAGTATAACATCTTCACTTTGTAGCAACAAAAAATCGCATTCAACGGTCTTGGTCAAAACTGCACATTTGCACATTAATCTCGAAAGTATCTACCACGCTGAACTGAACTGATTGGACATTAGACTCTTGTAGATAGACGCGTGTGCTACATGGCAGTAGGGGAAAACTGTTAAACGAAGATTTGATGATTTTCGGGCAAAGATAGATCTCTTCTTGAAAAATCACAACTTTATATGAAAGGCGCGGTCTTTGCTATGAAATAATTTATAATCAAGGTAATGAAGGATTTCACCCAAACCCATGAATATCCTTTCCCTAAGATATTATTTCTTTTGTTGGAGATCATGTCTTTCTCAGAAGATAATTTTTGGTTAAGATAATGTATTTCTTTGCTACAAGACGAACGTTTTTTCTGTGTGCATGAGCTACAATTATTTCAAAGATTATCTCCATATCCCCGTGATGATCTGTAAATATGTTTCACCCCTAACCCCTAGTATTTCATTAAACCTTGTTCGATTGGCATTAATTGAAATGAGCAACACCTCGGATGATCGTTCCAAGCACTACACACAACAATAAGTTTACAAGTGGTAGGTACAAACATGTAATTACTTGTTCATATCCTACAAAGCCGGGTGTTTCTTAGCAACGCCGTCGGATGTGGGTATAAACAGCAAACGCGACAATCTCTTCTTATCTTTCGCGGTATCTGGTCACGTGGAAGTGAGCATCACGGTGCATATACCCTATGTAGAAAAAGCACCTGCCGCTAATAATAATAGACCGAGAGATGATCACAGATTTTAGGTGACGATTTTCTCTTTTAAGCCTCCGAGACGACTGAAAGTTATAACAGTGCTTATGGAAAAGGTGGAATATTTGAGCGGTCTCCGCGTGGTTTTCATATGGAATATTCAATTTTTGTTTGCACAAAAACCTAACCTCACTTCCGTATTCGCAGGCCTTGTACATTTCGTGATGAAAACTTTCACATCTTCAATTGGAAGCAACCGAAAATTTACATTTTTTGTATCAAGTTCACCCCATCATTTGGCCCTTTTGGCCACTTGCAATCCTTATGTGCTAGAATCTATCCTAAAATTCTGTTGGTGAACATGGCAGCGATGATAAAATCGTTCCAAAACACATGTTTTGTGCAAATGCGAAAATTGAATTTTCCTTATGGAAAAGCCACGCGGGGACCGCTCAAATTTTCCATCATTTCCATCAGCACTTTTATATCGTTCAGTCCTCTCAAAGACATAAACGAGAAAATCGTCACCTAAAATCTGTCGTTATCTCCCAGTCTATAATAACCTTTCGTATTTCAAGTTCATCTTGCGTATGGTGGTGGTTTCATACGAGCGTAAAGAATAGCTTGCTACATGTTGAAAGAGCACTACAATGTCTCCTCTACTCGCTCGAGGATTGGATATCGACGTGAGCTGTTAATTCGTCGGGTGGGGTAACAGGATAGGCCCACAGTAGTGCGTCTCTCTCATTTATGTGGTATTAGATATCATTGCGTTCCTTGTTGCTCGCGAACTTAATCTGTGCCCCAGATGAAAAGTTCATGAATTTACTGATATCCAGCTGTCATCAAAATTATAAGTTTGCAGGGTTACCAAAGACTACAGATGACAAAGGTATATGGAGTAGAGTGGAGTAGAGCAGAGCAGAGCAAAGCAGAGCAAAGCAGAGCAGAGCAGAGCAGAGCAGAGCAGAGCAGAGCAGAGCAGAGCAGAGCAGAGCAGAGCAGATCAGGGCAGATCAGGGCAGAGCAGAGTAGAAAAGAGTAGAGTAGAGTACAGCAGAGCAGAGTGGAGTAGAGTAGAGTGGAGTGAAGTGGAGTGGAGTGGAGTGGAGTGGAGTGGAGTGGAGTGGAGTGGAGTGGAGTGGTGGGCAGAGCAGAGCAGAGCAGAGCAGAGCAGAGCAGAGCAGAGCAGAGCAGAGCAGAGCAAAGCAGAGCAAAGCAGAGCAGAGCAGATCAGAGCAGATCAGGGCAGATCAGGGCAGAGCAGAGTAGAAAAGAGTAGAGTAGAGTACAGCAGAGCAGAGTGGAGTAGAGTAGAGTGGAGTGGAGTGAAGTGGAGTGGAGTGGAGTGGAGTGGAGTGGAGTGGAGTGGAGTGGAGTGGAGTGGAGTGGAGTGGACCGGAGTGGAGTGGAGTGGAGTGGAGTGAAGTGAAGTGGAGTGGAGTGGAGTGGAGTGGAGTGGAGTGGAGTGGAGTGGAGTGGAGTGGAGTGGAGTGGAGTGGAGTGGAATAGAGTAGAGTAGAGTAACTCTACTCTACTCTTTGGCGAATCACTGTGCATGCGGCTGTTTCATTTAGTACTTCGAAACCTCTATAATCCAGTACGTTTGGGTTTTGAGACGAGGATCGATTGTTGCACCACCAAATATGGTATGCTAGTAGTTCAAACCATGATAAACACGAAAAAAATTGTTTACCAAAAATTCCTGGGGTGGAACATTTTTTTTTTCGTTAAAAAATAAATAAAAAGATTTTTGCTGTAATCTTGAAAAGTATATGATTTATAGGAAAAACAACTTAAAAAGGTGAAAAACAATTCAATTCTCCATAAAAATTATTCCTAGTAATTTTTTATGAAATTCGCTCGTTTTCCCAGAAATGTTTAATAACACTGTTGTGAAGTGCAAACCTCAAGCTTGAATTCACATACTTCATTTTTTATGTAGGATGTGTATGAGCGATTATTTTTAATATTTTCTGAAGAAACTGCCGGGATTATGGGTGAGTTGAAAACTGAGGCAGGTGTAAAACCCAGTTATTTCTTTGGCATGTATATTGTATAAGTGAGACTGGTCTCACTAGTCTAAAATTGTTGCATATGGTCCAAAGAGGGTACTGAGTTCTGCTTCAGTATAATTATTTCATAATCAACTAAATATCCATCTTTCTGATCCTCCGTAAATATCGTAGAAGGGTTATGTGAAGTGGGAAAAAACACATTTTAGGTACTCAGATACTCATATGTTCTATTTGCATGAGGAAGTAGAAGTCTTCAGGAACACTTTTTCTTTTCCTTCTACTATAATTATTAGCAAAGTTGTGACAAATATAATTTTCGGCCCCGCCGGGAATTTGATATCGGAAATCAATCAGGTTTTCTGAGGAAAAGAGCGTATTTTGTGAAAAATAACTAAGTATATTTCTTGTGGAGAATTGAATTACCTTTCGGCCTTGTTGAAATTGTTTCTGAATAAATCTTATACTTTACGAAACAACAACCAAAAAAAAATTATTATTTTTTTAAATAATATTTTTTGGGTTCCACCCTTGATTTTTTCGCAAAGAATTTTTTTTTCTAAATACAAGATGTCAAGAAGTCATGTGCCAAGTTTCAAAGTGCTACGATTCATTCTCCACTTGACTTACATTTGTCTGTGGTTACTGTAGACTAATATTAATTACCAACTAGTATATTATTATCTCATTTGGAGCATGACTAATGAACATCATTTCATTCATTGGAATATACTGCCATTTAAGCTGCTCCATTTTACTGAAACATTTCAAATCAGGGTTATATTCGCATCGAAATGAAACAGAAAATGTGAAAATATAATATAGAAGCTCAAAAGCTTTTAAATGTTTGTACGAGCTTTCACCGGAGGTTTTTCAACATTTTCGGTAGGACTCAATTCATAAAACCGCTTCATATGGATTTGAGCGGACTGTTCCAAACAGGATTGTTTTAATACCATTTATACTAATCGAATTTGCTCTGATAGAGGGTTTTATGCCCCTCGCACCCCTGGCACCCCTTTTCTCACTGTGCTTTCGACATGTGTATGCCGCGATAGCATTTGGAGCAACGCACTAATACATATACAGATTTTAATTTGGCACATTCAGAATGATCGGTCAACTGATAAATATTGACTACAATCGCAGGGGGTGAGGACGCAATGCTAATTTTTCATTTGATTTTCGACACCCTTCTGAAGCTCGTTTATATGTAAATACACATATACATATAGGTGAAGTAGTTCGATTATCGAGAAAATGTAATGCAACTTGATTTTTTATCTACATTTTGAAATGGAATCTGCAAAAAATTAAACTTGCTTAGGAACTGTAGAGGATCGAAATATTGTAAAAAAATTAAAAATCGTATAATTTTACAAATTGACCGTAAAAATTTTAAAATTCTTTTTATTTTTTGTTGACACCTAAAATTGCTCAAAATAAAAGAGTATCTTAAAGAGAAGGCATCATTTTGAGCATTTTCTCAGAAAACATTGTGAGAGCCGGGGGAAAGTATATAGGTAGGAATTGGTGTTGAATTTCTCAAAGCTGTATGCCTCAGGGAGTACTTCCCGAGGCAGCGAGTTCCAAAGCTTTGTCGTTCGTTGGAAGAACGAGCCCCGGGAAAGAGATGTTCGGCATGCCTCAGTGACGGCTTATAGATGTGAGTACTGAGCTCGACGGGTCAATCTCGATGGGACCCCTAACGGTGGAACAATTGATGATATTTCGAAAGAGCATCGTTCATGAAAATATCTATAAACCAGAGACAAATCCCTAACCTTTCTGCGGTGTTTCAGAGAAGTGAGCGAGCTTCTGAGTGAAAAACTTCACACCAAAAATATTTCGAGTTTATTCTACTTTAGAAAAAAATTTAAGCGTAGCTAATACAACAGTTATACTTTTTCAATAAACCGTTGTATACCAGCTGTCGTTTTAAGTAATTTTCGTTTCTGGAAGATTTTATTTAAAAAATGGCTGGTGTGATGATAAGAGCCATAGTGGAGATAACTCTAATCATCACACCAGCGTGAAAAAGGGAATTGTCAAATGTCTTTACAACAAGGCACAAGTGGTTTGTTATTCAACACAAGATCTGAAAGAAGAATTGAATTTTATGAATTCTCAAAAAAAATGCTTGTCCAAATCAATTCGTGGAAAAAACCATTAATGAAATCGAAAATAGTACTACACTTTACAATCCAACAACACAACACACAGACATGCGACATCTCCATACACATCCAACAAACAACGTTATACCTTATGTCCCTGGACTGCCTGAAAAGATAAAACGGATTGGCCATAGGTATGATGTAAGAACAACATTCAAAAAAACCAATACATTGAGATCAAAAAATTGTGTTTACAACATTGATTGACCATTGATTGTGCGCCAGGAAGAACATAAAAGTTACATCAGAAATCGAAAAATAACAGGTTTGAAAATATCCGAACATATTCTAACATCTGATGGCGATCATATGATGGAATGGAATAATACCAAAATTTTATTGAGAGAATCAAATCAAGAAAATATAAAGTTAAAGGAAACTGCGTGCATTATTTTATCAAACAACTGCTTTTCAACAAATTGAATCGAAATGGACCGCACCTGGTTACCTCTCCTCAGAGATGAAATGAAAACTAATAGAATGGTGATTGATTGATACCGAACATCCTATGTATCAAGATAGCAAAGGTCAATCAAAAGAATGTATGGTAGATTTCATTTTTTCGTTAATTTGATCTCATTTTGCCTCAGTTACTAGGTATAAAAACCCTTTTCTTTCAGATTAACAAAGAATTACGGTCCATTGAATAATTTCCATTTCAATATTTAGTTTAGTTTAGGTAGTATTCCGAGCCAAGTACTGGGTACATTTGGTGCCTCATTACTCAAAAAGTAGCCATAGAAGGCATACCTATATAGTTTTAGTCTTTCATTAAATATCACCACTCAATAAAATAACAGATAATCGAAGAATTTAACCGAAGACATTTTGAGATATAGGGATATATTAATAAAAAAACATGTTTCGGCATTTTATTCTGCTCATTTCTATTGAATCAACCGATATATTTCCCCAAATTGAAATAGATTCAGATTTGGACTTAAATCGTATTCGTAGTCGAAATGTACAGGATGACTCAAAAATACTGAGTTAAAAATATTTAAACACCCAGTATGAGTTTGGAAATACTAATGTATTTTTGATCAGGGTTTGTTCATTATATTCTGATACGTGTTTTACAGTCTCATTCAAGCATCAGAAAATTGTTTTGGGTGATATGAATGATGAATGCTAAAAAAAAGTGATTGAATCTTCTAATTGCGTAAAAAATAATTAGATAGAAATGGCACTTTCAACTTCAACACCCAATATCTCGAAAACTAGTCATAGGATTGTAGTATTATCAAAAGAATTATTTCCTACTATATTCTATATCAACATCATCCAACAATTCGGATAAGATCCATAAATCATTTGTGGCACTCCGAGTTCAAGAGTGCGATAAAGACAAACAATATATCAACTTATTTTATTCCCAATTAAAACTGAGAGCATCTACCTGGATGACTTCAATTTCTCGTATAAATAAGGCATATATTTTGTACTATTGTATACACCAAGACAAAAAGAATAAAATGAATATTTCGAAATATGTAAGGAGTTTGCAAAACCTTCTCTTATTATTCTTTGAATAGCGTCTCGAGTGTTTTATGTTCGGCTAATGAGACCCTCAAACTTCACGAACATCGAGAAAATTTATTATTAAAACCTAATAAAAGACACACAATTTCTGAAATGAATTTGTAAGAGGGCATCTTTGAAGTTATCTTTGAAGAACGGCCAATTGAACACTTTCATTTCGTTCCGAGGCCGTAATTATGATTCATAAGGAAGAATTTGACATGACAATCTCAAAATAGATTCTCAAGCTTTATTAGGTGGACGATCAGAGATGATATAATCATTTAAAGAAATGATAATGATTTTTTTAATCAATTTGGTATATTTGATACATATTAACTAACAAGAGTAACAAGGGTAACAAGTGTAACAAGTGCAACAAGTGCAACAAGTGTAACAAGTGTAACAAGTGTAACAGGTTCAACAAGTGTAACAAGAGTAACAAGTGCAACAAGTGCAACAAGTACAACAAGTGTAACAAGTGCAACAAGTGTAACAAGTGTAACAAGAGTATCATGTGCAACAAGTGCAACTAGTACAACAAGTGTAACAAGTGCAACAGGTGTAACAAGAGTAACAAGTGCAACAAGTACAACAAGTGTAACAAGTGCAACAAGTGCAACAAGTGTAACAAGTGGTAAAAGTGTAACAAGTGTAAAAGGCATATCACGCACGAATGGAAAAATTGCTTTACAACACGCATTACGCAAAAATTCATATCATTAATATTATTAGTAAAATGACCTTTTTTCAGAAAAGGCGACTATATAGATGAACTAAGTAAAATACCACATCTGAATAATAAATTTGATCCAAAAAGCCATTTTTGAGATAAAAAAAATTCACATTATTATTTGTAAAATAGCCTTTTTCTAAAAAAGACGCCTATATAGATGAACTTAAAACGCAAAACATTAGAGCCGTTTCAGAGATCCAAAAATTCATATTATTATTCTCATAATACTCATAATATTAATATGAGTAAAATCACATTTTTTCATGAAAAGTGCCTATATAGATCAACTCAAGTAGCAATACCTTACCTAAATACAAAATTTGATCCAAACTGTTGAAGCCGTTTCCGAGATCCAAAAATTATCATTATTATTATTATTATCAGTGAAATCGTGTTTTTTCAAGAAAGACGCCTATATAGATAAACTCTAAAAGTAAAACCCTATCTACGTACAAAATTTCTCCTAAATCGATTAAGCCGTTTCCTAGATATATCATAAAAATTATAGTCTAGTAGTTCATGAAAGTCCTGGGAAAGAAATATCCTGAACTGAAATGATCGATAAGGCGCATAAAATGGGCATATTTCCATGTGGTCATAGAAAAAAGCTATATTAGAAACGAAACAGGTGATAGGAAGTACGACTTCAAGCAGTCTGTCTACATGTACATGAGTCAGGAATTCCACAAGGTTTCTGTTGGGGATAGTCTTCAAAGGTTTCAATCAATCTGGTAAATACTTTATCGCCGTACACTGAGGTGTTGTGTTAGCATATCTACTGTTTTATTTTACAATTTTAACAACAACGAAGAACCATTACAATTCATGCTTCATATCACACATTATTGAGAGATCTACGCTTCCGAGAGTTTTGAGAAAAAGAGGCACTTGCCGTGAATAACTTGTTATTTTTTATGGATCATTCAAAGCGTTTAAAACATTTAATTTCGTCGTCAGTGACGCCGTCACGTCATTTTCTAGGGCGCAAACAAATGAGAATCAATCAAGTAGTCGAGATTTCCCGCGTTGAAGCTCTCAGCTTCAAATTAATAACTGAGTATATACCGGGTGTCCACGGAAGGTGACTCGCCCCTATAACTTTTTTGTTTTTGAAGATATCGAAATGAAATTCGGAGAATCTCCATAATACATAAAACTCCATTTTTCGACAACTGACTCAGCTTCAGGCAACTTTCGGTCTCACCGGAAATGATATAACCTGAGACCAACACAAATGATATAACGAAACTATCAATACAAAAAGTAATAACATATGTTTCTCAATCAATAGCGTGCACAACAGTTTCCTAATTTATTTTTGCAGAAGTGAGTTGAGATGAGATATCGACAAGTAATGTTTTTTTTTTAATACACCTCAATGACCTTGTTTCATCAGTTATGTAGGTCACACGTTACTCAATGCATTTGAACCTCATTTTAATTCTATGGTGTTTTTCTTTCAAGGAAGATCTAACGTAATCCTTTGAAGTTTTCCCAATGAGAGTTTGTTTGAAACCTATAACAGTGAAGCCGTACAACATAATCGTAATTAACATGCACAATGTTGCAATTTGAAAAAATTAGCCTCAACATAAATTTCTATTATGTGAACAAAGTTCTGCATTGTCCTTATTTTATTATCCTCATGATCTTCGTTTGTTTCATTTATTTTAAATTCCTTGAATAGGCGGGCTTCGCGTGTAATGATCAGGACTGATCATCAATAATAACACGAAAATAAAGTCCCCCAATCACCGACCTGTCAGCGTTCTCTTCGTCCTGCGTCCTGGAGAGATTTCCCGCAGACGTCGAGCTCGAGCAGGCTATGGAAGGTTGGTGGATCCAACGGAGCGCATCCATGCAAGGAACCGCCTAATACCGGTTTCACGGCTTGCTAAGTTGAACCGTGTAATTTTGCATTTGCAGCGAGTTATGTAAGCGTAAGGTTTTCTAGTTAAGTGGACCACAAAATTTGGTGGCTCTATATAAGGATGGCGGAGAAATTCGAACATCCAGTCGAAATGCGAGCTAAACGGAGTCCAGAACGGTACTGAGACGTCCGAAAAAATTGTTTTTATATGTTGAGGGTTATTACGAATAATACTTGACAGGAAGCGTTAATCAAAAAGGTCTTTGGATTATTCGTCAGTTAAGTTGGTTCTATGGATACTTCCTGTAGGGGTTAATGTGTTCATACATGTTTAATAGTGCTTTTCAATGGGATGGCTCACATTCCGTGGTTGATCGAAATTGAGATATAATTAGTGGTTCGAAAATATGGATGTCGAGACATTTTATCTTTGTTAAAGATAATTGGGCCTTGGAGAGGGTAATTAGGTCGTGAAAAGGATTATTGGCTTTCTCACGTGTCGAAGGGATTCTGTAATGAAGTAATTCTAACTAAGGAAAAGGAGTGTTTTCAAAGGTGAGGCATCTTCTGTAATTAACCCATCAAAATAAACCGTTCCATCTTAAATTGACTATCATAATAGTGAAATAATCGATATATCAGTATCATCTCTTGCTAGTATTTTAAAATTTTAAGTAAAAACTATGCTATCGCGTGTAAAGGTAAATTTCTACCTATTTCTTAGGTTCATTTCGAGTATCGTCTTGAATAAGGGTACCTTTTAAGATATACATACGTAATAGAAAACTCAAATCACCATACTAATGACCACTGAATTATTAAAACGCCGATTCCATTTCCACACACTCAAATGTCGACCATTGCACCTCACAAACTGTGTGTATTTAGTTTCCATGCACTCAAATGTAAAGTTAGTTCGTTCTGGTTATATCAGACTAAATAATTAGTCCTTCTTTTTTTCCTGTGGAAATGCTTCCATTGCACATCTTTCTACAGGGTGTTCCTTAAAGACATGCTAATATTTGAGGGGGTGATTCTTTGACTTATTTTAAGGAAAAAACTTTCTATAAACGTATGTTCTAAAATTCCTAACTTTTGAGATACAGGGTGATAAAGTTTTGAAAAAAACTCAGTTTTTTTAATAATAACTGAGATAATATTGTAGACGTTTTTATAAAATTTGGTACATGTCTTTTATGCATCAAGGTGCATTTTTTAATGCACAAACATTTTCATTTTCTCAACCAGTGGCGTCCGTACGGGTTTTGCATTGAATATTTTTGGAGAAAAAAGTACTACGCCACTGCTTTCTCCAAAAAAAAATACTTTTGAGATCCTCATTTATTTTTGAGCAAATTTAATCTCTTGAGTTTTCTTTGTCGCCGCATGGTTTTCGCTTAAAAAAATAAAAATCGTTTTACTTCAGGATCAATTCCTCTGTGTGGTGTGGTGTGGAAATGATTGTGCATCGACTTAAAGCAAATAAAGGGATCAGATTTGTTCCAAAATGAATGAGAATCAAAAAAATATGGATTTCAGCTTGTACAAAAACGAATTTTATTTTATTTTATAAAAGTAAGTTTAAATGATCGGATCAAATTCATTAATTATTGACAATACTAACACTGAATATAAAAATTGTTGGAAATGGCCACCTTCACTTAATAATAGGCATGCTTCCGCCCGTCTACGCATGGAATTACGCACACGTTGAAATATTCCCGGCGTATTTCGAATAGTTTCACACGAGGCAACTATTCGCTCTCTTAAATCTTTTAAAGTATTAACTGGAGTTTTATACACTAGAGTTTTAAGGTGCCCCCATAAAAAGAAATCTAAACTGTTGAGATCAGGGGATCTTGCTGGCCGTTGCTGAGGTCCTCCGCTTTCAGTCGATGCACAAACATTTCCACACCGCATCAGATTTTTGAAGAATTGATCCTGAAATGAAACGATTTTTATTTTTTTAAGCTAAAACCATGCGGCGGAGAAAGAAAACTCAAGAGATCAAATTTGTTCAAAAATAAATGAGGATCTCAAAAGTATTTTTTTTTCAGGAGAAAGCAGTGGCGTAGTATTTTTTTCTCCAAAAATATTCAATGCAAAACCCGTACGGACGCCACTGGTTGAGAAAATGAAAATGTTTGTGCATTAAAAAATGCACCTTGATGCATAGAAGACATGTACCAAATTTTATAAAAACGTCTACAATATTATCTCAGTTATTATTAAAAAACTGATTTTTTTTTCAAAACTTTATCACCCTGTATCTCAAAAGTTAGGACTTTTAGGACATACGTTTATAGAAAGTTTTTTCATTAAAATAAGTCAAAGAATCACCCCCTCAAATATTAGCATGTCTTTAAGGAACACCCTGTATAACCAGACTTTACAAGAACACGGATTTCTCTTATAATCCAGTACGATTGGGTTTTGAGACGAGGATCGATTGTAGCACCACCAAACTTGGTATGCTAGTAGTTGGAACCATGATTAACACGAAAAAAAATTGTTTACCAAAATTCCAGGGGTGGAACATTTTTTTTTTTTTCGTTTAAAAATAAATAAATAGATTTTTGCTGTAATCTTGGAAAGTATATGATTTTTCGGAAAAACAACTCAGAAATGTGAAACATAATTCAATTTTTCTTTTGAAATGCTCTCGTTTTCTCAGAAAACGTGATTGAACACCGACATCAAATTTCAAGTTCACGCTTACCCGCCGCTGAAAGTTCTGGCGGAGGCTAATATTTGATTGGTCATAACTCTGCTAAAAATGACCGGAGAAGGAAAAGGAAAAGTTCATATCGTTTCTGAAGACTCCTACCTTCTCATGCATATATAATATGCGAGTATTTGAGTACCTAAAATGTGTTTTGTCGCACTTCACTTCATGTTTGCGGATGATCCGAAAATTATAAATAACTTAGTAAATACCTATATAATTATTATACTGAAGCAGCAACCCATACCCTCTTTGGACTATATGAAACAATTTTAAAGTAGTGTGACAGGTCCCACTTATACATGCCGAAAAAAACTTTACTCCTGCATCATGTTCAACTTACCCATAAAACCGTTGTATATGGTCCAAAGAGGGTACTGATTTCTGCTTCAGTATAATTATTTCATATCAACTAAAATATCCATGATTTTCGGATCCTCGGTAAATATCGTAGAAGGGTTATATGAAGTGGGACCGAGTGGGACAAAACACATTTTAGGTACTCAGATACTCACATGTTATATTTGCATGAGGAAGTAGAAGTCTTCAAAAACGATATACACTTTCTCTTTTCCTTCCACTGTAATTTTTAGCGAAGTTATGACAAATCTAATTTTCGGCCATTTCGGAAATTGCAGTGGCGAGTTAACGCGAGCCTGAAATTTGAAATCGGAATTCAATCAGGTTTTCTGAGGAAACGAGCGAATTTTCTGAAAAATTACCAAGTTTATTCTTTTGGAGAATTGAATTTTCTTTTGACTTGTTGGAATTGTTTCTTCATATATCTTGCACTTTCCGAAACAACAGCAAAAAAAATTATTTAAAAAAATTAAATTTTTTGTACTCAAAATGTACCTATGAAACAGATAGAAAGTTACCTATACTCGAGATAGCATAGATTTTACTTAATATTTTAAAATACTCGCATGGGATGATACCGATACATCCATTATTTCTCTATTCTAATAGAGTCAATATGCAACGGTTTATTTTGATGGGTCAATTACAGAAGATGCGTTACCTTTGAAAGCACCTCTTTTCCTTATAGTTAGAATTACTTCATTACAGAATCCCTTCGACACGTGAAAAAGCCAATAATCCTTTCCACGGCCTAATTACCATCTCCAAGGCCCAATTATCCTTAGCTAAGAAAATGTCTTGACATCCATATTCTCGAATCACAGAAAGTATCCAACTCAACTGACGAATAATCCAAAGACATTTTTGATTAACGCTTCCTATCAAGTATTTTTCGCAATAACTTCCTCAACATATAAAAACAATTTTTTCCTACGAGCGTGCGGAAAAGTTACTTTTCCGCACGACTTTTCGTTTTGAAAGTTGTACTTTTCAGTACGATTTAAAATCGTTCGGAAAAGTTACTTTTCCGCACGATTTTTACTTTTCCGTACGATTTTTACTTTTCCGCGCGATTTTTGTATTTTTGAAAATGATGATATTTAGCACTAACTAAATGATTTATGTAACTATTCTGTCTTATTAGTTATTTTGTAGCATTATTATAAAAACTGTCCGCGTCGTTCGTGAATCGGCCGTCGCGTGCGGAAAAGTACTACTTTCCGCACTTGTTAGGAAAATAACTATTTCGGAAGTCTCAGTACCGTTCTGGACTCCGTTTAGCTCGCATTTCGACTGGATGTTCGAATTTATCCGCCATCCTTATATTTTTCTAATAGCACATGATGTCGAGATGTCATAAAGTGCTACGATTCATTCTTGTGGCTTACATTTGTCTGTGTTTACTGTACTATTTACCTATACTCTATTTGGCACTATTTGTACTCGAAATTAGAAAATATTCGAGATGGGAATACTCGAGATGGGATGCAACCGATATATCACCAATTTCTATTTTGAAAAATCATAGAATGAAGGCTTTCACGGCCGAAAGTAGGATCACTTGAGAATAAATCTTCCTCGCGTGACTTATTTTCAACATCACACATTAGTACCATAAATAACTATTTATTCACCATTTTCTTGCTTACTTCATTGATGTGTTTAATTTAACTTCTGATATATCCACATTTCACATTTTATTATTACCTCAAGTTGGTATTAAATTTCATTTCCGTCGACCGTTCATTTATGCTGTATTTTAACGCCCTCAAAATCGTTGATTAATGACCCCTGTTAATGAATGATTTCCTATTGATCAACGATTTGATTATATGCAACCTAACATACATTGCTCTTATAAATTTTATATTGGTTAGTTCTATCTGTCATTATTTATTAGCAACCATCACTGAGGTGGCGGGTTCCAATCCCACCGAGCAATTTTTGTTTTTTAATTTCAATTTGAAAATAAATAATAAAAATTAAAATAAAACTACCACTAAGGAAAATTAAACTACCTTTGAGTAGGGTTAATATAAATAGGAAATAGTGATTGTTTTTTATCATATCGTTAAATAAATAAACGTTGAAAGTAAGATATCTCTATTTTTGAAAATACCGTCGACGGAAAAGTATTGTAACAAACTCGTGAATTAAAATGGCGATTAACAATCTCGAACATTAACGCGCTCGCTCTGCTCACGCGTTAAATTATCTCGATTGTTATTATCCCTTATTAATACACTTGTTCGTTAAATATCCATTAATTGACTTTGACTGACAGGTAATTATCTGCTTTAAAAAATAACCATACATGGCCTTTGAATTTCTAACATGATTTTCGTTGGAATCAAGCCAAAATGTTGTTAATGATTATATTCAAGAAAATTTAAATATTTTTCAAATGTCATAACCTGATTTTCAAAATCTTTTCAAATTCAATAATTTCTCATACAACAAAGTATTTACTTTCAGGGAGTACTGAAGATGTCGAAAGTCGAAAGCGCTTTGCATTTTTAAGGAATTATATACTTTTATACAAAATTTCCTCTTCATTTATTTTACGCAAGTGTATTCAGCTTCCACTTTAATATCTACTTTGCACTGCTCGGTCCTGGTTTTTTCAGTAAAAACAATTTTTGTATAAGGTTTTTTTCTCTGACCTAAAATTTTATATGCATTTTGAAATCTTTTAAATACTTAATTTTAACATGTATAAATAATTTTACTTCAGAGTCCTGAAGATTAAACAATAAAAGTTTCGAAACGTCGACTATATTAAATCTTTCATTTTCTTCAAAACATTGACCGATCTCCTGCCAGTTTCAATAGCTCAAATTAATTCAACGGTCTCTATCTATTTCTACTAAAGATATTATATTATAAAAAAATCCTTTTTGCCAGGACCTTTGCTGTTACGTTGGTTCATATCTGCCAACTATTTCAGAATTCCTCGACTGTTGTGATGATATGGCAACCTAGAAACTTCGAATTTTCCTGATTAGAATCAACCGCATAACCGTTTAACTTCACTTAGAAATTCGAAAATTTTAATCTTCTCCAATTTTTGACGCACTGTTTTCAAGTTTATGTTCAGATTGAAACGCTCAGGCCTAATAATTATGGATACTTAATTATAATCAGGAAAACGCAATGCTTTTGGATTGTCATATCATCACAATAGTGGTGGAATACTGTTATAACTATTGGATGTGAACCAATGCGACAGCGAGGGTCCCGGTTTTTCTTATATTTAGTACCTTCTGGTGAGGAGAAAATGAGAATATAGGAATACAAAAGTTCCACCACAGTCAAGCTATTCAGAAACAAATGGAAATTATTTTTTAAGAGATCGAACAATGTTCCGAACGAAAATGTAAGGTGGTGGAGGCAAATATGGCCCAGTAGTTTATATGGCCCCGTGTATCTATTACCGAATTCAAAGAGAGTTTTCTCAATATTATTTTCCTTTGCTCAAGTGGTATTCTTTACGATTATACATCCAATAACGACTTGCAAATATACTCCAATGAAATAACTCAATGTTATCTATTGAAATAAATTGAAAAATTCAAAATTGTGTCATAATTATAATTGTAAGTAGTCCAAGCAATAGGGAAAAGTGCGTGCAAAAAATATATATCCGAAAAAAAAAATGAGCTTATAGGATATCGAAATTCAGGATGAGTTTCAAATTTATGCGACTCGATCGTGATTATCGAACATAACCAAAAAATTCGCAAAGTTGCGAATGGCGGTTTTTTGTAAAAAACTACAGCTCCGATCGAAAAAAGTTAAATAAGGAAATAGGTATTAAAGAGATCTATCAATTATTTTATCGATACTTTTCGAGTTATATCGGAAAAACCGTGAAAATTCGGATTTTCTAGAAGATTTGCAATTTGAAAAATTGCCTGTGACGTTGATCCTTTAAAAGACTCAAAACAATGTTCATTGAGAGTTCCTTCTTTCTTATTATCATACAATACAGAAACGATTTTGCACATATTGAGTCACTTCTTCAGGAAGAGCAGTTTCTTCATAAAATACATCCAATTATTGAAAAAATTTCGAATGAAAAAATGTCAGTAATTTGTTCTTCTGTTTACAGCATGAAGGAAAGCTACATATTTCGATAGATGTGGATATTTAAAGCTGCTGTTGGAATACCAAAGTATCAATGATATCGAAAAATTATAATCCATCCAATTGATAGATCCATTCAATGCCTACAATTTCATGATTCAACTTTTTTCGATCGGAGCTGTAGTTTTTTAGTTATCAGCAGAAAACCGCTTTTCGCAAATTTGCCAATTTTTTTTGGTTATATGCACATTTAACATTGGGCCGCTTCCTCGTTTCTTGGTCGAAAGTTGTTGTAATCATATTGTATCTCCAATCATCGGAGATAAAAAAATATCAAGAAAATGTGTTATTGAATTTGGTTAAATGAATGAGATTATGTACCAATCAAAAATATTCCCAGCTACCCTTCAGTCAATATTTTCAGTGATGTTATTCAATCTGCTTCATTCCACTACGTTTCACGACGGGTCCTGAAGGTGAGAAAGCATGATTATAATGGGACTACACGTAAAACCGATACTCAAAAAAAAACCCATCTCCTGCTCTCCCCCGAATAATCGAAGAGCATCATTTTATTGTTAAAAATCCATTCCGGCGCATCTGCCTGGTACGAATATTACCCTCATTGTCTACCTCTTCTTATTCTGCTTATCTCCGGTTCCGTCCCTCGTCGTTTCCGGTTGGTGCACTCGAAAACCTACGAGCCTCCTGCGGTCTTCTTCGTATCTATTATATATCTGCCATTTCTGGCCGTTCTCGATTGCGGAATCATTGTTGGGAAATGCCTTTCAACATTTTTGCGATGATACCTAAAGGATTTGCGGCTTAAGTGGTTGCTGGTTGTGGGATTGCAATTTCACGACAATGGTATTTGTTGTAGCCCATTTACGAATCGGTTGGGCCCATTTTAAGCGGGTAGTCATCATCAAGAATTTGAAATATTGATGAAGGCATTTGATTGAAGGTGGTTGACTATGAGGCGGCGCTCGGGTAAAAAGTGTTTTGGCAAATATATTTAATTTTGTGTCAATACAGGGTGTTATGTGTCCGATATTTAACAGGACGATTCCTCAGTTATTTATAAGGTAAAAAGTTCATATAAACATGGGTCCGCAAGGCCTTCAGTTTTGAGATAGAGGGTGTTGAAAATTTATTTTTATTTTGGTTTTTCGTGAATACATTTTGAAATAATGTCGATATTTGAACAAAAATTGGTATTTGGGGACTTTTCAATATGAGAAATTTAAATTTAATCTCTGTTTGGCAATTTATCGTAGGGGGCGCCACCTGCAGGTCTCTGTCTCTTTTGGGGAGTCACAACTTTTCCCTGCATGTATGTATCACATATTCTAGAAAAAAACTTATTCCACTATCATTTTTACGTGAAAAAGGAATACTTGTCAAAAGTCGCTACAAGCAGCCGTTTTCGAGATATTTTAATTTAAATTAATCGATGTATGCGTTTGTCCAAAAATGAAAAAAAATTATTTTGTTTTTTTTATTTTACCTAATTCCTAATAAACAATAAATAACGGAACACTAAATATTAATCTAATTCAAAATTACAATAAATGTTCGAAATGTCCACCTTCTGCCTGTATGCACGCATCCAATCTTCTTCTCATTGATACTCGCACACTTTGGAAAATTCCTGGAGTAATTTGAATCGATCTGCATGCACAAAAAAAACATTAGAATAAACTTACTAGACTAATTGATTATTTAATGTTCAAAGAGTTCGCGAATCAATGAGAAGGCGATTGGATGCATCGGTTCATTTAAATTAAAATATCTCGATAACGGCTGCTTGTAGCGACTTTTGACAAGTATTCCTTTTTTACGTAAAAATGATAGTGCATGGAATCTTTTTTTTATAGAAAATGTGATACATACATGCACGAAAAAGTTGTGACGCCCCAAAAGAGACAAAGACCTGTAGGTGGCGCCCCCTACTATAAAGTGTCAAACAGAGATAAAATTTGAATTTCTCATATTGAAAAGTCCCCAAATACCAATTTTTGTTCAAATATCGACAGTATTTCAAAATTTATTCACGAAAAACCAAAATAAAAATACATTTTCAACACCCTCTATCTCAAAACTGAAGGCCTTGCGGATCCATGTTTATATGAACTTTTTACCTTATAAATAACTGAGGAATCGTCCTATTAAATATCGGACACTTATTACATAACACCCTGTATATTTGTTAGTTGAAGCAAATATTTTCATTTTGCTTTCCGATTTATTTATTTTCCACAAAACACAATATATTTACTTTCCAAGCATTACAAATATATAAAAACGTTAATTCCCATATACTTATAAATTCGATCTATTTTATGTCGTCAAGATATGGCGCAACCGACGCGATTTGTCTAGGGTCACTGGATCCAGAAGGCTTTGCTTCTACGGGTACGGCCAATGGGAGGAGTCTTTAGTTCGAATGTCAAAAATAACCCACAGAAAGAGTTAGGTTAGGTTAGAGCCAACGTTTGAACTACCGACACATGCCAATTTTATGTACGAAATGTTCAAAAGTATATTATGTTATTAAATATTTTCAAGATTTATCTAATCGGTAATACGGTAACGGACAATTCTTGGTTTATTGGTTCAGTTGTTACAGCATATTGCCCCCCAGATCTGATAGGAACATAGTGTTGTGTAGTATTGCTTACTTTCTACTGAAAAAATTTATATATCCTTTTCTCGTGAAAATGAAGTATTGGTTGGTGACAACCTACAAAAATACCGACAATAAGGTACCCATATTGTGCCACATCAATAGGTCTCATGCATGTTTTTTCCTATCAGTTCCAATAAATTATACCATCCATTCAAATACTGGGAAAATAAGATAGCTGCCAAAAATATCAATAATTAACAAGAATAAAAATTGAAAAATAGTGGAAATTCAAAGATTGTCTTTTGGCGGTAGGGTGTGATGTCAAAATACATGTAAACAAAGATTATCCAAAGAAAACATAGTTTCGGTAGGTTTGCAGTAACTTAATAATAAAAAGATAATAATCAACCACTTGAAAAACTCTAGATAGACTGATCAACGACAAGTCAATACCATGAAAAATACATTTTGTTTACATGAACTTTGACGTTATACTAAGGCACGCGTTTTACCAAATTCAAATTTGCTTCACATTTTAAAATCTGGATTGTTCAAAACTTTCAAAAGTTACAATTAAATGAAACAATGTTAAATGATTTCATAACAAATTAGATGGTGCACACAAAAATTCCAGTGATTTTGTGATACATGCACGTGACCTATTCAGTCCCTTGGCAAGAATTCCTCGGAATTTTAAGCTTAGTTCTATTGTCCTAGTTAATAATGCATTGAACCAATTGAAGAATAGATATAGATCTGTACTAGCAATATAAAATATATACTGCAAACTATTTGAGGTATTTTGTATAAATTCATTTAGTGAAACTTTCACGTAGCTTTGTATTATAATTGTAGTTTATGTAAAAATGAACCATATAAATAAATATATTGTCTCTGCCTGTTGACCTTTTTGGTTTTAGATTTATTATGGTTCTGAGAACATTAGATTCGGTTACCAAAGGTAGTTTAAAGATGATGCATCCGAGGCAGCTTTGAAATTGCTATGATTTTCTGAGACCTGATAAACAGAGTGGAAGAACTGTACGAAACCATTTGCAATAACACTACTGTTGACGGAGTCATCAAGCTGCATTTCTATAGGCAATCCGCTTCTGGATATGGATCTTACAAATAGCCAAAAAGGGTTGTGATCTTGTGCAATATTTCTTTTATTATTGATTTGATGCTTTGTAATTTCCTTTAGTGCACTAGGTTTTTACGTAGAGTCCGTACTATTTTTTAAATTAGTTTGTGTAAATAATTTTTTTTCTTATCTTATGCACCAAGTCGAGCATAGATATTTGGGTTTATCTGCAGTTGCTTTTTCTGGATACTTCGGTATGACTTGCTCCAACAATGTGAATTGTTTTATAGAGCAGTTCGAGACAGTCATTAACATTCTCACATTTGACAAGATCAAACCAATTTTATTTTTTATTAACTGATATAGTAAAAAAAAGTTACCTATTCGGTTGCCATATGCGGCTAAACAGATTGATGGGCTCTTCAATCTTGTGTTGTGACACTGAATGTATTTTGCAAAGTGAAGTATAGAATTTTGGTTCAGAAGTAACAATGACACATTGTTCAAAATTAAAAAAACACATGTTTTGATTATTTTACTTAAATACCTCAGAAGTGGTGATAGGGTGAAACTTAGGTATCACACTAGATGATAAACTCAACTGGTCAAAATACATCTGGGAATTTTTGTAGATCAAAAACTCGCCTTCCATTATCATATTTGAGAAATTGTCAAATCAACTAAGAGGATGTTAGGATTCATTATGAGAAACTAAAGACAATTTAAAAACACCGAGCCTTCCAAAGCCCTTTATTCACTGGTAAGAAGTTTTATTAAAAAAAACATAAATGCTATCGAGCAAGAAAAAGACTTTTGTGTATCTCACATTCAAAATGGAAGGTGTACCCTGCTAGATCGAAAGGCTTCCTAAAAACTATTTTAAATATATGGTCTCCGCAGTCCAATCATTTTTATTTTTTAAAATTTGTTTCTCACTTCACATTTTATTAATCGGGGACCTCGTCAGACACATTTCCTCCATCTACTCACAGTAAAATCATGGATGCTTTCTCCTAGTCTCATCAAAATCTAGCAGAGTATTGGGCTATGATGACATCTGGACAATGTCCATCAGGCAAAGTTGACACTTTAGTCCCGGAAGTGCAAAAATAATATTATTTCTAATTTGTATATTATACTTCTTACTCATTGAAACGTTTTCGAAATAAGTTCCGATTTGAATTTCAAGTACGGAACATAAACTATAACGTAATCATTTTATTCCTGACTACCTTTCAGTTCCTACGTGTCATTCATAATTGATTCGTTGATCTGAACGAATATTTTCGATAGACTCTTCGTCAACACGACAAAATCCCCGATTTCCAGCCCGCCATCAGATAAATTAGGCACGCTCGAATAAAACCGTTCGGGGTCGAAGTCGGCGGTGAAAAGGGGGTTAGCAGGGGTGGTGTTTCCGACGTGTGTCAAGTGCAGCCAGTTACGCCAGTTTCAATGATGTCTCGTGTTAATTGGATCAAATTTTTAATTAATATGAGAATTCGCTTGAATTTTTCACCGAACAATAATCCTGTTCGGATTTGTTCGATATCGAAGTCAATCGGGACCATTGGCGTCAGGATTTAATCCACTGATACTCTGATAAAAAGGATATTTTGCATCAATGCATAATTGCATTGATTCAAGTCGATTGTATTCTTGAATAGGTCCAACCAAATATTAGTTTGATTTTTTTATGGAATCCTCTTGACCACTTGAAAGGAAACTGTTTTGAGATATATGAACACTTTCTTCACTGAATAATGGGAGTTGTTTGGTGCAAGAATATTTCAACTTTGATAATGAACACTATTGTGAATACTTTCTTTGTTCGATGGTGTGAGTTGGTTGAGGCCAGAATATTTCAACTTCAATAACGAACAATATTCTTCTTCATAATGCAATACATTTTTGATTCAAGATTATCTGCATTTGGAGGCTCAGTACAAAAGTGCACTTGGTTATAAAAATATGCCATGGAAGCCATGTTCATATGGTACAGTTCAACAAACAGAGAACAACTGCGAACAATTGAGGTATAATGGTTATACAGTGCGACCCTAAATTATGAAACAAATTCATTATTCCTGAATATAAAGATATTTCGGAAAAATCCTCGGACAGGTCGATTTTTTTTTCCGATGGGCCAATTTTTGAACCCCACCCATAATATATAGGGTTATCCGTATTTGGGTAAAAATTACTTTGGTGATATTTTTAAATGGGACACCCAGTATATTTTTCCATATTTGGTTAGTGATCGTCATTACAAATCCAGTGATACCAGGTTTGATGGGTTTATGTCAAACGGACGGCTGCGGAGATATGGGCAAAAAACTTGTCCATATGCCTAATGAGTACGATTGCGAGTCTCCACACGATTCAGAAGGTAAAAGTCTCTGTCGCACTCATTAGGCATATGGGGAAGTTTTGTGCCCATATCTCCGCAGCCGTTTGACATAATCCCATCAAACCTGGTATCACTGGATTCGTAATGACGATCCCTAACAAAATATGGAAAAATATACTGGGTGTCCCATTTAAAAATATCACCAGAGTAATTTTTACTCAAATGCGGATAACCCTATATATTTTGGGTGGGGTTCAAAAATTGGTCCATAGGAAAAGAAAATCGAACTATCTGAGGATTATTCCAAAATATCTTTATATTCAGAAATTGCTATTTGTCAGGTGGTCCGACGATAAATTCAGTACCCACTAAGGAAGTAAGCAACAGATCCGTCTATAGAAACCACAGAAAGCACCCCGACTAGAGTCCTGACTTCGTCTAAAGCCAACGAATATTAATTTTGATGTAAAATAATATATTTCACATATGCAATTGGTGTTCTTCAAAAATACCATAATTCATGAATAATCTGGCCTTTCGCAAACTTCTTATGCAATAGGAGTTTTGTCAGAAAGTGTTAATCACAGCCCCATACGACTGCCATATCACCTCTGCCCCATACCTCACAAAGTTCTTCACAAGAACACACTTTCCAGTACCGCCTGTAACAACTAGCAAGTGTTAATGGAAAAAGGACTATTTTCATACTTGTTTCAGGACGGGGAGCTAATGCCCATTAGCTTTACGTCTATCGTTTCCGAGTCTCAGAAACACTGATCATCGGAAACGCTGGGAAAGGTCTATCAAATATCAACCAACCACCAGCCAATCATATGTCAGTAGACTCCATTGCCATGCCCCAATTCCACCGGCCGTGTGTAAATATAGCCTCAGATCAACTAGGAGTTACTTCTCGACCAATGTCAGAAATGGACGGAAAACCAAAGAAGTTAGCCACTTGTACTAGCGAAACGTTACGAAGCAGTTTTGAAAAGCGTAGCCTATAGCCCGGAAAATGATAATTACAGTTAAAATTTCGGCCGCGAAAGGCTTAACCAATCTATTTTCTGAAAGACTTTAAGATCAGTATACCTATACGTGGTCCATTTTTGGACCAATAGCGATATTATCTGTAAGCATTTCGTACCAATTTGTCACCCTGACTTCGCTCATGTCACTAAAAAATTATAGTTAAAAAAACTAAAAACACGTTTTACTTCCCATGGACTAAAAAGTAAAAAATAAATGACAATTTCTCAAATGTAAAAAAAGCGTGGGTGCTTGTCATCTATATTCTCATATTTTTAATTTAACAATACAGAGCGTTCAAGAGCTCAAGTGAACTTTATCATTTATTATTATTATTATTATGAAAATGAAATTTTCAATTATTTTTTAATTTTTAATCCATGCACAGAAAAAACGTTCGTCTTGTAGCAAAGAAATATATTACCTAACCGAAAATTATCTTCTGAGAAAGATATAATCTCCAACAAAAGAAATAATATCTTAGATAAAGAATATTCTTTACAGCTTTCCATTCATTGAAAACGGAAGTCTTATTTCTTTATTCGGCAGATTTCAATAAACAAATTTTCTAAGGATCGATGATGATAAATAAACACTTATTATCTCAGTCAATGAAGTATTTCATGACATGTTGATATGTCAAATGAGTTTTTCTATCTCACGAAGTCCCATCGGATGTATACTCTATCACTTTCGTTAATATTTTTATCATTATTTCAAAATCAGCATTTTTTTCTTGTAATTGAACCCTATTTTTATCAAATGCGTGCGCTCCTGTCGGTTGTGGGAAGGTCACAGTCTATCGCTACCTTCTCTCTTCCTCGCAGCCCGCGCGCTCATAAACTGAGCGACTTCAAAACGATCCGTGTTGTAGGTATGGCAATGCTGAGTCCATCTGTATTCATACGATATTATACGTCCATGGTTTTTTTACATTCGAGAAATTAAATTGTCAGTTATTTTTTACTTTTCAGTCCATGGGAAGTGAAGCGTGTTCTTTAGTTTTTTAAACTATTATTTTTTTTTTACTAAAAAATCGAAATCTCCGACCCCGAATACCGTACCAATTTTGAATCGAATCTGACCATAATCACAATACTCGTCCATCATCTTGAGCCGCCATCTTGAATTCATATATTTTTACGAAAAATTCACAATCTCTGACCCCGAAAACCGTCACACACTAATTTTGCATCGAATCAGACCATAATGACATCTTGGAGACGCCATCTTCAATTTATGAATTTTGACAGAAATATAAGATCTAAAAAAACCTCACATACCAATTTTGAATGGAATCGGACCAGTATCACAAATCTTGTCCGCCATCTTGGAGCGCCATTTTGTTTTTCTATAACAAAAAAAATGTCATATTGCATTATCACCGGAACTATGTACACCTGTCAAATTTCAAATCATTCGAACATCTGAAAATGGGTGAAAATCACGTCCTAAGGAGTCAGTTACAAACATACAAACAAACAAACATACCAACAAAAACATACAAGTGTGGCTAATATAAAGCGTGTAAAAAACAACACTGATGAAAAGAAATTGATACACGCCACTGTACAGGCGATAAGTCGAGAAATTTTATCGCCCATATTTAACTAAATTGAAATTCACGGTATGTTGGTCCGCAAAGTGAGTGATTTTGTTTTCAGCCCATCATGCATCACTAGAAAACTCAAAGCGTGGGGCTTAGGGCCACTGGGCTACGTATAATTATGCTGTTTATCTTGCTTTATGTGGATTAACGCCTAAATGGAGCCGACCTAACCTGGTTATTTATTTTTTTGTGTGTCTTATGAATGGAAAATGTGATGTAAATATTCTGCATTGCACACAAATATTGATCATTGCTTCACAACAATGGATTATATCCAAGAATAACATAAAACAAATCTAAACGGAAAGAAATACCTACCTGTGTAGATTTTTTCCTTTAACAGTTTAAAAAAATGTGTAAATAATGTTTACAATTGTCGAAAATTAGGACACCTGGTTGTAGTATATTTTTACCAATGATTGTTTATTTTGGTTTGTAGTGAAATTTTCTCCAGTTCTCTGACTTTCATACACAATATATGTAATACATAATTGTGGATATATTTTACATATTTTTTATGAAATGTGTAATAAATCACAAACAAGACTACCCGCCGATAGAGGGCATAACCCACGCTATACTAGAATTTACTAAGGCCGAGGCTTACTAGCAAGACCAAAGCAATCTCCAATTCTCCAACACCAGTCCCATTCAGCCCCCGGCCGATTGAGAAGAAATGTAAATGTAATGTCTCACACATTGGGGAGTATTTTGAATTCATATTCTCCAACAGCTATTTTAAAAAACACAAAGCCTTGTGTAAAATTCTCATTCAGTATTGTGCAATCTGAATTTCAATTTTGTCCACAGAAGTATAATAAAAACAAAATGATGTGTAAAAAATAACACAATATTGTTTATTTTTCATCATATAGTCCACAGAATTGTACGAAAAAGAACTACAATTTCTGTAACATCTGTGATGTTGAACATTTTAAACAATATTGTGTAAAAACTATATTCAAAGAAATATACACAATGTGGATATATTATACATCAACTTAAAAAACGCAAAGCCTTGTATAATATTCTTATACAGTATTGTACATTCTGAATTTCAATTTTGTCTACAGAACTATAATAAAAACAAAATGATGTGTAAAAAATAACACAATATTGTGTATTTTTCAATCATATAGTCCACAGAATTGTACAAAAAAAAACTACAATTTCTGTAACATTACTATACAACGGTAATATTGAACATTTTCAACAATATTGTGTAAAAACTATATTCAAAGAAATATACACAATGTGGATATATTATACATCAACTTAAAAAACGCAAAGCCTTGTATAAAATTCTTATACAGTATTGTACATTCTGAATTTCAATTTTGTCTACAGAACTATAATAAAAACAAAATGATATGTAAAAAATAACACAATATTGTGTATTTTTCAATTATATAGTCCACAGAATTGTACAAAAAAGAACTACAATTTCTGTAGCATTTATACACAACGGTGTTGTTAACCAATTTAAACAATATTGTGTAAAAAATAGATTCAAAGAAATATACACAATGTGGATATATTATTACAACAAATTAGGATAAACAATAGTGTGCGAAACTTCTACACAAAATTGTTTCTCTAACCATTCCAGACACAATTTGTTTAAAATGTTCATACAATTGTGGAAAAAAACTACACACATTTTTTCCGTGTAGTCTATATGAGGCGATATGATACCGTATGAGAAATTTTCCTTTATTACGGCTCTTTCGGCAACAAGTTATTTTTGACAAAAGTTTATACTTCCTCTGAATCTGAACATGTATTAATAATATATTATGTATAGCAAAACACACCTAATACGAATACGAGGCGCAGTGGATATTTTCTAATGAAAAAGTTCAATGTTCTACACTTGAAATAAAAATTAAAATTTTACACGCATTGAAAATTTAGCATTGCATAAGAAAAAAGATCTCTATATTCCCTCCATTCGTCTCGTTTGAGCCTCTACTGTTTGTTTTCGAACAGTAAGATTCGTACAAACCCATTTACTTTAGGATATCCATTATAACCTCTTTCCTATTCAAACATCAAAGCTCTTCCTACATAAATCAATCTTTTAAATTGCAAAAGTGCTCTGTTTAAATTAGCAAATCATGCTGGGTCATATTTTACTGAGGGAAAATAGATCTTTACATGAGCATGCCTTGAAAGTCTCAAATCGATTTACAAAACTAATTCGATTTGAATGCAAATTCACAATGATGTCGAACTGAGTGTTGAAGATATATACAGGATGTTTCATTGGGAGAGATATATCTGTTAACGGTGGATGAGAGCTATAAGGGTGTTCCTAAATATTTCATAATATATAATAATGATAATAATACTGGATTTTATTGACAGGTTTGTAAAAACAAAACACATTGAATACATTAACAAATAAGAACTAAATTAAATGAAAATTTTTTTTTTTGTATTTCGTGTAATTTTGTTTTATTACAATCGCAAAGCGCTTTCGGCTAACAAGCCATCATCAGTGCAATACCTGCAAGTAAGTAAAGTTGTTTGAAATGTAGAAAAAGTTTTTATGAAATTTTGAAATTACTTACTCGTCAAGTATTCCCCATATCCAATGATATCATTGGATATGGCCTTATGTCAATGTCACCCACATCATCTGTCAGCCTTCAATTGATATCATTTGTCATTTGTTAAAAAAAAAAAAAATTTTTCTTATTTCCGTCTGCACCTCGTGGGCATCGTGTCAGGTGTTCCAGAACGAGCATGCAGATTTTCATTTTCATTAAAAATGTAAATTTGCATTTTTAAAATAACCCATTAATGGGTATATAAATACTTAGTTTTTAACGTGTTGAATGTACGTCCAAAACAAATGTGAACCATGGTTTGGCAAAACTTTTTATAGATCTCCTGTATGAATACTTGAGTAAGTAATTTCAAAATTTCATAAAAACTTTTTCTACATTTCAAACAACCTTACTTACTTGCAGGTATTGCACTGATGATGGCTTGTTAGCCGAAAGCGCTTTGCGATTGTAATAAAACAAAATTACACGAAATACAAAAAAAAAATTCATTTAATTGAACTGTTACGTGTACACAGCTTCAACAACTTCATCAAATAAGAACTAAACCTATCAAAAGGCATAATTCAAGTTCAGACAACTAACTCTTCCATTCAACCCAAAAAGGAAAATAAAAAATACATTATTTCTTTATGAGTACCCATATACATGATATACAACTAATAGTTATTTATGCAACAAGTGCAAAAAGTAGGTGTTTACTCGACGTGAAATGTCGAGTGCAATAAACTCTTTTTGCACGAGTTTCATACAATATACAGAACGCTATAGTAGAATGACAGATGAGTGCAATAAAGTCTTTATTGCACTCAGTGCAATAAAGAGACAGTTTTTCCACCAAATATAGTTCAATAAAGTTTTGTTTTTTGCATGAACGTAGAAAAAGATAATTAATAAGTATTCAAACATAAGTATGAGTATGAGAGAGTTAATTAATTAGTTGAGGAGGTTTACTTTATCCATAAGTCGGATTTCAATTTATTTCTGAACTTTGGGATCGATAACGTTTTCATTAAACTCGGAAGTCGATTGTAAAGCCAAGCAATAGTATAAGAGAAAGAGCCACGGTAGAGTGTGGTTTTATGGGGAGGTATTGAAAGTTGATTTCTGAATCTGAGATTCAGGTTATGTATGTCAGTTCTAAAACAGATTTTGTCGTGGAGGTAAGAAGGAGTTTTGGTAGTCATGATTTTATGGAATAGAATGCAAGCATGTAATACACGCCGCGCTTTCTGGTACCTGTAACAAGTCTCAGGCATGAATTTTGTAAGATCTGTAGTCTTCTTTTGTCAGCAAGAAGTAGGTTAGGGCCATAAACAATATCGGCATAGTTATCATGTGATAGAACCATAGCATTACATAATATATTCTTTGAATTTTGGTTCAGTATTTCTCTATTGCAGTAAATTGTTTTTAAGTTAAAATACCCTCGCTTTATGATCTGGGAAACATGAGAAGAGAATCTGAGAGATTGATCCATTATGAAACCAAGGTTTTTCGAGCGATCTGTAAGAGGAGTTGTACATTATCAAAATTAATGATAATGTTACTCTCGCATCTTCTCCTCATTATTGCTCGACCAAAGAGCATCACGACTGTTTTCGAAGGATTAACTGTTAGCAAGGAACTCAAATCAAGGTTTATTTGTTGACATGCTTCTATCAGTGAGCTTTCCGGATTTTTTTTATAGATTTGACTGTCGTCAGCATAGCTGTGAATGCGAGTGTATCGAAGACACTTGGGGAACTGAGAAGTGTAAATCACGAACAAAATGGGCCCAAGAATAGATCCTTGTGGAACGCCAGTAGATGTTGCGAGAAAACTTGACAGCTCCTTGTTTGACACAACACATTGAGAGCGTCCAATTAAGTGAGATTAATATTTTGCCTTTTATAAACGAGATACGTGTCTTATCTATTTTTCTGATATCTTCGTTGAATTAACATAGCTGACAGAAAAACACATTTAAAATTCAGAGATGCCATTTGAAAAAAATTATATTACCGAAAAAAGTGATTTTACCACATTTTAACAAAGTATTGTTAGTCCAGTACGATTGGGTTTTGAGAGAAGAATCGATTGTAGCACCACCAAACTTGGTACGCTAGTAGTTGGAACCATGATAAACACGAAAAAAAAATATTTACCAAAATTCCAGGGATGGGTGGAGTGGTGGGAGGCTGTGCAACTTGTCAAAAAAAATTGGAAAAAAAATGATAGTATGCACGCTGATTTTTTTAACGTTGGTAGATCATGTGATACTCATCACGAAATTATTTGTCAGACCCTTGCGTAGTTGTGGGTTGCACAGATACAGGGTGTTGAATATGAAAAATAAAATCTATTTTTCATTCATAACTTCCACAGTTTTGGAAATTTCACAGTTCAATTCGAGGAAATGTTTTTGTTCAATAAGAGCTTCATTTAAAGGAAAAAATACATTTGTAGTTGCCAACAGTGGCGTACAAAAAGGGTATATTGCCCCTTTTCCTCCCCTATTTTTTACGCCACTGGTAAAATCAGGAAAATTGTTATTCTCTGATTTCTTCATTCAATTTTAAGTAAAACATGTATAATCGTTCTCAAGATAATTGCGCTTTTATAATGAAAAAATTGTTTTGCTGAAGTGAATTGTACAATCCAAATAACTGCTTCAAATTTGTACTAGATTTTTTCACAAAGCTGCTTTCTTGCAGAAATACAGGTTGATGAAAATGGAAAATTATAATGCATTTTTGTCCTAACTGAATCTTGCCTGAAGTTGATCTTAGTGACATACACTGCTCGCCAGAAGCGATACACTTGGTCAGTTTTGCAAAAAATTATATAAGGGGACAATATATTCTCAAAATTCCATGGGATTCGCAATCATGACACCTATTCCACTACCAATACAGATTTTTGCTGAAAAATGTTCAGTTCTAAAAACCCAGTTTGTCTCAGTTTTCATGGAAACACCCCCGTATCTTCTGTAACTATTGAAGTGGAACTCTGTAAATTTTGGGATCGATAGATATAGAGGCAACGAGTTTGAATTTTGACTGAAGTTGATCTGAGTGACATAAACTGCTCGGCAGGGGGTGTTTCCATGAAAATTAAGACAAAAATCTGTACTGGGAGTAAAATTGGTGTCCTGATTCCGAATCCGTTCAAGTTTTGGGTCTATAATGTCCCCTAATATGATTTTTCGCAAAGCTGGGTAAGTCCATCGCTCCTGGCGAGCAGTGTATTTCACTCAGATCAACTTCAGGCAATATTCAGACTCATCGCTTGTACATCTACCGATCCGGAGATTCACAGAGTTTCACTCCAATAGTTACGGAAGATGCGGGGGTGTTTCCATGAAAAGTGAGACCAAATGGGTTTTTCAGAATTGAAAATTTTCCATCGTAAATCTGTACTGGTAGTAATATTGTTGTCCTGATTCCGAATCCGTTGGAATTTTGAGCCTAAGTATATTGTCCCCCAATGTAATTTTTCGCAAAACTGGGTAATTTCATCGCTCCTGGCGAGCATTGTATTTCACTCAGATCAACCACAGGCAAGATTTAGACTAATTCTGAAATTTACACAGTTATTCTCGAATTATTAGTTATTATTAGTTAAGAGAAAAATGCTTTATAATTTTCCAGTTTCAATACCCTGTATTTCTACAAGAAAGCAGCTTTGTGTAAATATGAAAGTAATGATTTTGATTGTATACAATTTACTTCAGCAAAACAATTTTTTCACTATAAGTATGTATTCATAAAAGCGCAATTATCTTGAAAACGATTGATTTTTCGGGATCAAACTACTTCACATTTTTTACTTAAAAACGAATGAAGATGTCAAAAAATGATAATTTTCCTGATTTTACCAGTGGCGTAAAAAATAGGGGAGAAAAGGGAGCAATATACCCTTTTTGTACGCCAATGGTGGCAACTTTCTTTTAAAATGAAGCTCTCATTGAACAAATATATTTCTCCGAATTAAACTGCAAAATTTCCAAAACTGTGGAAGTTATGAATAAAAAATAGATTTAATTTTTCCTATTCAACACCCTGTATCTGTGCAACCCACCGCTACTCAAGGGCCTGAAAAAATCCAGCCTGCATACTATGACGTTTTCCAAAGTGACAGTATCTCCCGGGCTATTATGGATGAAATTACCTGATACAATAAATACAATATATTTTTTTTTAGTCGTCTCCACAAAAATTTTAATATAAGAAAAGGATAGAAATCCTATCTTAAAGACATGTTTCGAATATATATATATATATATATATATATATATATATATATATATATGTATAAGGGGACGTTTTCGTGACTGTTCAAAATGTATTCACAAATTAGTGGGAAGCAGTCAAAGGGAGACCAATTAAGACGATTTATTCGTTTTTATATATATATATATATATATATATATATATGTTCATCATCAGTTTGGTACAAAATAGTATAAAATACAAAATATTAGCACTAAGAGTACATGATGTATATTTTACATTAATTTCTATATACAACGAAAAGTATGCACCTAGCTTTTATCCTTTTTGTGGAATTGCAAGCAAAAATGCTCGGACACGTGGAGTTTGTTTTTGAGGGGGACACATTTCAGATATATTTTGCAACTTGTGTCTTCAACCCCTTAGCGAGGGGGTGTTACAACCCTAAAATTTTAAATGGAACGTGGGGTCGAGTGATATATCATTTGAACGGGCATAAAATTATCTTTCCAATGATACCCTATTTGTTGAAATTTACTGAAACAGTTAATGCGAAAACGGCTTTAAGAACATGAACCCGATAATGTTGGTATTAATGAAAAATACAAATAAGTTTTGATTACTAGGAATTAAAACATGTACAAGTAGTACTTAGTACGTTTAAATATTTGTTACTTGTAATAGTGCTTTGTAAAAAAAAAACTAGCTGTTAAATTGATTTATTGAAATGTTACTTCAACAAGTGTTCAAATTGTGACCCATTTGCTTCCATACAATAATACAGACTTTGTTCAAATCTATATCTAACATTTTGTAGCATATCAGGTGTTATGCTTCGGCACTCTGCTATAATCCGTTGGCAAATATCTTCTATGGACTCGGGCTTCGTGTCAAAACATTTATTTTTCAAGTGCCCCCATAGAAAAAAGTCCAAAGGCGATGAATCAGGTGACCTGGCAGGCCATTCCATTGGGCCTCTCCTACCAATCCACTGTCCGGGGAACCGGTTATCTAAAAATTCTCGTACAGGAACAAAATAGTGTGGAGGTGCTCCATCTTGCTGGAAATGAAGCCGATCAGTATTATGATTTTGGTCATTTTCTATTATTTGTGTGATGAAAGGATCAATTGCGTCTTCAAGCATGTTAAGGTAGATTTCACCATTTAAATTTCCAGAAATGAAAAGTGGTCCTATGATATGACTTCCTAATATGCCACACCAGACGTTGATTTTTTGAGGGGCCTGGGAATGAACCTCACGGAATAAATATGGGTTACTGTCATCCCAGTAACGGCAATTATGCCTATTCAAAGCTAAATTCAAATAAAATGTACACTCATCTGTAAAAAAAATGTTACACATATCTGCAGTTTTTTTCTTACACTTATCTGCAGTCGTTTTCGACAAAATCACGCAAACGATAAATGGGGAATTTAGTTGTGATAACAAAAAATTATCATTGAAATGTTGCTTTCGGCAAAATAAAGTAATTTAGAAATGATTGTCGTTATCCTGATTCCTAGTAACCAAAACTGATTTGTATTTTTCATTAATACCAAAATTATATGGCTAATGTTCTTAAAGCCGTTTTCGCATTAACTGTTTCAGTAAATTTCAACAAATAGGGTATCACTCGACCCCACGTTCCATTTAAAATTTTAGGGTTGTAACACCCCCTCGCTAGGGGGTTAAAGACACAAGTTGCAAAATATATCTAAAATGTGTGCCCCTCAAAGGCACACTTCACGTGTCCGAGTATATTTGCTATGAATTCCAAATAAAGGAGAAAAGCTAGGTGCATATTTTTCGTTGGACCACTCTGAATATGAAATAGGGGGTAGAACCAGAACCAGAAACAATACAATATCTTACTACAAATTGGCCTTATTTCGAAGTTTGTTTCCATTTTCAGGAGAGCAATTCAACTCCGAACCAAAATTTGTTGTCGATGTATCAAGAACTTCTCGAGGATGATTCAAGTAATATCAAACAACTCTTCAACTTTGTGTACTTTGTTCCTGTTTGTTCGCGTATAGATTACTTCCGATTGTAGGGTTGTTGAGAGAGTCCCGCCCTATTTTAAATGATTGAAAAATGTACCCTCCGGCAGGTGAGATAACACAGGGTGCTCATCCCCTGTTGATGGGGAAAAGATGAGTCAAAGTATTTGTGTTGTGGTTAATAAATGCAAATCCAGTGCGGTAAGCCAGTAGAAGCGCTTTTTATTAACTGAGTTGCCATTGTGCGTTATATTTCTAAAATGGCCGCACCAGTTTTCATCGTCATTTGAGCTTTGGCAGATGTACTTCATTAACTTGATTTAAACGTTACCGTTAGAGATGAGTGTGGTAGAGTGGAAGGGGGTATTGTATATTGATAGGAGATTTGTTATTGAACTATACAGGGTGTTTCCTGAATTACGATTACGAAATTAGGTTGATAGATAGATAGATAGATAGATAGATTTATTTAAAGCTTTCAATTTAAACAGTTGAAAACTCAAGTCGTACAAAAAATCATCAATAATTTACATCACACTAAAGATAATACAAAACACAAATATAACCAAAATACACAATTACCATAAGTATAAAAAATTTCTATATATATATATCACAGTCATTGGTAAAGGTAAATTGTACTCTAACTACAAATAAGGTTTCTTATCCAGGAATTCTTTCAATGAATATGGCTCAATGCCACACAACAGATCAAAAACATGTTTTTTAAAATTTTGTCTTGTGCGATATTCTTTAATATTCAAGGGTAAGTTGTTGTTATATGGAACATCTTGTTACAGTTACTGGTAATCCAGTACGATTGGGTTTTGAGACGAGGATCGTTTACCAAAATTCCAGGGGTGGAACGTATGTTTTTTTTCGTTCAAAAATGAATGAATAGATTTTTTCTATAATCTTAGAAAGTATATGATTTATCGGAAAAACAACTCGGCAAGGTGAAAAACAATTCAATTTTACACAAAAATTATTCCTAGTAATTTCTTATGAAATGCGCTCGTTTTCTCAGAAAAGTGTTTTAAATCCGACATCAAATTTCAGGTTCACGCTTGGCCGCCGCTGGAAGTTCTGGCGGAGACGAATATTTGATTGGTCATAATTCTGCTAAAAATGATCGGAGAAGGAAGAGGAAAAGTTCATATCGTTTTTGAAGACTCCTACTTTCTCATGCAAATATAATATGCGAGTATTTGAGTACCTAAAATTTGTTTTGTCGCACTTCACGGAGTTGTTTGCCGAAACAGTAACCGGAACAGTAACCCATACCTTCTTTGGACTATAATATGTAACAATTTTAAAGTAGTGTGACAGTTCCCACTTATACATGCCAAAAAAAACTTTGTTTTACTCCTTCCTCATTTTCAACTCACCCATAAAATTGGCATTATCTTCATTAAATGTTGAAAATAATCGCCTATTCATATCCTGCACATATTCAATAACACAATTGTGAAGTGCAAACCTCAAACTTGAAATCACATACTAAATTTTTTATGTAGGATGTATGAGCAGTATGAGTAAAACCCAGTTTTTTCTTTGGCATGTATAAGTGAGACTTGTCTCAGTAGCCTTGAATCGTTGCATATGGTCCAAAGAGGGTACTGATTCCTGCTTCAGTATAATTATTTCCTATCAACTAAAATATTCATGACTTTCGGATCCTCCGTAAATATCGTAAAAGGGTTATGTGAAGTGTGACAAAACACATTTTAGGTACTCAGATACTCACATGTTATATTTGCTTATGGAAGTAGAAGTCTTCAGGAACAATATGCACTTTTTCTTTTCTTTCTACTATAATTTTTAGCAAAGTTATGACAAATCAAAATATCGGCCCCTCCTGAACTTGCAGTGGCGGGTTAATGCGAGCATGAAATGTGTCATCGCCGTTAAACCATGTTTTCTGAGAAAACGAGCGTATTTCATTAGGTATTACTAAAAATCATTCTTGTGGAGAATTGAATTATCTCTCATCCTATAGAAGAAATTTCTGAAATAACAACAAAAAAAAATAATTTTTTTTTAATGAAACATTTTTTAGGTTCCACCCCTGATTTTTTGATAAACATTTTTTTTTTCAATAATACATGATGTCGAGATGTCACGTGCCGAGTTTCAAAGTGCTACAATTCATTCTTCACTTTTCGCTCGAGTTTGTCTGTCGTTACTGGATTAGTAGAAATCTTCAGAAACGATATGAACTTTTCCTTTTCTTTCTCCGATTATTTTTAGTAGAGTTATGACCGATCAAATAATCGGCTCCGCCAGAGCGGCGGGTAAGCGTGAACCTGAAATTTGATTCAATCACGTTTCCTGAGAAAACGAGCGCATTACAAAAAAAATTACTAGGAATCATTTTTGTGTAGAATTGAATTGTCTTTCACCTCGCTGAACTGTTTTTCCGGTACTTTCCAAGATTACAGCAAAACTCTATTTATTTTTTTCTACGTTCATGCAAAAAAACAAAACTTTATTCAACTATATTTGGTGGAAAAACTGTCTCTTTATTGCACTGAGTGCAATACAGACTTTATTGCACTTATCTGTCATTCTACTATAGCGTTCTGTCATCATGACGGACATAAACTTTCAAATCGACGCCAAATTTAGCCCATTTTCTGTGAGATTGTATTACATTTTACTATAGTTGCATGTTTCATCATATTCATTATATAATGGACTATGAAATTACCAGAAAATATGCAATTTGTTAAAAATAAAATTATTTCCTTCGAATATCATCTGAATTACACAAAATGTTTTTGAATTACTTTTAGCAGATAGATTTAAAGAAACAATGTCTTCCTTACAGTTTAGTGCCACCTAAATGAAACATTTTCTGGTTTTTGCATGAACGTAGAAAAAATATTGTATGAAACTCGTGCAAAAAGAGTGATGGCCTCGTTGGAAAATTTCACGTCGAGTGCAATAAACACCTACTCTCGCACTTGTTGCATAAATAACTATTAAACGATAAATCAACTCCTGTAGAAATAAACCCATTTGCATATGACGTCTGAGTCAGTTTGGACAGCGATAAAAAGCATGCACCTTTTTTATCGCGATAAAAATCCCTGTTTCTCAAAAACAGACTTCATCTATATGTAGTAAGCGGAAGTCCCTTCAATTTCTGTCATGACAGCAATGATTGTTCAGTATTGTTGACATAATATGAATCGTTTTGGGAAAGTTTCATCTGAACAGATTACAAAAAGCATTATTATAATTGTGTTGTTAATACTGCTCCTTCAAATAACTGTTTCAATCAAGGTTATTATTATTGTGGTGTATTTAAATTACGACAAAATAAATAATGAAATAAATAAATAAAATAAATGAAATATAGTATGTTGTTGAACTCTGCTTCCTGAACAAAAGTTACCATAGGCACACAAAAATTCTATGTATAGTTTACGAGATACAGAGTGTTGAAGTTGTAAGATGGAACTTTCAGGCCATTATTGACTGAACTTTATTGCTGGGAATATCATAAAATTATTGGTGGATTTTCGATCTACACCATACTAATATACTAGGCCAGTGCAATGGTATGCTTTTTAAGCATTTTTCAACCTATACCTCACATGACAGATTTGAAACCTCACTGAAGAATGTGGCCAAATTGTTCAATATTCCGATAGCAGATATTATTTTTATATTTGTTAGTATTCACCAATTCCATTAGCGTGATTTTCATTGATTTCAAGGTGAAGGAACTTTCCGTTTTCATTTCAACGTATGAAGGAAGAAAGAATCAATATTGAATTTGTCCATAGTGTCAATTTATATAGTTACATTAGTATTTTGAGTAAATACCTATATACTGACCGACCCCGTATTTCTTACTTTCGACTAGCCCTATTCAAATAGTTATTCTGTATACTCTCAGTGGGAAAAAAGTTGAGAGAGGAATTAGTTTGAATTATCATTCAAATGAATAATCATACGATCGGATTTTCAGCATCTCCATCCACTAATTGAAAACTAGACATAGAAAATTCCTGTATTTTTCACAGAAGTTCATGTGATATATCCCCTATACAATGTGAAGAAATAAGGAAAATTGACCGGTTAGTTTTTTTTATACAGGGTATTTCGCTAATTTTAGGTAATATTAGTCTCGTGTAATCTTAAGTCACACTGTGTAATATTCAAAATTTATGTCCTGTCAAGTGGCTACATGGCACATATAACTGGTGCACTGAATTGATCGAATCATGTAATCCACAGAATATATAACAGATACACTTATACTTTCAATCTCCCCTGTATATTTAAGGAAAAATCATATTTTTTGGAATCAGTGAATCTTATCGGATATACTGAACACAGAAAATTCAATTTTCATACGATCCGACTCATGACGTTGATGCTCCATTCTGAAATTATTTTCATTTTGTGTAACTCGGAAAAAGTCATGATTTACCCTGTATACAGTTTTGAAAAATGCTTGAAAAACATAACATTGCACTGGCTAAGTATAGTAGTATGATGTAGATCGAAAATCCACCAATAATTTTGTGATATTCCCAGCAATAAAGTTCAGCCAATAATGGCCTGAAAGTTCCATCTTACAAGTTCAACACTCTGTATCTCGTAAACTATACATAGAATTTGTGTGTGCCTATGGTAACTTTTGTTCAGGAAGCAAAGTTCAACAACATACTAAAAATTTGGAAAATTTGAAGACTTTTTGCATAAGGAGTGTGCGTGGTCCTTTATCCGATAAAAAAAAAGCTCTTGTGCTTTTACTGTTGAGAAAAAAGTATGTTCCACCCCTGGAATTTCGGTACACAATTTTGTTTCGTGTTTATCATGGTTCCAACCACTAGCATACCAAGTATGGTGTTGCTACAGTCAATCCCCGTCTCAAAACCCAATTGTACTAGATTAGTAAAGCATATTCTATAATCTGAAAATGAAAAAAAAAATTTTAATCCAAAGAAATCTGTACAAGTGTAGAAGCGCAAATTAATTAATTTGCCCGATAAGTTACTGCGTTCACAAGACTGCTGTCTTGAAAGAAATTAATTTTTGTCAGTAACGTACCCTACACTGAATTTGCCTATCTGAAAAAATGAGATCGAATTAACAAAGAATACTTCTCTTTTTTTGAAAACTGTTGACATTTCGGAGGCTACATCTGCCTCCGTTATCAAAACTTCTTGGAAAGACGCTGAAGAAACTGAATTTGAATTGCGATTTTGGTAAACCCAAAAAATCATGTCAAGAACTGGATTTCCTCCACAAAATCAAACTTTCAATCAACATATTCTATAGTTTTTTAAACTTTTTTTTTTTTTCAAAAATGTATCTATTGTCATTTTGTACGCCTCTATGATGGCGCTCCTCATCTTGAACTTCCTGTATTAATGATGTATCAGAACGAAAAGGATCGAAGGAACAAATATTCCGCAAGAGGACTGACTTTCGTTTGAAGCACTTCCCCCTTTTATTCACACCGTAACAACTCCTCTAGAAACTAGTTTCTCAACAATCGAAACACCGACTCCGAAACACATAAACAAAATTAACAGTAATATCGCAACAGATTGCCGAGAGCCCTCGACATTAACCCAGTCGATGAGCGGAGCTTTTACAACGCCAACAAATGTAGAACACAATTTAGTACACAATGGCAGAGTACCCCAAACATTGCAGAAGGCACTTTGGAGTCTGGATGCAATTAGTACATGACTTGCAATCGCTATTAACTCAATTTCGATTCGAGTTATTTGCTTGTATTAAGTGCTTCAGTGCAGATCCCTTGCTATATGGTTCGCCCGCACGAACCGTGATGATTAATCGACGGATTTTGGAGATTGATTATATTTTTGTGTCGGTGACGAGTACAGAATTTTGATCGGTTCAACGTTGTTTCGATGTTCTTGACATGATTTTTTGGGTTTATGACATTCCACAATCTGAAAATGAAAAATTTTTTTTAATCCAAAGAAATCTGTACAAGTGTAGAAGGGCAAATTAATTAATTTGCCCGATAAGTTACTGCGTTCACAAGACTGCTGTCTTGAAAGAAATTAATTTTTGTCAGTAACGTACCCTACACTGAATTTGCCTATCTGAAAAAATGAGATCGAATTAACAAAGAATACTTCTCTTTTTTTGAAAACTGTTGACGTTTCGGAGGCTGTATCTGCCTCCGTTATCAAAACTTCTTAGAAAGACGCTGAGGAAACTGAATTTGAATTACGAAATTGGTAATAAGACCTTTCTTTGACAGAGTCAAATGAAATCTGTCATACATTCTTTTGATTGACATTTGGTATCTTGATAACGGAGGCAGATACAGCCTCCGAAACGTCAACAGTTTTCAAAAAAAGAGAAGTATTCTTTGTTAATTCGATCTCATTTTTTCAGATAGGCAAATTCAGTGTAGGGTACGTTACTGACAAAAATTAATTTCTTTCAAGACAGCAGTCTTGTGAACGCAGTAACTTATCGAGCAAATTAATTAATTTGCCCTTCTACACTTGTACAGATTTCTTTGGATTAAAAAATTTTTTTCATTTTCATTTGTGGAAGGTCATAAACCCAAAAAATCATGTCAAGAACTGGATTTCCTCCACAAAATCAAACTTGCAATCAATGTTGTTTCGATGCTTCACTGCATCTATTTTTCCTAAAACGGAGGAAGTCACTATACTTGAAAGTTTGATTTGGTGGGGAAAACTTGTTTCTTGACAAGGTTTTTGGATGTTGATTGAAGGAAACCTGTTTTTTTTTGTATTTTGTTTTAACGGTAATCCCGCTGCACCCCTACACTGAGGAAAAATTTTAGTTACCCCAGTTAGAAATCGAATTAACCCAGCAAGAAACTCTAATAGCATAGGAGCTAGTTCTCACTTGTGGTTATAAAGTCGACTTTGCTGATAACAACTCACTTGGGATTATTACACAGAAAAAACCTTCGTCTTGTAGCAAAGAAATACATTATCTTAACCAAAAATTATCTTCTGAGAAAGACATAATCTCCAACAAAAGAAATAAAATCTTAGGTAAAGAATATTCATGGGTTTGGGTGAAATCTTTCATTACCTTGATTATAAATTATTTCATAGCTAGATTAAAATAGATTAGATTATATATTAGGGACTTTCGTGCTACAGGCCTCTACACCGCGACCTTTTCAGATCTATTGTGTTTGTCCTCGAGATCATTTAGAGTTCTTTGTCTAGCCCTGTCTTCTTTACGAGACTCCACAGGCTAGTTTTTAGAACTCCCATGAATCTGGGAGCTCTTGGTTTTTCTTCTCCCAGTGTTAGAAACCTTTGCCTTGACAAGCCCTCGCTGTGGCATAGTATGTGTTCTGATGTTTCCTCTTCTTCCTGACAGAACCTGCATAGCATTTCTTCTGCCAGGCCTATTGTACTCATATGTTTGTTGAGCCTACAGTGCCCTGTGAGAAGTCCTACTACTATTCTAGTAGTGTCTTCTGGTTTAGTAGATAGTCTGTGAATGTTGGCTGCGGTTGTTTGATAAACTCTTTGGCCTGTCTCATCCCTGGTGCATTGTTCCTCCATTCTTGAGACTTCTGTTGAATCCATGATTTGGTGTTTGTTTTTAGTACAGCTTTTGCTATACCGCAATACGGTTCTGGGCCATTCAGGGCCTTACTTGCTCCTTCTCTGGCTAGTGTATCGGCCTCTTCATTGCCTCTATAACCTGTGTGTGCTGGTACCCAGGTAGTGTCAGTCTGTTCTGACTGCCCAGGTCTTTTAGGACTTCTATGCAGTCCCAAACAAGTTTTGAGGTAACTTGCATTGAGTTGACTGCTTTTATCGCAGCTTGGCTATCTGAGTATATGGCAATGTTTTTTCGTGAAAAATCGTGCCTTATTAGCTCTTGTGCACAATGGTGTATTGCAACGATTTCCGCTTGAAATATCGTCGCATGTTTGCCCAAGCTCAGTGAGATTTTCATCTTCGGCTTGGTGCCGGCTCCTGCACCTTCATCCGTTTTGGAGCCGTCAGTGTAAATAGCGATTTCCTCATTGATGGGAGGCCCCCCCTTCCACGCATCCCTGTCCGTTATAGTTGTCTTGAAAGTTTTGTCAAAGCTATATCTGGGAAGAATGCCATCTGATGGCATTCTTGTAACCGGGTCGTTATCCAACTCTTCGTATAGCTTATTGTAGTCTCTCCCGTGCATATTGCTAATGGGTGCTTGTCCTCTAAGCAACCTGCTCGTGACAGACCTGGCTTCGGCTTGGATGTATATGTGTAGTGGAGGTAGGTAGAGCAAGACCTCTAAGGCGGCTGTTGGGGTGGTTCTCATGGCCCCGGTGGCTTGTCTTTGTAGTCCTCCAAGCCGTCGAGGACTACAAAGACAAGCATATTTCAAAGCTAAGACCGCGCCTTTCATATAAAGTTGAGATTTTTCAAGAAGAGATCTATCTTTGCCCGAAAATCATCAAATCTTCGTTTAACAGTTTTCCCCTACCATCTACTGCCATGTAGCACACGCGTCTACAAGAGTCTATTGTCCAGTCAGTTCAGTTCAGTGTGGTAGATACTTTCGATTAATGTGTAAATGTGCAGTTTTGACCAAGACCGTTGAATGCGATTTTTTGTTGCTACAAAGTGAATATGTTATACTCCTTTCCCATGCAATTTTTGAGGAATGACGAAGAAATTGAAGATCTCGATCAATTTTACATCGGGCATCTTTACACCAAATTTGTAGGTATGTATCAAGAGAATTATTAACAAATACATGACTTTCATTTGGCAATATTACCATAAATATATACATCCCATTTCCTTAACAATAAATCCAGTAAGGCGTGAAGCCAACCTACATGACATTTACAACGTGTTCTTAAGTACGTATGTGTCAACTTCTCTTGTGTGTCGAAAATGGCCGCCTTTGTCTTCGAACTGACCAGTGAACATAAGTAAAAGAAAACGTCGTATTTTGCGCAAATAATATGTATTCAACATAAGCCTGATGTAATGGTTTTCACAGAAAATCAGGTGATCTTATATCAAGGATGTATGATTTTCCTACAAGGCAACTGTTCTTATCAAAAGGGGTTTGATGGTTTTCAAAGAAAATCATGTGATCTTATTGATATTCCTACTAAAGCAATTGTCTTTATCGAAGGAAGTTTGTAAAAATGAGACTGGATTGAAGAAATTATTTTGAGGAAAATAATTAACAAAAAAAAGCAAGTGTAAATGTGTCTGAAAACATGTTTTTCTGAAATACTCAGCAAGGTACTCAATCAACAGTCATAATTGCAGTTTTTTTTAAAGTGTGTTCCAGTTAAAATGCTAATGTTCCAATGTTGCCATGAGTTTGGAGTAGGTCTTGCAACGCTGCAGTTGTGATATATTCCTAAACACGGACTATTACCTGTTCTAACCGAATTTGAAATATATATCTTTGTTAGTTTTCTAGAACTCTGTTAATATACCGTGAATCACCATGTATCTAACAACATCCGTTGAATATTCTTAGGGATTTAACATGCATTTAGTGTCAAAATTCATTATTCACATCGTTGTTGGTATTTTCTAAATACCCAATATAACGTTAATAGGTATAGGACACGCTTATATTACTTTTTTTTTCATTCATTATACTTTTGGTATAGTTATATAGTTCAGCTCACAGTCGGCTCTATTTTGTTGTCAAAGTTTGTATCAATAACAGTAATTTTATTTTACATCTCGCTTATGTTTGTAACATTTTAGTTTCTTATTATATTTTTTGTAGTTAAGAAAACCTTGTACCAATGATAGTATTACACGTTTATTTTTGAAAAAGGTCAGTTCGTATTGTATGTAATGAATTCTTTGTTTATCTAACCTTGAAATAGTTTTTTTCCATTCCCTTATGAGAATTTCATTAAAATATTTTATAATAAAAATGTTCTTTGTCTGTGGAAAATATAGAAAACTCAATACTTTTTTCAGGATTTTCTTTGTGTCTAGGAAATACGAAAAGGCCAACTTGCTTCACTTAATATTTTTGATTCATGCAGTTTTCTGCAATTTCCATCAACAGAGAGTTTTTAGGCAAGCCATTTGTACAGGGTGTCCCAAATTCGATACTTACCATTGGGATCTCGGAAACTATGAAAGATACAGCAAAGGTTAAATAATTGTGGCAAAGTTGTATAATTTGAAGCTTAAGTTGATCACCTTAACCTCCATATTATGCAAATTTGGCAAAATTCATTATTTTATTATTATGTTTTATAGTTTCTGAAATCCCAATGGTGAGCATCGAATTTGGAACACCCCGTACCCAAAGCATTATTTCCCTTATATGAGAGTATATATGTTTTCGGATCAAGAACATGAACACCTTTCAACAAGGAAATACATTTGCAACAAATACATACATTCTTGAAAACAAGATAATTGTGAATTTGAATTAAACATGCTTAGTAAATATTTTAATTATATCATCTTGCGATTTTATCTAAGATATTACCAGTTCTTCTAGTTGAAGATATTACCGACTCTAAGACAACATTCATTTGGACATATACAAGATCATGGCGAGCTTGATTTAATTTCGTTCGACCTTATTTAAAGAGAACTCTTTTATCTGTGTAGATATTGTCGACTAACTTATATTCTCGAACTTTGCTACCGCTAGCGAGGGCACCTACTTATGACTACAAGGCATTGTTGCAGTCGTAGGTATCTGACTTTGTTACCGCTAGTTAGTGCATCTATCTGTAAATATTAGGCAGTGCCAATGTTGCAGACGGAATATTTTGCCTATTTATGTGTGGAGCACAACAATGGTTGTAATATTTTTTACTGCATTCAATTTTGTATTATTATTCGATCTAGGTGCGGATAGTCGTGTCATATATGGTTAGCTAGTAATTTACGCATTTTCAACTCGGTTTGCATGCAAACTAATTCACGCATTTTCGATTGACTGGCAAGCTAGGTTAGCTTGCTCAGCTTGGATTGGCTTGGTTTTGCAAAAATGACACTCTACAGCATAATATAAATTGTTCTGTGGAAGGCCGAGTTACCGAGAGAATTATACTTTCATGCAATGGTCAAATTTTTGATTTGATCCTTTAGGTCTTCTGAGTCCTTGCGTCATTACTGCTAAAATAATCCTACAGAGTTTATGGCAAGAGAACTTAGCAGGGGATAAGTCTGTGCACACTGGCATTCAGCTTGGATCAAGTTAAAAAAAGACTTACCTTTATCGAATAATTTAGAAATTTCCACAATCATGTTAGGGTGGTTTAAAATATCTCCAAATCTTCTGAGAACTTTCGATGCCAATCATGTTTCAGAAATATAGAAATCTATTTCATTGTATCCGTGAACGGGACCTGTTGAATGCCATAAAATATGCTGATCATTTTTTGTCGCGCTTCGAGGTACCGATAGAACTGCTGCTCGATATTTTAGGCAGATGTAACTGAATCAGAACACAAACCTAATTGAAAAGAAATTTATGTTGAAAGGCCGACCACCACCTAAGGTAATTTTTGTATCACTGACATCTGAAAATGCTTATTGCTAGGATTATCATCAATGAGAGTTTCTGAATAATATATTCAATAATATTTAATCATTTTAGGCCTTTTTTATCTTTTGGTTTTCCCTTCTATCTGGTATGGTAATTGATACCTTTCCACCATGCTACGTTACAAACTATCTTGAGGTGGAAGAATTATCGATAAGAAGTTGAGCAAATAGTATAAGAAAAGTGTAACGAGTATTTTTCCTGCAACTCGTTACTTGTCAATTATAAACTATTCCGGCCTATCGGTCCCGTAGTCATATCCATATTTAGCCAAACCCTCCTTTGAGTTTAGTTTGAGCTTTATAATTTTTTTATTTATGAACAGATTTCAATGAAATTCTGACCAAATATTTTTCGAAATATTTTGAATGCAGTGGTGTTGTCAGAATTTTGATAAAAGTTCTGAAATTGAAGTGGTGGGTTGATTTATTGACAAAATTTTCAAATTTTATACCCATTTAACTTTTTTATTGATGGACGCATTTCTACGTAATTTTCACATAAACCACTTGAAAGGGTCGTGAATGCGTCACCAAATTCTATTTAAAAAAATTGCTAGTATGGTTTTTTGGATTTTTGACCTTGAAAAGAATTCGAATCCTTGAAATTTTAATTTTTATTTCGAATTTATGGCACTCAATTAGAACTATTAATGCTCTATTTATTGAAAAAAAAAACTTCTGAATCGAATAATAAATAACAGTTTAGAGAGATGGCCCGCTTTCAAATGGGCCACATTATGTTGATAAAAAATATTTCGGTATTTTTTTCCACGTCATTTATCAAGAGGGTAATCTATTTAATTCAGAGAAAAAATAATGAAATAATTTTCCCTATTTTCCTGTTTTTTTTTTCAATATTATCATTGAGAAATAAACAATCTGCGAAAATTCTGGAAATTTCAATAAGCTGGTATTTTTTTTCAAATTGATATTTTTATTCTTTGTGCATCTACCTAATGAATACCATTCAACTACAATTGAACACATTTATGAATTATTTTGAAGCCCTTAATTTTTCGTAGGACATTAATGCAGTAATGAACAAAAAATATCAGTGGATAACTACACCTACTACATACCAAGTTTTATTATGGTACTGATAACTATGACTAGAACTGCAAGTATGTTTTATCACGTTCAGAAACCAATTTGAATTTTTAATTTTAGCTTGCCCAGTTTTTCGTAGCTTGCCCAGTTTTTCGTAGGACATTAATGTAGTAATGAACAAAAAATATCAGTGGATAACTTCACCTACTACATACCAAGTTTTATTATGGTACTGATAACTATGACTAGGACTGCAAGTATGTTTTATCACGTTCAGAAACCAATTTGAATTTTTAATTCTAGCTTGCCCAGTTTTCGAGTAATTTTTTTTCGGGCGAAGAAATTTAAATGAACAAATTACCACGCAAATCCATATTGGAAATCTTGACATCGATTTTCTCGTAAAATATGGCTTATAGATGAACTTTGCGGGATATTTTTCTTTCAGAAAATTCACCAATCTTTCTTTTGTGTAATATAGTTATTTACCTAACAAGTGCGGAAAGTAATACTTTTCCGCACGCTACGGCAGTTGCACGAACGACATATGACATTCTGAATACAACCATGTATCGTTTGTTACCTTTTCGGACCATATATTTTATTTATTTCGATATTTAAGTTTTAATCTAGAGGGCTGTGGATACGTACAAATTATTAATTTTAATCCTAAAATAGGTATTGAGAAAAATACAACTTTAAGGTTTTCGGTTAAAATGCACCTGGATTTGCATTTTTTGACAAGTAATTCATCTTCAGCAAGTTCTAACATTTTTGTGGAATATTGTTTTCAGTCAAAATATTTCTGCTATGTATGTACAATTCAATTTCAGAATTTGTATTACTAATTTTTTTAAATGGAAATTTTGTAAATTTCTTTACGATTATATGTTGATACCGCTTCACTATTATAGGTTTCAAAAAAGCTTTCGATAAAAAAACATAAAAACATTAATCTCGACCATTTCAGATTAAAATGAGATTCAAATACATTGAATAACCTGTCACCTACATAACTGATGAAACAAAAAAATTAATGTGTACTACAAAAAAAAACTTTACTTGTCGACATGTTATCTTACCTCACTTCTCCAAATCTAAATTAGTAAACTATTGTGTACATATGGATTGAAAAACATGTTAATAATATCATTTATGCAAGGAGATATTAGTTTTTGGATTGATGGTTTTGTTATATCATTTGTGTTGGTCACAGGTTACTCGAAGAATTTTAATATTATTTTAATCTGAAAAAAAATATATACCGTTATATTATTAAGATTGTTTACGAAAGTTTTTTCGAGATCTAATAGTGTGCGGTATAAAATTAGTCGTAATGAAATGCTCTATTTTTCTGACCCGACAAGCCACTATGTTGCCATCTGAAAAAAAATTGTAATAATTTAAAAATTAAATTTTATCCAGCCGATGCATTTTAACCGAAAACCGTAAAGTTGTATTTTTCCCAATACTCTAGGACTAAAATTAATAATTTGAACGTATTCATAGCTCTCCAGATTCAAAACTATTTTTGGTTACAAAAAGTAACAAATGATACATGATTGTATTCATAATGTCATAATGAGACAAAAAAAAGTGAAAATATACCGGGTGTCTCATTTAAAAATCGAAAGTTTATATCACTTCCGGTGAGAGCGGAAGTTGCATGAAGCTGAGTCACTTGGTAAAAATGCAGTTTTATGTACCATATAGGTCCTCCAAATTTCATTCCAATATCTTCAATAGCAAAAAACTTATAGGGGCGAGCCACCTTCCGTGGACACCCGGTATGGGACCTCTTCTAACAGTTCATGAAGGAAAATTTCCATGCCGATTCATTGTGTAGATTTAAAGTATATTTACCTTCATTGACTGTACTATAAGTCCAGCGCAGTTTCCCCGAAAACGTCTTCGTTCATTCATTCATTATTCGACAAACAGATAATGAATTTCGAAACCAACAATTTCAATACGAACCTGAAAATAATGAAGGACCAACAAAGAAAACCCAATTTCATTTTGATAATTTATTCAAATATTAGATTTATAAAAAACGATAACATAATATAAAAACAATACACGAGAATCACAATTAACAACAGAGCAGAATATGCAACTATATTGACAATAATTCAGAAATAAATCTACCTAAATTCAGTTTTAATTCTAGATTCAATTTTAATTTGGCTTTCATAGAATTATACAGTTTTAATTTTATAACATGTAGTGCTAAACATTTTTTTCCATTACGATATATTGAGTCAACAAAACTCAAGCGTCATAACTTTTTTTTTTAATATAATTTTTTTTATAGTGATCTCCACATCAAAAACGAGAAAGAACCCTGCTAAACTGTATATTTTAAAGCTTTTCTATATAATTTCTAACCATGTATATACAATATATAAAGAACTATTACTTACAAAATGGAAGAATTTCATTCAAAATACGAGGAATTGGGCGAGAAATGCAAAATACAGACACATATGAAAAATCTTACACAATATTGCTCCCTAAATATATTAATGTGATTTTGAGCAACATTTTGAAACAAGTTAACACCTGAAATACCAAAATACTATTGATGACATCGCTACATCAAGAATTATAATGTTTTTCCCGCTACCGACACTGTAAATAGTCCGTAAATGCTTATCAACAAAACTGGTAAATGGCCTATATCAGTTTTTACTAATGCATCTTGAAAACGGAATGTAAATACGTGCCTAGGGTAATAATGACTTTGACTTTGACAAGTAATACTTCATTTATACCAATTTTTAGGTTATGAGACTTTTTGAATATTATTGTTGTCTGTTTATCCGGTAACTTAGTTACGCGCACACGCAACTTAGAATGAAATAGCGGATCAAATAATCATGAAGGAAGGGTAAGAAAACAAACTTCAATCTAAGCAAACAAGCAGCGGGAAAAACGTAATAAGTAACACGGAATATGTCGACTGTTAACATCCTCGGCAAAAGACAAGCCTCGGCTTGTACTCGCTCACCTCGAATGTTAAAACGTCTTTACGTTCCTTGTAATCCAGTAACGACAGACAAACTCGAGCAAAAAGTGAAGAATGAATTGTAGCACTCTGACACTCGGGACATGACATCTCGGCAACATGTATTATTAGAAAAAAAAAATGTTTACCAAAAAATCACGGGTGGAACCTAAAAAGTTTTTAATTTTTTCTGTTGTTATTTAGAAAATATAAGATTTATCAAAAATCGATTTCGATAGGTTGAGATAAATCAATTCTCCACAAGAATTATTTTCAGTAATACCTCATGAAATACGCTCGTTTTCTCAAAAAACGTGGTTTAACGCCGACGTCACATTTCATGCTCGCGCTAACCTGCCACTGCAAGTTTAGGCAAGACGAAAATTAGATATATCATAACTTTGCTAAAAATTATAGTAGAAGGAAAAGAAAAAGTGCATCTCGTTCCTGAAGACTTCTACTTCCTCATGCAAATATAACATGTGAGTATCTGAGTACCTAAAATGTGTTTTGTCCCACTTCTCATAACCCTTCTACGATATTTACGAAGGATCCGAAAGTCATGGATATTTTAGTTGATATGAAATAATTATACTGGAGCAGGAATCAGTACCCTCTTTGGACCATATGCAACGATTTAAGGCTACTGAGACAAGTCTCACTGATACATGCCAAAGAAAAAACTGGGTTTCACTCCTGCCTCAGTTTTCAACTCACCCATAATCCCGGCAGTTCGTTCAGTAAATGTTGAAAATAATAGCTCATACACATCCTACATAAAAAATGAAGTATGTGATTTCAAGCTTGAGGTTTGCACTTCACAACAGTGTTATTGAATATATATGCAGGATATGAATAAGCGATTATTTTCAACATTCCATATTTACTTAATTATTCATGATTTTCGGAACATCTCCGTGAAGTGCGACGAAACACTTTTTAGGTACTCAAATACTGGCGTATTATATTTGCATGAGAAGGTAGGAATCTTCAGAAACGATATGAACTTTTTATTTTCCTTCTCCGATCATTTTTAGCAGAGTTATAACCAATCAAATAATCGGCTCCGCCAGAACTTGCAGCGGCGGGTAAGGGTGAACCTGAAATTTGATGTCGGCGTTCAATCACGTTTTCTGAGAAAACGAGCGCATTTCATAAAAAATTACTAGGAATGATATTGGTGGAAAAGTGAATTGTGTTTCACCATGTTGAGTTGTTTTTCCGATAAATCATATACTTTCCAAGATTACAGCAAAAATCTATTTATATATTTTTAAACGAAAAAAAAAAATATGTTCCACCCCTGGAATTTTGGCAAACAATTGTTTTTCGTGTTTATCATGGCTCCAACTACTAGCATACTAAGTTTGGTGGTGTACAATCGATTCTTGTCTCAAAACCCAATCGTACTGGATTATTGTTACGTAAATAACTATTGAAGTGAATCATAAATAATCTACCAAGAGTATAAGCCCTCTCTCAAGGCTTTTCAGCATAACCAGAACTCCATATTTTTAGCATAAAATGTACAGTAAATCACACATTTGAGTTTTACATAAGATATTTTTAAATAGTCAACAAAAAAAATAAATATAGCTTTAATTTTAGGTTTTAGAAATAAAACTTGTTTTTTCCCTATCGATAGCTGATAAGAAAATCTGACATTCCTAACGACGATATGAAAGTTATAGAATACGTTTTTGCCACGTGGATAACTCTCCATTTTTCCACAAATCATTCATAGAATAACCACAGACAAATATAGGTCACAAGTGAAGAATTTATCGTAGCACATGTCTTCTTGACATCATATATTGTCAGAAAAACAATTGTTTACCAAAATATCAGGGGTCAAACCCAAGAAATTTTTTTTTTTTAATTATAATTTTTTTTTTGCCGTTTCGGAAAGTATAATTCTCTACAAGAAATATGATCAGTAATTTCTCACAAAATGCACTCGTTTTCTTAGAAAACCTGATTGAATTCCGATATCAAATTTCAGGCTAGCGTTAACCCGCCACTTCAATTTATGGCAAAGCCGAAGACAAGATTTCTCATAACTTTGCTTGAACTTATAGTAGAAGGAAAAAAAATATATATATCGTTCCTGAAGACTTCTACTTCGTCATGCAAATATAACATGTGAGTATCTGAGTACTTAAAATGTGTTTTGTCCCACTTCACATAACCCTTCTACGATATTTACGGAGGATCCGAAAGTCATGGATATTTCAGTTGATATGATATAGTTATACTGAATCAAGAATCAGCACTCTTTGGATCATATGAAACGGTTTTCGACTAGTGAGACACGTCTCACTTATACATGCCAAAGGAAAAACTGGGTTTTACTCCTGCCTCCAGTTTTCAACTCACCCATAATCCCGGCAATTTCTTCAGTAAATGTTGAAAATAATCGCTCATACACATCCTTGATAAAAAATGAAGTATGTGATTTCAAGCTTGAGGTTTGCACTTCACAAGAGTGTTATGAAACATATATGCAGGATATGAATAAGCGATTAATTTCAACAGAGATTGAAGGTATTGATTTAACAAAATATTTCGTTCATTTTGATTTGTGTAGTTTCCACTTCAAGAAATATTTTGTTCAATCAAACGATGCACTGAATGAGTTAACAAAATATTTTGTTGGTTGGAATCAAATTCAAATCAAAATTCTAAAAGGTAATGTTGAAATATTAAATCATATGATCAACTGAAACATCTGATGTTTTCGAGAAGAAAAAACAAGATTTTCTATGAACAAAACATATAATCAATTGAAAGCAAATTGCATTAAATCTAAAAGGATTTCAGAGAGACAAATCAATGACAATATTTGTTTCATTTGAATTGATATTTAATTGTGGGATACTGACACTTTTATTTATTCGAGTTGAATGATATTTTGTTGATTTAACCAAGTTTTTTTCTGCGTGTACTGAAGAGAATGCCGGTTTTATAGGTAAGTAAAAGTAGGTCACACTACTTTAAAATTGTTGCATACAGTCCAAAGAGGGTATGGGTCGCTGTTTCAGTATAATAATTCCATATTTATTAAATTATTCATGATTTTCGGATCTTCCGCGAACATCTCCGTGAAGTGCGACAAAACACATTTTAGGTACTCAAATACTCGCATATTATATTTGCATGAGAAGGTAGGAGTCTTCAGAAACGATATGAACTTTTCCTTTTTCCTCTCCGATCATTTTTAACAGAGTTATGACCAATCAAATAATCGGCTCCGCCAGAACTTTCAGCGGTGGGTAATCGTGAACCTGAAAGTTGATGTGGCCGTTCAATCACGTTTTCTGCGAAAACGAGCGCATTTCATAAGAAATTACTAGTAATAATTTTTGTGGAAAATTGAATTGTCTCGTTGAGTTTTTTGAGTTTTTTTGATAAAACATATACTTTCCAAGATTACAGCATAAATCTATTTATTTATTTTCGAACGAAAAAAAAAAGTTCCACCCCTGTAATTTTGGTAAACATGTTTTAACATGGTTCCAACAACTAGCAAACCAAGTTTGGTGGTGCTACAATCGATCCTCGTCTCAAAACCCAATCGTACTGGATTATCAGATATTTCAGCATGTGAAATAAATAAATATTTCAACATGCCGAATTGGGCATACTTGTCGAAACCCAATATCATAAAACGAAAATGGATTGATGATAATCCATCCTTTCACAAATTTCCTGTACTATTATTATAGGAGTTCGGTAGGCAAGTATCGATAAGAAAATTACCCGG